>OZ020185.1:13776712-14507462 GCA_963971135.1 Stenus bimaculatus | reverse complement strand
ATAGACCTTTTTATCATATTAATGATCACATAAAAATATTTAAAAAAATTTTAACCATTTTTGAAAAAAAAATAAATTTACTCAAAAAAAAAATTATTAATTCTCAATGTTAATATTACAAAAAAAAAGTAAATTTTTAATTTACAAGTAACAAATTTTAAAGAAAATGTTCAAATTGTTCCCCATTGACCATTTGGCATTGTCCCATTCGAGTGTAGACACTCTGAATACTATTGTTAATAGCTTCTTCGTCAATTTGTTGCAATTCCGTCCTAATTCTAAGCTCCAATTCTTGTAAATTATTAGGTCTATTGAAATAAACTTTCGATTTTAAATGTCCCCACAAAAAAAAATCTAAGGGCGTAAGGTCGGGAGATCGCGGAGGCCACTCAATTGGTCCCCTCCGACCTATCCATTTGTTGGGAAACGTGGTGTTAAGGTATTCTCGCACCGCCCTGCCAAAGTGTGGAGGAGCCCCATCTTGTTGAAACCAAATGTTTTGGTTAGGAATGTTGCGATTTTCATAATTGGGGAAAATACGAAGTAAAACTGGTAGCAAATCAGTCCGCAAAAAATTCAAGTATCTTTCGGCAGTAAGGTTTTCATTAAAAAAGTAAGGTCCTATAAAACGTCTGCCAATCATTCCCACCCATACATTTAACTTTCCCTGTCTTTGACTATGGGATTTTACGGCCCAATGAGGATTTTCCTGTGACCAATACCTACAATTATGTCGATTCACTGATCCATTCAATTGAAAGGTAGCTTCATCGGAGAAAATTATACTACCATCATTTCTTCACAAAATTGCAGTCGGCGATCGGGATCATCTTCATTTAACTCTTGTATGAGTTTTAGTTTGTATGGGTGATACTTTTCCTTTTTTTAATAATTTTGCGACATAGGAATGATCCACATTATTATTTCTTGAAATATCTCTTGTTGAAATATTGGGATTTTCTTCAATCGCAAGTAATTTAATTTGGTTTCTTCATTCACTTGAGGCCGTCCTTGTCGAGGCAAATCTCCTACAGATCCTGTTTCTGCAAATTTGGTAACTAACTTATTTACTGTAGATCTTGAGATTTGCGGTCTATTTGGATATTGCTCATTAAACAAAGCACAAGCTTCCCCATGGGCCATGGGTTCTTTTTCTATCGCCGTATCCTACCACAATTAAAATTTCGATTCTTTCGCGTTCGCTTAAACGAGGCCTTTTTAATTTCGCAAAACTTAATAATTCAAGCATTGGTAAATGGATTTATAATTTTATTTGCCATACAAAATAACGTCAACTAAAGCACTTTTATAAAGGCAATTTTTATTTCAATAAATTTTGAATATCAAAAGCATTTTCAAATTTATAATAAATTACAATTTTATTTAAAGTTTATTATTACTCAAACATTTTATTTTAATTACGTTTTTCATTAAAAGTTATTTAAAATTAGTTTTAAGAAAATTCCAATTGTGTAAAGAAGAACAATTCGAATATTTTCAATAATAATTTGTTATTTTTAAACTAAAAATTAGTTTAATTTATTTTTCCTGCCATATTTTCATTGAGAATTAATAATTTTTTTTTTGAGTAAATTTTTTTTTTTCAAAAATGGTTGAAATTTTTTTAAATATTTTTATGTGATCATTAATATGATAAAAAGGTCTATGAAAAATGTGTAAAAAAAGTAGGGGTTTCCATTATAAAAATTGATGATGACGTCATAGTGAAGTTATCAGTGACGTCATGAATATTTTTTTCATTCCAAAAGATGGCATTTTTAAAACAAAAATTGACCTGTCCGAGCGATTTTTACAAAAAAAAATTTTACGGAAGTTATGACCTTGGTTCCAAACTTTATCACCACCCTGTATAATGTCTCATTACCCAAAATGGATTAAAAACTTTTGTGAAAAAATTTAACCTTTAGTACAAAATAAATTTTCATTCTCTTATGAGGCTTTTGAATTATTAAAAGAAGATATTGCAAACTTATTGGTAACTGTAATTTAACATTTCCTGTTGAAACTGATGCTTCTGAATTTACTATCGGGGCTACTTTATCTCAAGAAGGAAGACCAGCTGCCTTTTTCTCAAGAACCATTTCGAAATGTGAAAGAAGACATTCAACTGAGGAAAAGGATGCATATGCAATTCTGGAAGCTCTAAGAAAATGGAAACAATATTTATTTGGAAGATATTTAAAATTATATGTATATGGATCAAAAAACTTGTTTACTATTATTGTCATAATACTGCATGTTATTGTAGTATGTTTAATTGCCTTTATTAAAACTTAATTCTAAAAGGTTGTTATTACAAAAACCGTATCACAATTTTAACATTGGTTTATACCATTTAACATTATTATTTATGTATAAGTACACCTAAACCTATGTACTTTCTGAGATTAATGTAAAGGTGAATTATTGAATGAATAAAATATAATTGATCAATTTTGTCCATCAAAGCTTGGTAACTATAATTCTTTTTCAAGCGATATTTTCCATAAAGTCATATTTATTTTCTTATAAAGAAAATAATCCTACACGTAAGTAATACAAGGTTTATATTTACTGATCAATTTTATCGACAGCTTGAACTCCCCTGGCGTAAATTTATTTCCCTTCCCCTTCTTGGATATTACATGAATACGCAGGTAAATCACCAACACACTTGGCGCCTGCTATCAAAATGAAATGAATTTCTCGTCTTATTGAACGTTGGCAACTTTTTTCTCGATTGGAGCCTAAATTTTCAATATTCCCTGAATTTTCCTCGCTGCCTCACCTACTAATTGGCAGAAAATGTTTATATAACATGACAAGACTCAATTTTAGAATGGTTCTCTTTATCACGGTGTGTAGTAATTCAAGGATAATTTGATAAGTCGCTGGCTAATTTAAATCAACGCCTGGGCGTTTACATAACGAAGTTACAATTGGCTGGTCCGTGTTTGCGTAATATATCCTAGTATTAATACGTATGTAAATGTAGAGTGCTTGGCTGTAAATTACACATGAATATGGCGATAATTAAAGTGCCGAGACAGAATAAGCATAAGGACCACGTGCGTCCACGTATTGAATATCGAATAGCAAATAACACGCTATGGTAACTTTGACATATAAATCCTAGAATCGGTTAGACTTGCAACATGAGAATTTTCAGATTTAGTAGCAAAACAATAAGCAATAAGATACATTTGCAGTTGCTACTTTTCAGGTGCTTATTTCCCAAGACCCCCCAGGACTAGCTTCATACTTTACCTCTTACTGCGAAAAATTTTCTGCTAAGTGAAAACTATTTTTTAAATAAAACAAAAGTTTTAAGTAATCAAATCATACTAATTTATAAAATGATCCTTACGTTCATTGTAATACATTTATTTGTAAAGTATTTACGTTTATTTCCAGAGAAAACAACTATTCTTCTACGGAAGCGAACTAAAGTCATACTTTTTAAACTAGAGAGTAGGTACATGTAAGTTTCCTGTTTTTAGAAAAATTATCTCTGAACTTTATTTAATATGCATTGTAGCTCTTGTATATTTTTTTAAAATAAAAAGGTTAGGTACATTTCGAATAGAATGCAAACTTTCATGAATATATTTAAAGAAATGACACGTTCTATATTAAAATAGTGAAGTACTTAGTTACAATTTATTCTAGTCAGGAATAGATGAACGTTGAACCCAAGACCTTATCGCATTTTTAATGGCAATATGAAAGACACCATGATACTGATAAATAGTAAAAAGTTTTTACACTGTGTTCAGACAAAAGAGCAGAAATTATTATTAATTAAAGGGCCCGGTTTATTCATCTCTTGAGTAAATTATCAACTAATTACTTTCTCAGTAACATTATAGATTTCCTGTAAATATAATGAGTATATTCATTCTATTTTATTAGGAAACTAGTGAACTGCTAATGATGAGAAAGACATGGTATAGTCCATTTCATTAATAGATCACCTTTTCACTAGGAATATAGAAATTTCCTTCAATTGTATCTTCGTTATTAAACAATACTAAAAGCACTTTGTTATTTAGTTATACTGTAACTAAATGCTTTTAGTGTTTTTAGACGAAGACACTATTGAAAGGATTGTCTATATTTGAGTTTGAATTCCTGCTGAAAAGGTGATCTATTAATGGAATGGTCTATAACAATAATATTTTGGCAAATGTACCGAAATTAAATTTGAAATTCGGTTGATAATTCTGTTTTTTATCATAAAAATGTTTCTACCATAGATTTTTTAATTTTTTTTGGACTAAAAAAATCTATCAAGTTTTATCCTCGTCAATCAAAGAATTACATGGATGCAACAAAATGGTTAAAATCATATTTTGACCATTCGATTTTTTAGAACTTTTTTATAAGGAGTATAATAATTCTCGAAAATGTTGCCTACTTTCGAAACATAAACAATAATAAAAATTAAACGTATCTACTGCTGGAAATCTAAAGGTTTTAAATGCGAAAATTAATATGACAGAATTAAAAAAAAAACTAAAATACAGCAAAGCAGCAAAGGAAATACATCATAGAAGGATTGTCTCAATAGTTTCAATTAACCCATTATTAAAACGGTATTTGAGCTATGAACAAAAATGTGTAAAATCAAATTTGGTCGAGAAAAAAGTTATTTCCGAATTTGTGCTGAAATTGTAGCGATAGTGACTTTATTATGAGAAAATTGTTTGACCGATTTACACCAATTGATAACTTCTAGTTTTCAAGAAAATTATGCAAACCTAAAACTTGGAAAATATTTAAATAATCAACTTTAAATCTACTAATTAATTTAATTGATGTTTTATATATTATTGGCTTTAGATGAGTTTTCAGTTAAAAAAGGAATCATTTGTTGTCACTTCACTTTTGTGTTCTCGGCAATGTCGCAATGTGTAAAATCCCAATCAAATTTACTCCAACATTTTTTGATTCTTCAGAAAAAAAATGATTGCTCGAAAACTATACAGGGTATTAAACGTATGAGAAAATTAAATTTAAGGGATGAATTTTTCATTCTAATAAAATGTTTGAAAGTCTTCTTATTAACTCTCCAGGGAAGGATTTGTGCCGAAATTTTAGCAAATATTTTTTAATTTTATTATGGTGAAACTAATCGACCGATTTTCATCAAATATTTTTTAAAATACATCTAGATGCTATATGTTTCTGATATAAAATTTTGGTGTTGATTACTTTAGCAGTTTTTAAGAAAATTATTAAAATCGTAAATTAATAACTTTAAACTTACTAATTAAAATAGTTTTATATATTTTTGGAAGGAACTTTAGATAAATTATTGGCCAAAAAATGAATCACTTTGTTCTTTTTTGAGTTGTGGACAAAAATGTGAAAAATCCCACTTTAGAGTCAAATTTAGTCCTGAAATTTTAAACTTTTTAGAAGAAGACTTAATTTTAATCTTGAAAAAGGTACCATCGCATCGGTTAATTTATCTTGCCCCGGGGTAAAATTACCCACCCAGCCCCGTTGGGTCCTCTACTAAATCTCATTCTACTGAAACATTGCAACTACTGGAGGTAAAATAAAACTTTCCTGGAAGACGAATGAACCAGCCCGAAATAAAAAGAACATATTTTACATATGGCAACTGGTTAGTTTTGTATTCTCACAATTGAAATGAAAAATATAGTAATGTAAGACTAAATAATATCTTTGTTACAAAAATATTATGACAAAAAACAAATTGAAATTTTCTTAAAAATATAAAATGTATTTTTCGTATATAAGCTTTCGGCCGAAGAAGGGTAGCATTTTTATATTTCCGAAGAACTTCATAGTTAGTAAGTAATGTACCTTTATTACTCTTTGGATATTATTTAGTACACCCTGCTCAAAAATCGACAATTTTTGAGAATATTATCGGTTGTAGACAGGTATTTTTTTGGCAATTCTTGCTCGTTGGTTAAAAGTTGAGTTATTTTTGTTAAAAAAAGCACTGATATATGTATACTATTGGATTAACTGAAAAAGACTTACCCAAGAAGTATCAACTGAAAAACTTCAAACTCTAAAATTCACGATCTAATTTTTAAGATAAATTTAATAATTTTTATTTTTAAGAGAATAGTCTGCAAATCAAATAAGTTGATTTTGAAATCCGGGTAATTTTTTACTATAAAAAAATTTCCATCCAATTATTTTCGCGTATTTTAAAATTTTGCTATCATTTGTCTTTGTAGGGTAAACCAAACATGTCTAAGGGCGCAACAAAGTAACTTCGTAAAACAAAAAGGTTATAAAAATACATAAAAAAAAACAGGACAGATCAAGTTGTCATTTATGTATTTTCTAAAGTGGCACAAAACGAATATGTTATCACTTTTTGTTTTATCGAATTTTCTAAAACAGCCAAAATAGCTCAATTTTTAGGAAACGTTCTCTTTGTTGTTTCAAAAGTGTAAGTATTGTAGAAATTTTAAAATCAACCGCTTAAATTTGCCATTTAATACTCAAACTTTTTTATTTTGAATTTTGAACACTCTTCACTTAAAACTTATCCTTTACAACTCCTTTTTAAGAGTGATTTCCTAGTCCCATACGACCGCGATAAAATTTCCGTCGATAATTATTAGCGACCCCTTGTTACTACAGGCGGTTCGTTGCAAATTATCCGCGAATCACTTACAAAATTAATTCTGGATGCTGCAAAATTTAGGAGCACCAGAATGTCTCTAGTTTCCCCTGATAGATTTTTTTTATATGTAAGCTAAATTAATTAGACTACCATATTTTTATGTTCTTCAACTTTATGCAGAAATAATGAGATGGTCCCAAAATTAAGGTACTTTTAGGTCATTATAAATATATTTAATACGTGATATTGATTCCAGTTGTCAGAATATTATAAACTGTTCTATAAAACATGCATTTAAAAATATGGTTTGCACTAGGGTATCTGATGGTGTCCGTAAGTTGCTATATTTGCTGTTCCTGCAATCACTCATGAACACAAACCTCTATTTAGTAGGTTACAATGGAAACTAATAAATTATGTAATTTGTAGTTAGCTAATATTGAAGACCCAAATAATTGTTGTGGGTAAACTTGGAAAACCCAGCTAAGCCAAGATAATCTGAAAACCCTTGATAATCTTTGAGAGGTTTAAATGACCTCAAAATTTAAATAAGATATATAATTTCACATTTCACCGGAAAATATTAATAATAATGATTTAGATTTAGTTTTTCTTAAAAGAATCTTTACTTTGAATGTTCCCTAAAAACATGAAAGTAATATATATGCAAATGTTGCTCATTACTTGTATTTATTGGTGTTGGACATTTTTCCAATTAGAATGCTTTATTTAAAGTTTTATGTTATTTTCGCAGTTTTATAACCCAGATATTTGCATTCATCTCAAGATTTTAATAGAAAATTGGAATCGTGGTAAAGTTTAGATATACAGATATATCCATAAATCAGGATGGCATTGATGTAATGTGTATATGTGGTGTGGTAGTGTATAAATTTATGTGTGTTTGAGCGTGTGCGTTGTATTTTATATGGGACATTTCCCATAGGCGGAAATGTATAAAACGTGCACAATGTTTCATACGCGATTCAGAGCGGAAGTGTGCTGCGGACGCTTTCCGTACGCCACTGCGACGAAATTGCACGTGAGGATTTCAGTAACTTTTACTCTGTTTTCTACTGCACACAATTTATAACCACATATGCCACGAAATATCGAAAAAAATACCCAAAAAAATGGTTTATCTTGCTAAAAAACAACAGTTCACTAAATTTACGCTTTTAAATAAAAAATTCGTTTAATTTACTATCCCAGCGTAAAATGTTATAACTAATGAAAAGGTTGAGTATCATTCAAAGTAAAGCACTACAAAATTAAAGGACCTTAGAGAGCCTATCTTATTTCGCAAAAGTTTTATTACAAGTAGTTTCGGTTTCGTGGAAATTATCTCGTTTTGAATCTCAAAGCTTATTAAAGCTCAAAAATTCTCTCTATTTATAACGTATGCACAAAAATAAATCCTCGCACTGTTCTCCACATGTATAAATATTTTCCTGATTTATTTCGCTCAATTTTTTATACTTAGGTTACCCATATTTTGATTTTAAAAAGGGAAAACAATAAATATGTTTTTTAAACAAAGGATGGCTTGAGCTTTATGGATAAGGACACTCCTAAGTAAACAACATCCATGGGGATTGCGGGGCTAAAAACCAAGGTCAAGACGATCCCCTACAATATTCCAGCCTGAAATTGATTTATACGCCTACACGAACATTGAAGCGAAGACGGGAAGATAAAAAAACACGCACTCACTGAACGTAATAAAGTGGCAGGCGTTTCAAATGAATCCTTATTAAATACTAATGACACCAAATAAAGCAGGAATAAGCTTTTAGAAAAATAATATTTGAGAAAATTTCATTTACAGCTTCAACAGGAGGAAATAAAATTTATTATGGTTGATATATTTCGAAAATTGAGACATATGAACTTTTCAAATTTAAGATATCATGGACTACTCAAGATTTCATAAGAGTTATTTGCTGGAAAGATAACGTTTATGAAGAAAAAATAATAAAAATTAATATGTAATTTTATATAATGAAGAAAATGTTTGTGAAATTTGCTACTTTTTAATGTAATGTTGTGTAATTCCAATAAGAGATCGTATAACAAATTTAAAAGCTTTCAAGTGTAAGGAAGCTTTGATGTCGATACTTTAAGCTACTTAACTGTATCTGTGTCTGAGCTTACTTCCAAACACTCACTTTCTTCGGTATAAACACATTACATGTACAATCTGATTTTTTGTACATGCTCATATTTTGAAGTTACGTAAATAATTGGAGAATACAACAAAAACAATTCATCATCAAAAACAAAAGTATCGAGTTTTATATCATTTAATTAAATTACCATAACAATCCATGTTTTGTGTTGAAGTGGCACGTGACTGGGTGGGTTGTTTTTAATAATAAACACTTTGCGAAATGTAAAGCAATTTTAGCTGTTTGGATTTCACATTTTGTAACACGTGCCGGGTAAGCGACCCCCTTGTCGTTCGATACCTGTCGCTGGCGCGCGCCCTGTGTTCACCCCCGTTTCAGCCTGAATATTTTATTGTATTGGATTCGGGATGATTTATGCATAGAATCTAAAGAAGTAGGTTTCAATACAAGTAAAGTTAAGAAATGTAGGTCCGCTGGTGCCTAAATAGAATTGAATTTCTTCGAATCGGTTTTTAAACGCCTACGTCGTTACGCGGGTGCATAATAAATGACTTTTATCAATAACATGGATATACGAATACATTTAGACATACTGTTACACTCTTATATCCACGTTTTTACTAAGTAATTTAAAAGATATATTTAACTTAGTACCTAACTTCGAGATTTTCATTAAATATATCTTGGTTTTGCTATTTTTGGAATTTTTGTCCGAAAAATTTTCTTGATTTATTTCTCTTAAAACACTTGCAAAATAGGAAAAAACCTACAACTTTAAATATCTGACAACTTATATGAGGGACTTTGTGGTATTGACTATTATCTGATATATGTGCAGTGAAGTTGATAATTGATTTTTATGTATGAAATAACTGAAAATGATAAACACAAATTTGAAGATCCTTAGAATCTTAAGCCTAACTTAAGTTGAACTCATCTTAACTACTCCCATAAATGTAAAAATGATTTAAATAGTGACCCCTGTACATTTTGAGTATTCGATTCGCCAAAGAACAGAACCTCTAGAATTTTGACCAACAAGTTTTGGATAAACCTGAAGATATTGTTGAAACCTTTTCTGAATATTTGTCTGATGAACATCCTCTACCAACTTGGAATATGGAAGGCATATGAATCACCTTGGCGATTTTAAATTTCCAAGAGTCTTGTGTGAAAGCTTCACTTCGGAAAATGAAAGGAAATTTAACCATGGGTTTGGATATGATACCATCATTGTTATTGAAGGATGCTGTCGATCTGCTTGAAGAGCCGTTAACGTACATTTTTAATCTTATCTGTCAAATGGGACTTTTTTCCTGATAAATGGTAAAGTATGTAAGAATTTGCGCGATTCACAAATCAGGAGAAAAGGGCAACATCAATACCATTAATAAAAAAAATTTCAATCGTGTTTGAATCTACAGGATTCCAGGATTCTAAGATTCAGTTTACATATCTCTCTTCAATCAAATTAAAGAAAGTTTCTAATGACATCAAATTGGGATTCAAATTCCATCCTTAAGTACTATTAACTTTGGCTCTCTTTTGTTAACAGAAATTGGATCTCGACTATATTGTGAATACGGCAACACGTTACTCACTTAAAAATATGGAATAAAATAAAGTTTTTAATTTATAATAAAACAAGTACTAAAATAAATGTTCAAAATTGGCTCTTGCACATTGTACAAAAGCTTCAAAATGTCAAAAACGATTTTATTCACTTATTTATACAAATGAACATTTGAAAAAATATTTGTATTGACATTTGTCGATTCAAATACAAAGAAAATACTCACCATACGCAATCACATTATGTTTATCATAAATAGTAAAAATAACATACTGTCGTATATTTAGTATAAAATTGAGATCCCATTTCTGTTTACAAAAGGTCATTAGAAAAAAAAGTTGATGATGGGTGCTTAAGGGTGATCAAAACCAATAATATTTTAAGGAGGGATTTGGAATACCAATTTTATACCATTAAATACTTTTTTTGATTGGATTTTTTATCTCGTCGACTAACGGAGATAGGTATGGCCTGTAAACAGAATCTTGGGACACCCTGTATATTAAGTGATTATTTCATCGGTTTAAAGGTAAAAAACTCATTAAGTACTAACTTCACATTTGTAATGATTTGTAAGAAAACAAGTATTTTAACAAAGATGTACAAGTTTATCTCCATTAACTTCTTGATAATAGTAAATTCTGTATAAAATAAAATTATTTTATTTTATTCATTAACGTCGAAGAGCCTACTGTGATCCACACAAAAACATAATTTAAATTCCTTGCGAAGTATTTGTGAAGTATTCAGTAATTTGTACATCTTTTGTCACTTTATCACGGATCACGGTAATATTTATTTCCATTGTCTAAAAATGCAAAAAAATAAAATATTTAATTTGTCTTTTAATTCGATTTTTCTTGATTTTTTTTATAATATTACACCGTATTTGTAATACACCACCATAACACAAAAAATAGCTTTGAAATGATATGTAACTCAACCCATGTTCTTATTTAAAAAAAATTATGTGGCGCCACCAGTCAGAAACTAATTTTTGAAAATATTGTCAAAATATGGCCAAGTTGATTACATTGACACCTGTAAAGTTTCATTTCTTAAATCCTACCCGTTTGGACAATATTTCGTTTGGTGCAAGCCTTTTGACCCACCCTGTATGTTTATTAGTAATAGACACATTTATATGTTTCTATGCCATTTGTATACACCTGTTAATAATTCTGTCGATGATGTTGCATCTATTCAAAGATAGATTTCAATGTTCCTCGTGTTCTAGTCCAGTCAACGAAGACCAAAAAAAAGTCGTATAAACCTATACCGGATAAATGTGATAAGAAGTTGTGTTTTGAAATGTACAGTTTATTTCAAACGAAAGTAGGGCACAAAACACTCGATCCATTGTACCAACCGACTGGACATTAGTAAGATCAGAATAAACATCTCTCAAACTCTGCACTCTGCTATGCTGTATTCGTAAAAGCATCAACTAGGTCAAAACCAGACCTCGCCTTACTTCTACCAAGAAGAGGAGCGGTGCACTAACATTCTTTTAGAGTTAATTTATAGGTATACTAATTATATTAACTTACTCGATGCTTTTACAACACTCTTGGTACTAACAGCGGTTTCGTAATTAACTTACAGGTACAGCAATGGCTCGCAAACCCATACCAATGTCCTGGGGATGAATCCGAGCAGAGAATGAATCACTCACCCAAGCAACAACCAAAGACCCAGTATTACCCGAAGCGAAACTGTACAACATCTTTTTACGATGTTCTTCTGGGAGTGGGGATGACATGGATGCCGAAAGGCTGGTATTCCATGCTTCATGATATGCATCATGTGCCATGGTATGTGTAAAGTCACCGTTTATTTCGACTGAAGGCTGTTGGGTGTAATATCTTTAAATAAATATATAAAGATGGAACTGGATCTAATGCTCACCTAGCCTAGTATGCTTAAGTGTTTCAATTTCGTTTTTCAAAAATATAAAATTTTAGTTTGAGTTTTAAATTTCATTTATAGGATTATAATTGAGGCCTTACAGTGTATTTATAATTTGAGAATTGAAATGATATTTTGATAAAAATTGATTAAAGTAAACAATGTTTGAGGGATGAAGTAATAAAATGTTATGGAGATAAATTAAGTGGAAATTTATTATATAATTAATCAAAGTAATTAATGAGAAAAATGCCAAGTAATAAAGTTTGCTCCTTTATGTTCATTTTAACAAATTAATTTGTAAATACGTGAAAGTATTTGAAGCGTTGTAATTTTATCGAATGTCGTTAAACTGGTACAGTTTCTCGATTTATTGGAGCTTTAGATAAAAAGCAAGTCTCGTCGTCTCGATAATCAACGTCGTTTGGCATAAGGATTTGTGCTGGGTATAACCAAAGGCTATGCAATAAAGTAGAAAATGACGCAAAATTAGAAGGTTCGTGTATAAATGAGAGTCAATCAAAATGCGCTGGGTATAAAAAAAGGGCGAGGACGAAGAAATTGATGTCTTGAAGAAGGCCGGACGCTGTGTACGTCCGCGATCATAAATCTTCCGCGCTTCTCTTATTACCTACTTCTTGCCCTTCACCACGCGCAGTTCCCGCATCGATCAATCCACTTTTTATCCATCCTGTCCTTCTTTTCCCATTACCAACTTCAACCCTCCCACCAATTCGGCTACTTAAATCCTCCTGCCCCGAGATGCCGCCTCACCCAATACTCCATTCTTTTTAGTAACAACTCTGAAGAAGCTAAACCTCTCAAGAGAAAATCATGCATCGTATACATTCAGATTATATGAAAGAAGGATAAGCTGAAACGACTAGACTTATATCTGCAATTCCGGAAATACATATTACCATTCTGTTCTCTAAAAGATAACAACTAATACTGCAATTTCCATTTCATACATCCACCCTTCAAGACTTAATATACACGAGACAGTGCCAAACGATGAAGTCGCGCAAAAATACTAAGGGTGGAAATTTTATTGTTTTTAATCAGTATAACAAGAGATTGGATAATAAAATATAAGGATTTAAGTGTCTAGCTCGTTTTTCTGATTGTATCAAATTGTTTTTGTTATTATCATAATTTGATTGCGTTCCCCTTTTTCAACTCAAATTTTTTACCTTAACAAGAGAAAAACGCTTATCGTTTTTGGAGTTCGCTGACCCATTTTGTTCGAGGTGATAGACATCGGATAGATTAATTCAGAGCTCCAGTAAGCTTCGAGGGAATTACTCCTCGATATAAAGTGGCCTTGTGTAGGTGAGTGTCCGATATAAGGAATAAGGACGGCTTCCAATTGACCTTTCGAACTGAATCACATCAATTATCCTTCGTGTAATTTGAAGAAAACTCAAGTGGTCAGATTAATTATTTATCAAATATCTCAAACGAATCCAATACTGCACGTAATTTGTTTCAGGTGCGCTGAGTGGGTGATTTGTAGATTAGTAGATTGCTACAATTCTATTTCCAGAAATTTTCTTTCTAAGAGAAATGTGTCAGATAAGGCGCTTTATTTATTTAAGTAATATGTAAAACGGAGTAAGCGTCATAAAACCCGATGGACGCCTGAAGTATCTAACATAAATGCATTTCCTGGCGAGATTTGATGTCCGCACTGGAGCAGTTCCTTTCTGATTAGGGAAATCCGGGAATTGTATTAGCGCCACCGATACAAGAACTCTATTCATTTTATTGCTCACTCGCATCGTGTGCTACAAGAGAACTGGAAGAGAAAATCGACAAATTCATCCAAGCAGCTTGTCACCACCGAGTAATCTAATCCCAGCATAGCCAGCGGCCATTTGCAAGCGGCGGGGCGCTGGTTATCGCGACTAGTATGCCTCGCTTGCCCCACGGGGGCATTTCCCATTTTCGAGGCGCTGACACTGAATGACGTCCCATCTAGACAAATCCGAAGATTTCAACGGCACAAAGCCTCTTATTCGTAGATTGGACGTACCCAGAAACTCAAAGATTTATCTTATACTCACGTTTTTTAAAATTTTATTTGCGATTGTCTTTCGTAAACATATAATAACTGGTAAGACGATATTTTCGTTGTATCGCAATTCTCTAGGCCCAGTATTAAAATACTTTTGATATTTTAGCAACTTGCTACCGTCTACTGTTTATTATAATCACAGATAATGCTATCAACTGACAATCATTGTACATAGAAAAATATCGGTTAATGTAATCTGTACTTCAAATACCGTTCTATTCTCGTACAAGTTTTTTTCTCGGCCAATAACCTTGCAACCAATATGGCCTTTTAGAAACCCAAATACATCACAGGAGGAATCATATTATACACTATTTACAAAAGAAAGGGAAATAATTTAAAGATGTTTTGGTCAATTAAAACAACGGTTTCCAAATTTACAATATAAAGTTGGGTATCTATAGTATCATGTCCTGCTTCATTTTGCACAAAGTAGCAATAATTTTAAACGGCGCGAACTAGATCCAATAGAACTTTCACTAGAAGATGTTCAGGTTCCGCTTCTTGAACAGGAAGAAGTAGAAAATATTAGAAGAAGTAGTCAAAAACAACGAAATATAAGCATAGTAGGAATGGTGTAAAAAATGTACTTGTTCTTATATAATCAAATTTTTATTTTATCACGTTAACTAGTTTCGGCGTAAGCCATCATCAGAACATGAACGTCATCTAGAAGAAATTCGAAATATAAACATCTACTCAATTTAAAGGAGCATGTACCATGTACTTTAACAAGCTTACTCACTTTTATTCATACGAAATCTCCAGTATAAACTAGCACTTTCTGCTCATGCTCATGAGTAGATAGTAGATACTACAGAGTATAAACTCATAATTATTCATGTGACCAATTGTGTTTGGATTGGGGACAGTACATCTAAAATTTTTAACAGAAATATGCTCAATTATTATAGGAGGATATGGTTTACAATCATGGTGTATTTAATACAATTTACACCTGAATTGCAAACAGCAATCTATAACATTTATTCGAAAAAGAACGGCATTCATTAATAACTTTGAAATAAAAGTGATCGAAGATATAAAAGATCTAGAACTTTACATTGTCAGTAGATCTAGCTTTTACCACTGCACGGTCCACAAAAGTTAGGTTTCATTATTAGACCAAGCAAAGCCTTTAGCATCTCCAAATTTTAAATGGGGACTATACATATAATTGCACTTTAAAGAAATGGCTTAGACTTTGGACAACCAAGCTTTAAAATGATTGATTTGCACTTTGGATAAGGATGTGTCCACTTTGAAAAAGTATTTTAAACTTTAATCCTACCACTATAAAATGAATGTTAAGGACTTTGGATAAAATATATTTCAACTTTGAGGTTTCAGGTATTTTTATAAATTGATGGACTTGCACATTATATAAGACATATTTAAACTATAGGTTATCACTAAAAATCACAGGTTTGTATTTTATTTTAAAAATGTTAGTTTAGGTTATGGGAATGCATGTACTTGAGTTTCTAAAAGTGAAATATTTTTCATTTAAGTGGAAATTATAAGTAAAAACCTTTATTGGCATTATACATATATATGTATACATTTGCATTAACCCATAATAAAAATGTGGAAATTATTTTTGTATGTTCTGTTAACTTTAAAAATGTGAAGTCCATTTTTTTAAAGTGCGTTACATAATTTACAAGTGTAATATCCTTTTATAAACAAAAATTATTTTATGAAACTGATATTTATTATATTTCATTGTTTGGATTTTTATAAAGTTTAAAATGTTTTTATTTAGTTCTCTTACTTTTTTACAAACCTATGTTGATCTATTTTAAACTGCAATTAAATCTAACCCATTAAAATATTTTTTATCTCCTTGGTTGCAATTGAAATAAGGATCAATCATATGGAGTCAAAACTACAGAAATGTGTCTGGATTGATTGAAAGAGTCCAAAAAAAATTTCTACACCAAGTCGCGTTTAGTCTCCAGATACAAGAGCATGATTTTAATGCGAACTTAAAATTTGGATTTAATAGTTTCTCTTTCACATAGGAAAGTGTTAACAGACGTGTATTTTCTATATTTATAATCTTGTAAACTGTTCCTTACTGCTTTCTCAAAATATAATTTATAGATACATGATTCACGTTTATCAATTTTGGTACTGTAATGTTTGAGTTTATTTGTATTTGGTAATTTTAGGATCCTATTTATTGTTAGTATGTTATTTGCGTAAGTTAATTATAACTTTGCTCTTGATATTTATGTATATTTTGTAAAAAGAAGTAGTGATCCGGTAAAATAAATAAACTAGATTAAATCCATTCGTCAGGCTGTGCATTGACAAACGCGAAAAAATTGTGACCTTAGTTTGACTAAAAAAAATTGTTGAGAAATATGATGACTAAAATTAATCAGCAGATGTTGGCAGCACGATTAAAAATATCCCCACAGTCCATTGTATATTAAAATTCAAAATTCCAAACTTCAAGTTTTGGGTTTTGCTAAAATTATCATTATTGAAGGTGTTAATTGAAATTTTCAAATGTGGATTGAAAACCAATTATTTCTGAACAGAAAATGACTGATTTTATTTAAAATATCTTAAGGCCGCTTCCTAGTTTTGGGTTACTATAAAAGCAAAAACTGTATTTAGTTTCAATGAAATTACGGTATCCTGATTTTTTTTTTGTAAACGCACCAAAAAAAATTATTTTGTTCACATGTTAATGCGTAAATACTATACGTGAACTTTCATAGTACTAAAAAGAATGATATATAAAAAATATATATTTTTTTTTCAAATTATGTATGATAATGATGTAGAATGAGTATAAGTTATGCCAATCAGACTTTAAAAGAAATTTATGTCTGTATTTTTTGTTAAAACAATTTTGCCCTAAATTTCTTAACCCCTGAAAGCTTTAAACATTTAAATTCCCTCTTTTAGCATATTTTTTCGTTCTAACTTCTAATTGCTCATTATTCATGGCCTCTATCGGACAAACTGTGGTAAATGTTTTCATTTCCCGGAGGAATATAGAGGCCGTAATTTAGGCAGAGATACGCCCGAAGCGCCTCAACTTTTTCTTCAATCTGGTAATTTAATTTAATCGCGCTCCTAATTTAGCGTGTGGCTAAATTTGGTGTTAAAAATATGCATCAATTGGATTCTCTTGTTGGTAATTTGATGTTTTCTTGTAAACCATAGGGTGTGCTTTCGCAGCTTTCGTCTCTTTCGTCGCCCGGAGCTTGATTTATGTGAGTAAGTCCGGTCCCGGAACACAATTAACTCATTCTGTGCACCTTTACGTACAATAAATTGTCGCTTTTCGCACATATTAGGGGATGCGAGAGATCGTAAATTAACGAGTGGACGACATCAAGACGTCAACCAAGCCTGAAATTAGTCGCACAATGTGAGCGAAAAAGGAAATCTTCCTCGAGTTATTTCCCTCAAGAATATCGTCACTTTAAAATACGTTATATTGAAATTAACAAACAATTAGTTTTCCAAAAGTGGTGATTATATTTTATGCTAGATAAGACTAGGACGGAATTAATTACATAAACATGAAATTGCATTTAAGGAGTGTGCAACGCCGAGTAGAGAATGCAAATTTGTGTTTCTGCATATATGTAGCATTTCACGTTATAAATTACTTAATTACGTCGGTTTTATAAAATTAATTTTAAGTAAGGGTTGAATTTTTTAAATTGGGGTACATAAGCCCACATCAAAATGTCTGCCATATATTAAACGGTGATGGCGCCAAAAAACGGCAACATTAATAATGTTCCGAGCCCTTGAGCAAAACTGACGAATTTTTATATTCTAGTCTATAGAAAGAACAAAGGAAAGACGGAAGGAAGAAAGTGACGCGATATAAATTTCGCATCATTTTCAAACATTTTTCTACCATAATAATGAACGGCGATCATTACAGTAAAAAAATCTGCAAGTAATGACTTAATTTATAACAATAAATCTGTAATATAAAACGAACTAAAATAAATTACAATCATTTTTATGACTTAACCGGTTGGAAGTTGGAAGTGGCAGTATCTATTATGACTAAAAAGGGAAGCAATTAACGATTAAATCAAAATTTATTGTGTATAAACAAATAATTTTATGCTAAAATAATCAAGGCTGAAACAAAACTAATACCAGAACCAATTACATAAATTATGGACCCTTCTGCTTGATCTTTAAAATTACATTAGCTTCACAAACACGAGAGCTTATATTAGTAATCCCAAATTAAACCGATTTAGGAAATTGCAACAAGGTGTAATTTAGTCACCTTTGGGAACTTCATTAATGATAAGGCGTAGTTTACAATTTAAATTACGTTAACTCAGAAAGAATATAATGAATTAACTACATTCTATTTTAAATTAAACTTGCCTATATTAATTACTACTAGAACCAGAAGGTGTTAATCTAGGAATATAAAATAATACATGTTAAAAATCTTTTGATCATCTTCGAGTGAAAATGTCTTAATTAGTATTAATTATAATATGTAATTTTATCACGAGGTGCAAAGTTTTAACTACATTTTAATGCTAATTAACCCGACTTTTTAGAACACGAATAAACTTGTACCTACTAAAAGTGTTGGCAAATGAATTATTTTTTATGAGGAAAAACTCCACCATATTTTTGTCATTTAAAATATTCAACTTATAACCACTAGAATACAATTCCTGACCATACCACGCTCATTTTTTTTAATTAATAAACTGAATTATAACATGAAAAATATTTAAAGTTAATTCTAACTTGATTCTATTTTTGAGTTTAAATATTAATTATTTTGTAAGTTGCAAGTAAGCCAAAAATATTGAGTATCATAAATAAATTATTTTTTTTTATAAAACACCCAAAAATGAAGTACACAAAAATATTTGCCCTTTGTTAAATATTTTACAGTACATCATATTTAATAAAGGGCAAGAATTAAATAACAATGTTTGATAAAATTAAATAATAAAATATTTAAATTTCCCATGGCCTGTCAAAAGCTCGATGGATCGATGCTACGAGCAAAAATAATTGAACATTTCTAAATATGTACAGGGTGATAAAAACTGACATTTCGTTACTTTTTTCAGTTAAAGGGTCTCCGATTTGTTTAAATTGCAACCCCTATCAAGTTTGGCCTCATTTTAAAGGTAATAAAAAGTGAAATACATTTCTGAAAACTATAAGTCGATATTATTCTTTCAAGAATTACAAGCATTTAAAGTACCAAATCCTATTGGATGTATTGGAATTTTTTATATGTACCACTTTTCTTTGTAGCGAAGCAATATTTTAGAATAAAATAGTGGTTGTCTACAAATTTAAATAAAATTTAAATCGTTTTGTTTCAATATTTTTAATTCTTTCATTACAATTTAAATAAACCACAGCCGTTCTTTCTTTATTCAATCTTTTATCGAAACTTTATTTATTATTTAATGGTCACATGTTTCATGTTTTTTGTTATTATTTTTTAAACAATTTTTGCCAAATAAAACCAATTGTTATGTTTTCATAGGAACGCTTCGAATCGTTCTTTTATTACAATTTTAGTGTTTCTTCCTTGAGATCTTTGCAGTTTATTATTTTGTAAAAAATTGCAATTAGTAAACCCAAAAAACTTGAAATGGCGCAATAAGTTACTGAAATCACTCTTTTGATGATTCGTGGCTTTGGAGGTAGAGAAATATCCTATGATCAAGTTTCAATGATTATTTTCCTAAAAGCGACCTCTAATTTCAAAATCAACTGTCTAAAGAACTAATCCTAGAAGAGGGCTCAGTGAAAGATCGGACAATAACTGGTAGACCCAAATCTATAACGGGCCCAGAAAAAGCTGAAGAGTTTCTTCTGTATTTTATTGAAGATGCTGAAATTCCTTATCAATAGTAGGTCCGTTATATGAAATTGTGAAAAGTTTAGTGCACCGCATCTTGCAGAAAAATTATTATTTTCCATACAAATTTCACCTGACTCATGAACTGATTACTTAGACAAAATACTGTAATTTTGTGTAATTATACGAGACAAATGCGATACTGACAGAAATTTTCTTTCAAATGTTGTTTTCTCCGATGAATCAATGTTCTATCTAAATGATAGGATCAATAGGCACAATTGTCGATATCGGGCAGATAAAAATCCATATTAGTTCATAGAAGATCAAAGATTCCAGAAAATAAATGTATGGGCCTTATTTTGACAGTATAGATAATAAATGATTTCGACAAGATGGTGCTCCTCCAAAACATAGTTTTAGACTTTTTAAGTCGCTCGTTTCCAAACCGTTGGATTGGCAAGAGACGTGAAATTCAATAGCCGCCTAAATCACTTTATTTAACACCTCTTGGTTTTTTTCTCTTGGGGGTTTCTAAAAAATATGGTATATGCAACAATGCCAGAAACAATAAATTAATTGAATAATCGCAAACGAGAGGACATTACTACCATCACTAGAGATATACTTCCAAATGTCCAAAATGGCATTTAATAACGATTGGTTTTTTATGAGACCGAAAAAGGACAACAATTTGAACACCTCTCGTGATAAGAAAAAACAATAAGATAAAAATGTTGATTATATCATAATTTTTCAATTTTGTACTAAAACCTTTAACGTTTGAAATAATTAAGATATTTACTTCTGGTTTTAAGAAATATATTCCTCATTTTATTATCATTAAAATGGGTTGGAAGTTAAAAAAGTTGGGGAGCTCTCTCCCTTGAACAACCCTCAACTGGAAAAATAGTCCTAAAATATCACAAAATTTAGTTTTCATGGTCCTATACATATTTACAAATTTTCAATAATTTTGGTTCACACGTTTAATAGTTATTGGGAATTTTAACTACTAATAGATGGCGCTGTTGGCTCTCTGTGGCAAAATAATGAACTTTCAAAGCTAGTATTGAACCTATATGTTTTTATGTGCGAATGCAGATTAAATTCGTAAGTGTTTTTTTAAGTTTTTAATAAGTATTCTTCTAATTTTTATTTAAAATCAATATTTATTCAAAATTGGCAAAGTTAATACTGACGTTTTATACTAGCTTTACAGATTCATAAATTCGCCGATAGGTAGAGAGCTCTTTCCTAGAAATCCGAAGCGAATAGTGCCATCCCGAGAATTTTGGGACGCCCTGTATAACTATACAGGGCGTCCCAAAATTCGTGGTAAGAATAACTATCGATAATCCCAATCATTTTCATCGTTGGGATTATTATTCGTGTATTTCTAAAAATGTTTCGACAATATTCTTACTACTTATAATACTACCCTTGAGAAACAATTCCTGACAGTACCACGCTGACAATACCCCGCTCAAAAACAAAGCCTTCCGGATATTTAGCCATTAAACCTATAGACATCTCTTTTTACATTAATATTCAGAAAATCTATATAAACTAAATATTCCTTTCTTAGTGACTTGCCTGGTTAATTTTGCTATTTGCATTCGAACTTAATTATAACCTCAAAACTTTTTAAAGTTAAGTGTCACATTGACAGTTGATTTGTTAAACACAATTTTCACTCATCATATTCTCTTTGCAAATATAACTCGTGGTAGGAATAATTATTGATATTTTTTTAGAAATGCTCACTTTAATCCCAAGCTTAGAAACTCTTGCTAAGCACTCGTTGCATTTTCGTCGTTAGGATTAAGGGATTACAATTCTTACTTATTCTTACCCTTGATAATTTTGCAAAATTGCGATTGTAAAATATTAAATTGATTTTTTCTATTTTGGTTCGTTACTGTAGCTAGTAACGCACTGACAGCGGTGCGTTACTAGCCAGTACCGCACCGCTATCGGTGCGTTACTGAGTGGTATAATTTATTTTTCGAAGTTGGTAGCACTGAAGATTGTTGATTTTAAAGTGGCAGTGGCGAAGCGATTTACAAGTTATTTGATGATTTGACAAACCTAGCATTAGTGTTGCCAACTACCAGAAAATTTACTAAAATTGAAAACTATTGGGAATTTCGGCTTGGGATACGCCCTCTGGGGTTATTTTCTGAAGCTAGAAAAGGTCTACGTTGACATAACCTGTTTTTGTAAAATTTATTTCCGTGCAGTTATAAATCAGTTTCCTTGGGTTTATTATTACTATATTAAAATAATAATATTTTTTACAGGCTGTAATTTATTACTTACCCCAAAAAAATGTAAAATCGGTTAGAAAAGAAGTAGAGGAGCAGGATATTAATGTGGAAGGCCAATTGTATGGTACAGGCATCGCAGATTGAAGGTAGGTACATAAAAAACATTTGAAAGCGTTTTTTTCGAAACAACATTTCTCAAATCGGCCGGACTCCTAACTCATACAATTCTTTACTTATTGACTTCAAAATTTAACTGTATATTCAAAATTATATTCTCTATAGAAGTACGTAGAATTTTTTTATTATATTGAATAGATCTTTTGTTATAGGTAATTTTATAGCGATTTTTCATGGCATTTTTTTCTTTTTTACTTCAGAAGGGCGCCGTTTTTGCAAAAAATCAATATATTAAAAAAATCCTACGTAGTTCTACAGAGAATGTAATTTTGAATAAACAGTTAAATTTTAAAGTCAATAGGTCAAGAATTGTATGAGTTAGGAGTCCGGCCAATTTGAGAAATATGGTTTCGAAAAAAATGCTTTCAAAGTTTTTTTATGTACCTACCTTCAATTTCCTATGCCTCTACTATACAATTGGCCTTCCACATTAATATCCTGCTTCTGTGCTTCTTTTCTAACCGATTTTAAGTTGATCCGTGGCTGTTTTAAAATTTCTTTTTTTTAATCCTAGAGTGCCCTAACCCCTTAAGCAATTATGCAAGTAAGAAATAACACACACTGGTCAATAAAAGATAAACACAATTTTTAAACACAAAAAACTTGATCCAAACAGAGCCGCAGTTACTAAAAGCAATAAAAATTAAATCGGCGCAAAAATCTTTTATTACTTTTTCCTCCATGTTTTTTTTCAAATTTACGTCAAAATAGCGCCATCTATCCGTAGTCGAAATTCCCAATAATATTTTATTTTTAATAGATAAATAGACGCAAAATAGAAAAAAATAGTATAAAAAACTCGTTTCATAAGTCGATAGTAGCACTTGTTCATTAAAATAGTCGCCGCTACGCGTACTACAATATGCGACTTATGAAACTCGTTTTTTAATATACTATAGAAATTGTATTCAAAGCATTAACAAACTAAATAAGCTTTAAATAAGGCAAATTATCAAAGCTGATCTTTTGAATTATAAAATCTAAATATAGACACAAAAGCAAGGTTTTTCCAAATTTTTCCAAATTACTATTGATATGCCTGTTTTCACCAAAGATTCCTAAAACTACTAAATTTTAGCAATCGTTGGTGAAAACGGGCATTAATTAATTAACATTTAGTAGAATTTTTCCAAATTATTATTAATTAATAAACATTGTGTAATTATGGCAGATCATGAAGGTTTCAATTGGTACTCTTTAACTTTAGACCCATTGCAACGAAACATGTACCATTTTCCAAACTGCCAAACAAAGATATTGCTGACAAACCAAACTTACGAGATCGGCAATAGCTTGAAAGAAAGGAATTAGAATTCGGACAATGGTGCCGAATAGTTGTATGGTTTTTTAGATAAGAATACAAAATATAAAGTTAAATCAAGTGAACCAAGATTGGAACACCAATCAATTAATTGTAAAAGAAATTTTGTAAGATAAGTAATTTGTTAAACAAAAGATTGTATTAATGGGTAAGTTCGTAATTGTACTTATATTTTGTAAATTTTACTGAATAACAAATATTTTTGTTAACTTTAAAACCTCTATTTTTAACCAAGTCACTACCCCCGTGACAATATAAAATATCGATACTTTAAAAATACGAAATTGTGGATTGTGCTGTTTTTATATTTTTAGAGCACAAGAAATTAAAATTAACTAATTATACATTCTGCTTGGATATGGTATAAAAAAATTGAATTGGTGAAAATTTAACTGGATATTTGATAATTCTTATGAAAAACATTCGTTATGACAATGTTTAGGATTTTTCCATAGAAATAGCTGCAAACAAAGAGTTCTACTGTTTCGAATATTAAAATTGATATCGATTGCCACGAAAGAAGAGGCAGTATTTTTATATTTCTATGACATTCACAAAATAACCTTTTTTAAGCATCTAGATAAAAATAGCTACAGTAGTTTAGAAATATTGTTTGTCAAATTATGGCTTCTTGCATTACATATATGTATTTCCAAAAAGTAGTTTAAATTATCGAATTTACATCGATTTCACTGGTCTACAAGATAATATAGATTTTCTTACGCTGAATTCAAATTTGCAACTAATATTTTTCAATTATATCAGCTTTTAAAATTATTCAAATTTAAAAAATCCCGAAAAAATCCTATTATTTTTTTCTAATTATTTTTCTATAAGTGGCTATATTACGGTGTAATTGGACCAGACCGATATTCTATATCTTTCAAATAGTCTGGGGTGTCAATTTCTTATTTCATACGAAGTGTCTTCAAAAATTAATTTACTGCACAACCAGATTTTTTGCTTTAACATGGAAAAAGATTATATTAAGATGTAATTAAAAAAATAATCATTTGCTATAAAAATTATGTTTTTGTCCTTAAATATTTAACTGATAATATTTCAAAAACTTGATGTGCTATAGTAAAATCTGGTTATAGATTTAAATTCTAATTAAAAAACCTACCAGCTTTCTACATTACAGAGCCAGATTTTTTATTTTTTGTAGAACAGTGTTATTTTTGTTTGCTGCAATAAAAAAATGCAAATGAAAAGATTTATTTGATGTAAAATACTCGGGTAGTAGAAAAGGTTTTCTAATACACCAACATATTTTTTGAACACTAGCTTGAATAAAATGTAACAATTATTTTTTTATGAACATAAATTTTCAAATTTAATACAATAAATTTCTAAAGCGACGCTGAAATTTAATGACCATAGACTTTCAATCAAATTTCATACCACGTATATTTGAAATGGCTTGAAAGCAATGAAATCTGAATGAGTGGTACTTTTGCGAAATTAAAATTAATTTCCCGGAGGAGAAGATAATGTCTTATATTTTTAGTGCATTGGACATTTGGTCAAGCGGAGAACAGCTGTCCGTTCCGTCCAGTAAAACTAAAACTTATCCAAAAAGTCATAAAATAAGTGTTTTATTGGAAAAGGCAGTAACAACTGCAAAGCACCGATAAGCAGGAATGACGAGAAGTAAAGGAAAATGAGATTTTTCAACGTCCCGAATTAAGTTGAAATAAATAAATTGAATGTAATCCTCGATAATATTATGAAGTATGCTTTTCAATTTCGGGTTGTTAAATCCGCTAAATTTTATCCCCAAATGACTTATGTAAGTATTCAAAATTTCCGCATTTAATTTCAGTAATTGTAAGTTATTCAGTTGTGATGAATATAATTATGACTGCGATGGCTCTAAGCGAGCAATTCAAATTAATTAAAATAAAGCAACAAAAAGTACTTAATCACATTAAAATTAATTATTACAAATCCTTAATTTTAAGTATTTTACTGAAAAGTCAGAGAGGAATTATAATAATGTTGTATATAATTCCAGAATTTTAAAGGAAATTAACTTGAAATTTAATACTAAAAGTTAAAATATGTAGATTCCTAACATTTTTAACTTAAATGTTTGCTGACGAAATTTTGTAAATATAAATATTAAACAGGAAAAGCAACGCTAAACGCTAAAGTATTATTTGAAGGTAGGAATATTATTTTTGTAAAAGTAATTCATGTTCAAGCCTGTAGGAATTTTAAAAATTCTTACCAAATATTGAGAAGAAGCAAACACTTAATTTAAATTCAAACCCGCACACGGCCCGTAAGTAAGCCCGAGTTACGTCTCTGGTGGAGGCAGTTGGAGGCGGCGGAACTATTCGGACGGCGGCTCGACACCTAGTGCAGCTTTTCCGAGCTTTCCCATCCGCGTACCAGGCATATCTTTTTAGTTCCCTTTTGAAGCTGTCCGCGCATGCACCCCATACTCCAGTTAACTTCTTGTGTTCCGGGTGCGTTCCATGCGTTTCCCAGCTCGTGCTTTCGGGACCGCCGCCCGTGATATACATACCAACCAACCCTTTTTAAAACAAAACAATTATTTCTTACACAATTTCAAAGCAAAAAATCAGTGACGTTTTTCGCAATTTCATGTGATTAGAAAGCCTTGGGGTGGCGACATAACACCATTTTCCCTGACATTTATAATTAAATTTTAAAACCGTCCTCTCCAGTAATTAAATTTTCTGAGCAGAACTCGTAGCGTATCAATATTGACTCTGAAATTCCTAATATTGATATTAGTGTTATATTAAAAATTTTCAAAGCGCTGCATGAATATACCACTGTTTATTCAAGAAAGACAAAAATTAACGGGGGTTAAAATCATCAGTTTTTAATAACGTAATTAATTCAACAAAGAACTTCATCAATTTACTTGACTAATCAGGGAAAAATTACAGGAAATATTTTTTCTTTCTTATATTCCATGCGTTAATGCTGCATTATAGGTGTTTGTGAACCGATATCTATTAAAATAAACATGGCATGGTGGTAGGTGTATAAAAAGGGCACTCTAAGTTCGAGGCATCAATTCGCGATGACACGAGACGTTGAAGGATGATGATGGTATCGACAAGAAATTGTGGGCAAGCAGATATTTAATACGGGTCCATTAAGGCACTACTTTTATACACGGTTGATCTTTTTTTCCCAAAGATTTTCCTCAATATTTTCCCAAGCAGAAGCATTAACACAACAAACTATATTTTTCCACGCAAATTTGCAGCAATTTGAATGAAGCAGTTAATGAATTAAAATATAAACAACTTACATGCATTTCCTATTGCTAATTGCTAGTGTGGGTAACTTTTTAAATTATAACAGGTTAAGAACAGCTATTGGTTTACGTCATGGTACTAACTTATATTGTCAATATAAATGTAAATGTAGCATTATAGTTGATGAACTTGGACTTCATGGCCTTAGTTGCAATAAAACTTGTTTAAGATATATAGTAGACTCTCTGCATTAAATGATATCATAAAACTGCTTTAATTTTCTTGCAATATACCTGCCTATTAGAAACTCCAGATTTATTACATCATGATGAAAACAGACCAAATACTTTCCATGGAAGAATGGAAAGCCACTTGTTTGGGATGTTACTTGCGTTAATTCTTTAGATGATTCTTATACAGGGTGTCCCGTTCGTGGCAGATAAAACTTTAGGGTTTGAAAAACTAAAAAATGGGATCCATCATTTATAGTTTTTGGAGTTACAGTGTTCTTTATTTTTATCATCGATTTTTGTCAAACTTTAGTACATCGGTAATAACAATTTAACCAAGTTGTGTACAAATAAAAAAAATCACTTGAAACCTAAAACCACCTTCTTTCAATAAGTAATAAAAGAACAATGGAAACCCTGAAAATATATAAAATAAAAAACCACAAATAAAAAAAAATGAAAAATTATTTATTTTTTTATATTTCCTGGAATTTCTAAAAACATAGCTTATTACAGGAGCGCTTTTTGTCTTCTAAAACTACATTTTTATCAATTTAAAACATGAAAGTTTTGAGTTCCTAGTTATTTTTCCTCACTTATCAAATCATGCTTAAATTTACCATTTTAACTTGTAAATGCATGTTTCTAAATTTTATGAAATTTTTCCGTGAATTTTGGGTGATATTTCAATAGGATTAAGTTAAAACACCTTGTTCTGATACAATAAGAAGTTACTTTAACTTAATCTTATTGAAATACCATCGAAAATTAATAGAACAATTTCATAAAATTTAGAAATACGTAGTTACAAGTTGGTATTGTAAATTTGACAATGTTTTGGTAAGTGAAGGTGAAGAAAATAACTAAGAATATATTGTCTCTAGCAAAAGAAGCTGAAAAACGAAAAACTTCAAAATATAAAGATTTAGAAGACATACATATTTACGTTGTATCCTCTAGGTTTTGAAACTTTTGGTCGAAGGGGTTCTTCTTCAAAATCATTAATATCTAACCGTAGAAAATTAATTTCAAAGGGGACTGGTGAAGAACGAACTACTGATAATGTTAGCCAAAGAATAGGAATTGAAATTCAATGAGGAAATTCTTCTTCTGTATTATATGTATACTATTCTTAATCCTGGAGAATTAGATGAAGTTTTTCATTCTTTATATATAAATAAGATCAAAGATGTAAAATAAATTAATAAATCTAAGGTAAATTTTCTTGCTTCAATTGAAGAAATTACCGGAGATGAAAATACAACTAAAAAAAGTGGAAGTTTTGAGAAATCAAATTATTAAAGAATTGGTGAAATTCTTGCAAATTACAAAATTATTCACACTAGTAGCAGCTTGTAACATAGTGGATTATAATTAATAGAAGTAACTATTACTATATAAACCCGATTTTCCAAGAATTCTATAATTTGTTTTTGAATTTAAATGGAGTTATCATTCCTAAATATATTGTTGTGGAAATGTGTACTTAATTCATAAGATGATTAAATTTATTAATGAGTTTCGTTTACTACCACACGGAAAAAGAGTAAATCTTCGTTTTCTTTCAAACAAACAGTAATTGTTTGTTTCAGTTAAACCTTAAACCTTAAACCTTTTGGCCCATATTGGATGTATAAAATGTTGAAATGTTCATTTGGAGATGAAAGTGGGCAAAAAGATCCAGAAAAATTTTTAGGATGTCTTCTAAATAATCAGGTTAAAAACCCTTTAGAGAAAAATGATAATGGGTTTGATGGTGATAAGAAATGGCAGATATTTGAGCTAACAATGAAAGATGCATTGCAGGTGAAGATGAATCTATTTACACCCTTGTTAGTGATTTATTTAGAGGATATTTCTTATGGAAACTTCATAGAGCAGGAGATTAAATTACTGAAAATATACAGCAATTTTTTAAGATACAGTTAAACATTGAGAAGGTCAGTACTATTAATGAAGCTCTTGATATGTTGGTTAGTTTGTTGCAAAAATCAGCTAAAATATGTTAAAAGTTCTAAAACAAATGAAGAAGTTGAAACAAGGCAACTAACTAAGTATCGACAAATTACCAGCTATGCTTATTTTGCATTTAAAATACTAGAATTTTAAATAGAATAAATGTATTAAGTTAATTAAATATTTAGAATATCCAATTGATTTTAATATTGGTACAAAATTATCATCACTTAAAAATGTCTGTCTTTTTTTAGTTTCACTTTAGCGGTTAGCTATGATTTTTTAATCATAGCTAACCTGGATAATCTTTTTGGTTACATTATGGCGATGCTGATGTTCTTAATTAATTTTTTACGGAAGAAGTAATACAATTTAAAACAAATAATTCTTATAATTTTTATACTGCTTTGTTAATAAATATAATGAATTAAAAATTGGCTTACTCCTGCACATTCGTAATAAAGAATTGGGAATTTGAACGTTTGTAGGATAATTTGGATTGGGTTAATTGTATTAAATGCTGATCGAATTAGTTTTAATGTGCGGTGCAAACTTTAAATTGCAAACCCAAATTTAATATTGTTCATTCGATTAATTCCTCTTAACGTTCCCTTTATGATGACATGAAATATTCTTTTTATTACCACGGGTTTAATGCAATTTTAAACCACCATTACTGCTAAATAAAACGAAATTTATTACGAAAATAATTTTTAATTATCACCAAAATAATTTATTTCAATTATCAAAATTTTGAAACGTTTAGGTTCATTTACATTTTCATTTGGGTTGAATATTTAGCTCATTCGATTTTAAGCCCTGGTCCATTAGGCAAGAACAATTCGCTTCTCTTACCCCCTCATCAAGATCGTACTTCTAATTAAGAATGCGGTGAAGTTTTTCCAGGAAATTGAGTTACGCGTTTTTTCATAGCATTGCCAGATTTCTAAAATGACACGATATCGATTACCTCATTTCAAATTAATGGTATTTTAATTTTTGATTTTATTTTCAATAGAAGGTTTGTGTGAATCTAAACACGCACCTAAATGTTCAACCTGAAAAGTGGTTTATGCGAGCATGAGATACATGTCAAACACTTAAGACCTATCAATTCTCGGATGTGAATGTTGAGTGCTTTCAACGATTGTCGCCTTTAAATAAAGAAAAATGTACTTTTTTACTACTTTAATCCTTTATATAAAATTAATTGAAGTTTCAAAGCGATTACATCAAAAATCAAACCGAGTATAATGGATTATTATCAATTATTTAGGTAATATGCTGAATATTTCATTCCAACGGATTAAACTGTAGGTGATGCTGTAATAAATTAAGGTGTTAAATTAATTAATATTCACAGGCAATTGGGTGTTGCCGTATATAACCCCATCAAAGATTTAAACTTGAGTAATGAAATGTTAACAATTTCAACCGAATTTTCAGTGATTTTACAAAACACTACTCATTTATCAGTCAAAAATCATCACCAATATTATAAAATAATAAACATTTGGTAAATAAATTATAAAAACGATCAGCGTGAAATAATAACCTTAAGTTTTTTCAGGATCAGTGATTATTGATCTTATGTCGGTTTTACATCAAATGGTCTAGTTGAGTTTGTGTTTCTTGTCTTTAAATTTAAAAACACGAAAAACAAAAACAAAACTTAAACAAATCCAAAACTTTATTTCCACTAAGCGGATAGGACATTGTTCTAGTTCTGTTTTTGTTTCGAGTCATTTTCAACTAAGTTGAAGTCGAAAAATTATACCTAATTATGTTTTGGGAGGAAGATTTCTTATGCCGGTTTTCTACCAAACTGACTAACCGAGTTTTGGAAGAGTTTTTGTTTCTGGGTCCATTGGGTCCTCCAAATTTTTATTATCTCTAAAGGCATCTATCAGAGTAGGTACCGATTATCTTCAGTGGTCCACTTTATTTTGTTAGACACAGACTACAAAGAAATGAAACAAAACGCCAACAAAACACCAACTTGCTGTTTCCACAGACCAGACTTGAGTTTTGAAACATGTTGAAACCTTTTGCCGTTACCGCTTCCGAACAGTAAACGAAAAACAACTGAAATAGTCGTAAAACGCCAAAAAGATGCAGTTTTGTTTTTATCGACACGAGTTGCAGTTTTGTTTTAAGTTTGCCCGTTTGCTGGAAAACCAGCATAAAACCGGCATTACGCTGGTTTTCCACTAATCGGACTAAATGGAAACAAAACAAAACTCGTGTCGAAAAAACAAAACTGTAACTTTTTTCAAACCTTTTCAATATTTGTGTTATTCGCGACTGTTTCCGTTGTGGTTTTTGTTTCCTATGTGGAAGCGGTAACTTCAAAATGTTTCGACATGTTTCTAAATTTAAGTCTGCTTTGTGGAAATACCAAGTTGATGTTATGTTGGCGTTGTGTACTCTGTTTAATTTACGTATATCGTATATATGCCACATTAACTCTTGATTCCAAGTAAATAAGTATAACAGAATTGAAGAACGTAATTTCTTAGTACCAGTTGGATAGAAGAAGCTTCCTGAAGAATCCCGAAGAGGGTTAATCAAAGGTAAAATAGTTTATAAATAGGAAGGAATTATAAATTTTCTTCTCAAGATATAATTGTACATTATCGACTTCAACGTTTGGAGGAAGATCGGTATTATTTCCTACTTTTGGTTGGTTTGTACAGTGGGCTGGGGTCTGGGGTTACAAACTTCAAAGCGTTATGCCCAAACCATTTTACCTGACTGACCCTCCCCGGATTTCTTTAATTTCTATCTCGACTTTCCCACTGATATTCAGAAATTACATTCTTCGATTTTCTTTCAAATTCTGATTAACTTGCAATACATATAAAACATGATATGGGGAAATATAAACACAGTGCCAATGAAACACCATTTCGCTATTTCCACAAAGCAGACAAGTTTACAAATATGTCGAAACCCTTTGAAGTTACCGCTTCTGAACGGGAAACAAAAATACAAAGAAACATTCGCCAAAAACACAAATCTTCAAAAAGTTTTCAAAACGTCGCAGTTTTGTTTTTTCGACACAAGTTTCCAATTTCTTATTGAGCAAAGCTTCAGAGCAAAGTAAATTTTAGGTCTTTTAAGGGAGGTTTCAGTTGATTCATAACATGTCTCGTCAAAGATAGAAACGAAAAAACACACTTCGGAGTTGCCTAGACAACTCTAGTTTGTTTTTAAAATTTGGGTTTGAATAATAAAAATAGGTACAAATATTCTAAAATAAACAATATTCTACTTTATGTTTATACATTTTATAGAGGTCCACGAAGTTTCTAAAAATAGTATTACAAGGAACTTTAAGCTTTCTGCATTTACATAGTTTGGAAGATCGAAACTTTAGGATGTTTCGGGATTTTCCCAATCCTGAGGTTTGACTAGGCAAACCAATTCACAAATATTCATTCTCTGACCATAACAGTTATAACAATTTGCAAAATTTAATCTGACTAAAAAAATTGGCTCCCATTTGTTTCTTCATTTTAACTATTAATCAAAGAGTTGTAGTCTAACCTAACTGTAAACTTTTAAAATATTCAAGTTAAATAAATCAATTAAATTTGTGTAGTTCTTCTTAAATGCATTTTATACTTGACTATATTTTTCTTGTTATGACTTACTTTAGTACTTAATTAATGATGAAATTTCTTTCCAGTAAAAGTTGGTGGATATTTTAAAACTTTGGTAAATTAAGAAAATAAAAAAGGAAATGTTAAATTTAAACAAAGTGTTACGATATAAATGTTATGTGACATTATTACATTTCTTCCCGGCGACTGCAACACTAAAACTTTTCAGCTTTGATAATTGCCATGGTAACGATGTAATTAGTAGCGAGATAATATACATGATAATTACGAAAACATGCATTCAAATTGTTCGAAAAATTCTTGCCTTTATTAAGCCCATGAAAACAACGAAATTAGAAAAATCAGAAGAGGAAATGCTAATTAGCAACGTGTTTCATCGATCCATCCAGACCCTTGCTGTTGTGGATTTTGTGGTTTCGAACTTAGAACCTATCTTCGTCGCCTACACACCATCATTTCTGATTAATTAGCTGAGTGCGGATGATCAGAGTCATTAGAATGATTTATGCTAAAATTATCCCTCCATGGTTTAAACTTGCGCGTACGCTACGTATGCGAGCGAAAAGGATCTAGTTTTTAAATGCAAATGAACGGGATTCGTGTCCAATCCCGACTACATCCAGATTACCTTTTATGGCTTAATTAGACGCAAAACGCTTGCTCTATGGCTCTTCTAAAAATTATTTCAAATAAAATGTGATAAGGATTTATAAGCGAATAAAGATATTTTTTACTGATAACACCAGATACCTTTATTAGGGTAATTAGACCCAAATATACTACTAAACTTAGGGAATTTATGAACACACAGGGGAATATAAAATTCATGTTCTCAAATCACCTCAAAAGTATTTTCAGAAAGTTGAACCAAAAGATAGTTTTAAGAATTAGCAAATAGTGAATTTATAAAGATAAATTTGATCTTATAAATTATGTAAGCGTGGGGATTAATTCCGACAACACTTCTAAGTATTACAAGTTGCTTTCTGAGTTCGTAAAGTGGGTTGAATTATTAAAAGTATCATTAACCTGCGCTTAAGTTGAGATTGTCGCAGAAAGTCTTGGGTAAGTATTTTATTCCGTTGCGCTGTGCCGACTTGGTTTATGACTATTGTAACTAGTAGGTGCATATATTGCGGCATTTTCGGCATTTACTCCAAGTTCGTAATGTAGGGATGTTATAAAGGAGGCCAACATCAATCTGCTGGCGAGGCGCTATCTTAATATTACAGCCACAGCCTTATCGTGAATAATGTGCAGGGCGCGAATTCTTGGATGCATCTCAAATTACATGCATGCATCCTCCTAACGCAAATGTAATTATGTTTCATGTATGAATTTTTTATAATGAGTACTGTTTGCTGGAAAATGTTTTGGTCTATTTACATTTCTCACCACATCTGACTTACAAAATTATATGCCTACGTTTAACTCGCAAAATTAAAGCCATAACGAATTCAAACAGCACTCCTCATACCGTACAATTTCGGAATAAACAGAGTATCAGATTAAATGCAAAGAGTTCTTACTTTTAAAGTAAAGGAAATATTGAAAAATAGTCCTTGGCCAAGATTTGAACCTGGGACCTCCAAGTCGCATGTCTGGTTTGAAACCACTACACTACCGGGGACCCATGTTCAAATTTTACTTTTACTGATAGAATCGACGGAAAATTCCACCTTCATCCACCAGCAAACATCCCGAACACTAACCAAGAACTGTTCTAGTTGTTAGGTTAAATGACATGCAAAGAGTTCTAACTTTTAAATAAAGTAAAGGAAATACCGAAAAATTGTTTCACTTACTCCGGTATCTCAGTTAATGTCAGAATATTTTTTGGTAGCACGAAGATGGTCCGAAATTGTCACAGAAAACCCGGGAAAGGGGCGGACGGTGGAGCCTACAGCAGTTACGCATTAAATCGGGCTATATTCAAGGCCCAGGAGGAGAAGGAATAGTGTCTGTAAGAGGGCAAAGCAGAAGAAGAAAACAAATGTTAGATAACAAATCCAAGGATGAACTAGCTGTTACTTTGAATCAAATTCAGAAGGGGGATATGGGCTATCTAGAGAAAAAATTCTAGATTTGGTTCAAGTGTATGTTAAGAATTAAGCTATAAACTAAATTTAAAGATGACCGTACAGAAGAGAAATGGTTCCTGAATTTTTGTAAACGAAAAAACCTTTAATTCAAGAACCCGCAAGGTGAAGAGGTTGCCAGAAAGAAACAAAAAATCCTTGGACTATTTATGGCTTCTTTAATTCGCTAAAAAAGGTTTGAACCTCATTTTCAAGTGATGACAGAGAAAATAACACTGCTTTGGTGTGTTGTTCTGCTTCCGATCAAAAACTACCGTTGCTAATAATATTCAAAGGAAACTTCTCAAAAAGGATGGATGATCACAACAATTATTTCAAACATGGTATGAATTTTCGTGTATGTGGTGATTTATTATAAGGTGTGGTATGTGTAGAAAATTAAATAAGTGACTGAGCCTTATTCATATACAGGGTGCTTCTAAAATGATGGTCGCGGGCTCGTGTGCGTATACTACAAATAATAATAAGACAAAAAGTACGTACAAACATTTTTCCAAAACTCAACTCTTACCGAGATACAGGGTGATAAAATTTCTTTTAATTTTCACTTTTTATTTATTTTCTCTTGATAGGCTGGATGAATATTAATAAAATTTTAGGGCGAGTACTTCTCATAGGTAGTCATGATTGGCTTGTACTTTTGTCTTAATTTTACATTCCACAGGCGTAGAAACAGGTTAACGTGTTTCCTTTTTTTAATTTATTTGATACGCCACTGCAAGATTTTACAATATTCTTTGGATTTTTTAAAGCTTCATTCAATCTATGTATCAAAAAAAGTATATCTGTTAAATTTTGATAGGAGTAGTGGTATTTCATAAATTTCAAATTTTATAGTCTAGTGACCTTGCAAAAATCAAACAAACAAAAACAAAAAAATTTGAATTAAATTAACAAAATTTAAATTGATAACTCCTAGTAAGGTTTTAGTTTGTGTTTTAAATAAATAAATAAGTCAGGAACACTTTATTTAAATTTGATAAAAAATGAAATTGGGCAGCCATTTTCAATATTTTTCTAAAATTTAAAATTAGGTGTTTCTGACATGTTTTTTTATTGAATACACCAACAAAATGTAATACTAAGAGTTTTTAATTTTAATTTTTCTAATTTGAATTTAATTTGTTTCAAATTTTGAAAATTGGTTTGATTTTAAAAAAGGTACTGGATTATAAATCACCAAATTACTGGAATACCACTAACCCTATCAAAATTTAATAGGTATACTTTTTTGTGGTAAATTGAATAAAGATTTTAAAAATTTGAACAAAATTGTAGAATTTGGCAGTGGAGTATCAAATAAATTCAAAAAAGGGGACACCTTAATGCGTTTCTACGCCACTGGAGTGTTAAATTAAGACAAAAGTTATAGCTAAAGATGACCTATGGGAAGTACCCACCCTATAATTTTATAAATTTTCATTCAGCCGATCCAGAGAAAATAAATAAATAGTAAAAATAAAAAGAAATTTCAACACCCTGTATCTCGGTAGCAGTTGAGTTTTGGAAAAAAATTTATACGTACTTTTGTCTTATTTTTACTTGTAGTATAAGCACATGAGCCCGTGACCACGATTTTAGAAACACCCTGTATGTACACTAAGGATAAAGATATAATCGAATCTGTTAAAAAAATTGATAAGAATCCTGCTTATATTGATATAAAGTACATGGAATCAAAACAAAATCTTTATTTGATACAGTTGCATGAATAACAATTTCGTTCCTAACAAAAGGCAAAAAATAGGTGACTCAAGATTAATACCATGTAAAATAAAACTTCATCTCCATGGATATAATCATATTATATTAAAAGGAGAATGTTGTATTACCGTTATATTTTGGTGGAGAGTACTTATCTTTACTATTGATAATTACAATGGAGGAAGGAAGTTGTTTCCTTGATCGAAACTGGATTTGTACATTTCAAATTAATGTCTGCAATATTTAAAATTCTACATCAGATAGAATCAGGTCTTGGATATTATATTAATTTTAAGGAACATTTTGAATGTTCCTTAAAAATAATAAGAAGAAGCTCAACTAATAGAGTTAAACCGTTAAACTAAACAAGGAGTTATAACAAAAGTCAATTTTTCAGATTGGGCTACACCAATTGTATTGGTTTCTAAAACTAATGGAAAAAATCGAATATGTGGCGATTATAAACTTATAATTAATAAACAATTAAAAGTTGATCATCCTATACCAAGAATAGACAAACTTTTTAATAAATTAAGTGGTTGTAAGTATTTTACAAAACTGATGCATATTTACATATTGAAATGATTGAAAATATTTTAGATATTAATACTCAAAAAGGTCTTCATCGTTATGAAACACCACCATTTGGTCCCTCATCATCTCCGGCATTTTTTACACGAATTATTGAAGAAATTGTTAATTAATGAAAAACACTAGAGTGCATTTCTAGATATAGTAGCCAAGGAAATGAAGAATTTGTAGAGGTGCGGAAATTATTATAACTGAAGAGTACTTTAAAAGAAAAGAGTAAGAAGTATCTATATTGTCCTTGGTAAATAATTTACAACAGGAGTTAATTGGTGCAGAAGATGATTTAATGGATGAGGATCTATTTGGAATAGAAAAAGACAATAAATTATCCCAAGATGTTCAAAAAAGAAAGAAATATGACGATACGCAAGCATTAGATTTTGTTCTTTGTAGCTTCGTATATGACAAAAATACAAAGAAACAAAATACACTAAATTTCGTTATTCGAGTGAATAAAAATGATCGAGGTGTCCGATATTACTCATATTAAAAAAAGCCAAATTGTGAAAAAAATATCTTAGTATATACAGGGTGAGTTTTTAGTGCGAAATCGGAAGATTATTGATTTGAAGAGATAGGAAAAAAACATAAATTACATCATTGCATGGTTAATGGATGCGCAAGCCAGAAATTATATTTGTCTATACTAGGTGTTTCGTAATTAGAACGCAGGCTATTTCACCTTTTTTTAATGGAACACCATATACATTTTTTGATATTTGCATTAACACTAGGTTAAAGAATACAACGATATTTTTTTGAGTGTACTCTTAAATTTTTATCGCAAATTTTCATATGTAATATCACGAGTGGTCAAATTTGAGTCGAATATTTTTCACTGTCATTACCACGAATGTCATTTGGGGTAAAAATTTAATCCCAAATAACATGAGGGATAATGTATGAAAAATATTCCACTTATACTTTGAACAAGAGCATATTTAAGGGACTATTTACCGAAAATTTTTGACTTTTTTGTGCAAAATTTGACAGTCAACTTCAAACTTATAAAAATTTTACATTAACGTTACAAAATAATCGCTGATATTCTTGACGTTTTCCTTGTCACAAAAAATAATCACTTGTGAGTTGAATAGCCTATAAAATTTATCACATGTACCCCCAGTATTATCAACTGACTTTTAATTTTAAACGAGGTTTAATTTGACATATATAGTCTATTTTGCAGCTAAATGTCATTTAAACTATATTCAAACTTCATAAAAATACTATATATGTCAAATTAAACCTCATTTAAAATTAAATGTCTGTTGATAATATCGGGGGCTAGACATATTTTTTGAAATTTATGTCATGTTGTAATATTGATTTTGATGTAATTTCACTAATTTTTTTTCGAATTTTATTATAAATGGTGACAGAGCTATGGAGGCGTGAAATATGTTAGTGTTAATCCAAATATCAAAAAAATATACAGGGTGTTCCATTTAAAAGAAAGCTTGCGCTCTAATTACGAAACACCCAGTATAGACAAAAAATAATTTCTGGCTATGCGCATCCGTAAACCATGCAATTTTATAATTTAAGTTATTTTTCTATCCTCCGAATTCGCAATAAAAACTCACCCTGTAGAAAAAAGAAGCAAGTTTAGGTTTATCGTAGAGATTTTTGAAAATAGAAGACAATAATTAAAGCATTTCCTAGAATTCCCCTTATATTAAATTAATAAAAAAATGATGAATGAAGATTCTAACAATTTCCATTTGACTAACATAGTGGTCAAGTTAAACTATTTTACTAAATAAATCTGGATTCCAGTTGCCACCGAATCTGAGGTAAGTGGATCATTGAGAGATTAAAAAAAAATAAAAAGTAAATCAAAATATGAGAATATTATTTAAATTTTATTCACAGATCTACTTGCTAAAAGTGTCATGAGACTCCATGTGCAATTCAAACCCAATAATAGATTCATTATCGCGAACTATGATTTTTTCCGAAAAGTGATGTAAAATTAGGTCCCATTTAACCAACTTGATCTTATGTTTTTTTTTCGATATCATTAAATTTTGTAAATATTGTTTTTATTTTTAAGATTGTTATTTTTCTTCTGACTATTCTTAACGTTAGTTGGCTAATTTTTGAATTCATCTGAACCACCAAGGTAAAATTTAAAAACTGGAAACGCTAAATTAAATGCTCTTTAATGTTGCTAGAGTGGTTTTCATCTGAAGAGAACCCTGCTCAAAAATCAATGTTTATGAATATTTAGATTAACTTAGTTTATGATTGATGTACGTGATGATGTACTGGTCATCTAGAATTAAGGTTTCTCAATTAATCTGAATTCCTGTAATGTATGAATCGACATTATTTAGTTTTAATAATAATCGCTCGGGTAAAAGCGCTCGCGGCGCAGGAAAGGTTCACTTCAGATGAAATCCACTCTAGGAATAAAGTTTTTTTATTTACCTATGTTTTTTGCTGAATTAAAAAAAATACCCGGAGTAGTGCTCGAAATTAGGAAAAACTGAGTGATATGGTCTAGAAGAATTTAAATTTTCTGCTTCTACAATCGCCTTGCATTAAAGTAAACTATGTGGTTTCTAATGAGGAGTGTGGGAATGAATCGTTAAATTCCAAACTACGACTAATACAATTTGAAAGTTTCAGGATTTGAATTCGGAGGAAACTCTTCAATTAAGTAGCATCATCAAGGGGTCATCAGCTTAAAATACCGAAACTGAGTTTAAAATTTGGAATCAATGCATGAATGGGAAGGGAACTTTTGTTTCAAATCGTACAAAACTGTTTGTTTTTAGATATAATTAATGTTTGTCGTGAAAATGAAACGGTTGGCCCTCTGTTTGTCGTGAAAGCGACGTTTTTTAAATCGAGCCTCGGTTCAGCTTGTTAAATTTTGACAGGACGTTCTCTTGCCTGTGGTTGTAACCAGGGCAACACAACGCGTGAAGGGTCCGCTGTCGGTCATTATCACACCACCGACGCGCCCGCTATCAAATGCCCACAGTCGATTCGAGTTTCACGAAGCGCAGTTTGTGAACGCCTCTGTGGTTCGGCGCCCGCTGAAATCTGATCATTAATAACTATACTGTAGCACCACTTTGAAATGACGACAAACGTTAATTTTAATGACAATTAGGCCTTCTCAAATGCCCCGCAGACTACAATCTATATTAAACTCTTAATAATAAGACCAGAATGAAGTCAAGGAAAATTCCGAATTTATTACTATGTTTTATGAATTGGAAAAGTTAAGATAGGTTGAGTTGGGTAGGATTAAGGGTTTAATTTTAACAGTCTCCAATATATTTGCTTGATAGCATGATATGGTCCCACATTCCTCTAGTAAAATCTCATGTCCTTTTGCCAACCTTCTCTTATTTTCCAAACTTCCACTCCAAACTTTTAATCTAAACCCCAATGTTTTCTATCACTTCATTAATCAACTCCATAAATAAAATCTTATTCGAACTATACAAACTTATTTGCTCAAATATGTACAACTAAATTAAAAGGTTTTTAGTAAAGTAGCACCTTTACTAAATCTTCTGGTATGTGATTTGTATATTGCAAATTCTTATACCATTATGTGTTAGAGATATTGATGTACTCCCATGAAACCTATATAATAGTAGACAATAACCATAAGAAACTGTTGGGTACTTGCTTTGTGGGTGTTATGATTATACATCATAATCCACCTTGGAATTCGCTGGTAACTTCCAACATAAAGCAGTATAATTATGAGGGTTTTATTTCAAAGTTAGTGTATTTCTAAAAGGTCAACACTTTCTAAGGAAATTAAACTTTGTGAAGTAAAATATGAGTGATAAAATATGAGAAAATGTGAAATTATCAATTCTTGGAAACGAAGATTGTATCAGAGATGCAATTTATAATTAGTTTTAAAGTCAATCAACTCGGTATGATGTTGAATAATCGTATTATTCCTGACATTGGTTAAAGGTTTGTTGAACGTCGCTATTCCCCGCATTATCGATATGCAAATTGCATCTCTTCCCGATCACGACACGACAAACCATTCTTGCTGATCTACGAGAAATGCCAGGTCTGAGCTGCGTTGTATTCTGGAAATGAATGCGTCGCATATATGTAACATCCGATCGGAAGTTTGTTGGAAAGTCCCTGATGCGGATGTATATTACATATTATCTTCCCGTTTTGATATTCAGCATGCGAATTTAATTGCCAAGCCGACGCGCTTACACCCCTACGAGTTGATTTATTGCGAAATAAGACGATGCATTATATAGAAACAAATTATTTTAATTAACCTAATTGTGGCGAAATACAAACCACGTGTTCCTGATCTTAATTGTAATAAATTTGATGGATGATTACGCCAAGATTACAACTTGATTAATGCACTAATCAGGAAGCATATCCATTTAAAACCATCAACAACAAATAAAGCAGGATAACGAATTTTTCATATTATATTTATGTTATAAATTGAAATAGGATAATTTGGAAACTGAATTGCACTAAATTGTAACAACATCAGTTAATGGCGTAATTTCAGAACATGTTTTAGCATCGATTTATTGATATCTCACAAATCTACCACAATTTTCCCAATCGCTTTAATAAATATTTTTAGTCCGATTAATACAAATTACTCAACTTATTTTATGATAAATTCCCCAAAAACGAATGCGAATTTTATGCTAAAATGCTTATAATTCTACTACTTAGTATTTTATAGTATAAAAGTATAAATGTGGGTGATAAATATTGAATATTGTACTTACATTTAAACTCTCATTCAGCCCTGAAACCTGAAACAAATATAAAATATTATTGACTATAAGAAATATACAAGGAGGATAAACTTACAAAAAAACAAACTACATTCTTAAATGGATTTTGCCAAGAAAAATACGATGGGTCGATTATTTTTAGAAAAACATTTTACGACCTATTGACCAATAACTGCTTTTGGTTTCTTACGTGCATAAATATTTGTTTTAACTTTACTGCAAAGAATTTCTAGATTCTAATTACATTCTCATCCTGTTTTGGAAATTCCCGACAAAAATGACAACATTGCGGACTTTTAAACAAGAAGAAAGAGAATGGAGTAATATGGACGAAATTTAAAGGACTCTCTAAACCACATGAAGAACAACACTTCAATAATGAGAAGAAAAACACCTGTTGCACTTCGAACACCAGAAGAACAACTATTCTATTGTAGTTGTTTTAAGTGGCTTACTTTATGTTTTTTTTGGAGTTCTGATCACGAATCTAAAGTTGTCCATCATTTTTTTTCGGTAAATATGAGAAATCATCCAAACATCATATGTACATGTAAAATTAATCAATTTTATGGACCAGGTAATGTTTTTGCAAGCAATCAACAAGGTTTCAGATAAAATCGTTCAACAATAATGGCATTATGTGATGTAGTGTCTGCAGCTATAGAAGCAATTGATGAAAGACAATACCATAAAGTCAACCTATTCGATGTGAGCAAGGGTTTCGAATGCATAAAGTATGACATCCTTTTAGACAATACGTATATAACTATGGAATGAAGGGGCCTATTACTCAAATTATCAAGTCTTAACTAACTGATAGATATCAAGTGATAAAATGGCAAAAATGGCAGCTCAGCACTTCTTCCAGTATGAGCATATGTATTCCGCAAGGATATCAATCTTAGGACCTCTGTTATTCACCGTCTTTCAGTCATCCAGATTCGGATCAGGTGAGCATTGACTGCATCTTGATAAGACACAAGTACATAATTTTCACGCCTGCGAAACCTCAAGCAAAACTTCGGGGGGTTGAATTATTTTACAATCTGAAGTGGGATCTACACTTTGATGTTATTAAAACTAAATTCAGCCATTTATGCAATATGAAAGATTGCAGCCACAAGTAGCTAAATGAACTTATTATGCCACTTTCCGCCAGATTTTGGCGGGACAGCCCCGATTTTTAACATTTGTCCCGCATATTGTCTTCAATTTTTATTTTATTATTTGTGAAATTTGGTTTTGTTTCTTGATGATAATGTTGCTTTTAATAATAAATGTAATAAGTCTGTTGTCGTCATGGTCTTTTTTTGTCTTGTCCCGCCTTAGCAAAATAAAAATCTGGACACCTTACACTTTCCATGGTAAAATCTCTTATGGAATTTTACTGTAACGCTTTTCGTCTAGATCGAAATAAATATTCCTGGTACAAAGAAGGCTGCTCGAGCTATGGTTTGGCACAACAAACATCCTGTAAAAATGTAGTCAACACATCAAAGATTTTAACAGTAGCTTTCTTTTTTATCTTTAAGTGTTACCTACAAATCTTTCATGATGAAGAATGGAGATCAATCACCATTATGAAACTAGAAGCAGATATAAATTAGAAATTTCTTACCAATGAATCAGCAGATGTCAACAAGGATTGTCTTATTGGGAAATAAAATTCTACAACCATATTCCTCTAAAAGTGAGAAATCTATTATTTAAATTTTGTTGCCCTTGTATCAATAAACTAAACTTAAAAATAGATCTAAGAATGGACTTAATTTTTGGATCCTTTAATTATTGTATTCGTCTAAAAAGTTACTATAGGCTGGTCTACAGTGGCTTAATGATGATAGAACCAGAGTTTCAGACAATAAGGTCTTGATTATCTTTGGTAAATACTGTCTGCTGCCGTAAATTATTATTAACGCGCTATAACTTTTTTGTAAGCATTTGGTCCTCAGTGAATTTCTATTTTGTGTCAATTATCCTAGATTTTAACGGTAGTTTTTGGTGATATAGGTATGCTGTCAACGCCTATTTCAAGTTTAGCAAAGTTGATCAGTCGGGTTTTTGCAAATTTAGTTAATATCATATTAGTTTTAGACGCATTTAATACAAGATCGTTTCGAACTAAAAATTTTCGATTCAGCAATATTCAACCAGCAATTTTCAGTCCAACAACTTTTCGATCCAGTAATATTTCGATCGGACTATATTTCGATCTAGCAAATTTCGAAGCACCAACGTCTTCGCATTTTAACCTCAACTTTCAAGTACACTATAAATCGACGAAACGAAATCTTAATCAAGGATCATCAAGATTTAGGTTTTAAGAACCCGAAGTCTTGGAACACCGAAATAACTTATAAACTATGCCAAGCATACCCGACGTGGTAATTCCGAAAGGTGTTAAAACAGTTGCACTTTCGAGAAATTCGAGAACTGATGATTAAATTAACTCTACCTTACTTACACCAAAGTTGGGTGTAAGTTTTAATAGCAGCATTTAAATTGAAATTACTAAAAATTAAACCAAATTTTTGATGTGAAAACAATGTTATTATGGTTTATTATAAAAGTTTGTTTGGAGTAATCCGGAATTTTGAATAGTATAGAGATTTGGCACTTTCACATTCGTATTACTTATTATTATGTAAATGCAAGTTTAAAAGTTGAACACTTAAGTTTTAAAAAGAAAATTTAAAGTATTTTCCAAATAAATTGCTACAATCTGCAAACTCAATTTATAAATTTCACTCTACGTACACATATTTCACTCGCTTTAGCAAGCGTATATTTTACTTTTATATAATTGAAATTACTTCGAAGATGTCGGATGCGTGTTTTTAAAGTTATAAAAGTAGAAAATTGTTTTTAAACTTTACTTTAAGAGAGGTTTTGAAAGGAATTTACATGTATTTAATTGCGATTTCATTTTGGATTTTTGGCTATAACATTGGCCTAAACTGATATATCTACGTTTAACGTTTAAACCATTTTGATTCGATTAGTATGACGATAATTAAAACAAATGTAAATTGTTCAGTTATTAAATTTCCATAGTTGAATTTTATTGTGTTGTTTTTATAGTAGTACATTTATATTTATGAAAATAAACGGTTGAAATATTAAAGTTATTACAAATAAATTTTTATTTGAAAGTAATGTGTGCTGTGTTTTATAAACTGTTATGTTCTATATTTCCCTGGTAATGTGAAGATAAACAAGGGGCATGATCTATTATTTTTTACTCGCGGTATGGGAAAAATGGTAAACCAGATTTATGTGGTTGTAAGACCGCATCCACCCCTAAATCACCTCCCTGCATTTTTTTCTAGATACTAAGGCCCATTCTTTTATATTTTCTGGCAGTTCCATTAATATATCAGAAGCCGATCTGATCCGACGGGTCGGAGGTGTCCATTGATCAGACGTCATCTCCGGCTCTAGCGGACCATCACTCCTCATTCCCGAAACATATTTATCATCCCTCAATAACACTAAAAGACTTTAGATCGAATGAAGCGTGTTCCGACACTTTACGTAGCTTAGTAATGCACGAAAATGCTCGTCGTGACCATAAACAATAAATAACATCTTAAAAATAGTAAACAAATAAATTTTCATGCCAGATTAGATTGCATCACTTAAAAGGTTTTAAATTATTAACAAATTCAAATGAATAAACTTCAATTTTAGTGTAAATTAGAGCAACCTTAGTTAATGACATTAGGGAGATAAGCATCGTTGTGAAACATAACAGTAAACTTAACTCGGCCGACTTTTAATGCACCCACCAAACGCTGCTAACAAAACTAATTACTTTACGACGGGAAACATATTAAAATTATTTCCATAAAGCTTTCCCTGCGACCCTTTTACAACTTTATATAAAAACACTATTAACACCAACTTATTTACAAAAAATGCACGTTTAATCTAATTTTATTAATTTTTTTCATAAATTCAACCCAAATATTCCTAAAGTAAACACCAGTAAAAATAACAATGTCCAGTTTTCCATCGTTTTAATAAAAAGAAGTTGGATGAAAAGCGCTTTCTTGTGTGGCCAGTCCGGTCGATTATTATTCTTGAGGGATCCTCGCGTGTTTTCCTTTCCTGGGTTAGAATAGACCCACTTTATTTTTATACCAATTACACCACAGTAAAAAATATCAAATAACCACACATTATGGTAAAAACTACTTTAATTTCAAACATTATTTACATTATATTAATCACACCAAAAACCGATATGCGATTTTGCGAATAATGGTAAAAAAAGTGATCTTGATAAAACATGTTTGACCATAAAACACATTTTTGTCAATGAAACAGTTGTATCGTGGTTGTGTTCATAAATAGTTAGGTCGATGAAACTGTACTTGACGAAAAGGTAGTGTTGGTGAAACGCACTTATCGTAGATATTTTTGTCGATATGTTAATGTCCATGGAACGTTGATAAAAATGTAATGTAGTAAAGTTATTGAACCATTTGAATCATTATTAAGAGTAACTAGTTCCAATAATAATTTTAAGAATCCTTCGTAAAGTCCGACTAAATAATGTGATGTCTATAATATTACTAAATCTAGTTCTAATACATCAAAAGAATCCTGAATGATAAAAACCATTTGAAAGAAATATTTAAAGACCTTGATTCTACCAAAAAAGTAGTACGAATGGGAAAAACAAGCGATACTGGTAAGACAAGGCCTATTAAATTTATCAATTTGGACAACTCAGACATTGCTCCCCAAATAATCGAAAGCAACTATAATATTACAAAGAACACCAATATACTTCATTTTCAAACTAGGAGTGTTTTAAATTGCCTCTGATTAGTTAAAAGTCATCAAATTTACACATAATTATATTGGATCATATTTGACATATAATCTATTTTGATATTTATCATCATATTTGAATTACTGATGTATTTATAATGTATAAATTTGTATTCAATATAAAGAAATGGGAAATTTAATTATGTTTCTGTATACAGGGTGTAACAAAAGTATGGAATAATCGATTTATTTTTTTATTTTGAAAATTTTTTTGGATTTTTTTCGGTGCATTTTTTGACATATTATTTTGTTTTTTCCAATTTTGTTTTTGTCTCTTCGCTATGGCAACCAACTTTGTTCTTTTAGTAGCAACCATATATTCGTTTTATATTGGGATGCTATTTTGTCCCAATAAAAAAAATTGAAATATTATAAAAAAAATATTTTTAGAAAAAAAAACAAAAAAAATGGTTAGAAAAAGGACTTAACTCGAAGTGGCTACTTTATTTAATCAAATCTACCCAGATACACCTCTTTCTCAAAGTACGATCTCTAAGATAATTAAAAAATTTCGAGAGATAGGTAGCATTGAAGATGTATAAAGGACTGGTAGACACAAATCAGCCACAAATGAAGATAAAGCATTAGATGTTCTACTAGTAATCCAAAGAAATTCCAAAAGAGAAGTATTTAGAAATAAGTCATACATCAGTTCAAAGAATTTTGAAAAAAGCGAAAGTACCATACCTACAAGCTCCAGTTCGTTCACGAATTAAATGAAAACGATTTCGACATAAGGATGGAATTTTGTGATCATATGTTGGAAAGGTGTAATATAGATGATAATTATGCTTGGCGTATTTTTTTCTGTGATGAAGCGACATTTATGCTGAAAGGATCAGTGAATCGACATAATTCTCGTTATTGGTCTAATACAAATCCACATTGGGTGGAAGAAGGACACACACAATATCCGGAAAAAAATCAATGTTTGGTCAGGCATTATAGAGAGAAACATTATAGGACCATTTTTTATGGAAGAAACCCTAACCGGTAAGAGATATCTCCAGTTACTTCGGAATCATATTATACCTGCGATTACTGCATTATTTCCTGGTGAAAATGGAGGTATTAACAATATAATCATCTTTCTTACAAGATGGATCACCACCACATTATTCCGCACCGGTTAGAGATTACTTAAATAATGTTTTTCATAACATATGGATCGTTAGAAGAGGTCCTATGGAGTGGCCTTCCCAAGCTTCTGATTTGACACTACTAGATCATATAAAAAATTAGGTATACACAGAAAGACCACGTAACTTGGATCACTTGAAGGACCGAATAACTGCTGAAATGCGTAAACTACCTTATGACGTTAGTAAGAATAATTGTAAATTTTAAATACAGATTAGGTCATTACCTGGCAGTATATGGAGGTTAATTTGAAAATCTAATTTAATATTAATGTTAGCTAGTTAGCAGTGTAGTATTTAAAATTGTTTTGTGTTTAGATATGTGTATCAATAAAAAATATTTTGTTTTTTTTTTCTAAAAATATATTTTTCTTAAATTTTAATTTTTTTTTGTTGGGATAAAATAGCATCTCGGAATTTAGAAAAATATGCACTTTTTGAAAATCGAAAAAAATATATGGTTGCTACTTAAAAAAACAAAGTTGGTTCCATACTTTTGTTACACCCTATATATTTTGTCATCAAAAAGCCAAAATAATCTAAAATTCCCGCCAAAACTTGTTAGTTATTTGTTAAGTAATTTTTGTAGTGTAAACTGTCTTTTCTTTTCATTCCTTCTAGTTTGAAAATCATGTATAATAAGATCGGAAAACTTTTATACTACAAATGATAAAGTTTTAGTGTATATCATAACGTTGGTAGCATCAGAACTCGACTCAAGGAGCTAAAACTTTCTTCAATGCATTGTGTAATAGTATCGCCATTCTCACACAAGTATGGCTCAATGCAAATTACAACGACAAAGAAATTATTCGAGGCAACTTTAATGTTTTCAGAGCGGATAGATCGCTGGTGTTTTAATAGGAGTAAATAACTGTTGGAAGTCTCAAATTGTTCAAAATCCTAACAACAGTTTGGAATAATATTGTTCGTTCTTATCAACATTAAAAATATCGAGTACTTGAGTATTTAAAATATACATATATGGTCTCTATACTCTATAATCTATACCATACCATACACCATACCATCTCAATTTGCATTGTAAATATGTAAATATTTAGAGCAATTGTCAAATTATTTTAGTTCTCATAAGACGTTAGTATTTGACGATTATAACTTATAAAGTGTTGCCATTAGTAACTCTTCAGCTATGATTGTTGCACAATATTTTTTGTTCTTTAATTTTTATCAAGTAATTACTATTGGTAATGAACACGCTGGTACTACTAGATCTTTTATTTACCAACCAACCAGATTATTAAGGTCATTTTACCGGTTTGGATCTAAATATGGGTATTGTCATAGGTGCCCGAGTTCGATAATTATTTTCGTGATTTCAAAAATGCCTATATCTAAATTTCCGTTGAGAAGTAGTTGGCAACTAAAATTTCCAATATGGTTATTAAAATCTTTAATTTTTTAAAAAAGAAAGAATATAAGAAATATTGCTTTTCTAGAAGTTTTACCGATTATCAAAAATTCTCCAATCTTCGAAAAAAATGTAGAGAACTAAAAAAGATTTGCCGGATATTACATATTGAATTCATTGTAAATAAAATAACCACAAATCCACAAAAGTTTTTGGCTAATAGAAAATCTAATGATATACCTAAATGCATTCACTTAAATGGCTTAATTGCGGATGAATGGGTTGAAGTTGTAAATCCGTTTGCCGAAAACTATGCAACGGTTTATGAAAAGAAACAAATTTCTTTGATTACTGGTGCATAGATATTTAACAAAATTTGTAACCTTTCCAATAAATGTAATAGTGGTCCAGCAGAATTCAATAGTTTGGAATCCAATGTACGAAACGTATAGTAGATCAATTGAAACAGTCCAAAACAAATTTTTACGAACTTGTGCTTACATCGATCTAACATAAGTTTTCTGCCGGAAATATTTAATTTAAAGAAATTAAGTTGAAAGCAGATTATCTTCAGAATTATGCTTCTTTGTGAAATTAGCTCTAATAATTTGGATATTTTCGTCAGTGGCCTTATCGAAATAAAATAAATCATATTTTATATGAAATTTAAATTAAACTATTCAAAGCTAAATTATATTATTTATTTATATTTTTTTTAATATTCATTGAAATTCATTGTGTCAAAATTAATTGTAATTAATTAATATTTATTTGATTAATTGTTGTTATGCTAAGATTTGAATGCAGTGTATTAATTTTATTGAAATTTTTGTATTACATACATTGAAGTTTTCCGTAAATAAATATTATTATTATTTTTACATCATTATTTCAGAGTTCTGCGATTCTCATCACTTTTATATCTTTGCATTTCCTATTTGTCTTTCAAAATTTTCTAAATATCAAAAGTATTCGTTCTTCCCTCATACAAGTACGTGTAAATGTAATAAAGTATAGTCCCGAAATTATTTTGATGTTTTGTTTTACATATAAAAAGCTTACATCATGTTTATGGATATAAGTAATATATGTACCTCTCGCAGTGTTTCAAAATAAAAATTTGTGGTTAAAAAAACGCTTTTAGTGGATTAATTGACGAATAATATCATGGGATTAATCACTTTAATTTTCCACCCAAATTGGGTAAATTTAAATTAATTTTCTTAGCACTAAAGTAAGTAATAGCATAAGTGCTTATTAGAGCCAATTTGAGTTTCTTGTTCAAAATTTTATTTCCAAACAAAACATTAATTATTAAATTTCATACCTAATCTAGATGATGATTATGCTGAGAGTATTTGAGATTTCTTACCCAATTGAAGTAAATCGTAATTAGTTTATGTAAGTATCTTGCAGTTTGCAAGTTAATTAGAATTATACGTATTCTCGTAGTTAGAATTGTGTAGCGAACTTCTGCATAAACAAGCAGCCATTATAACAATAACCAAGTATTTTCAGTAGCAAAAACTATAAAATAAATAATATTTCAATTCTCTAGACAGCGTCGTATTTTTACATGATATAAATAATTCAGGAAATTGTAGGCACAATAGAAATCTAAATGATAGTTGTTTCATTGTCTGCATGATCGTGGGCTATTCGTAGAGGGAATTATTAAGTCTGTGATGTGTAGTCCCCATTTCCCAGTCGTCACCATGGAAACCCTTTTTCTCCGACAAAAGAATGCGATCGGACAGGCGGCGTAGGAAACACAAGAAAAACTATTGGAAATATCCCTACTTAAAGCCTTCACGACATTAATGTTTATGTGCGCGATTCTCTTTTGTCCTCCAAATTTATGTGACTTGTTGAAATATACCCAAATGAAAAATCTGTTGCGTTTTATTTTCCTCTATCCCTGCAATTCTAGAAATAAAAGGCCTCTCCTTTTCATTTAATTAAGCAATATTTTAGTTTGTATTTCTAAAGAATATTTAATAAACAACACATAAATAAACGTAAACAATTAGGCAAATAACGCAGGGAAACCCTTCATCAATGGTGCAGAGAAGGTAGATTTATTTCGTTGTATACGTGAAGCCAGGGTAGGTCTAAAGGGACTGGAATACACGAATACTGGAACATGGAACAGGTCGCCTCCTAAAGGAAGCCTTCGCAAAATTGTAATTCACCTGACAAACATCTCGACTTATGACTTTATTGCTAACAAAATATTTCACGTCATTCCCCACATAACTTTGTTCTCACAACTGTTTCATTTTACATACAAATATAATTACATTACGAGTCGAGTTCCTGTAGTATTAATGAAATTAAGGCATGAATTTAATTTTTGACACCCTCTTAATTAAAATATATTATGCAATAAAAAATACTCCTAATTTTTTAATGAAATTATCGAATGGAATAATTATTACTCATATATGTAATGAGATTTATTCCGCAATATATTTTTTATTGTTGCTTTGATTTTAAAGATTTATTATTGGTACACATAATATTATTATAATGTTTATTTTTGTATTCGAAAACAAATAATACATTACTCATATTTAAAATTAACGCAGTGTATTTGAAAAATAATAAAAATGTCGACACCATATTTTACCCCTTCTGGAAAAACCTAAAACAATAGCTTCATTTCATTATTTAGGTGAATTTTAATTTATGTTATTGAGAAATTTTAATTATTTTGGGTTAATTTACTAGTGTCGTAAACCATTTTTACAACATGTTTATAACGAGTTAATAATATAAATTAAAAAATAATTGATCAATTACCTAATAATACTTGCGAAAACTTAAGCGATGAATTGTCTGAAAATAATTATATAGGACTACTTAAATTTATTTCTGCATTTTAGAGGTTTTGTTAAGTCTTTAGTCTATTGGGACACATTACGTTTGCTCTCGGGCAATAAAATTTTTGTAATCCTTGAACGTCAGTGCTCTTGGCAATTAAGTTAACAGCGACGTTTTTGCTCTCGTCCTGATTAGCAAAAGTGGAACTTATATTTTTTTAAATTGTGCGAAAAAGGAATATAAAAAACAGAGTGTCAAATTTGCACATTCAAAAACTAATAATTTGCCCTCCGCATCTACTATTTATATACGTAGCTTCGATGAGCTTGTATATTGTTACCAAGAGACATCAATGAAGAACAAATTAATACTAAACTACTGAAATAATGCCTAAGGGTAAACGTTTCCAAAAAAAAATTCTATCTGCTACAAACCCTGAAAGCAAAGACGTTTGTTCCCTCTCTTGAATAAAATATTTTCATTTCCAGCAACGATCGCAAAGCGAGAAAAATACTCTGTGCGATAATCCATATAATTTTGGAAACATATTTATAATATTTAATTATTTATTTAAGGGACAAAAATTTAAATGATATTGAAAACTTTAATTCCACAAAATTCTTTATTAATATTAAATTTTGAGTAGTTACATGTCAAAATTGTTTCCAAAAAGTTTTGATAAGTGCGTTAATTAATTTAATTAATTAATTTATTCTTTAGTCTTTGTTCTTGTTTAACACTTGTTTGCGAGTAAAAATTTTAGAATTTAAGACTAAAAATTCATGACTAAAATACGAAATAGTTTATAATAGCACGCACTTAAATACCCAAGTGTTCCAGTGCCGGAGTGCAGTCGGTATATACTCTCGTCCAAAAAGACGATGAAGATGGTATACACTCTGGAGTGTCTGATATCTTCGATATAGGATACTCTAGAGGTAGAGACGATGTTACCCTCAGTCAGGATGCACTATATTTGGGCAAAAAGAACTCTCCTATACCTATTTCTAAAAATATACAGGGAGTTCCGTTCGGGGTTCACCAAATGCGAGGGTTAGAAACAAGAGCAAATTTAATGACAAAAAACAAAAAAGTAGATATTCATCATTTTTAGGTTTTGAGCTACACTGTCAAAAATGGAAAAATCCCTAATTTATATTAAACAAAATTGCGTAGAGACTTGAAAAATAACCACTACAAAGCTAACAATTTATTTTTTTAGTTTTTGAAAATTTTCTCCACAATAAAACCCATCAAGTTTATGTTTTAAAATTTTCTGAAAACTCTTCGTATTTTTAATAAATCAGAGAAAATGTCGAAACTGTAGCATTTTTCTCTACTTATCTTTATCCTGGAGAAAATCTAAAACTAAAAGAAAAAAAAATTTTTAATCATTTTTTCAACATTTTATCAATTCTTTCTATAGTACTGGTATTACAATTGAAAGTAAATTGATTAAATTATTTTTAGCGATTTTCTAATTATTATTGACAAAAATCAGTGACCTTAAATTGAAAACAGGGTAACTCCATAAGTAAAAAAGATAAATCCCAGATCCCGAAATGTTTTCCGTATTTAATAGATTCAATTTGTTCTAATTTCTAATCCTGAAGTTTGGTAAACCACCTGTAATTGTCTTTTTTTATTAATAATAAAATATGAAGGGTCATTATTTATTTATTTTGTCAGTATAAAATGATTAGTAATTTTAATGATTTTGATTTCTAAAAAAATTGACATGGTATTTATCTACAGTTCTAATGGGATGAATAGGTCCATGTTATTAAAATACTGGGTACTATATACTGACAAATTAATATACGCACTGACTAAAAATATTGAACCAATGATAACCAGTCATATAAAATTAATAAAACTAGTCACCTCAAATATTCTACCGTCTACCGATTATTTTGATTCCAACGGACACCACTGTGTTTTTCAATGCGCTTTTTAGACTTAATTGTCAGATTAATGGTTTTGTGACCTTGTTCCTTGATTATGTCAGACGCAAAACCGCATTTACATTAAGGATGCGAAAAAAATTAAAGAATCTTTTGATGTAATTCGTAATTTCCAAAACAAACCGGAAGTACCCGAAACCGGAAGTAACTTTGAAATTTTAAATGGCAACCTAGGTCGAGTATAGTATTGCTGGAAAGGTCTTTTAAAAAGAAACAACTTTTATTAAAATATTTTTTTAATATCTTGCATAATTAAGAAATTAAACGAAAAAAAAATATCCAAACAAGTGTCAAGTAGTCTCTTAAATTATGGAAAAATTAAAAAGTTGCCATCATCCCCAAGAAAATTTTTTAAATGGAAAAAAATACAAGTTTCTGTTTAAAAAAATCATAGTTCCCTCTACCCTCACCCACTGAGAATGATGGTATTGCAGGTTGTTTTTACTATTCCTCAAAAAAAAGGAGTCTGCTGGTGGTAAAAGAAGAAGTACCATAAACCCAGGAAAGGACGACTCATCAAAGTTCTCATAAATGCAGTAAATACGTTTGTCTCCAATAACTCATTAAAATAATATTAGCACAATTTGTTTAAGTTAGTAAGATTTATACTAATTTTTAAAATAATGGTTCTATTCTGTGCAAATCTGTAAGTTCCTATAGAAATTTAACAATTTTGCAGATCAAATCGCTAAAAAATGGGAAAACGTACAAAATCAAGTATTTTCAAGATGTACATTTTTTTTTTATAAAAATATTTATAATAATAAAAACGTTATTAAAGTCTCAGAATTCTTGATAAAAATATGAAATAGTTTCTAAAATCACAGATTTGACATTGAAATTTTCTGTCGAAAATTAATTAACAATTTTATAGCTCAAATCGTAAAAAATGGGAAAAATATATACTACATCAACGATTTTCCACGATTTCCATTAGAATATTCTACCAAGAATTTTAGTAGTTATTAATTGCAATATAACAATTAACAAAAAATACTGAAATAAATACATGTGAAACTAGAATTATAACAATTCTTACCTCAACAGTTCTCTAAATTTACTATAAAATTGTTAAATTATGTATTGGGAAAGCAAAAACAAGATTAGTCCTTTATGACTAGAAGTTTCAAACAATGTAATCACTTAATTAATTGGTGTAATCCTTGTAATATCTAAAGAAGATTAGAGTTGTGCAAAACATTCTTAGCTGAACAAACAATTCGTTGCAAAACACAAAATTTTGGCCATTTGTTAAAACGAGACTGGTTCTCCCAAATTGAAACGTTGTTGTTTGTAATTTTGCACGCCACGTATGTGTTTTATGTGGAAAAACCTAAACGAGTCGAAATATAATCGTCGCCATTCAGATGATAACTGCTAAAATTTTATGTAGATGAAGTGGCCAGCCACGATGAAATTAATAAAATTTTAATTGAACACGGACAAACAACGCATCTGCAGTCCATTCGTGTTTATTTTACTGTAATTTATCCGTTGTTAGTTTAATGAACATGTACGCTTCGGATGTTTATTAGATTTTAGTAGGAGGCTTTTTGGATACAAAAATTATTCCCACCACTTCAATTATTTATTTAAAATAAAAGTATTTTTGGTAGACAAATAAATTAAATTTTTATTAAGACTTTTTTGGCTTTATTTAATGATATTGCATTTTGATATTGCTCTCACGAAGCCAAATAGGCTGGCGCAATTCGTGCTCTTATTTATTCCGGTCGTCGATGCGACTCCGACATAATCAGCCAAGACTGCCAACGGCCAGATATCCCGCCTACTGCAGATGTTTTGTTCTAAAACAGCATTTAATTCCAGATAATCAAGAACTTGGGCGAAAAATTGATGAACGTAAATATATCCAATATACGAGAGAACCGTGCAAAGTTTCCGAAGGAGCGTGTGTTTCATCCCGCATCGCCATAATAAAGTTTTCAAGTGCCACCCTCGTTTGAACACTGCAGGTCATTGCAACCACAGAAGTGCTTTCCTGATATCAAATAAGAGAGCAACCATATGCTTTCCACAAAAAATGATACCGCAAGTGTTTGAAATAATATAATTAAATTTACAAAATATAAAACAGCCGCTTTTTATATTTTTTTGTTTAAAAACAATCAAACGTCTCTAGCACCTTGGAGTTACTTGATTCGAAACACAAAAAGTCAAACCAATTAACTGCTGAATAGCTTTTTCGAGTGAATGACTGAGGGGAAAACAAGACTCACGTGTGGAAGCACACATGGCCTGAAGCTCTGTTGGCGTATTGATTACGTTTATAAAGCTCCACAACAACGGGCCACTAGGTGAACATATTCTGATACCACAGCGCGAACCCTCCTATCCAACTAATTAACACGAATCACGTGGGATTATAAATGTGAAATTACACCTCATGTGGGCTCAACCGTAATGGGGTTCCTAATAGAGGTTATGATGAAAAATAATTTTGTTTTGTTCACATTTATTAATCTCAAATTAGACCAGAAAAATAGAACAGAGTTTTTTTAGTAATGAACATAATATTGAATCCTTGGGATTTATAGTAGACAAAGGAGTAAGCCCAGTAAGCCCAACATTACTTAATTATTATCTGCCTGACTTACAGTAAATTTTTGTAAAAATGTCCAGTGGGAGGATTAAGCTTAGGAACACAAATACATGTTCGATGTCATATAACAGATAACTTGGTACTGATAGCAAAAGAGGGGAAGAATTTAAGTAGCATCCTTTAGGTCTTAGAGAATTATTCGAACTGAACGTAAATGTAGAAACAACAAAAACAAAGGCTTTTGCTAAAGAAGGTAGAAACAAAATGAAAAATACAACAGTTGAAAAAGCAAAAGAATTTAGATATCTTGGCATGATAATTTAGAGGAAAAATTTGGGAAAGGTGCGAACAGACAGAATTAGAAAAAAAGCAACAATGACGATGGGAAATCTTTAAAGCCATGTAAAAAGAAGAACGAATCTTATGCATTTCTAAGAAGCATAATGTTTACGGAAGTGAAGTAAATGGTCGGACCGAAAAGGAAGAGCTGGAAAAAGAACAATAGGACTAAAAAGGAACACATCGGACTAGTTATGAGGAATGAATTAGACAAATCCTCAAACGTATATTGAACAACAGGGAAGTGGACAAAATATCAAGGAGATACAAAGATTGGTAGACAGACATGTGAGATTCAAGATTCAATAGAATATGCAACACCAGATCCAGACACAACAAAAACTACAAATATATCATGATAAACAATAGTTCTTCTGTTTATCTATAAAAATGGTATGAAGGAGAAACAATCACAATAATTGCAAGATTCCGATAACAAACTAAGCAAATGGGAAATAACTTTTGTTTAGAGGTGAAGCAAAAGATTTAGAGATTATGCAAGATGAAGATTAATATAGACTTGGTATGAAGGTGGCCCTAAAACACGTCAGCACAAAAGTTTAGAAATGACATACTGTTTGCAAACAGTATCTATTTCCCTAAACCATTTAGAGTTACGAATTATAAAACCAAGCATTCTATTGCAGTATTTAACTAATTTTGTTTTTTTGTTATATGAGCATGCTATCAAAGATCACACCAACATCCTTTTGATCCATGACTCTACCAATTAGTATATCATTAATTTTAAATAGAACTAATAGGATTGACTTTACATGAGAAACTAATTATGCAGTACTTATCCACGTTAATTGATCCCTATTCACTAAAGACCAAGTTCGTATCATCAGCAAATAGAAGGTGTTCGGATAACAACTGTGCTTCAACGTCATTAATGAAAAGTAGAAATAGTAAGGTGGACCCAAAAGTAGACTCCTGGAGTACCCCCGAAGTTGCAAAAATGTTACAAGAACGAGCCGCTTCTTATTCCACAACTTCCCTACAATCCTAAATGTACGATTCTATTGTTGCTATAATATTCCCATTCCCATTTATGTCTTTTTTCTTTAGTTTATCCAAGAGTACATTGTGTTGAATTGTATCGAACGCTTTGCTCATATCTGTATAAATAACTCAACTTGAAGTTGATTATCTAGATGTTCAGATATGATCTGCGTTATGTTAAATAGATTCGTTGATGTAGATATTTCGATTTTGGTAAAATAATAATCTCTACAAGAGATATTAGTGTGGTTATCATGACACCTAACTATGCATGTCTATCTTTAAATTAATTTTTCTCCGTATTCTATCGGATTTCTATAAGAGCACCTTTTTTGTGTAAATTTCATTAAAGAATACTATTTTGAAAAAAAAATCTTATAAAAACGTATTGCTTAATTTTTTTTCCATTGTTTTTAACACCAAATACCTCTTAAAGTACCACTTAAAACAAAGAAAAAGTCAGGAAAAAACCATGGGAGTGTATATGACGTACTGTATAATATTTAGATGCTTTTCTAGGATCTCTTTCCTCTTTTTTATCAACTCCTTTGAAGAACTTCAGCTCCCTTACGAAACGAAATCGGACATATATTTATAGGAACTTTTTTCATTGTTTTGATGTCCTCTACCCACTAGTATATGTTGTCCCATATTTTATAAAACACCCTGTATAACAATTATAATTTTCAAGGTAAGTTGCAGGTGGTATATACAGGGTGCCCATCTAAGAGTTCCCACTCAGGTTATTTTGAAAACAAATAATTTTTGAAAAAACCCTGAAACTGGTCAATTTTTAATTGGTGGGAGGCCAATTTTTATGGTAATGCAAGGGACAACCCCTTACCCAGTTATACAGGGAAACTATCCCTTTAGAAATCTTAAATGTAAATAGTGGTCGAGTGATACATCATTGCAAAGCTCCTACTATTCTCTATACTCTTGTCATATTTTTTTTAATTTGATGGAATATTTGAAAAATTATAGCATTTTCAAGTTAGACATGTAATATACACCTTTTTAACGGGTTACATGGGTTAAAAGGGCTTTTAAAGCTTGATTTTGTTAAAAGTTACAATAAAAATAAATACAACCATACATTGGTCCCCCACTAAATAACAATTGATCAGTTTCAGGCTATTTTTCAAAAATTACTTATTTTCAAAATAATTTGGGTGGGAACTAAAAGTATTTTGAAAAAGACACTGAGACCGATCAATCCTTATTAGAAAGGGAATCAAAGTATGGTTGTAATTATTTTTAACAAAATCAAGCTATAAAGGCCTTTTTAGCCCATGTCACCTGTTAAAAACACGTTATACATGTCTAACGTGAAAATGCTATAACTTCTCAAATATTCCATCAAATTAAAAAAAAATATGACAGTTGTATAGAGAATTGTAGGAGCTTTACAATGATGTATCACTCGACTCCTATTGCCATTTAAGATTTCTGAAGGGGTAGTTTCCCTGCATAACTTGCAAAATTGGTCCCCCGCCAAATAAAAATTGACCAGTTTCAGGGTTTTTTTCTAAAATTATTTGTTTTCAAAATAACCTGGGTGGGAACTCTTAGTTGGGCCACCCTGTATATACAAACAAGATATAGTGGAGTCCTGTCAAAAGATATCTTCACAGCCACCATTTCAATCAGCAAAAGATATAAATCATTAGTTTTTAAAACCGGGCATAACTAGGAATTATTTATGGCAATCAATACTTCCCCACCTTTTCGACCTTGTCGATCTAAACGAAACACATTGTATTTACTAGAAAGAGTTCAGAACTCCATTATGTAAGCATGTTTTCGTAAGGAGAATGATGTACGGACTAGTACCGCAAATACTGTTATAAAATTCAGAAGAAATTGTCTGATAAACTGACGAATTGTTTTTATTAATTACCTACAGACACGAAATTGAAAGTAAAAATTCAGAAGTTTTAGAGCTCTAACATTTTGATCCACATCTGATAGTTGCTTGAGTATTTTAGTATGTCAGGTATTGTCTAGTTTTCTTTAATAATAATTTTTGGAACATTGTTGATGTATTTTATGTCCATTTCTCTTCTAGCCACTCCGGTATGCAGACTTAGATTACCAGGAAGATACTTCTTAATTTTGAGGATAAAAATTTCTTCATTTATGTTATCGAAGATAATTTTTAAAGGTCTTGGACGATTTTCAGTCTTGTTGCCAACACAAAAGAAAAGCTTTAAAACGAAATGTACCTAGAGTTGGAGTGAATATAGATTTAATTCTAATTGCGTCATCTTCATTATACGATTCAGATGATGAAGAATTAGATTCATCAAAATTATAGAGTATGATATTGTTTTCTCCCCTTTTTGATTGATGGAAGAGGACAATAAATGTCTATTATTATTATCAGGAATAAATATAATAGAACAAAAAGTTCGGAAGGATCTACGTTAGCGGGTTATTTAAAAAAAAGTTTTTCCTAACATTTTCATAAAATATGTTGAAGGAGACCTTTTTTAATATGTATTGGATTTTGAAGAAGAAGTACGAGTCATAGATAAAATTATTAGTTTGTACAAGAAAATCCGCAATGTAGCGTTTTTTATCGAGGAGCATTGAAGGAAAGTGTAATCGTTAGAAGGCGGCAGCTGGTATAATGCGATTTGTCGTCGTTTATACCCTGAGCAAACTTCATAACTCGCCTAAAAACATATAACATTTCGATACGCGCCTAAGCGGATCGATTGTGTGAGAAGCGGCAGACAAGTTTGGTGTAAATGGATTTTCCTGAAAATCGGGGATGTAATCATTGGACAAATTCCGTGCACCTTTTCATATCCGTGCATTTAGTAGGATTAAAATGTTAGTTTTTCAGGTGTAAATCGGAGGATTTAATTCTTCCGTTCAATCATATATCACGACTTATTTCGCTTTTTAAAATTCGTCTCGACAATGGCTTCGCTATCCATCCATCTCGACGTCCATTATCTCTTTATCCTCCTCTACAAAGTGGCGCCTAAGAGTTTCATTGAATTTAAGTTTCGCTAATGCTGGTTTGACGGATGATGGTGTAGACGATATGGGCCCGTCAAATGGATCTAATCGCGTCTTCTTTTCGCGCTTTCTATCCTTATCATCGGCTAGATATCGCGCCCCAACCGCCTCTTTCGATCATTTATTACGAGCTCAGTAATTTTATTGCCGCGAATATATATGTTTATATACGACGAGAACGTTTCACGCCATCATAAATCCACATTAACCGATGAAATTTTATATATCGACGATGAAGGAAAAAACTTTTATGATACTAGGGAGAACTCTATATTAACTTGATGTAATTTAAATTGGTCATAATAAAGATTTTTAAACACTTTTTTATCTTTTGAGTTATTTGCACGAATTTTATTGCTCCATTGAATTTTATTTAATACTTCAGTCATTACAATTCAAGTACTGCAATGATTCTGTAACACGACGTTTAACATTTCCATCATTTCGTATGTGATTTGCCGCATCTTGAATCCTACTTGGTACACAAGATCCTTCATATGTCTCCGGAAAATAATCCGGTGATCTTGGTGGCTAACGTATCGCCATGTTGATACCACATATTACGAACAATGTTAAGTGGTACGTCGTGAATTAATCTAAAAGAGTGTTTTCTAAAAAAATGTCAATGCATATCTCCCTTTAGACTATCATTTATTGCTTGTACAGGTAGTAAATTGTTACTGACAATACCAGTCCAAAACATTGATACTGACAGTTTGTTGAAACCATCGCGATATTATAGTATTTGGATTTAGCAATGACCACACATGATCATTGCGATAAATGTTTACACCGTCCCTAGTAAAACTTGCTTCATCGGAACATAAAACTTTTGAAATAAAGTTACCGTTTGCATTTATTCTTTGCAAATTACAATTGTTGGTGAGCATCTTGAAGTTGTATATTTTGGCGATGGTACGGATGAAACATCTCACGATTCAACATACGCCAAACAGGACTTACTGATGTATAAAATTAATTAAATTCTATTAAAACTTTAAACCCCCATAACTCCAAAACTAAAATAAATCGGATATATTATGTTCATAGGAAATTTTTTTCTCAAAACGGCATCGGCTTTCATATGACTATGTTTGTCGCAGAAGAATCACCCTGTATAAACAAAAAATAATACGGATTCATATTTAAACCAAAAATTTATGAAATTTTATTAACCACGAGTGGAAGTTATAAAAGTTTTTTGTTTCTATAGAAGCATCTGTTGAATAAAGAAATCTCGAAAAACGTAATAAGACGTTTTTAATTAAACTGGTGTTTATTTCATTAAAACGTTATTAACCTACACTTAGCTCTTTACTTTGATGTAAATAAAAGGTATAAAAGGAAGCAATGCGACGAGTTGATATAAAAGGAAAATACTTTGCGCTTCTTTTAAATTAAAATCAAGGAAAACACTTGAAGGCTGAGAATCTGGTACAAATTATGTTCTGCTGTTTTTATTAGAATTTAATAAAATCACTTTAGTGTAAAAATAAAATATTTTAACATTTAATCACGCTTAATGTGCGAAGGAATACGGTTTTAATTTGAAGTTGGAAGGGTTTATCAACAAATAAAGTTTACGTCCGCACTAATTAAATTTTATTTGCGTGAATTATGTGTATTTGCAGTGGTGCTTCGCTACGTATTTGTTGGACTATTCAATTAAGAGTTGTGTGCCTGAGGATTTAAGTGATCGTGTTGAATGAGAGACGCACTTAAGCGACGCCGCTTGATAATGTTGGCGCCTTCCAGGGGACACTGGATCTTATGTGTCGCACCCAGCTAATGCATCTCATTCAGTTTCTGACGGTTATAAATTAACACCGCTTTCCTGTGTTTTCATCAGCAAAAATTCCCAATTGATGACTGTAATAAATTTTAAACTTGAAATCCTCGGCTTAATTAACCGTGTTGCAAAAAGAATAGTTTTGATACTTCAAATCCCCATTTAAAAGCTTCATTCATAAAATATTTTTCATATACATAATTTAATTTAATGTTATCCCATTTATTGAGGTAATTTATTTATGAATTATAAAATAGAACGCCGGTATTAGTTTTATATTTTGTTATTTAATTTAATGTTTCACGGTTGTGTGTGGAATTCAATTTGGAAAACAATTAATTAAAGCTCTGTAATTCATTGAATAATTTTGTTGCTTTAGAAAGTATACGTATTAAAATTTAATTTTAATACATGAATACGTAAATTGTAGTTTCAATAATACCTATAAACCCGAATCATGATTCGGTTCTGTCATTTAAACAAAGCGCGAATTAAACGTTAATTTTGTGTTTAGTCCTGCGGTCTAGGAAATGCCTGATTGAGCTTTTGTTAGGTGTAAATAACGCCTCTATAGGCAATAATTTCATAATTTTACACGTCTCCAAACGATACCCGCGAGACCTAAAACAATGCAATTTCGATATGATCGTATAAATTTATCACCATCCGTTATTACACATTGTCGCTCGTTTCGAAGGATATTAGAAGAGATTTCATCGGCCCCGTGCTTGACGTTACGTAAAGCGTACAAACGTTCATATTACCAAAGTGAGAATCTGCGAAGTTAAAAGTTGAGACAACAATTTTTTTAATATTTTTTTTTACAAGGGAATATTTAAACATCTGCTCTTTTGCTAGACAAAGAAATTTTTATAATTTGCCCATGTTTGGGAAAAGTGGTACTAATACGCTCTACACGATGCGATTTGGTCGGAAGGTTGGATAGACTAAATCGGATGCCGCATCCACATCAGGGTCCGATCAGCCGATTATTTCAGCTTTGATATTTGATATGAGAGGTTATAAACAATTTAATATTACGACTCCCGTTTTATCAAAGCGGCAGAAAAAAGGAAAAAGGTAGCCAAAAAATGGTTAATCGAAAGAAAAAAAATAGCAATATGGCTTTAATCCCGGAGCTTAATAAAAATAAAAGGGTTTCTACTTCGCGGATCAAGTTTTATAGCAAAGAGTGGTACTTGCACGTGGCTCAAATCACTAAAAATTGCAAAAATAGTGGGGCGGTCGGATGATGCATTCAAATTGGACGGAACACAGTCCAATTTACCTTCCAATATGTCCAAATTACATCCCACCGTCCGACCATATCTGATCGTGTCAAGGTCATTACGTCAACAAACCTTAAATATAGACAGTTTATACTGTATAAACTGTCTATATTTAAGGTTTGTTGACGTAACTACAACATCAGTAGACAGTGCTGTTAATTTAATTTGGCCGATGTCTAGGAAAAGCGTATACCGTCATTACGTCAACAAACAGTATAAACTGTCTATATTTAAGGTTTGTTGACGTAATGACGGTATACGCTTTTCCTAGACATCGGCCAAATTAAATTAACAGCACTGTCTACTGATGTTGTAGTTCATAAAAGATATTTTCAATTTAAAAAACCATCCTATTCAGGGATTCTATTTTAGAAATCATCAAAATCAGACTTCGTCAATTGCGTTTCAGAAACAGAAGGTATAATTTATGTTTTAGAAATCATCAATTGCATTTTAGAAACTATTTAAAGCATTTTTTTAAAATTAAGTTGGCGAACATAATTGAGTCCTCCTAAAATATAAATAACAACCAATAATACTTTTGATTAGGTGAAACTAAAATGTTAAAGAAATAACATAAAATTAATACAGGAGTTGTTGCTTCAATTGAAATTGAAAGATGTATTAAAATAGTAAAAGACAGTCGATGAAAATAAGTTAAACGAAAATGATGTCATTTGTCATGTTTTATACAAATGCATGCGTTTAACTCTTAAAAAAAGAAGACGTCGAGATTTCTAGAATTCAAATTATCATAGGATGGGTGAGATTCTTGCAAATTGCAAACTTGATCATAAAAGTACTAGTTTTCAACCAAGAGACTTAATTAATAAAAATAAGTATTGCTTTATAAACTCAATTCAAGCTGTTATTGCTCACCCTAGATATACAGAAAAATTATTATAATAAAAATGGGCTGAAAATGAAATGATGGAACTAATAAAATTGGTTTAAACGTTGAAAAACCTTTAGAAAAAGATGATAATCAGTTTAATAGTAATAGAAAATGGCGACAATGAAGACTGTGTTACGCACGAGGAACTGAAATTATTCATACTCCTATTAGTGAGTTATTTAGAGATTATTTTCGTTCTAGACTTCATAGAGGTGGAGATCAAATTACTGATAAAATACAACTGTTTTTTACTTTACAACTGAATATTGAGAAAGTCGATACTATTAAAGAAGCTTTTGAAAAATAGAAGCAGTTGAAAACATGGCAAGAACTGCTTATTGAGAAACTACTCTCATTTTACATTAAAAATGTTTTTATTTTAGATGCACTAAAAGATAATTAAGCAACTGGAATTTCCAGTTAATCTTAAAATTGATACAAAATTATTATCATCTAATAATAATTACCAAACAATAGAAAGGCAATTGCAGTGATTTATCATGATGGTAAAGAAGCTTATAAAGGTGATGTTTACCATATTGGATATTCTAGCAAGAAGACTATGTACTTAAACCACATGATAAAGTCTTTCCGTTTTGCAATGAGGATTTTTCTCTCACTTCTACTTATGAACGGGTCCCATACTTGCAGTATGTAAGAATTCAATAGAAAATCCTGTTTGCAAAACGAAGAGATCATAGTCGCAATACTTACTTACTTTCTTATGGAAGAAGTAATTAAATGTTAAACAAATAATTCTTATATTTGTTTCTATTTTGTTAAATATTTAAGTAATAAGAAATGTAAAATTCCATAATATTTCAAGAAACAAAGAATCATTCTTTATTGTAAACAACTAGTATTTGAGAAAAGAAGGAAAAAGAAGTTTGAAATACTGAGACCGTACTATGATTTTTTACCGTCACCCTTAATTTTTAAAAATTAAATATTGTAATAAAATTTTAATTAAATCAAGAAATAAGCACATAGTTTTTCGCTTTGTTTACAAGGATTAAGAATTATTTAAATTATTTCGTGATTTCCGTAAATTCTAAACAAAAAATCTACTATTGGACTTATTCTACTCGTACTGATTTATGCAATTTAAATTTTCATAAAACTACTTATACTTTTTTCGAAATAGAAAGAACCAGATAACTTTTTCAAACCACTAAACTATGATCAAGAAAAAACTTAAAATAATTATATTTTTTTCTTTTTTTCTTACTTTAAGCCACACAAGCGAAATCGAATTTGAATTGATACGTTTTTATTAGAAGTTATAAAATTGAATAAGGTAAGTTGGGGCAAGTGCACCCCAAAATTGACGTACTGCCTGTATAAAAATATCAGAGATATTATACCGGGTGGAAATGAAACTAGGGCCACCCCTGGCATTTCTTTATTTATGAAAATAAAAAATTAGAATTTTAGTATCTTATATGATCTGAAAAAAAAAATTTTATGGATCGAATAAATCTTTTATTTTACTTCCGGTTTATCAGGAAATGGCACCCACTTTCTTATTTTAAATGTAACCCCCTGATTTTTTCTACGTAAAATCAAACATTGGTTAGTTTTAAGTATGTTTATGACAAAAAAAAATTTCTTTTTCAAAACTTTAAGAAAAAATGTCGAATTTTTTTTGGTAAAAAATTTGAGTAAAACCTACAAAAACTATTTTTAAATAATACAAATACGTAAAATAAATTGTAATTTATAAAATTTATTTCACCGTTCTTGAGATATTATTTTTTTTTAAATTTCAAGAAGAGTTTTTTGGAAATATCTTTACTTTTTTAAATAGGATGATATAAGGGCCACCCCCTAATTAAATAGAGGGTTTTTTTTCGGTTACTGTGATGTCCCATATGTATGTTTAAAAATAGTTTTTGTAGGTTTTACTCAAATTTTTTACCAAAAAAAAATTCAAATTTTTTTCTTAAAGTTTTGAAAAAAAATATTTTTTTGTCATAAACATACTTAAAATTAACCAATGTTTGATTTTACGTAGAAAAAATCAGGGGGTTATATTTAATATAAGAAAGTGGATGCCATTTCCTGATAAACTGGAAGTAAAATTAAAAATTTATTCGATCCAAAAGATTTGTATTCTTAGATCATATAATATGCTAAAATTTTAATTTTTTATTTCCATAAATAAAGAAATGCCAGGGGTGGCCCTAGTTTCATTTCCACCCGGTATAAAAACTAATGAATACCTACTTTATTGAGATAATATTATTTATTACAATACTTATCAGATGATGATCAAATTTGTCATCATTTTTGCGAGTACCTACTTATATAACTTTAATTTATTACATTTTTAACTTTTATAACCTATATTTGGAGCCAGAAGCGTTTTTTTATAGAATTTCTTTGCTTTCGATCGTTGTATTTGTTTACTTTTATATTATATAAACTTTTTATTAAAAAATGTAAACAAATCCAAAATAAATTAATGAAAATACTGGCTCGAACTCTATTAAGTAACTGCTCTATAGAAAGTTTCTTTCGAATAATTTGTTGCTCTATTGGTTTTTCGTCCAGAAGTTGTAACCATTTTTGAAACGTTTCTAGAAAAATAAAAATGTAAATAGGTAGGCTTTTGCCCCAAACATGGAATTTAGAGGGACATGTGCAACCAACCTATAAACTCCAGAAATGTTCTCTTTAAATCTGCGGAAATGATACCAAAATTGTTAATAAACGTTTTCTTACGTTTATATTTTTAGAAGAAATGACAGTATCTAATAAAATCTTTTCTGTAGGGCAAGGCGCTCTTACCCCAAAAAATGCACTTGCCCCAAATCAGCTTAAGTAAAATATACGGTGCAGGAAAAAAGTATGAAAACTTTTAATTATTTTAATTATTTCCCAAATGTCCTTATTAACTTACAGGTTTTCTTATTAATGTTTATTTGCAATAAAAATAAGATTTTCGTGGTTTTTGTTTCTTGAAATTATGTTCAATAAATTTTATTTTTATCACAAATTTTTGCTAGAAAGAAACTTATATTTATTTTAATTAATTCGCTTTATATTACATAAGTTGTTCAAAAGAGTCACATTAGCAAGTTAGATATTTGCTTTAATTTAAAAGGTCGAATTTCAAAACCAAGAGCTCCAATTTTCCGACTATCATCTTAATCTGCATAAATGGCTGTCACGGTTGCTAGATCGATACCCCATCCGATACGATTGGATTTCAGATTTTCTCACTCGCCAAAGAAATATCAAAAATAAAGAAGAGTGAAACAAGTTTTTGGTCCTAATTCGAGAAAATTCCTTTATTCTGTTAATTTAATACATGGAAACGTTTCGACCTTTGACTTAAGTCATCATCAGTCCTAGAATTTACAAAATAAAGGAATTTTCTCGAATTAGGACCAAAAAGTTGTGTTACTCATAAATTATAAATAATCGGGACAAAAACCAATCTTCGATCAATTTATACAAAGTAATTATAGAATAATGGAACCAAATTCTTATGGATATACTACACACTAGTTTTTTCCAGGTATTCATATTTTTCATAAAGTTATAACCCTTTATTGGTTATTTAGATAATTTTAAGTATTTGTAAGGTTTCCATACTTTTTTCTACCACTCTATATTAGCTTTGTTTATGTTTATATTAAAGACAACGGCTATCCTATATTTTTACTTAAACTTCATAAAAGTGGATTTCAAAACCAAATTCGTAATGTTGCGTTTGGGCCATTAAAATTCTCATCACTTTCTTCCTTTGACATGCAATAACTTGAAAAATCTTATTGAAATCGATGCGATTACCAATCCATTTGGCTGACTTGTCACGCAAATACTGGCCACTTCGCTCCTTTTTTAAATTCCGTTTCAGCTAGTAGATCTACTTGAAAGCACATCTTTAATAACAATGGATTTGTCAATTAAATCATTTCAATTTTGCTTGTAATAGTATATTTGAAATAATATAACGAATATAGATATTTTGTTCCAACAATTGAAAAATAAATTCAAAAAATTAGTTTATTTCATGGTGGTATAAATATTTTAAAATTAATAGGTTTATTGAATAAAGTTGTTTATTTTTAAATCCTTGAATAGGAAAATTTATCAACACGTTCAGATGGAAAAATATCGAGGATATAAATGTAAAGCTGTGTAGTAAATATAAATAACTCGTTTCAGTAATATTAAAAAGGGTGAAATGTATTTGTGTATAAAATTTTGCGATTTTGTGGGAACGATAGGCCAGAGTAATCCTGTCACGTTAAATCCGCACTTTTGTGGAAACGAGCGCGTCACTCGCGTACGTGCCACAACAATAATCTGCAAATTTCCCTCACATTTTAATATAGTAAGAAGTTTGCGAGCAGCAAAACGGTCTAGCTGTAAACTTTTTTTTTAATTCGGACTGTCCCCCTCGTCGGAATTTAAGGGAATGAACGTTCCAAGTTATTTAATTTGGAAAAGAGCTCCTCGTACGTGCCGCAGTATATTTTTCTGTTGATGTTCTTTGTTTTATTAAATCTTTCCCGCTTTCGTTAGTTTTATCTTCCAACAACTCTCTAGGGCATCTGATTAAAATAAATTCACATGTACGAAAAACAAGCTTGTAATTTTAAATTTAAATTTCCAATATCAATAACTTATCCATTATGCAGACAAATTTGCAGGCTCAAGATTACATTTTTGATATTACAAAGAATCCAATATTTTCAACCTGTCCCTCCTGGAATATGAGTAAAATATTATAATCTCCGTAAAGGAACGACGATGAACTGTCACCTTATGACTTCAGTTCCAATGCGATACAATTTTCTGCGCTCATATACACAAGCTTAAATTTAAAGAGTACACCAATATATGCTCAAAATCTTTATTTCCTTGTTTGCACAGAGTATAATAAATCAAAATAAATGTTTATGCAGGTAGTGAATACCAAATTATTACCCTTATATTTCGTATAATGTGCTTAAGAGATAAAAAATAGTTAAAATGGAATCTGTAATAATGATTTTAAGTCTGTTGGAGGAAAAGTCTAAATCCAATGTAAATTAATCACAGATCCGCTTACACAAAGAGAGGACGTTGTTTGAATGCGCAAACATTTCAATGAAACCTAATCTCGTGAGGTGGATCCGAATTAACGATTCTCTTTCATTTTGCGTCAGCAAACTCTGAGGCACATTTTTGCTTAAACTTTGAATCTGTTGGATTACTTTATTTTTAGATTTGGGAAAGTATTTGATCATTCCCAAATTGTCGGTGATAAATATAACAAATACTTTTCGTGTAGTGTAATTCAAGTGATTTGTCATGAAACTAGGAAAATATGTTTTGAGCATAGTTCACTAACAGACGGAGCATGAAATTAAATGGGAAACTCTCGGACTGTAAGTACTGCAGCAGAACGCCTTGAAGTAATCGATTTATTTCTATGATTTACTTTTCCACGTGGGGAAAAGTTGCAAGTTGCACGTTAAATTCACCGGAATTATTCTTGAATGCAGGTAATAGCTATTAATCTGTTTATAAAAGCGGTGAGGATGACATGCCAACGTGTTTACTTTATACATAGTCAAAGATGAAGAGGATCAAGGAGAACAACGCTTAATGCTCCTACCATCAGAACATTAGCGTTTTATTCCTGGCACCTCTCTTCCACAAAACGTGAGAGGACTATAAGAAATCCGCACCAAAATTTGCTGCGATCGTCTCACCCTAAGGACTCTTCAACTCTGCCTCAGAATGTTTAAAATTTCTTGATGATTACGCAATTGTAGAGCACCAGAAAAATACAAAGTAGCTACCCAATTTAATCAACCTACATTATTATTTACTTTAAAAAAATAAAACAATTATTTAACCATTCCAACCAGCTACAAAATAGTTGCTTCATCGATAACTAACTAGATAAGCCTTAATTTGAGTATAGGAAAAAATATCAAATAAATCACATTAATTTTTTATAGCAAAATTTATGAGTGAGTAGAAGTTATTTCACATATTTAAATTGATTTAAATTCTGATCATTTAAGGTATTCTGAAACTTATAAAGTTTACTTATACAAATTAACTTTAAAAGGATTTCCTTTAAGTTGTTCAAAAGAAAACTTTTTCCACGGACAGCTTTGGTAATATGTGGACCTAGTAGGTAAAAGCAATAAAAACTTTTTTTATGAAAGTTATGGAATGAGGTTAAAATATTATATTTACTATCATATTTTTTTGAAAACTAAAACATCGAGTAGAAGTTAGTGTAAATTTTTGTATTCGCTTTAAAATTAATATTTTCTTACAAAAATGAGACATTGTAAGTTATTCAGTATATTTCTAACCTTATTTTTTCATGTTTCTATCATGTTCACATTTTTTCAATTTCCGATCGCGGCTGCTGTCGCTCACAATTTATATTTTGCTGTGCACAATTTAATAATAAATTACCGGCTTAATTGGATTGGCGCGTAGGGACGTAGGGATATTGATTGAGTTTCTTGTTGGAAAGTTGCATATCCGCAGTAGCACCCTCGACGGGAGGTAGATGGAATTTGGTCTGATTAACCTAAGTAATCTAATTTTTCTTTGGACACTGTTGACACAACCCAAGAATAATTGTACCTTATTTATTGGATGCAAGTCCCAAGCTGAGCGTTAATGAAAACCACTTTTATATTTCTGTAATACATCTACTAAAAGCAGAAAAGAGAAAAATACTGAAAACAATTATAATAAAAGCATTATTTTTTTAAGTGAACGATAATTACTAGCTATTAAGATAATAAATGTTGTAATAATATGTTATAAAGAAAGTTTTTGACACTTCATTTTCAACTTCTACTTTTTTTAATTAATTTTGGTTTTGTGACTATGAAATCGGGTCATTTTAAAGGGCAACTCTTGCTCTACTCTGTCAAAAAGATAGTTGAATTGATGGTTCATTTATGACAATTTCACAAAGTGCAAATTCGGGCGATTTTCTTGTACCAGTACAAGCAGCTATAGCTCCCGATAGCAACTTTGCAATTTATCAAAAAAAAAACTAATGAACACTGCGAGGCAGGTTTAAAAGGTTTCGTAATGGAAATTATTATCTTGAAGATGATGAGCGTAGTTGTCGACCAAAGGTTCAAGAATTTGCAGCGGAACTGAGAGTATCATGCATATTATTTCCAACCACTTCCGAGATATTAGAGGCAAAACTAGACAAATGAGCGACTTGAACGAAAACTAAACAAATCGACGTTTGGATTTTTCGATTGCACATTTTCTCCGCAACCCCGACCAAAACGAGTCGTTTCTTGATCGATTTGTATCGTGTGACAAAACGTGCGTTCTGTATGACAATCGAAAATGATAGGCTAAATGATTAACCATGATGAAGCGACAAGATACCTTGTTGCATCAAAAAAAGATTATCATGATTGTTTGGGAGTATGCAGTGGGTATAATCCAACACTGGGCCCTTATTCTTGAAACGGTCCACCCGATGTGGTATACCAGCTTTCATCATGGTATCCTTGTCAGTTTCATGAAAAAAAGAGACAAGAATAGGGATCCTGCTTCCTTAAATCGGACGAAACCATCATAGCAGGAAAGTACTCTCAGCAAATTGACGAAATACATCGGAAACTTCAGCGCAAGTCCTCGGCATTGGTACATAAAAATGGTTCTATTTTTCTTTATGTCAACACCTGCCTATACTATCATATTTTTAAATATCTTCGTCGCTTCCAAACCTTCAGAGTTATATTTAATTTGTAAGAAAAATCGCGTTGCCAAAAGTGTATTCAATATTAAGGTTACAATTTTGATTAACCCTCATACTGATCCCAATAGGGGATTGTCTATTATACGTCACATATCTTGTATATTGTGAGCATCGCGTTCCTTCTTGGGAACTCCTAGACGGCACGAATTATCAGATTATTTATGAATAATCTATGGATCTCCAATTATGCCAATCATAATGAAAGTGAAAAATAAAGTTGTTGCTAACTATCAATCATTATCTACAAACAAAAAATAAATTGAAAACTATCGCAGGTAAATGCTTTCTGTAAATAAGGAGTTGATTTTATTATATACGTAGATTTATGTCTGTCCCCTTAAGGAACATTATGCATATGGGTTACGGTATGTTCATAAAACATTATGGTATTTTTCTACAGCGCATACGGAGCTAATGAAAAGAAACTAAACTGGTTTGTGATTCAAATTACTCACCGATTAGTAACTTATTACTGATGCGGTACCGCACACACAAGCAACTCAAAAGTGATAGCAGTCGGTATAGTTACTTCTGTGGAATATATGTATATTACTATTGTCGTTACAGAAGAAAGAGAATAAGAAAGATATTTTGGATTCATCCAATAATAGGAAAAAATTTCAATTAGCGATTATTACTTGCTGCAAAAGAATTCCACCTTTGTATGCTTCTATTATATGTCTAAAGAAAGTTATAATCAGTTACAATATGATTGGCACGAGAGAACTGGTACTGACCCCAAGAGTGACTCGGGAGTTAGTAAGAAGTAGCTCCATCTGTAGTGTTCCATTTAAATACACATGTTGCAGACTGATTTGTGATTTGAGTCAGTGACTTCTGGAAACTGGTAAAATACAGAAGATGAAGTTCCTCTTGTCTAGCTATTTCCGCAAAAGCCCCGGAATTTTGATATGAGCAATATACAGGGTGAACCATTAAACTTAAGACAAATAAATATCTAACAAACTAAAATTATTAGTTTATTAGCAGTTAGATCCGATAAGGGTAATAACACGGTGTTAATAGATAGTAAAGTATATAATGATAAAATTATGGAATTGTTAAATGATACAGATGTCTATTGTAAACTTAAGAGTAACCCTACATCTAAATTTCAGACCAAATCTAATAGTATTGTCAAAAATCTAGTTGAGAACGGTGATCAATTCAGGGAAAGAAACTCATTGTTTATAACTCGAACTTTCCTAAAATATACGGACTTCCAAAAACTCATAAAGTTAATATTCCCTTACGACCAGTAGTGTCGTGTATACACACACCATCAGTGAATCTGTCTAAATTAATCCACCAATCACTAACCCAATTTTCATCACTTTTTCACTTTAAAATTAAGAATTCACTAGAATTGATTAACACAATTAAAGAATTTGAGGTCCCGGTAGACCACATATTAGTATCCTTTGATGTTACCTCCCTCTTCACCAACATCCCAAAATACTTAGTAATAGAAATCATTAGATCAGAATGGAACACAATCTCTGCATATACAAATATTGGAAAAACTAACTTCATTTCAATTATTAACTTCATCTTTGAATCTAGCTATTTCTCATATAAAGGACAATTTTACCAACAGAAAGATGGGATGGCAATGGGTAATCCAGCCTCCCCAATTTTAGCAGAAATAGTTATGAATCATATTTTAAAAAGAGCCATAGAATCAACACCATTTTTAATACCAATGATTAAAATATATGTAGATGATGTGTTTTTAGTGATCCCAAAGGATAAAGTTCAAACAACATTAGATATTTTTAATAGTGTGCACAACAAAATTAAGTTTACATCTGAAGTGGAAAAAGAGAATAAACTCCCATTCCTAGATGTCTTATTGATTAGGTCCTTAAATAATACGATTGAATACAATTGGTACAGGAAATCTATAAATTCGAATAGATGCTTAAGTTTTAACTCTTTCCACCCCTTATCACAAAAGATAGGTATAATTAAGCAATACAAAAATAAGATCCTTACACTTAGCCAAGAAAAATTTCATAAGGAAAATTTCAACATAGCCAAAAATATATTGTTAAATAACCACTACCCAATAAAACTAATCAACAATATTTTCTTTGGGACAAGTAATATAAATTATCACAATGATAGACTAACCAACCCTGTAATATATAGTAGATTTATTAACGTACCAAACATTACCCATAAAATACAAAAAGTGTTAAAAGATTATAACATTCAGTTGGCCCCTTATAATGATCTGACTGAGAATACAATATACTCTAAACTAAAAGACACAACAAGTAAAGAGATGTTATCGAATGTTATCTACAAGATACCTTGTTCTGTTTGTTGTCAATGCTACATTGGCCAAACAAAACAATACCTTATGAAAAGAGTACAACAGCATAGAACAAGTTGTAAAAACCTCACTACAACAAGCGAAGGATTAACGGCATTATCACACCATGTTAAATCAACCAACCATTGTTTTAATTTCGACAAGGTTGAGATATTAGATATAGAAGACAACTATCATAAACGCCTCATTAGTGAAATGATATTTATTAAACAAAATAAATGCGTAAATTTTAGGTGTGATACTGATAAATTGAGTTTAGTGTATTATAACCTACTTAAGTGAAAAATAAAAGAGAACAATTATTGTGTAGTTTTCAGACAAAATTTTTTTTGTTTTTGGACACCGAGTATATTGTAGGTTAATATTGTGGATTCCGGACATACTGTATATTCGGCTTGAATCTGGTCTTGTGACGGCTGTTCTGTTGCTCATACTTAGGTTAAATGTCCATGCGGTTTTTAATAATTTTAATAATTAAAATAAGTTATAGTAATTAATGCCTTGTATAAATACTCCGTTATCATATGTTGATGAATTTTATAAAAATTAACACGCTATTTAATATACCCATTAGAGGTGAGTTTAGTTTATAAATTATGTAGAGTAGATAGATAGCACACATCATGCTTAAGTCTTTTATGTCATTTTTGTTAATATACATAATTTTAATAATGATTTTATTGTTTAAGAGTGATTTTTACTGATATGTATCAATGTTGTAGCTCTGATGAAGCCGACGATGATCGAGCGAAACGTTAGCTGTAATGTTTGAATGAAAATAGCAATAAATTTGTCTGAAAAGCCAATTATCATTTGTTTTTATCAAATACAACAGACGTAATCGATATTTAATTAGGTTTAAATGGGGGAAAATAAAGAACATACTAATTATTTCGTCAAGCGTCAAAATATTTTTTTTAACTTTTGAAATTTAAAATTTGATAAATAAAAAAATGATTTATGTAATGTTATTAGTTTTTTATTAGTAAATTTTAAAATTGCTAAAAAATTATAGGTTTTCATTTAAAAAAAACATGGTTTACATTTATATTAAAACATAGATGATCCTTAACTAAAAAATAACTAGCACCATCGTTTTCCCTCTTTAAACCAAACAAGTTTTATTTGAAAGTTTTTTTATCCCAACCTTTTAATTTTTCAATTATTTATTTGTCTCAAGTTAAATGGACCATCCTGTATAATGGAAAAAAAAATCAATACTAGGCACTGACAACATCAAAAAACCTTTCTTGGAAGTGAACTTCTACTAGAAAATATTTTACGGCTGAATACAACTTACAAAAGCTTTTTAATTTTTTCTTTCAGAAGAATTTTTTGATGAAACTGCTAGATGAGGTTGCATTTATAGTGTATAGTATAAACAAATTCAAATAGTGCACTAACCAGGAGCGTTGAAGATCTGCAGCATTTTGTCGGAATCCTGATATGGATGTCATTAGTACGGCAAGCTACAAATCGTAGGTACTGGTCTCCTGACACTCGGTTCAAACAAAATAATGTGATGACTCTGAACCGGTTTATAAGCTGAAGAAATTCTTGAATTTCTTTGACAATGCAGAAAGTACTAGACCGATAAAATTTTACCTGTTCTATCAGAAATTAGGTCAGTTTGTGACTGGATTCCATGTGAAGAAAAAATTTCGTTTCAAAGGTAGAATAAGTTTGAAAACCTAGAACCCTAAAAAACCATAAATGTTGGTATAAAATCTGGGTGCTATCAGGAGTATCAGGTATATCGTACAACTTTTAACAAAGATCAGTTCACTCGTTAACAAGGTGAACCAGTCCTAGGAGCTGCAAGTAATGTCATTGCTCGTTTATGTAGAACGTAGAACTGTACCTCCTAACTAAAACCATAAACTCTACTACTATGCTAATAACTTTTCCTCGATACCTGTGATTGTATTCTTGGCAAAGAAGAAAATCATAATTTTACCACTATGCGAAAAAATCGTTTATTTCATCCCAAGACTGAAAAAGAAATGAAGAGGAAAGGGCGGGAAGCTGTCGCGGAAAAATCGACAAGAATCGACAACGTTGATGTCCATGTTGTGTAGTAATTTGATAAATACATTTACCTTGGGTTCTTTATATGCGGGTTCTAGACCTATAACAAAGGATAAGAGCTTTTTCAAATCGGAATACACCAGAAAGGAGATAGATTGTCCTGATGTTCGAGTGTATAATCGACATATGGGTTTAGTCGATCTTCAAGATTCTTTACTGGGGTTGTATCTAATAAAAGTAAAAAGTAAGAAGTGGTGTCATAACGGTGGTGATAAAAAGACAAATAGTTCAGGATAACGAAGTAGATCCTCTATTGAAATTCAAGACCAGAGAACTATGCAACAAAGACGTGAAACCTCCGAATAAAAGAAGATGCCCAAGTAATAGAAATATTTTGAAGCCCAAACGAAGAATACGTCCAGCTAAGTTTATCCAAAATGATAATATAGCACAATTTACCTACTAAATTTAGGCTGAAATGTAAAATATGTAAGGTACATTTATGCTGCAACTCAAAGAACTGTTCTATGGATTTTCATATTGTAGTAGTTTACATTCACGATGTTTCTATGTGGCAACACATTAATAAATCTTTTCAATAAATAAACAAAACCTTATTTTTTTCAATGGAGATAACAATTTAAATCTCGAAACGAATGATGGTGTTTAGCTTAAAAGACTCATTTCCTTCTTTCCTTCTTTCATTTTGACATTTTAAATAGTTACAATCATTAATTTTTTAATATTTTTATCATTTCAAAATTAATCATGCAAGCTAATGGTTAGAATCCGCAATTACTTTCTATACAATCAAATAGTATAAAATTTTGATATTAAATTAGATAAAATTTTAATATTGTTGATGAGTAAGTAGTTCTTTTTGAAGTGTGTTGAAGAGTAGATTTAGTTTTGTAATTGCATTTGTAAAATCTGACCTAATTAAAAAAGCGCGTGTCTAAATTAAGTATTTAGCTTTTTGTCGGAATGTGCATTTAGTATTCTGCCTTTTATCTTCATCTGTAGTATTAAAGCCCGGACGCGAGATGAGTATAAATGCAAAACACAATTAACAGATACATATATAAAACACGATAAAACTTTAATCACGACTGGTTATAAACGGTTTTAATAAAGAGGGGGCGGCGGGAAAACGAGCGATGGTCTGCTAGATTCGCGATGATAAAATATTAATCCGGCAGATTGGTGGCCGCGCGCGTAATTGATAACACTACGCGGCTGATAATTAATTCCGATGCACATAATCATTGTATTATTAGTGCCGGCAGGGTTTCGGGAAATCTACAATAATGTGGAATAATAAAGGTCGCATAATGCGTACCGCCAATCCTTCAGTAATACTCATATACCGATCTGCCAAACTTTTAGCATAAAGTTGAGATTTAATCATTACCATACCGCGCTGTAAATAATGGTTTAATCGCGTTATTTGTTAATTATAACGCGCTGGGCTCATTTGGGATCTCCCACAAAAGGACTCAGGACTAGCAACGGCGAGGTATCATTGCGACGAGGATTAGCCAAGTTATTTTGCGACCCGCCTAAGCGTAATGCTTTCACTAAGAGAGCTTCCACGATTAAAGTTTTAAAGTAATCACAAAGTATTATTAATTTTAATATGTCACTTGGGTAGGACGGGAGTTTTATCGGCGAAGAATAAGAACTTGTTAATTCCAGCCATCATCATTTACATATAAATTAGTGAAACCTAAGCTCAGCTCGTATTTTTTTCTAATTGACCCAACATTAATTCAAACATGATCTCTTAAAAACCTTTTTTATTTTTGAAAAGAGTGCTTTAATGTGAAATTTAGGTGGTTTTATGATGCTACAAAGCTTTGAATAATAAGATCTATTCACGAATGAAATTCTTGCTAAAACATGTGTGCTTATGACCTATATAAAGTTTAAGCATTGTTTTAGTTCCACGTATATTTTCCCCTAATATTATTTTTAGTACTTGTTGCACTAGGGTAAATTAAAAGAGATTTACTATAGTTTATAGCACTGCACATAAATTTATAACTACAAAAATACTAGCGTAAGTATAGGAGTAATTTGTATCATATAAATTTTATATAATAGCCTTCTTTATTACATTATTAAAAATAGGATTTTTTTTCTATGCATTATATAAGCATGGTTATCTCAAATTGCGCGAAGAAATGTAAGTAGTTAAAATATGATTTATGTTTTAATTGCCAATATGTCAGTTATGTATTAGTAATTTTGGGATACGCATCAATTCTCATTTGTCTCCTTTGGTTTGAAAATTTGCATTCGGACACGGTCGTCAGATAACTTCCCATATTAATCTCGTAATAAATCACGTGGGACAACGTCCGAGTTTCGACCCGAATAGTTGTTATCAGTAAAACGGGCAAACATCGCGGGGTGCGAGGAATCACCTCATACCGGCATTAGAAGGTAATAGATTACAGTTAGCGCAATCAGTAATAAATAGATAATGCGGTATGGATGTGCGCTAGCAGGTAGATCATGATTGAGCTGGCATGATATACGATTTTCCCATAATTCAAATCCTACTATTTAAACAGTGTCGAGAATGGCACAAATAAATCGACACGATGGACACACTAATAATGAGGACTAATGATCGTTTTAACCTCGTTGTACATTTATACTGTGACCTCGTTTAATTAAGATGAAATTATAATTCCTACAAAATACACCGAAATTATGTTTTTAAATTCCAAAGTATTTTATCTCACATATACATATCGTGGCTTCATATTGTAACTTTGGTGCAACTAAGAGCATTAGACATAAAATCCCTTCTCTATCACTCTTTTATTCCGGATTTGGTAGGAATTCGTTAAAAGTACCTAATGTTGAAATGTACAATGTACAGCTACTTCACCAGTCATTAATATTGAATGAACAATACAAATTATAAACCCTATCACGAGCAGACCAAGTTGGAACAGTATTAACCTCGAAAAGGATAAGTTTTAATTAAACTTCTCATCGTTAAATAGTTCATGAGATTTTTTTATATACTCGAAACTTGGAACAATTTACGGGTTTTGCTAAAATTATGATTTGCTCGCCTAAAAGCTCTACTGTAGATAAAATAACACTTTTTAAGATAATGATTACATTGTTGTTTGCATATAAAATATAAAAACAAATAAAGTTCAACAAAATCCAATCATAAAAATCGAGCCATAACACATTAAATTTGGAATCAAAACGATTTTTAATCAATTTTTTTTTAAATTACAGTAACTATTTTGGAATATCTTAAAATAAAAAAAATAGACTGAATATTGGGAAAGTAGTTTAATTATGAATTCAAATACGATTAATCCCAATATCCAACTTTACTAGAATGTTTAACTCATACATGTTTCTGAGTTTTTACCCCGTTATCAGGCAAACGGGAGCGGGACCAAAGACCGAAAGGAAAAGACCAGAATATTAAAAGGCTGGTTTGGAAAAAAGACCGAATGAAAAAAAGGCTGACCTGGAGGAAAGGCCGAACGAAAAAAGGCTGAACGACAAAAGGTCGAATCGAACAAAAGAATCGAAAGAAAACAGCCTAACGGTGAAAGGCCGACGTAAGCAAATTTCCTAATAACCCAGTCAATAGAGATTAAAGAAGGTGATAACTTGCAAAAGGTCATGGAAAGCTGACACTTGGCAGTTTTTTTAGGTTCCTAATCAAAACCTCAAATTTTTGACCTCGCGATCTTGGAAAAATGGCGCCGAAATTCAGTTTCTTTAAAAATATCTCTTAGTACAAAAATTATAGAGCAGAAAAATAGTTTAAAACTTATTGTTGACGAAAGTTCCCGGAAATTTGAAATTCTTGTTCAAACAGTATTATTTTATTATTATACATGGTGAGTCGGGAGGAGTGTGAAAAACTTCGGAAGTATATTCTACACATCAATACAAGGAAAAAAAACAAAAATTTTATTAATTTTTAAGTTATGGCGTTTTAAAAATGTAAGTAGGCTTAGGTATAGCAGCACATTTTGCTTATATTTCATTCATAGAATATTTTGAAATGCGTCTATAAACATGTGTCTATAAAGATTTTTACAGCCTTCTGTGAACACTAGCTATTACTCTTTTAAGTTCTTATCATTTTTTTTATTAGAACTGCAGCATTCAAAACACGTCAAATTACTACATACCGAACTCCAATCTTTTTTTAAAAAATACTTAATTTTTACTCACATTACCACACCACATTGAAGTAGAGTTAGAGGTGAGTTATTTTGATGTGGTATCCCCAGTAGACCTAATCCACAACCCTACCTAAAAAGCTTATTTTTAAACTTTTATGGTACCTAGATGAGCTGTGACTTGTGTCTTCTTGGATATTTTTAGGATCTTCTTAAGTGTGGTTTAACTCAACCTTAACTATTTCTTCTTCTTCAAACATTGATGTTGATAATTTTTCCAACATATTTTCATCTTCATATTCGTCGTTTTCAGAGTCAATCTAAATATTTGGAATATTATCGCAAGAGTGTCCACTGCAAAATAAGAAGACGGGGGAGCATTTTAGATCTGCCTTCCCGTACCCCCATGCTTAACCATAACCTTTATTCTACTTACAGAAAACAAATTTTAATATTAGCTAGATCCGAGACCGGATCTTCTTTTCGTTGTTCAAGACCGAGTTTAGAATTTTCCATCCCCATTCTACCGGATCTTTTATAATGTCATTCCATGTTTGCACTCGATGGTAACTTCGAAGCGTGTATTCTTTTGTGGGTGGAAATTAGTACTAATTACAGTTTTAGCAAGAGAATAATAAGTCCTTTTAAAACCCAGTAAAGGAAAACTTGCCACAAAAATATATTCGAAGTTTTCAATTTGATAAAGTACCTGATACTATCTATTATCTATACTCCTTTTACATGCGTCCAGTGTTTGTGATACCACCAGAGCCCAATGCAGATCTCGAAATATTAGTGCATCGGGGGAAAAATTCCTACTTTTTTTACATTTAAAATTAAATTTAATTTAAATTAATCTTGTTGCTTTGCCATCCACAAAAGAAACTGTACGGCAACAATCGTCTCGGAAATACCATCAAGTGTAAACATGGAATGGCATTACAAAAGAGGAATATGAACATGAAAAGAATTATCAACATTAATGTTTCGGGCAGAAGAAATAGTTGTGGTTGAGTTAAGCGATACTCAAGAAGATCTTGAGGATATCCAAGAAGATAAGTCAACCTTACCCACCTGGGTATCAAAGAATAATATACAAATAGTAAGTGTTAAGCGGAAGGTAGTGGAGATACCACATCAAACAACGTACCCTTTACTCCACATCAAGGTGGTGTGGAAATCAGCAACAAATATTCAATACCTACAATTGGTGTTACATTGTATGTGTGGATACCTATAATAATAAAAAAACGTTTATATGTATAGATTTTGTCAAGTATTTTGAAAAAGTCCCATCTTAGAGGACTAACGAAGGCAATGTAAATGGAAGTCTACAATATATGGAACATACCGAGAAAAAGCGGCTGTTATAGTTTTTATTAAGTAAGTATTCTCAGAAACATTCATCTCCAGAGGGCAAAGACAAAGATAATATAGGAGGAAGTGCGTATTATGAAATGTGCTGTAGGAAGTTGTGGATTGAGGACAGAAAATACTTTCTACTCTTTCACCAATTTATTCTGCAACTAGTTTCGGCTATTGAATTGTGGCCTTTATCAAACTTTTTGAATATTCGGTGAGTATTAGTAATAATTCCCAAGGATTGAATATGCGTACCAACGAAACAATCATACTACATTTTGGCGTGTGTCTTTGTTATTTTGACGAATTAGACAACAATTGCTTATCAAGATAACCGATCTTATTTTAATAGAGATCTTAATTGTAGTCTATTTTTTATAGTTGTTTTTATTATAAGTAACAAAAATCCGTTTTTTCTTACACTAAGCATCTACTTGGATGTCCTCTAAGATACTTGGAACTTACCAACATTTAACAATATGTAAAAAAAATAGGGTGTTACATTTAGAAAAGAAAGTTGATGTAATTTCCGTTGGAAAATATTGAACATTTTCTTTAGTTCAATAAATGCATTTTCTTATGCCATATAACATACTAAAATTTAAAATTTTTATTTTCATAAATAAAGAAATTACAGGGGTGGGCCTAGTTTCGAGGGTACCCGGTATATTTAAAAAAACTTGGCTAAATAAAATGGACATGTCTATGCCCTTAATTTTTTGAAACCAATGACTTTTTAATTGATTATTTTTTTATCATTAGTTTTTACCATAAGCCAGTAGTTTTTTGTAATTCCATTCGTTTTCTTTAGGCCATTTGTCTGCGTCGGCCTATTGTTCAATTGTGTCGTTTCTCATTCAGCCCTTCATCCAAGTCAGCCTTTCGTTCAATTTGGCATTTTGTCGTTCGGCCTTTTGTCCAATTTGGCAATTTGTCATTAGGCTTGATTTCTTTCGACCTTTTATCAACATCCGTTTTTAGGTATTCGGCCTTCTGTCCAATTCGGCCATTTAGCATTTGATTTCTAACGACCAATTGTAAAGACCGATGTTTTAGGTTTTAAAATTTATTTTGGATTTTTAAAAACAAGCTTATTCATGATTTTTTATTTTGCAAAGATTTTTTTTATACTTCCGTTCTTAATTGTTTATTTAAAACGAATTAACAGAAACAAATTAAAATTTCAATTAAATGTAGAACCTGGACAAAGAGGCTTCGACATAAATTTCGTAATTTCAATTTTGTCAACATTTTCTTTTATTTTACAATAAAGAGACCGTTTTAGTTGGTTTAAAAATCTGTGATTTCTGAAGGGTAAATAAGTCTAGATATTTTTGATCTGGTTACGAATTTTATGCTATTTTGATGATTAAACTTTAAAAATTTGTATTTCCAAAGCGATCCTAAAGAATCTTTTGATGAACTTATTATTTTCCAGAACAACCCGGTACTTTCCGCTTTCCGAAACCTAGTAAATATTAAAAGTTTTAATTTAAAAAAAACCGATGAATATGTCATTGAGACGTCACCAGTGACGTCATCATTTAATTTTATTCCAAATGATGGCATTTTAAAAACTTAAATTGACCTGTCCAAGCAAATACGGCAGTTGCGAATTTTTATCCTAACTTTATCATCATCCTGTATAAAATTGTAATTATGCAAATTTATAAGAAGATATTTTAGTAAAAGTTGTTTCTTTTTAAAAGACCTAACAAACAATACCAAACTCGACCTTTGTTGCCATTTAAAAAATCATAGGTAATTAATAACTTCACCAATTTACAATTTATTCTTCAGATTCACTTTGGTAATAATATTATTTATTTGAGTCATGTACATGTACGATAACGCGTTCTCGAGATAAATGGATGGGACAGGTGGTCTGAATCACCCTGTAGAATCTTGTAAGAGCGTTTAAAATTGTCGTAAAACGTATTCAAAATTAATGAAAACCCACGATTTGACATAAAACTACCAATTGTTAAAAAACTAGAAGCTTGTACATTTTCTTAATGTATTTTCTGGGAGAGGTTTCCTTGCATGACTTTTAATGTGATAATTTTTTTCATATGTATGTCAATTTTAAATTTACCTATACATACAAAAATCTTGTAAATTTTTAGAAAAATTAATGTGTTAAAAAATCTTGTAGAATATAAGACGTTGAGTTTATGAAATAATTTAATGCATTAAAAAATCTGCTAACGAGTTGTGTCATTATAAAAGTTTAAAAAAGTACATTAAGGCCTTTTTATGGCCTTGATAAAGTGTTGTTGCCGTAAATTAGTAAATAAATATAAGTTTTTGGTGAGTAATAAACTGTTTTTTTTATTTTTGCTACATTGTTTTAAATTGAACTGGAAACTTAAGAATTTCGTTAAAACGATGATGCAGCACTATAAAAGGTTTGCATTTGAGAGGCATCACACGCTATCCTGAACTGTCTTTTCGCGTTTAATCCGGGCGTTTGGGCAGTTCCATTCCCGGAGTAATAAAAAGGAAATCGGTGCCGTTTCCTGATGTGTGTGTATTCTTTGGGCACTCGGTATAATTCCGTTCGCCATAAAGTTGCTTTTAGAACGTTGGCTTTGACCGATGAAATCGAAGAAGTGCATTGCGGGCAGGGTGCCCGGTTCGTGACTGCTCTTTTGTAGCTAGGAATCGTGAACTGGGCACACACTTTTAACTATCTCTCGCCCGACTCTTTTATTACGCCCTTTGCACATAAAGTGTTCCGTTTTTTATTTCCCCGAGATCTCATCTGTTTGCTGTTTAATGTTTTCCGTTGAACTGTCTTATCGTAAAAACGGCACATATGACGATATGTCCGTCCGCCTGTCGGCTCAACTTTTATTGCGTTATTCCATCTAGCGACCCGAGAGGGTGTAATTAATAATAATTACTCTTTTATGTTCCCTTTTAGTATTAGCGCTTGCTGCACTTGATAACTTCTTGATACTCGCCGACGAAAAATCTTTATTTACCCCATAGGACGGAGCTTTCCCTCCCACAGAGCAAAACAAAAGCGCTTTTCGCTAATGACTTTTTGATCACCCGACATTGCGCGACCAGGGTAATCATAAATCAAAAAATCCCTCCCGCAAAACTAATTTAAAACAAGTGGCTTTCAAATTATATAAACCTGTTGATACATAAATGACATTAAAATTACCTTCATTATCATTACTAAAAACTTTGAAAAGAGACTTAATTGAAAATTCATTTTCAGTAAATCTCTTTTAAACTCAACCTTTAAACTTAAGCACAAAGCTATAAAGGTACACTACAAAACGAAGCAATATAATAAACTTTATATACCGACACGGACTGAATCGCGCAAACAAAAGTCTGAAGCTAACAGTCAGGTAATTTAAACTACTTCAAACTTTTCGAAACAAATTGACTTGGAAGTTTCTCCGCCGAGCGATACAAGCGAAGAGTTTTATTAATGGTTTCCCCCAAAAAATATGGAATATTGTACATTTCCAAAAAATATTAAAACCTTAAATTATTAATAACTGCAATAAAATTCCACTAAAGTATTAATATAAAAAAAGGAACATATTAAGTAAATTAATAAAATATAATATTTTGTTTGTAATTTATTTCATTAATTCGAACGCAAGAATTAATGTTTGTTGTTTTTATAATACATGAAACCAGCTTTGTTGAAAATAAATAAAAATCATGCAAAAGTATTAATGAAAATAAATATTATGTTCATTCTGTTTGCAAAAAATGCTTTCATTATTACGTGTTATTTATTTGTTTCATTACATTAGATTCATAATGTGTAACTACTAAATTTTAAAAGCATTTCGCGTTTTAATACATGAATTATTATTTTAATTAAATTAAACATTTATTTAGAACAAAATTTTATGACAGCTTATTGAAAAATATTATGGATTAACATTTTGATATTGCATATACATAATCATTAATTTATTAGATTAATTATAACTAATGGAAAATTTTAAACTTTGAATTATACAGGATGTCCCAGCGCTGCGATGTAGTAACATTACTCTAAAATTAAAAAAAAAACTATGGAAATGCGGTTTTCGACAGAGTTTTATACCCAGATTCTGCTCAAATCGTTTAAAAACCTTAAAATTTAAAGGTGTTATATGGGTTGTAATGGACAATTTCCATGGATACTTTAAATGATTCTAATTAATGGGCAGATTCTAGTCAAAATTAAAGGCCTTTAATTAAAAACAAATAATGTAACCATGGAAATTGTCCATTACAACCCATATAACAAATTTAGATTTAAAGGCCTTTAAACTTAAATGATTTGACCAGAATCTGGGTATAAAGGCCTTTAATTTTAACCAGAATCTGGGCATTAGACTCACGAGCTCTAAAAATATTTAACTAATATATCAAGTGTACATGACATTTTTGGATTCTCTAGCAAAAAATAAGCATACATTGTGTAGCCTTTTATTTTGGATCTAATTGTAAGTTCACTCGTTTTGCTGACATTAGCCATTTTATTAAATAAAAGATGCATTTTTAAAAAATCACTGCTCTAAAACAAATATAATTTGGGATTGAAATTTTGACAAAAAATGTTCAATATCGTGTCCCAATTTGAGTTGCATTGCATGGTTTGTTATTAATAAAGTTACAGATTCAGTTAAATAAACAATGTTTGGAGTTTTTTATACTAATATGCTATTTAAAATTATCAAAAATCCGAGCCGTTCTGAAGATAAATGAATAAAAAACCAAAAAAGTTTATATTTGAAAAGGTCGCTTATTTCATTAACTACACAAATTACAAAAAAAATTCCAGATAAATGTTAGTAAAGAAGAATTTAAATATGTATTTTACATACATATCACATATCACAACTCTGTTTTCAAGATGTCAATAACAACTTTCTTATTTTAGTGGATTTTTCAACAAATAAATTGCATTTTCTTTTCATGGAAATATTACAATCTATGTTTGAAGTAATAGACTATGAAACATTTGATATTATTTGTATTTAATTAAAGAACCCATGACTTTTTGACAGGTCTTCTGTAAACAAATGACAATTCAAACTGTCACTTTAGATTATTATATCGGATTAAGGCTCTCTTTTCAGTGTATGTAAAGTTGCTATTTACATTTGGGTGTTAATTTCTTTAAAGCAGTAAAATTACGGAAAACTTGTATTACAATAAGAAAATATAAACAATAATGATCAATTTGAAATATATTTGGTTACCCAAAAGATCTATTCAAGGTAATAATTTCAGTAAAAACAATTTATTTGCGCCACCTAGGTTGTACAGGTTCCTGCAAATTATTTTTACCGATATTACATCAAAAAAAATCTTTTGAGTGACCAAATATATTTAAAATTGATCAATATTGTTTATATTTTTTATCGTAATGAAAATTTTTCATTATTTTACAGCATTAAAGAAATTAATACCCAAATGGTAATGGTCAGTAAGGCAACTGCATATACATTGAAAAGAGAGCCTTAATGTACAACAAATTAAAATCATTTAAAAATGGTAATCTTTCCATTAACTAAATGAAGAATATGACATCTTTTGGACTTATATCCTATGCAATTATCTAAAATCACAGCTCTGAATCGTCATTTGTTTAAAGAAGACTTGTCAAAAGCCATGGCTTACTAATTGAAATGAAATAATATTAAATATTTTGTAGTCTATTACTCCAAAAATACATTGTAATAATATCTTGAAGATTGTCTAATATATTTTTTAAAAACACATTCAAGTTCGTCAAAACGAATCGACTAAATTTTATCCGAAACATTTTTTCTAACTTTTACAAAATTTTTTGGTTTTTTCCGTTTACCTTCGGAAAGGAACGGAATTTTTAATTATCTTAAACGGTATCTGAATACGTATAAAAAACTGCAAAAGATTGCCCATTTAACCGAATTTGTAACTTTATTAATAACAAAGGCAACTCAAATTGGGACACCCTGTATATTAACATCAATGAATGGGTTTTGTACAAGCTTTCTATTGATATACTGTTTCTATAGTCGCATGTTATTAGTTTAGGAGAAATTAACATCCAATATCCAAACAGAGAAAATATGAAAAATAGACAAAATAGCCATGTGGATGAATTCTGTTAACGATTTTTTTTTTTAAATTTGTATATTGGTTTGGCCTTAGAAGACAAATTGAGCTAACGGTAACATTTGCTCGTTTCTTTCTCTATTTTATTTTATGTTGTACAATAAAAGACTATTAAAAAAATACTATATGAAAAGTATTAGCTCCAATTCAGTCAACCGTATTTTGAAAAAACATCGGTTTTATCCATATCATATTCAATATGACATACGGAATTGCACCAGACACTGTATGGTAATGACTTCGGGAAGAGAGTGGAATTTTCTAATTTGATACAAAACATGATTACCGCAGATGTTAATTTATTAAACAAAATTTTGTTTAGTGACGAAGCCAGTTTCAAAAACAATGGATCTGTCAACAGGCATAATATGAATTATTATGCATATCAAAACAAGCACCTGGTTCGCCTTATTGATCTTCAAAATAAATGGTCCTTAATTGTTTGCAGGGGAATAATAGGTAACCATATGTTATTGGCCCCACTGGGGGATGAACCTCGAGTTTTTAAGAAATTCACTTTCATTATTGTTGGAAAATGTTGACAAGAAGAGATACGTGGTTTCAGCAAGATGGAGCCTCTGTGTACTTTCAACGGATTGTTGGACATTATTAAATTAATTGGCTACCTGGACACCGGATTGGCAGAAATTGGCCTGTAAATTGGCCGGCCAGATCTCCCGATTTAACACTGATTGATTTTTTCTTTGGGACCATGTAAAATGTTTAGTGTATCCGGCTCAACCCACAACATCTGATAACATGGAAGACCGTATAATTTTTATAATTTTTACATGTAATAGAAAAGAAATAATTTGACACTAACAAAGTGCGATATAGAATGGCCATAAGACAAGAAAATCTCTAATCTTGCTAGAAGGACTTCTTCTTGGTTATTCTAACCCCAAGTTGTCGTTTTATAGTTAAATGGAGACCCATATTTTTTAATAGAAAATAAATCTAGAAAAAAATATAATGAAATATTGCCTGAAACATTTTTCGTTATAGAGTTTAGTTTTGACAGATTTTACCTTTAAAAGTTTGGATTTTAATGTACCTTGTTAAATCTGGTTAAATGTATATTTAATTAGGTACAAACTTATTCCAAAATAAGTACTTCTAAAATTTTTAGAAAAATTTAAAACTAATTGGATAAATTTTGAAACCAACTTACCAACGTTTTGAATTTATAGAAGAAGTCCCCATTTTTATTAGCCCCAGGAGCCCCCAAATAATTAAAACCGCCACTGACCACACCAGATATTCTCAGTGATGTCAGATGCTCAATTGCACTCAGATTAATGTTTGTTGTGAACAAAATGGACAGATTTTTGAACATACATTATACTCCTAATTTTTACGTTAAATAAATCCAATATTTTTTATGATTGAATGCTAGAATGCTAACTTAAGTTTACCAACTTATCTTTCGTAATATTTCGCTAGTTTACAAGAATACAGTTAATATTCGCAAATTCTTCGATTGATTACGATTTTTTATGGCAACAAACAAAAAGAAATAAAGAGACTTTTAACTGTTTCTCGTTTAATTGGTCAATTTGCGTTTTATGAGGCACCCTGATATAAGCTTATCACAAATTATATTTGATATGATAGCTGCAAATTAGACGATATTGATTTTTTTTTTCGTCAGAATTTCAACTCAAAATTGTCCACCGTCTTCGAATGGCATCCGTTGGCATATTTTTTCATTTTAGAGTAATGTTACTTCCTCGCAGCGCTCTGACAACCTGTATTTTTGTGAGTTTTATTTTCCTTTTTCATATATTATTAAAGATATTAAAGATATAGTTACCGTTTGTATAAGTTTAAGAAATTAATTATAATCACAATTAGTTTACAGTTTAATACTAAATATAATCTTGATGTTGTATAAAAGTTTTTTATTGTAACGTTAATAAAGCTTTTGTTAGTTTTATTGGTAAAATAAACTAACAAATTTGCATTAAACAGTTGTAAAACTCGTTTATATTTGTAGCTTAATTTGGTTTAACTTGCAAACGGTATTAAAAAACAATAAAAGAAACAGAACTAAGCAATTAAATAGAATTTCCGTTGAGATTTGACTTTACATGCTCCCACTTAAGCGTCGTTGTAATCGCAAAGTAAAACTACGGATATAACAACGAACGATCAAACTAGAAAGTTTTGCCAACCCAATTCACACACCTACTCAACTCAACGCGTTTTCCATGAATCCCATGGGTTTCCAACTGTGTCTATACTGTCGAGAAGGAATCCCCTAGGTCCTCCTCTGTATTCCTTACAGCTCGGCCAGAGCTTACTAACGAAATTTACAACCGTGATAAAAAATTACTATCGCACAAAAATCAGCAGACATGATGTTTTAAGGATCATAACGCTTACAAGGAGTTTTTCCTTCCAGCTACCGACATCATTTTCGCCTAATTACCCCCAAAAAGCGGCAGAAAATTAAGAAAACTGCGCTTAAAAGCTTTTCAAACCGCGTCTCTCATAAACTTTTAATCGAAAATAATTACTTAGAATCACGATGTTTATAATTACAAGAGGCAAATGTTTGCTTCTAAAATATAAAGTTTTTATTTTTGTTTTAGTTTAATTTTGTTAAAATAAGTGGGTTGGTAATATTTTAAATGCACTCACAAGGGGTTATTCGTTTTAATCAAACGTGGTTAACACTGCAGCTGTTGTGATAACGATAAATACACTAGGTGGTCGTAATTAGTTCACTTTCAGCACTGGAGTTTATGGTTATTGTCATGTAAATACCATGTTGAACGCGTCCCAAAATACGTTATATTAAGTAAAACCGACTTGAATTTATGTGATTATGTTCAGGTCTAAATGCTAATTAAATAGAAGCGTTTAGTTGTGTTATTTGTTGCTTCTTGTATTAAATACCTATAAATTAACAATTAATTAAGGAGCGTTCGAAATAGCTACTTTAACGCAACGTACACATTTTATAGTAAAATCAATGAATTTAATCGGGTTAAAACTACATCTTTATTTAATAATTTAAATATTAATGTAAATGTGTGAAATATATCGGTAATATAAACCCCTATAAAAAAATAAAAGGATTTTTAAAAAGATATTTTGTATCTGTATTGATTTTATGGGGTCAATTTGATTTTATTACACTGTTAACTTAGAGTTAGGGCTTTGCGCGATTGATTTTATGTGCGCCGGTTATATATTAGTTTTTTCTAGTAATCTTTTGATAAGGCTGGAAAAGCTGCACAAGAAAAACGCTGAGTTGGTACGAAGCGGCAAGCCAGAAAGACTAATGATCCACATGCCTACTTTAGACATCCAGAACTTCTTTATTTGCATAAATTAAATTAAAATATAAAAGTCTTTTCCAAAGAAAAGACAAGTCATGTTCGATTAGTTTAGTTAGTTTGTGAACAAATTTTGCCGAATGCGCCGGGCACAAACGTTTTGTTACCAATTTATTGACACATTTAAAACTTCTTTTCTTTCTTTGTAATTAATTCTTTATTTTTTGCGTCAATTAATGTACAAACAAGTATTTTTACTCGTTTTTGCATCAATTGATTTAATTAACAAATACCAATTTTAAGTGAGGAATTACTTTTCTGCAATATTTTTTACATGTAAATACTTATAAGAACAAAAACACTTTCATTTTAAATAAAATACATACGAATAAAATATAAGTGGTAGGTATCGTGAATAAAATTTCAAGAGCAAATGATTATAAAGTTTAAGTTGATTTTGAATTAAAAGACATTAGTAGAAAAAGTTTTCATTAAAAGCTTAGTATCGAGGGAAATTTAAAATAAATCGTTTAGATTTGCCGACTAACCACTTAAATAAATTTAAAAAACATGTTTTGATGGAAATTATTTTTTAATCAATTCAGATTTTAATCTCGCTAAAATACAGGGTTAATCGAATATAGCATTATAATGAATGGGTTTATGGGACAAGCATACTACACGAAACATTTAAAAGACCCCTAGTAACCCAAAGATAGAATGCAAATTTTTATTAAATATTACACCATAATTAAAAGCTGCGATAACAAAACCATTAAAAGTACAAAATCATTTCTCATTCTTACGATTGTATTAATTAAAAAGAGGATGGGGATAATCTAAAATCTTAACATTAAAATGTGCATAACTAATATACTTTAGATATAGATTCATATCGTTTTAGGGTAAACTTATCTAAATGTAAATGTAAATTTAGTTTAAATTTTTAATTAAATTTGGTTTTTAGAAATGCGTTTAAACACCTTGGTAAATTTGGTTGGGATCCCCAGCGGTAATTGTTGGGGGTCTTGGGATAAACCGCATAAGTCTCATTGCGCCCAAGAAACAACTAATCCTTTTACCAGACGGTCCATGCTGCTGTTTCCTCCTAATACAGAAGGATTAAATTGATATCCACAACTGTTATTAACTTTATTCGGTGTGTGCAGAGACAATTAATGTCCGCTTGAGTGATAAATTTTCTCCTAAGCCGACACAGACGTGTCTCTAAATAAACTCATAACACACTTGCTTTTATGGCTAAATCCTTTCATAATGGACCCATTTTTTGTTATGAACAGATGATGTAAGGTATTTAATTAAAAGTTTTACTTTAAAACGAATACCGAAAGTTTATTTATTTTTATTCATTATTAAATTTTGTCAGCATCGCCATTGTTATTTTTTTCCCTTTAAATATCATTTAATTTTTCAGTTAACGATGACTTTCATCAGTTTATAATTCAATTAAAATGAAATGCATTTTCATTTTAATTTGTTGTAATTCCATTTTTTTGAATAAGAATGAACTTTTAATTAGTATTTTATAAAACATTTTGTAACTAATTAAAAGCATCATTATAATGTTTTTTTATTTAATTATTTTAAATTTACCTACCTTCAAAACAAATTGAAGAAAATGCCAAAGGATGAGTGGACATATCTGGAACAATGAAATTTACATAAATACAAAGACAATTACAGGTGGATTTATACACCCACATTCAATATTTTATTTTAAGATATAATATTAATATTTAAGAAAATTTTGTGTCTTTATTCATCCCTTTTAAATATTAAAAAACATTTTCGTGATTAATTAAAAATAAGGATAACATCCCATATCAAAAAACATTCGAACCTCAATTCTTGATTTTTCGTGAATTTTTCTTAGGATAAAAATTAAACATTGGTTGTATTTTTTTAATAAAATTTGCTGATTTGTTTGAGAAAATCACTTTCTTCTCTTTTTAGTTCTATAGGAAAAAATGGAACAGAATATGATTTGCTCGAGGAAAGTTGGTAACAAAAAACACAACCTTTAAATTAAATTACGTCAAAATTTAAAAATAATGTACGTTGATGTTGAAAAAAGCGTAATTTTAGCAGTGTCTAACGTTATCAATGAAGCAGCGGTTAAATTATAAAAGATAACCATACGCTACACTTAATCCGTAACTTCCATGACAGGGTCAAAATAGACCCCTAGTAAAGTTATTTTTTTAGTTGCGCTACTAAATTACTGGGAGTCATAAATTATTTAAACATTAGGAATAAAAATCTTTTCCATATTTTCTCACTTTAGAAAACCAAAACAAATATAATAAAATATTGATAATTAAAAAAGGTAGAATCAAAAAATGAGCAAATAAATTAAGGGTCCATTTTAACCCTGCCATGTTATAAACGTTATAAATTTAAGCCATGGTAGTAAAGCGTTAAAATAAACGTCAATTGTATAAATAACTAATAATATACAAGCTGATTCTTTAGCTCTGTGTAACAAATTATGCTATATAAAAGCTAAGGGCATTATAAGAAAAAATGTTATTTTAGTTTTGGAGTTACAAGAGTGTAAAGTTTTAATAAGATTTAAGATGGGGAAATTGTGAGAAAGAGAGAGAAGTATAGCAACCAAGTGTTATTTTATTTTTTTTGCATAGTAACCATTAACAAAACTAATTAAAATGTACATGATCCCCTTCCTTATAAATAACTCTTTGGGTTCCAGCATATTTTTTTTAAATATGTGCCCCTGGAAGAGAGTAGAAGTGGAACTAGCACATTTTTTTCTACATTTCATCGTATTTCCACTTCTACGTTTTCCCAGAATTTTATTTAGAAGAAAAATTAGGTAAAACTTAAAGTACCACTTATAATTATAAGGGTTAGATAGTTTTTATTTATTATTTTTTATGATTACTATGTAAAAATATTAAAATAACAAACGGTTGCTGTATTTCCCTCTCTTTTTCACAATTCCCCAGTCTTAATAAATTTCTCAATAAAGGTCGAAGTAGCCATGGAAATAAGTAGTAAACATAAAATTATACGTTAATTCTATGTAAATCTGTAAGTCCTTACAGAAAATATTTGTAAGGTAACCATGGTAACCTCACATTACAGCCCATAAAACAAACCCAACAGATTTTTCCTGTAAGTTTTGCACAGATTTGCAACATTTATATACATGGAAGGAGCATACCTACTGTCATTCATTGTTTTATGGTGCACTCCTATGCAAATATGTAAGTCCTTACATAAAAAATCTAAAAGGTTTGTTACATGGGTTGTAATGGACGGTTTTCATGGTTACTTACGGATATTTCCTGCAAGAACTTACAGTTGTACACAGAATTGAACCATTATTATAGCCAACATAAGAGGGTGGGCAAAATCATTTTCAAAGCGCTTTCATTTAAATTTTCTTCATTTTACAAATTCATAATTTATGAAATAATGTGCTCTAATATGATGAGAAAAATAAATAAAGTGTATAACAAAGTTAGTAATTATTTTTTTTACATTAGAATTAGCAACCCAGGGGTGGACAAATCTTATGGAATCTTGGTTTCATGATTGCTCCTTCCATCCTTTTTAGTTCTATGGTAGTACCGTATGGTTAGTATGTTATTTACTAATAACGTTTGCATTAGCAATAAAAGAAAATAGAAACTGTTTGTCACACATGCAAATTATGTTTTAGTTCTGAATAAGAACCTATCAATTTAAGTCTAAGGACTATGCAGATACATATATTTTTGTATGGGTTTTGTAATAGAAATGCAATTTCAATTTATTCATTACCAAAACTTTATTTAGTTTTTTCAAAATGGCATCAGCTTTCATATGGCAAAGTTTGAAACAATACTGAAGAATCAGTCTGTAGTTCAACACATAAAAACTTTATTTTTTCTTGGAATGCCATTAAAGTACAACCTTCAGAGACGCTTGATAGACTTAAATAAGTAATTTTTCTGTTCGTTGAGTCTATAATCATGTTCGTACATTTCCGACGTAAATCGGTTACAATCGTGTATACTTTGTACTTTCAAGAAGTAGAAATGCAATTTCTTCTCCGCCTATTTGGCAACCCAATATTGTATATTAACAACATGACATGTGACTTATCTAAAGGTGGTTATCGGACTTTGGGCAAATTTTGTTCTGCAATGAAACTTGGGTACACAAAGATATTGGGGCGGATCTAATACGGCTGCAGCCCAGGGTCCCCTTTCTTACTACCCCCCCCCCTCCCCCAAAAAAAAATTAAATTATTGTTACTTTAAAAACAAAAAATTTAAGTGCTAGTATTACCAGTTTTGTAGTATCTTGGGACTCCAAATGCTAATCCGCCCTGTAGCGATGTCAGAGTTTTCTGTCAAATTATGTAACTTTGGTTCGATATTTATAAATAATTGATTGTATAATAATTTTTCACTATTTATTTATGTTGACTAAACGGATATTTTTACAAATTCTTTTTTAAATTAAGTAATTATTACATAGTACACACCATTTTTTTAAATTTTTTTAATTATTTGATAAAGGGAGATTTTTCCAGTTTTCTGGAGCCTTATTACTTTTACTGTAAATTAGATAATAATTTTAATAGTTGTAATAAGATTTATAATTTTCCGGGATCAAATAAAAATAAAATAATTTTTACAGGATATAGCAAGACTTTTATACACAATCATGCAATATAGTTATTTATGTACCGAGAGTGTAAAGTGAAGTTTTATGGCATGAGGTCGGAAGTATCGAGATGAGCCGAAGGCGAATATCGATAAAACCCGACCGAATGACATAAAACTTCACTTTACACGAGTTACATACAACATTTTTTGCACGATCTAAAGTTGCGAGCAACAAAAACAAATTTCATAATTTAGTGTAAAAGCAATCTTAAATCTTAAATAATTAACAATATTTACTGTTTGTTTATTGTTTATTTGGAGCAGGATATTGATGAAAATGAAGAGGGGAACAGTTTTGCCAGGTTAGAATAATTTAAGAGCAGCAGCGACTAGCTAAAAATTAATGAATGAACGAATGCAGCATTTTCTATGTTGGTTATTTACGCATGGTATATAACCAACATGAACAGTCATTTAATGCCATTGATAATGTCAACATTGGTTGACGAAAACATTCTGGGTCATTAAATATCTTTAAAAAGAGTAAGTTTTTTATTTTAATATTAAATACTAATTAATTAATTTTAGATGGATCTATCACATATTAATAAAAATCAATGTTACGCATTGAATAAAATTTGTAAAGTGACAACTTTAGGAGTGGTCGTGCAAAAATATATTTTTTAACCTGCTTAAACTAAACATGAAAATTTAAACCGCAATTCATAGGCGCAATTATTAGTAAAAATCAGAATCGATGGCGCCACGCAAAATCACTAGTTCAAGTTTAAATCTCCTATCTGCTAAACTGCTAACTCATGCCACAATTTTTACAATTTTTGATGTTATTTTAAAGCGCCACTCATTGCTAAAATATATTTAAGATAAATTCTTCAATTTGTTATTTTGTAAGTTGTAAGTTCTTGAGGCACTTTCCTACAATCCTAGTCATCAAAATGTAATTCTAGAATAGTTGCCTGATGATGCCTGAAAGGCGAAACATGTAGCAATACGACATTTACTTAAATGTCAATAAACATTTCCAGTTGGATATATGGAATTTCTTTCACTTCGTTCTTAGTGTTTGTCAGAAAGTCAATAATAATTTTGTCCCGATTAAGTAAATTTGATTTTGAAGACAAGCACGTTCGAGGTCAACCAGACTAATAATAAATTTGAATCTACAAAGTTGAAATTAACAATATAATCAAACAGGTACATTTTGTAGCTATAAGTTCTTATTACTCTTTTGAATTATTAAAAACGATCTCACTTAAATCCAAAGTTTCATATAAATTTAGATGTAGAATCACTTTGTTTTCCTTTTGTATCCCCTGTTTGTATTTTTTATAAGTAAGTAATAATTTGAATAATTAATTTAAAATATTGTTGGTTTCAAGAATACAGATATTTATTTTAAAAAATAATAGCATGCTTTCAGTCCTTAAGGCCATCTTCAGGCTATAATATAAAATATAAAATGTAAGAAGTAAAAATGAAATAATATATTACCTTCTAATAAAATTGTGAATACATATTCTTCAGGAGATTGTAAATAACATTGTACACTAAATTTAAAAATAAAAAAAGTAAAGTAAACAAAGTAAATAAAATAATTGCATGATTTATGTTTTGAAAAAAGAAATTTATTTGAAATTAATAACATCATTAACACTATAATACGTTTTCTGGTTGAAATACAAATTTCTAGGTTTTATGCCAAATTAAGTTTCTTTCTTTTATTATAAAAATATAAAACTGAATAAAAATTTTGAGGATCAAAAGAATGAATATTACTATTAACATATACTGCAAAATTTTGTGCTATTTAGGTGTTTTTTGTATTATTGTTGTGGGATTTTACGATCAGTTTGACCACAATACTCTTTCCCACAATCACAAATAAGTTTTTGCACGACCACCCCTAAAGTTGTCACTTTACAAATTCTAAACAATGCGAAAAGTTGCTTTTTATAGCGTTTACCTGTCATAGAACTGTCATTGAGCTATGTTGGTAATATATGCATGTATATAATCATCATGACTGTTCATGTTGGTTACATGACATGCGTAAATAACCAACTCAAAAAATGCTGCTTTCGTTCATTCATTAATTTTTAGCTACTCAGTAGCATAATTCTAACCTGGCAACAATGTTACCCTATTCATTTTCATCAATATCCTGCTCCAAATAAATAAACAGACAGTAAATATTGCTAATTATTTAAGATTACTTTTACACTAAATTATGAAATTTGTTTATGTTTAAAGTGCAAAAAATGTTGTATGTACTTCATGTAAAATGAAGTTTTGTGTCAAAACTTCATTTTACACTTTCGTTGCATAAATAACTATTGTTTACTCCACATATTTTGCATACTATTGATAATATCTTTATTTTTTACAAAAAAATAACTGTTATATTGCTTTTCTAAAAGTTATTACATTATTTTCAATTTAGAAATAGTTTTAATCTTAAACGAATATTTTGGAATTAATGGAATGGAAAAATATATTTTCTCATCATTATTAGAATATAACATGGAAAGATTTATTACGAATTTTGGTAAATTGTTTAAAAATAGATAATTTAGAATAATAGTTTTTAAAAGCTATGTAAAGAATATTTTTAATTTCTTTTCAAAATTTTGTAAACGATAAAGGAAAAGAAAAGCATCTATAGAAAGAAGAATTGAAAAAAAGCTAGTTTATGAATCATTGAATGATCAGAGTAAAAATCAATATTTCCGGTATAGAGAAAAACTATGCCAAGTTATTGATAAAGGGAGTAATGTTTCCTGAAATATTTATACTAATTCGAAATTTTTCAAAAAAGTGGAAACAGATCTGTTGAACATTGTTTAATGTTGTCGTAAAAAGTAAAAAATAAAATCGTTACTATATTTCCTTGAACATATTTATTACAAGAAATTTAAAATAAATTGATCCTACTTTAATGTTGTTTGTTAAGTATATATTTTTATCTAAAAATTGGAAACACCGGAGCCACTTACTATAGGAATACCTTTTCTGTAAAACATTGAACAAGGATTATTCCAGTAGTTTTAGAATTATTAAAAACATAAAGACAAAAGAGATATAACCAAAAATAGTTAGTGACTCCCCCAAATGTACCGACCCAGAAAACATATAAAGAACTTTTAATACACTTGAAAGTGTATCTTCATCGTAAAAAGTTACCATAAAAATTTCAAATTATTATCTCTTTTAATATTTATCTTATTTATAAAAACATATTTTTTTTGGAAAATTTCAAAGTAATATAACTTTTTTTCAACGACTATTGAATAAACGATTCATTGCATTTGAATTTTTTGATAAGTAATGAAATTCATTACTAAATTTTTGCCATTATTCAACGTGCGGACCAATGGACCAATCACAAAGTGCTGTATTGCCAGCCCATTGGGTAATGAGCAATGGATTATGGGTACACGTAATTTCATTAATCTCTGGACAACCTATTGGATAAGAGCAATGGTTTGTGGGTAATTTTAACCACGACATCAAGAAATATCTTAATTACGAAAAATAAAACCTCAAGAAAATTGCATAAAAGCGCCGTAAAATAAAAAATGTCGTGGAAAAAGTATAGAATTCTACTCGTCAGAAGATAGTCATTATTCGTGAAGGCTGAAATTGCGACACGACCCGGAAGCTGAGTGTCGTAATAGGTATGACTCCTTCAAATAAGTAAGTTTGACCACACTGTTATTAATTTATATTTATTGACTATAATCACCCTACCAACGACGAATAAATTTTACTATCAAAGGAAACGTAACCAAATTTAGTATAATTTTACTATGAAGTAGTTTTTCCCTAATAATTTCTGAAAAGTCAAATGACAGTACGTTTTAATATAAATTTGACTTAAAGCTCATTTTTACTTTTTAGGTGATGCCGTCGTTGAGTAAAATAATTAGGTAAATTATACTTTATAACTTTCCTATTTTTGACTTTAAAGAAATATGATCAATTAGTAGTACATTAGGTCAAGTAAAGGTTAATTTTATAAAATATTCTCTAAAATCTACAAGGTGATAACTCCTTAACTTATGCCTAAGTTAAATGCCATGAAAGTCGTTATTTGGGGCAACATTACCTCAATTTTCGTTAAATAGGAAAATTTACTTAAACACAGAGATATTTCCCAAGTAACAACTTGAGAAGGGTTCCGGTGCCGAGCCGTGTACTTGATATACGAGATTTTTAAAAGTAAGAGCATCTCATTTTGTTGCAGGGCACAGGAAGATAAAGGGGCGCCTTTTTCGTCGTTAATAAATCTGCTAAATTTGGAAAAATTATTTACCATATTTAAAAAGTTATTTACAATTTTATGCTGAATCTAAAATCTTAGGATTAAATTCTTAAACTTTGTAGGTTAAATTATTAAATCTTATAATTAAATGATAAATGTGGGTGACTTAATCCATCTTATGTGTTTATTCAATATAAATTTCGAGATTGGCATATTTTCAGTCCATGAGAAACAAAAAGAAATAATATTTTAGATTTACCTTCTAATCAAATATGTAAAACAACCTCGTTGTATAAATTATTATTTTCGTGAAATAGTAATCATTGTAGTTTTGATTACTATTCAAATTTTTGTTGGTTGAAACTGGTAAGTTTGGCGCTTGAAAAGTGTAAAGTGTCAATAAATAGTAGCGTTGTGTGCACATTAATCGCCATTGTTTTAAATTTCCGCAACTTCCAGCATATTTAAAAGTTCCTTTGGTTGTTGTTACTGTCGTTGACTGGCAAACAAAAACTGGGATCGTTTGGAAAGAAGTACAATGGTCCTAACGGTATAAACAGAAGCGACGATTTGAAATTTTCAGTCGATATAATTTCACGGAAGTTTAAGCGTGTTCCCGGCAGGATGTGGTAAAATAGGCACGTAAAAATCGCGAAATTATAAAAACGAGCACAAGCAAGTGTAGTTTTATTAATCTTGCACAATTAAAGTCTTTGGGGATAAGCTGGGGCACGTACCAAAGTTTTAAATGCCTAGCGCTGCGGGGCTAATTTTTATGCACAGGTCGATTTTTCATTTGCACCCCGGAAAAATTATAAGCTCACGATTTTAATTAACAACTTTACGACATCTTAATTTTAAACGTTTTGTCTAGACTTTTGAAAAATTACTTCCATGACATTTATAAATTATGATTAAAAAATTTGCTTTAAATTAAAATCTTAAAGAGGTATAGATATTACGTAATTTAATACAAACAAGTAGAATTTAGACTTTCGACAAATGCTTACAGGATTTTCCCTTGTGTAAAATTGAAATGAAACAAAGCGACGCCCAATTAATTCGAAACGTGAAGACATAAAAGACGTAATTGCGGTGCTTAAAACCACAATCGAAAATTCTCGATACAACAGGAAATTATGCAAAACTTTAAAACGTTGAACTTTTATTAAGAGAAAAGTTTTAAATGAATTTCTATAAAATTCACGAATAAATGCGGTAATAAACTTTCCTATTATTTAACTTGAAATTTTTATAAATATCCTCCTTTATTATGATTATAATACTACATAAACTTCTTTGTAAAAAAATTAAAATTGATTAATGATTGTAAGTACAATTACATAGATTTATTTTTAAGTATTGTTTATTTTTATTAAAGCCAATTTACTTTAATATACCCATCTGTAGAATAGTTACGACTGTTCATGAACATTACAGCAATTTTCTTAAAACGCAGACAATTCAATAATATCTACCTTAGACGTTATAAAAATGTTACCACACATTATTTATTTAAGCCATTAATTTCGTTGATGGCCAATGGTTACTTAAAACTAGTTGTTTGTGGAAATATAATGGTATTAATGGTTTATCTACTATGAACTTGCTTTTTATTAAATTGAAGATTTTTCCAAATAAATTAAAGTATTTACAAACAATAAATCTATAAGGATTTTGGCATGACTTATTTAAGGAAACTCTAAAATATCAAACTTGGAGTAGATCTTGTCATAAATCATCTCCAAAACTAATATAAAGACTAAACTGTAATAGTTTTAAATTTATGGCTGATTTTTGCTCGTTTGAAATTAGGTGTTAAAATTGGGGTGGAAGTTTGAGGAGTAGACAGTAAGCCGGATTGTTTGCGTTATTCCAAACGAGAAGCTAACATCCTTAAGGATGCACGACAGGTTCATTTGGGGCAGCGATAAAGAAAATCGAACGCTCACCCTCCCCATTTTCCCTTGGCACCGCGAAAATCGAGCGCCACTTTTTGAGATTTATGCGGTGTATTTGAATAAGAAAGCGCGAGATTTAATGCGGACATTATGTGAAATCAACGTAACGTTGCGAAGCGCCGACGGCCCTGCTGCTTTTCCTCCAACAAAAGATTTTTCTTGCGCTCTTAGCGCTTCATCCATCACATTCCGGCGAAGTAAGTGGTCGAAATATTTCCGCATTTTCTTGAAAAAAAGACGAACTGGCGCCTGCTTTTGTTTTTCGTGCGGTGCCGACCGACGTGCGGAAAATTCCTAAGCCAAGCCAGCTTTCAGTACCCTTGCTAATGGCAATTAGTTGACTACAACTAGACCTAATTGAGCGCCTTTTGCTTGCAAGGCGCGTATCCTTTCTTGCTTTTCTTTCTAGTCAAAGTGGAAAGTGGTCTAGACGAGATGCATTAAACAAAACTTCAACTCAACCAAATGGTTTTCTTGATTTATACGATTTTATAACCCCCAGAAGGAAGCACATCATGATAAAAGCCTCATTTTTATTAACATACATTAACGGCTTTAAAAGAATCAAAATTGTTTAAAAACTTTTCACCAAAAATAATACTACAATTTTTAAACAATAGTATTACTCCATTTACTTTTTCTTGAACAAAAATGTCCAAGATAAGCCTTAAGCTTTTCTAATCAAATCTTAGCATGAAACGTACCTTTAGTTAGTAAAAATTCTATGATGGGCGGGAAAAGTGGCGCAACCAAGAATTTTAAAAGGGGTTTACACAGAGTAGTAAAAAACTTCTTTCAATTTTGTTACCAAAAACATACATTTTTATTTGTATTACATAATGTACACACAGGGTGTCTCGTCCGCGAATGATCAATTTTTTGGGTTAAAAAGAAGATTAAATTTCATCGTCAAAAACCAAAAAAGTAGGGTCTATATTTTTGAATTTTGGAGTAGGGAAGAAGAGGGTAGGTTCGGACAAGGGGCGCTTCCGGAAAGAAAATATACCAAATCATGTAATCTCTTGCAAATACATACACCGACTATTTGGAAACATTAGCAGAGGCTACTTTGTTAAAAAAATACCAAGTTGCAAGTGCAAAGTGCTAAAACGAAACTTGTAATATAAGATCAACATATCTTTTGAAAGGTCCCTTTCCTCAAAATTCTAAAAATCGGGTAGGAATAGTTTCATTGGAAAGAAATGAATTATATTTATGTAAATTAACCTCACAAAACCACAACAATTATATGTGTTGCAGACGTGGTACCAAACAAAATAATGTGTGGCTGGGACACTTTCGAACTTTATAACTTGGACACTTCCGTACAAGTATCTGAACCTGAAGATGATGTTGATGCTGATGGTAATGATGATATTAGTCATGGGTATGCAAATGGTATGAGCGAAGTGGAAGCAAAATTTCTATAACCTCAGACATGCCTCAGATCGGAGTGAAAGCAGCTAGTTGGCTAAACAACTTCACACTAGACAGGTCACATGACAGATGACAGATTTTTTTTCGCGTGTTTGGTCTGTTGTTATTTTTGGGATGTAAGTACGTTAAGTTAAAGAATAGTATACTTTAAATTTAAATTTAATTATGCAGGCAAATTTCCAAATTGTCATAACAAATTTATATGACAATAAAAGATTTTTTAAGTGTTCTACCAAAGATATTATATTAAATAAATCGCAAGAAATTTGTAATTTAAAAGTCGTTGATTGTAATTTTTTTATAATTTACGATCATTTTACCTCACCAGATTTGATTCATCGATTAAAAATTAAAATCTTATTTTGTTCGAAAAATTGTTTTCTGTGGCTTTGGGAAGATGAAATTGTTGAGGGTGGTGAATTATTAAATGATGGTGTTTTCGTTAAGGATAATTGTAATGTTATTCCTTCAGCTCACCGTAGGAAATTTGGTTCTGATCGTACCTATTTTGGGTAATGATACTATGGGTGATTTTAAGAAAAAAAGTTCATATAACCATAGTATTGGTCTGCATACATATCACATTCAGCATGTTCAACATTTGCCCCCATAGATCCTGCCTTGTGAGTAGAATTTTGTCGACTACTGCACAACAATCGCAAAATAATAATATTATTTTAGTTTAACAGGCGCAATATACTTAGAATTACTACAAAATGTATTCCCTGAAATTCTGGACAATCTTCCCTTAGCGAGACGGCAGTTAATGTACTATAATATCTACCAATATGATGGAGCTCCGCCACATTAGTCCCGTATTGTGACTGGATACTTCAGCGAAACTTTTCCTGGGCGAAGTATTGGTCGTTGTGGTCTAATTTTATTTGGCCGCCACGGTCTCCTGATTTAAGAAATATTATTGTTATATGATTTATTTTTCGTCGAATGACCTATACTATCATTTCCCAAAATATTACCGTTTCCTCCTGACTCACCCTGTATTAATTTAACTAAACGTAAGCTTGATAACATTATACTATTTTATTTAAAACAATACTGTAATTGGAATAAATTTTCGCACCCATGAAACTTATACTGTTATTTCTGCCCGTCAAAAAATTGATAGTTGAACCTTTTTAAAAGCGAAAAAAATTATATTTGAACATTTGTTAAAGAAAATTTTTAACAAAATGTATGTAGGTATTGTAATTAGTTTTCTTATACAACTTTTGTAAAAAGGATTATTTTTTCCAAACCAGGATTCATTCATGTCAAAATATAGTTATAATAGGTCCTAAAAATTTCTCATTTTCTCTGATATTTTTGAGGAAACTACTGCTACTTCATTTCTGAAATTCTCTATTAAAGTTAATGTTTGCAGTATAGTGTTGCATTTTCTTCTGGAGCCTAGACATAGTATTAAAATCTAATGTCCTAAATTTAATATCTTATAATAAAGTTATTCACCAAATATAAAAATAATTACGTTTTTACAAATAATTTTAAAAGGTTGCTGTCATAGCGTCTTTTTATTAATCTGTGTGTTTATATTTCATAAAGAATAAAAACTAGTATTCTGAATCAAAGCTTAAAATAAATTTTACAGCAAAAAATATACTCCTACGCTACTTGGAATTTATGAATGCAATACTTTGAAACCAGTAAAGTATCAATAATCAACATTCGTTGATTAGTAAATAAATATCGAATTGAAAACATGTTATGTGCTAGATGAAGTACAAAATATATTTACAAATTCTAATTAAGAAACTTTTACGTTATAAAAGGCTTTAATGCAACTCCCTATGCACCGTAGTAGTAGCAAATAAAAATTAACAACATAAAAGTATCCAATACTTCCAATTTATCCGACATAAAAGTTCGTTAATACTGGGATAAAAAATTTGATTTCGATGTTCTCGTTCAAACGAATCCCAGTTTTCATCAAAACTACATAATTAACTTTATTTGCTTTTGATAACAACATAACTTGATATGCGTAGAGTAACCCACATATAATCAACCTAATATATTAATTTAATAATTAAGAATGTAATTAATAGTTACTCCGAAAGTAACATCTGAAGTTTTTGAGTGTAAGTGAGGATAAACGCATAAGCGCATATAAAGGCTTGCTTTAACTTTTAGGCGAGAGAGCCTTTGAAAAGTTTTTAAACTACGTTAGCGATCCACTGGGAAGGACCAACATGCTTTGAAGTAATTCAATTGCAACTGCAGCGGTTTATTTTATTTTTGCGAAAATTGTTCAAGATAAACTTGTTGCATACCTAAAAGAATCGCAATAATAAAAACAAAGCTCAAATTGGAAACTAAGACCTCTTTTCTACTTATCCTATAAGTAACTCCAAACATCTTCTCTACACATTTCCTTTGATAAAATATTTAAAATTATATTGCTACTATTGGAATTTTAATGTTTTTATGAACAAACTAGAATTACACTGTCATTAAAAGTATTCACACTGAAACTGAATTGATTTAAAGCTATTAAAAATAAAAAGAATAGCGCTGAGAAAAGATATTAAAAAGTTCTTAAAAGGAAATTGAAGGAATTACTGAAAGTTTGGTGACATAAAAATAATCCAAAACTAATTATAACTATTACGAAAGGCTACGTAAATCCAGCTTGAAAAATTTATTACCAGGATTGTTGAAAATTGAAAAAATCCCGGACTAGGGCTTTAATTGTCGCCTATAAAACGAGCTTATTTACATTTTCAATTCGCCCCTAAAAATTCCTTTTATTTTCAAATTTTCAACCCGACACGCGCATGATGTACGATCGGGATTAGAGCCATAAATTCTCGATCGATTAACAATTTTTAAGCACCGTTCCAAAAGCTGTGATCAATCAGGCTTTCGTTCGATCGAAAATTAAATTTTATACATTCAAAAACATGTGTCGCATACCAAAATGTGAAATGAAATACTTTGTTTCAGCTGTGATTGTATCCGATATGTCCAACGTAGTTTCGCGAGATTTTCCATTTCATCTTACTGTACTCATGGGGAATGATGGGATAGTCCTTCGATAAAATCTCTCGTACAAAGAGTGCCAAGGATGAAATGACGGAGGGCGAAATTTCGAATCGAATCAGTCACATAGAGAAGTATAAGTGGAAATAGTAGAAAGGCGCCTCGTCGAACTTTTATTATTCATAAACACGAAAACGCATATGTAGACATGAATCAATATTGAAACCGCAAAAGGGAATGCGCCACTGTCCTGTCACGTACTATTCTTAGAGCCCAATGTTTACTGGTCATTCAAAAGTAATCAATACAAGATTTCGTATACCTTGGAAGTCGTCTTTTTATTCCATTACTTAAAAACTCAAACTTAAAAGAATAAACATTAAATCTAAACCCATTATTTCAAAATTTGCTTTATAAATGCGTTCTTATTGGTCGTACATTTGAACTTTACAAACCAAAAGTACAAAAAATAGGTACTGCTAAACCTTTCAAATGTTTATTTATTGGAAGTGTAGTAAAAAGGGTCGTGTTTGTGAAACAAATTGTGAAGTTTAAAAAAAGCAACTATTTTCAGACACTTAATTAAACTTTGTATTCTTTTAAACATTCCCAATTTTATCTTATTTTGCACAGAAATAAAATAATTTAATTTGATTTTGTAGATATTTAGAAATTTGAAGTGGTTTATTTTATCCCATAAGTACTAAACGCAACAAGTTATCAAAAAGGTTAAATAGAGCAAAAAGTAAAAAAAAACGTGTAAAAAAGTGAATACTTTTTTTCATTACTATGATGTTGTATAAAAAAGTTAAAGAGGGTTCAAAGGGTTAATTCACCCCAAAAACTTCACCCAAACTCTTTTTTTGAAAATTTGCTAATTTATCTCAAGGCGGCCGGCAATAGTAAGTTATGTACAAAATTTGAGCCAATTATTATTAAAAATGTAGATTTTATGTTAAAAAAAATGAGTAAACTTCAATGCCCTGTATTTTCGAAATAGAGCATTTTAGCGAAAAAAAATTCTTCCTTTTTGTCTTAAAATTGATCCAAAAACCCATTCCTAGATTATTCGAAACTTGTTCAGAAACACCCTGTATATTTTAGGCATGAGCAATAATTATTAAATCCTATAGAAAAAACATACCAAAAACTAAGATATACAATCAAGCAACAAAAGTAGAAGAAGTAACAACATTTATGCGATCTACTCAATTATGAATATAAAGGATTTAACACCTTTGCATGTTTGTTCCTTAATTGATGATTCAGAAATATAATTGATGCTTTCTTAAATACAATTGATTATTCTGAAATACAATTGATTCTTTCTGGAAGTAAATTTATTTATCTGAAATGCAATTGATGCTTTCTAAAATACAATTGAATACTCTGAAATACAACTAATTCGTTCTGAAATTAAATTGACTTATCTGAAATACAATTACTGTTTTATGAAATACAATTGGAAAAAGTGTAGAACAGACAGCTACATTTGTTTTTTAATAATAGGGAAAAAATGAGCACTAATATCAGAATAAATTGTAAATTTTGAGATAAATGGTGAAACAAATGAGTCCAAAGGTTGGAATGTAGAATTATGGAAGGAATGAATGATTCGAAGTTATGTGATATAAAGGTATTGATTTGGCACTTCATTATTTTTGTATTGGCAGAATTGGTCAAAGTCAATCATATGATGAGAATGAAGGGTGGATGTTCGTGCTTCTGCAAAGTTCAAATTTAAATCACATTCAACAAACAGAACAAACGCGATTGAAATCAATATACACAAAGGGGAAGCGAAGCAAGTTATCAGCAGAGCTTTCCCTGGCCCGTTTTCCTCGAATTCTGACAGTATGCACGCAAGTCTCTTAGTAACTTACCATTTCCTGTCATAGCGGACGTCATGTGGCAGTTCCGGATCTCAACTTTGCATATATGGTAGTAGAAGCACCAGCACATGCAACCAACTATGCCCAACTAAAAAGGGTAATATTTAAGACGTCGTTCGTTTTATGCTGTAAGTTTTCCAGCACAGGAAATTTTTAGCGAAGCGTCGTCAGTTGCAGTCAACATTATGCAAAGAGAAAAATTCCAACAATGCACGGATCATAGTAGATTTGATAATGCGCCAATGGGAAAAGTTTGCGCGATTACTGAAGCGTTACTTGAGCGGATGTTCACATAACTATAAATTTTTTAAATAAATACTGCAGATTTTTTATACGAGTATTAAAGTCATTATTATTAAATTTTATTATTTCAAATTATAATAAAAGCAGGAATTCAATTAAATTAATGACTTTTACCATTTTGTGGTCACTCCTTATATTAAATTCCTTCATTGAAAGAGCCAGGCAAATTTAATATCCGCCGAAAGGAATCCTAATATATGAACTGTTTGCAGTTGGCTTAATGAATAACCATACCCACCCTAAGTCCCAAAATAATGAAATCGTTATGCTAGGAATTAATTAAAACTCATATTTACGCATTTTAAATTTTGTGATGTAAGAAAATAGAAAGCGTGTAGGTGGAAAAGCCTTTTTCCGACACACCGGTTCATTTATCTCCATACGGCACAGTTCACACACGAAAGCGCATTTTATTTTCGCTGACTATATCGAGATGCAGCATGAATATCGAAATTTGCCAGAACGTGGTCTGTATCCGCAAAAAAATTGGAAGGGCGTCTGCTTGGCTCTTGAGAATCCCCTAGATAGCATAATATCAAAGCCTAAATACATCCTAAATAACTCCAACCAATGCATACAAATTATCTCGCTATCTGAATTCCTCAATTGGAATACATTATCCCTTAATGAAAGCCCCAGTTCCTTCCAAAACACTTACACAAAAACAAAAACTTCATTATTATCCTTAAGAAAACTAATCGTTGTCTCTGATCCTTTCAGAGCTTTTTCCTCCTAATTTTCTCGACGGCATAAATGAGATTTTATCCGCGGATTTTGGGAAAAAAGAAACGCGGGAGCAAGCTCAGGCTGTTGATGAATAGCGTCATTTGTAAATGACTGCAATTCTTTGATCCTAATTTTCGTCGCAAAGCACTAGGAAAAGAAAGCGGCAATGGCCAGGATTATATATAACGCTACCCACATACCGTACGACGTTTCTTCTTCAACCTAACTAAGTGAGCAACTTGATGGTCCTTTTTTGTACCAATCCACATGATTAATTGGACTCGACACTAAAGTATTTTACTTCGAATAAATTCACCTTCTTATTCATTTCTCTTTATATTTAAGAAATGAGGATATTAAGTTATGTTTAAGTATGATAGATAATCTAGTTATACAAAATTTTCTTTAATAAAATATTACAATTTAAAAAATATCAATACTTTATACTATAGCACTTATAGCATCAAATTAATTACACTAACTCATATTGATTTTTAGGCATTTGTAATCAAAAATTTAACAAAAACGCAAGTTGTTGCTCTTCCAATTATAAATATCTTTATTATAGGGGCGTATTTTTGGAAATACTAATAATAACGCATTTTTCAAAATTATGTCGATTTTATCTATCAGTTCAGCGTCACAATAGTTGACAACTCTTTCCTGAAGCCTCCAAACCTAATAGGTTTTTATTTAGCAAGTTATGTGAGTTCAAGAACTCTACAATTATTAATCAGCAAAGTTAGAGGTTCTAATAAAGGCTCCTTAGAAGAATTCATATTTATTCCGTAAATATCTCAGCTTTTGTTGTTGTTTAGGCTTGAGAGAATATCCCAAACATGAGCAGTTGATACTTCTAAAATTATATGAAAAATAAATTCAATTTGAAGAGCAACAAGTTGCGTTTTTTGTTAAATTTTTGATTTGAATGTCCAAAAATCTTTCTATCTTTTTAACGAAAAAGCCTGAAAACATCTTCATTCACAATTATTTTAGGATCACTTGGTATTCGTCAGACAGCTGAACTATAGCACTTCCCGTCTAATTCGATTCAGTTTATGTTGCTTTTTATTAAATTTCAGTGAACGTAATGGAGTTTGTGATTTCTGAAGCTTTAGACTTATGGAAAATAAAATATGGATTTTTTAAACCAAAATCTCCAAAAGTACGAAATAAATCTTATGAACAATGTTACAGGAAAAGGCGAAAAGTAAAAATAGTAATTCCTAATATTGACAACGGAGGAATCTTTCAAGACAATTTCAAGACAATATCACCAATTTTCAAAAATTCGATTGCTACCGAAATTTTTCGGCGAAATCAATTCGAACAGAAAAATGTCATTATTCCGTCAAACAAAAATAATTTAATAGTTTGGTGATAATATTGCCTTATTAATTAAATATATTGCTACTTATTTGCGACCGGTTTATTTTATAAACATCATCAGACAAATTGTGTCAATATTTAAAAAAAAATTATCTAATAGATACATTTATTAGTTTTTACGCTATTAATTTTAGAGAAGACTTTTGTTTTTAGTATTTAATTAATAAGGAAGTATTATCAAAAACAATTCAATTGAATACTTTATTCTCCAATGGATCGATCCATAATTAAGAGATAAAAAGAATTTAGATGAGAAGAAAGTATCTCTGCTATTGGTGTCACTAATGACTTACGCCCAGTATCTCTAACATGTAATTCAACGCAGCTTCACCAAGCTTAGCTAAAATTTAAGCTAAACTTAAGTCGAGCGTACGTTGCACCATGGCTTTATTTACGACGTCTTGGCTAGGGTCCGAATAAATTTGGCAACACCGCCGCATTTCTAATGCTATGCTCCACACCTTCTTGTAATTGGATGTTTCAAAAATCAGCTGCTTAAGGTTAAACTTTTTGTTAAACGTTTTGTAAATAAACACTTGGTGATTTTTTTTTGAAAGTAGCGTTTATCGTTTATATTAAAATGATTGCTAATCGACATATTCAGGCGTGGTAAAGTTGCTCCCAGCTGGAAGAATCCACGATCGTGATTACTTTTGTCCTACTTCCAGCTGGGACCAACTGTACAACCGAGTAAACTGAACTTGTGTCTTGAGACGTTGGTTAAGATTTAGTTTGGTCTCAAAACATGGTGGAGAAAGTAAATGTTAAAAATGTTGGAAACGCCTGTGTCATGAATTATATGTAAAAGGTTTGATAAGTAGGCAACCAAATACACAGGTTAGTACAAATGAAATCTTAACAAGAAAATCTCCTAGTAATCCAATGGCGTAGCAAAATTTTTTTCTAAAGTCTCTAATTTCACAGTAAATTTCAAAGATTCAAAATATTTTTCTTCATTTTCGTGTATATGCTAACACAAAATAAAGAAAATAATACAATGTTTTCGGTTTTTTCGGATATACTTTAATAAATTACTATATTATTGAACGTCTTTAAGACAAAGCCTTGAAAAAGCCACAGGTGTGGCGAAACGTCGGTAATGTTAAATTAAGACTTTTAAAATATTAAAGTATATCCGAAAAAACCGAAAACATTGTTTTATTTTATTTTCTGGTACGGATGAAAAATTGATTGAGACAAAATAAAGATTTACGCAAATTAATTTTGATAAAAACTGACGTTTAGGAATAGAAGGCACAATAACGAAATTCAAAAATTTGAAATTTTGACACAACGGTAAAAATTATACCTACACCTCTGCTTTTGTGAAGTCTAGTAACTCTGTTTTGATTTTTACATGATTTTGTGTTACCATGAACTTGAAGCAAACAAATTCCCTAGATTTTTAGGCGGGAAATTTGAATTGACCACAATCATTTTAGCTCACCCTCTACAAAGCCTATTTTAGAATATCTCATTGGAGATTTTTTTGTAACTGACATCAAGAACATTTTTATTTTAAGCATATACATGAGTAATTAAAGAATTGTGACCAGAGGATCTTTGGGTAGTGTTGCGAATACAACGTTTTAAAAATCTAAAAGTCAACGTTTTGTTCCACATTTTATAGGTTTCTCACAACAGGACACTCAAGAATCCCTCAGGTATTTATGAGATGGTTTGCACGAAGACATCAATAGAGATACAATCAAACAGTTGTCAATTCGCACGAAAATTGATGAAAAAATTAGTCATTCAGAAAAAGTAATGGAGTCTTGGCAAAGATATTTAAGATAAGGAAATTTCAAGATGATAGATATTTTTGTTGGTCAACTCTAAAATCCACTCACTGAGGTTATTACTAAGTAATATTTAATCCATTTTGGGACCTTTTACTTCAATACCTCAAAAAAAACAGGGAAATTTTAGAATTTCTCAGTGCCTCGACAGCTTTACTAGAGAGGAAAGTTCATTTTTTTTAAACGAAAATTTAGTTAGTTTCATAAGTTCTCTAAAAATTCAGTTTTCTGTTTGAAGAGATTTTCAACACAAATCGAAATTCTAATGGTTCTTGTCGCTACCCATACTCAAAAGTACAGCATGGATATAATGATTCACAGGTTGCAACATTTCGAGAAAAAGCATTATAAGTAATGAGGCTTATGTGTTTTTTATGAGTTGGACGGAAACATGCTGGATCCTTGTTAACATATTTTTAGTTAGTATTAGTTTTTTTAATTTTTTGATAAGTATATTGAAATATTAAAGGTTTGGTATATAACCTGAATTATGTTATTTAATCGTATTGGCTAAAAATATTTAGTCGCTTCTATATACAAAATTCTGAAACTGATCTCCTAATTCCCTTGGAGTGTGACAATATTGACACAATTTATAAGGCGAAAGCCATATTATTGTTGACTTTTTTAATAAACGGGACACTTCAATTTAAAAACCTTTTCGTTTTGGCACATTTACTTTTTTTGTGTTTAGGTAAACTTAAAGGCACTATACGTTATAGGTAAATACGTGCAGTGTGTGTGCTGTGTAATGCAAGATACGATGTGTGTGTCGTGGAGTCTCGGATTTCCACTTGGTTGGTGATTGTGGCATTTTGTAAACCTCCCCAAGCTACATGATTGTTCAATTAGTTTTTTCTTCAAAAACAAATAAGGTTTAAGTAATCAATAAATTTCTCTCCTTTTAAATTAAAAAAACCCGGATTTGTGAATATAAATAAATCAATCAAAACTTGAATGTTGTTGTTCTGTGTATTGACAGTGACTTCCTCTTAATAAAATAAATAAATCTTGGAAGTAAATGTTGGATTGTGGAGTTATTTATTTAGTATGAAATATTCAATTTAGTTTTGAGGTTCGCTTGTGATTGGTGTATGGTGTATGGTGTATGCTTCAAGCTTGGAGCAAATCGTTAGATTCGGTGGAGCGCATCCGGCTTCGTTTCGCTCGGTTAATTCCCGAAGCTGGTTTGTTTATATTCGTCTGCTTGCACTTTATGTATTTAAATGCAAATGCGATTCTTTTCTGCCGCCTCCACATTCTTTTTCTTATCATATACCCGTTCGCAAACACCAAACACTTTTGAGTTGTGTGCGCGAAACTCTTCGGTGGTATGTGAACTATTTCTAAGGAGTAGTCCGCACTATAAATTAAAAGATATGCGACAAAATCAAACTATTAAACATGTCGGCGCAGTATGGTACGTTTAACTAAATATCCTTGCACGACTTCAAATTCCATACGAATTTGTGCTATAAAATGCCTCCGGCTTTTGACTATATCTGCAGGGCGTCTAGAAACGAGGAGGCCGAAGCGAGTCGAATTTATTACCAGCAGACAGACCCCCAAGCATATGCGTGACGTGACGCGACTTAAATTTTTAAGATAATGGTAATATACTTCAAAACAAGGTTTGTCTATGCGCATCATGCCAAAATAAACTTTACCCGAGTTTGAATTGCATTTAGTTCTAATAAATAAGTTTGAAATCTCTTCACGATTCTTTTCAGACTCTTGGGGTCAACATTTACCATTTACATAGCCAATCTCAAGTCTCACTCATACAAAACACCTTAAACTTTATATGCCATTATTTTGCATCAAAAACTTTTGTAATGTCACTAACATGGGCATAAACGAGTTATTATATGTTAACAATTAAATTCGATGCACTGAAGTTACTTAATTCCTTAATTGAAGTCCTGGAATATTCTTAGATTAATTAACATACTTTTAGGTTGTTAGAGGACATTAAATTCTCCTCACCAGATAAGCTAAACTCTCTAGGTAATTGAGTATAGCGTAGTATTCGTCAGACATAATTCGGGCCTTTTCCGTAATAATAACGCAAACACTTAAGGCCTTGGCCGTAAAACTTTAACGACCCCAAAATTGCGAGATTGCCGCTCTTCGGGTCGATTCGATAAGTAATAAAAACAGAATTATCTTCAATTAAAAGGGATTGTTAAAATTGCTTTGATGATAATTAAGTGCTTCTTGGAGGGGCTGTATGGGTTCTAAAATTTAGAAGTATTTTTAATTTTAAACAATTATGAGAAACACTCTTGGTTTTAGTGAAGTGCTTGAAATGGAAAATCGTGTTTTTGGGTGAAGCAAATTATGTTATAATTACACGTGAGTATAATGAGGAACAGAAGATACAAAGATTGAAACATGAGTTCAAGTTTGTGGCGGAGAACTTTCCGTGTTAATAGTAGAAACCATTTCATTAAAGTAGTACAGGGAAACGGTTCGCGCAACAATCAATAATCCTGAACGAAATTAGCATGTCGTACAATGTACAACTACCTCGACGAGGCCGCCCACCACGTACATCCCCACCCACCCCATATATACCATTTTCAGCTGCTGAAATTCCAACATCCATTCGAGTCTCTCCACCAAAACTTCCAATTTGTGGAATTGAGAATTCAGGTTAGTTCCATGCTTCTGATTAAAAGCCAGAATTCTTTCCACGCCTGAGAACTTTCTTATTTCCAAAGTGCGCGCTTAAGAAATTTATTGTTATTAAATTGCAAACGGAACAAATATAAGACACAATTCCAAATAAGGTTTCCTTAGAATTCAGATACATAATTACATAAAAAGCCCTATTTAATTAATATTTTTAAACAAACCCACTCAACTTTTTAATTTGCGTGTTATACAGGGTGTCCCAAAAGCCTGGGACGTTAGTATAACTTTTGAACGTAAAAAGTGAAAATTAGCAAAATCTGTACAGGGTGATAAACACTATATTGTCCTGCAGGGAAATCTCCCCAACTTTTTGCTGCTCCTATAGAATCTCATATAAAAAGAGAATACGTTTCTGAAAACCAAAAATCAAGAGCAAAACTTTATCAAAAACTTAGTGAAAAGGAAAGAATTACTATATTGATGATTCGTGGCTTTGGTGATTGTAGTCAGAGGTGTACGTTTCCAAACCGTTGATTTTTTCTTTTGGGGGTTTTTAAGAAATTGGTAGTATGCAAGAAAAGTCAAAAACAATAAATCAATTGGAAAATGTTTACCCTCACTAAAGGTATGCTTCTAAATGATCAAAATGCCATCATTTAACGTTTGATTTTTTCCCAAACCGAAGAAGAACAACAATTTCACACTATTGGACAAAAATTTTAATAATATCATAATTTTCCGATTTTGCAGGAAATCCTTTATAACTTTTGAAATAATTAAGATTTTACTTCGGGTTTTCAGAAATGTATTTCTTCTTTTATAGCCTTTAAAATGATATCATACTCCATAAGGGTTGCAATTTAAAAAAGTTGGGGAGCTCTCCTCCCAGATCACCCCTCAACTGGAAAAAGTTCCAAATTATGACAAAATGTAGTTTTTATGACCCCGTAAATATTTACAAATTTTCAATTTTTTTAGTTATCACATTCAAAAGTTATAGTGTAGTCCCGGGACTTTTGGGAAGCCCTGTATTTTAAATATACCACGTGGAGCACCGTTTATACAACAAATTAAAGCGCAGGGAATGCGCACCTTGCGCTGCATCGACAACTGCATGTGGAAATTGAATCTTCCACTAATGTGGTATACATAAGTAAACCAAAATAAAATTTATTTCCATAAAAAAATGATAGGAGTGGCCCTGGTTTCATTTACACATTATGTACATGTATAATTCCTTTGTTTGTAAAGATAATTATTAAATATCCCTGCCGAGATCATGAAAGCGCATTTACTTTTTTAGTATGTAATTAAAAGTTGTGAATGCATACGTAAACCGGCAAATTTTCCCGGGTCCTCTCTGAAAAAGATCGCCCATTTTCCTCCATTATTAAAATCATATGAAACGGTGGGGAAAAACCCTTTCAACCCAAGCACCCTTAATTAAAACTCACCTTCACCCTCTTCTTACCGTAACGACGAAATATTAGCCAATTAGTATTTGTATGTCAGCTCGACCTTTACTGGATCAAAAAATTCATCCCTCAGGAACAAAGCGTTATGATTACAAGCGTGAAGTCGTTAGTGCAGAATCGTGTTGGACCGCCAATAATATTCGGCCCCCAAATATCATTTAAATTCATAATAATAATTATGTATTAGAGGCTGCAAAAAAGTCACGTTTGGGAAATTAAATTTCTGGAATATATTCAGGAGAGAGAGCCTGCATTAGCACAAAAAAATACAGCATTATTTTTAGGCTCTTGCATTATTTATGATTATATAATTTTCATTGCAGAATTCCCAATAGATTATTTAAAAAAAATCTAACGAAAACATTAGACCGAATTAAAGCTAGTGTACAAAAGGCGGAATAGTTTTGCACTACTTGGTGAGGAGTGTAGAAAATGCACTTTCTTCCAAGGAAGTAGCGCTCGAAATGTTTGTGTATATAGAGGGTGTAGGGTGCCTTTGATAATACCTCCTTTACATCTATAAAAGGGCTGCCACAAGGAAAGGTATCAACCCCTTCACCATAAGATTGATTGAAGAGTTACCGGATGGTTACGTCCTTTCTGGGTAGCGCCGACGTGTTGGTGTTTACTGTAAGGAACTGTCCCCAAAATGGAGTATTATGATCCATACTGTGGTCAATGTAAAATGCCTTGAATATAATCAGAAACTGGTGCAGGGAGAGGAACTATATGTTCACCCAACAAATGCTTCAGCTAAATGGACAATAATCGATCTTTCCTATGAGACAAAATATCTCGTTAACTTGAAACTCAAATGATGACAAAATCATTTACAAAGCTACGGCTACCATATGAACATGCCGCAAGTTCTTCCGAAAAATATGGGAGTTACAATTAAAGACCTACTGATTATACACTACGACTGTGAGAAACATCGTCATATTCCTCCGTGGTTTGATAGCCACGAAAACAAGCTGAGAAAAATGCAGCGGTTATCACCAACTCGGCGGCCCTATTAGTGATGCTTGACCTTTCTCCGCTGCACCTGCAGGTAAGGATAGAACCTTATGAGTGGAAACTTGTAAGGTCATTTAAAGATTCTGAAACTTCACTATTAAACCATCGTGTATATTGGAGAGAAGTTTTGAACTTCGTATGAAATTGTTGCCCAAGTCCACCAACTATAGGGTTTATTTGGGTTTGGGAACCTCCGCAATCATTACCCAGGCAGAACCTCAGGCTATGGATTTATGTGTCCAAGAGTGCTTACGTAGAATTCTCAACAGAGCACAACTAACACATTGATCGAGAGCTTATAAGGGTGCCAGGGCACCAAGGAATAGAAGGCGACGAAATTACTGATGAGTTGCCCATATCGGCCCCAAATTCTCAGATTTGATCACTTCGGCTGAACAACAATCATTGTCAAGACTATGTCTCCTAGAGATCTGATTAGCTTTATTTACCATTTAAACATCTCAAGACTTACTAGAGTAAGGGTTGAACAAAAGATCACATTGGTCGCAGTACGGTAATGCCCAATGGAAGTTTTGTAAGTGGGCTATGTATTGTACACAAAATAGCTCTAGGTGATTAGTTCTTATGATTAAAATCGTGAAGTTATATTATTTATAGTGGTACGAAGATGATATTGTGTGATATTTGTGGTCTTGATGAGTATTAAAATTAACACCGTTTTAGGTCGATATTCATCTTGGTCCTTCAGCACGAGCTATACGTGTCAGGGGTGAACAACAGTGCCGATTCATTATCGGCACGTCCATGGATAGACTCGGTGTGCATAAAATGAACTAACGCAGAACCGATGTAGGCCAATTTGCCAACGTCCGCCGTAACTCACTTTGGGCTGAAAGAGACCACCCACCCCTACCTGCCGCCCCCATTCCCAGTCAATTCGCACACGCAGATAACTCCACATTTGCAGACCGATTATCCGGACGTAACATGCGGATTAATTGTTGGACCTACGAGATTAATTGCTTGCAGAGGGGAATTTTAAGAGGTGATTATTTCCGTTTTTTCAACGTATTTTCCCGAAAATCGTATGATCCAAGTGGGAATATTTTATCAAAATTAAATTTTAAACAGCCTGGCTTGTTTAAAAATTTTACATCACGCAATAAACACCCCCGACGTCACGACAGCGCCTCCCGCCGCCCCACATACAAATTGCTTTATTTCCAGGTCCACGAATTTCCAAGAACGCGTGAGCTTGTGGGTCGTGCATTTATTAAGGGTTGGAAAAGTTGTTTGGATAACTCCTTCCTTCTTCGCAATGAAACAGACAGGATCCTTATTAGCTGAGCGCCCACCGTCGTAATTCTCATGATTACATCTCTTGAGGGATTAAATTTCAACTGATATTTTATTCATCGTGCTCCTGGACTCTGACTTCTAAAAGGATAAAAGCAAAAAGGACAACGCGACAACAGCGTAAAGCCTTTTTAAATTGGACAAACAAGCTGTGAGCATTAGTTATGATTCCAAAGCTCCTTAAAAATAATCTTTAATTTCTAATGAAAATACTGCTGGAATCACATTAAAAGCACAGCATTATCCTACTCTTTAAATCATCCTTTTTGAATATTAAATTATTTTTCCACGACTATTGAATAAACGATACATTACGTTTGATTTTTTTGACTAGTAATGAATTTATTACTAAATTTTTGACATTATTCAACATGCTCAGACCGTGTGCGACCAATGGATCAATCACAAAGCTGCAGTGTTGACCATTGGATAATGAGCAATGGATTATGGGTAATTTCAATTAATCACTGGGTAACCTATTGGGTAATGAATTATGGGTAATTTCAACCACAGAGTAAAATTTATATAGAAGAAATCCAGAAATGTCAAAAATACGAAAAATAATCTCAACAAATTTTCATAAAATCAGCGTAGATATAAAAAAGACATGGAAAAAGTATAGTATATTCTACTTGCGAGAAAATTGCCATTATTCACGAAGACCGAAATAGCAACACGAGCCGTCAGGCGAGTGCCGTAAAAGGTACCGCTCGTTGAAAAATATTCAAATATACTATAATATTTTTAAAGAAATGGGCCTATTCAAAAGTTTTAAATTTTAATTTTATTATGAAGCCGAAACCGAAACCGAGATCAACATTTTTGTTATGTGTTTTATTAAGGCTAAAAATTTTAAAAGTTGCCAGAGCAGTTTCTTAAAATTTTACTTTAATAAATGTGTCAACGTTGTTTAGTTCCCCTTTCCTCTTACCTCTACTCAAAGCATTTTAAATAAATAAAATGCTAGATTTTGAATGCAAACTACCAAATTCTGACAACAGGAAAATGATCTTGAGTTTTGTTACCTCATATTTTCACTTTCATTTTTTGGAGCCTTCAAAATTTAGCAATAAGTGTATTTTTTTGTATACGTTTATATTATTTACGAAAGCAATAAAATTAATTATTATTTGCATAAATATCAAAAGGAAATTTATCATACACATACTTATTAATAGTGTGACGGGTTTCTAAGAGCAACAAAAAGAACGCAATCAAAAAATCATCTGATTGAAAAATGAATTAGTAGGTACTTTAGAATAAGCTCCTAAAGAGCTACTTATATCATAAAAATGACTCAAATATCTTTTATCGTGTATTCGGCCATTATAAGAAGATACAATAAACAGGAAAATGTTTTAAAAAGTATTTGATTGAAACGAATACACGTTCGAGTAAGTTCGTATTATTTATTAAAAGAAACTTGCTGGAAAGTTGCACTCAAATAGAAGCTGCAGAAGAAGGGACATGAGCATTGTTTAAAATTGAATAAATTTCAGTAGAAGCGTGAAATTTCTGTCCATTTAGAGTGTTGGCTTGATATTCATTTACAAGGATTTAATTAAGCTATTCACTGGTAAGCCTCATGAACAGTCTATAATATTAACAAAATAATTATAATTTGCTTGGAGGAATAAATCTTTTAACATTCAATGCTATTCACAAGAATATTAAATATATAATTTCAAAAATAAGTAATTTAAAAAATGTATATGCTTACAATTTTATACGAAATGTTTGTAAGCTTTGTTATGTGCTTTATAATGGTCCGTTTCCTCGGTTACAAATATCATCTGTAAGAGCTTACAATCTTTCTTAGAATTTCACTAAAGAAGGCCCAAAGAAAGACTGTTACAAGAAAGTTACGTCTTTCAAAAAAAAATTAAGTTATACAACCAATTTGACATAAATGTCTACCTTTTATAAAAAATTATTGAAGATTAATGGGGTAATTCTGAACAAAAAATGTTAGCCGTAACAGCGATGTTATATTTGACAGTCACCCCGATGTCAAAAAACACTATTCTGTAAACTTTACTGTTACATTTTTTGATCAAAAATCAGTATTTTGAGTTCTAAGTGCTATAAAAAATTTAAAAATCAATAAAAGAAAAAAAAACTCGACGACATTGCCTGCAGAAACTTATCAACTAATAAAATAATTTTGGTTTATTGATTTCTGATGATCCAGGTTATGAGGGGCACTGCAATGTCGATGGCACACTTTTTCATAAAAATTATTGAAAATTTTATAAAATATTCTTCAAATGTTACTTTATTATGTAGTAATTATAGAAATAAATATATGTATATTAACTGTGTCGTAAAAAAAAATATCGAAAATACGCTTTTTTGTATCGAATTAACCTTACACCCCCCTTAAAGTATAGTTACTTGGGTAAAATAAATATCATAGTGCTTGAATATTCGATTTACTAACGCCCCCTATTACATTTGGCGGATGCGCCGGGTATCGAACCCATGACCTTTCATGCATTGTCTAATCAAAGTATTAGTCCCAATTCTGGTATTTTAATCCATCCGAATATTCTCAATAATGTCAGACTTTCATTTGCACATATGTAGACTTAATGTTTGTCGTGAGCAAAATGGACAGATTTTTGAACATCTATTATAATTGTTACGTTAAATAAATCCAATATTTTTTATCATTGAAGCCTAACTTCAGTTTAGCAGCTTACTTTTTGTAATATTTTTCAAGCATTCGGTAGTATTCGGTAATTCTTGGATTGATTACGATTCTTTATGGTAAAAAACAAAAGACGGGCCATTTGGATATTAATATCTTCTAACAAATTAACATTCGACCATACAAACTTTACATGGAAAGCTTGTAAATAATGCCACCGATTGACGTTAAAATATAGAGGGTGTTTTTTCTTTTAAAATTCGTTTACTTGGTCGAGTTGCATTTCATGGGGCACCCTGATAAATATGAGCTGTAAACTATTTTTTGTAAAAATGTCAACCTAAAATTGTCATATGTTTTAAAGCACTGATTTTTCAAAAATGGATAATTTTTCCATTAAATCGAATATTAGTACAACGAGTGAAAATTGACCCATAAATTTTATAGACAGTATGACGAATCCAAAAATGTCATAATATACTGGGTGTTCCATTTAAGACTTTGGTCTGCATCTTGGAATTGACACCCGGTATATTACTAAAAGTATTGTTTATTCTGTCGAAAAACGCATGTGGATATCTTTTTCATTTTGTTAAAAAAAAATTTATTAAAAATTGATTTATTACAGAGTTTCTAAGGTGAATGCGCCGGGCTTCAAATATCCGAATCGAAATATTTAAGTTGCATAAGGGGGTCTAATTTATTTCGCAATTGTACGGTTGAAAATGTTCATCCTAGTTTTTCAAAAAAAACTTAATGAAATAATATTAGTTTTTAAAGGTAAATACTTCATCAGCTTTCTTAAAGTAAGTAAAAAAATCCTTTTGTACCTAATAACAATGAATAGCTGGAACTAAAAGTTTTGATATAGCAATTGTCTAAAACCCGGCATTTCAGAGTTGAAATTAATTTGAAAGTAAACAGTGCGTCACAATTCAGCAGCAAAAACCAAGGTTTTAATTGTATTTACAGTGAGTTCAATTTATTTTTTCAAGACTCCCTAAGAAAATAACTGATTAAATTTGTGACTGTGGAAGTAATTAAATCCAAATCGGGCCTCAATCAACGGATGCTTCGCAGATGTCTATCCTTCATTTGATTCACGTCGAGAATGAGGAAAAGAAAAAGAGTGCAGAAGCGGGAGATAACGCTTCGTTCCGGCGTAGGGTGCGAGACAAAAGATAACAAACGAAGTGGAAGTAAATAGTTTAAGTGGGATTTTTTTTGGGTCGGTGCTTATTTTGTGGCGAATTTCAATAACAACAGCTTTCTCAAGTGCGGCTTCTAAGTGAAAGAAAAACCTTTGAAGTACTATGCCTAAACAATCAGCGAAGGAGTGAAAACACAATTAATCATAGATTCCAATTTTTTAACAATTTTTAACACTATTAAATTACTAACATCACAAGGTATTGCAACCTCGCGACATAAATATTGATTAAAGAGTAATTAGCAGGAAAGCTAGGTACAAGAAGGTCCAATTACCAGTCGCAATTTCCACTGGTAGACGGTTTCCAGGTGTTGAAATAAATTTAATAGAGTTAAGTATGTTATACGAATTAACAGGACGAGAAAACTAAAACAAAGTTTCCGTAGTTTCACAGGTCGCACTGCTACGATTTACAATTACTATTTAAATGAGAACCGAGTGTATAATAATTTTGTGTGGGCTTTTAGGAAGTAGGGAGACGTGAATCGTGAGGTGCCAATTTAACTCGCTCTAAGTTTAATTCGTTTCTAATGTCCCGCGTGTGTCTCTTAGTGATTTTGCAAGTTGTCGGGTCACCGAAATTCCAATTAGAAAGTGCCGCGTCTTTACCCCCAGGCTTTTGCATGCCAGGACAAGTTAATCTATCACGATGTATACTTATTCAGCTATGTCGTTTGGCATATTAATCTATTTCTCACAAAGAAACAACTTTAAGTTTGAAAATTTTCCCAATTAAATTCATTTATAGTACATACATTGAAACCAATAATAATTCAAAAGACATTTAATACTATATCACGAGTTGTTAAATATTTTCTGATTCTTTTAATAAATTGATAGAATTATAAAGTTTTATTCTACGAGCAGTATTTTATAAGACTAAATTAAACCTTTTTTTTTGATTTGATTATTATTTGAAAAAAATGTAGGGTCGAGTGGGCGTAAGATCGTAAAAGCATTTTTAACTATTTATGTCCGGTTTCTCCACCATAACTTCAGATCAAACTATATCTTAAGCTACATTTCAAGACGCAAGTTCAGCTTACTCGGTGGCGAAGGATGCGTTCCGTATTGCGTATATACCGTATATGGAGCATCTGAAGTGTTCCGAATTAGACATTTAGAGTATATATATACTCCTCCTGGGTCACGACTGTCTCCGGTATATCGTGGCACCACTTCTGGACTGGTGTATACTGTGCAATCAAGCGCAGATAATAAATTGAGAAGTTTTAAAATTATATTTGCTATTTCATTATTTTAGCCCCGTTTGCTAATATTTTAATAGACAAAAATAATATTTTATTTTTATATGTGTATTAAAATTTACGAAAATCATATTTTTTATAAATCTTTTTTATTATTTTTCTTTAATTATTTGATTAACTACAAGTTGTAAATTTTTTGATACCCATTTTCATTTCATATACATATATTACAATAAATTATCAATCAACTTTTGTTGTGAATTTACTCGACATTTGACAGCAGTTGGATAAAACAACACAAAAACCGTCCGAATTATACAAGGTGTACAAAAAGTTCAGCAACGACCGTTTATTTTTGAAAAAAATATTTTAAACAAAACTTGTTCGATTCTTAGTGACGCACTATTTAGAAATATTGCCATGACCTTGACTAGCAAGTTGAAGGTCTGGCGATAATTACTTAACTTTTTTTAAACATCAACTATCCATTTTTATTGCGTATTACTAAAGTTTGCTTTCAGAGGTTTATGGCGCATATTTGTTCTATTTTACTGAAGTAAATAGTTTAGAAATTACAAGAGTTTATATTTTTAATAAGTAAGTTCGGCAACGCTGCGCTGTTTTTATTTAAATAACCACAAACCGTACATTTATTATTTGAAACAATTTTCTCAAGAGTGCTTATTTCAATATAAATCGGTGCGGCGTTGCCGAACTTACTTATTAAAAATTTAAACTCTTGTTACTTCTAAACTAATTACTTAAGTAAAATAGAAAAATATGCTCTATAATCCTCTGAAAGCAAGATTGAATAATACTCAATAAAAATGCTGGTCAAGGTCATGATAACATTCCTAACTAACATTGCAGAACTATAAGTATAGAAAATTTAAACCCTTGTAACTTTCAACCTATTTACTGCAGAAAAATGAAAAAATATGTTCCACAAACCTCTAAAAACTATATAATAATAAGTAATAAAACTGGGTGAGTGCTATTTAAAAAAAGTTAAGTGATTATCGCCTGACCTTGAAGGTCATATTTTAGATAGTGCGCCACTAAGAAAAGTACAACTTTTAATTGATATATTTTTCTCAAAAATGCTTAATTTAAAAAAAAAAAACGGACGTTGCCCAACTTTTTGTATACCTTGTATGCGCATATACGTGTGGATATAATTCGGATCGTCTTGTACGCCATGAACCTGTTCACCTAATTCGGAACGCATCTGAAATCTCGTCTTATTCGCGCCAAGCAGAGCTTATACATAAGTCATCGATTTTAAGCGTTTAAACAAACTAAAACCAAAACTTGTTAAAACAATATATCTGTCCAACAAACATGAATTTTGAAAATGTTGATATTGTAGATGAGGTAGATTTAAATATAAGAATAATGTAAATTTAAATACTTATGTGGACAATATACAAAATATAAGAAGTCTTCACGAAACGGGTAAGTTATTTTGTTTTTTTACGATGAGGAGCAGTTTTTTAATAGATTAACTAAATTGCCTTTCTTCTTGGGAATAATGTATTCTCTAGCAATTAGCACTTATTTTAAATTAAATAAATAACGGTACTTTCAAAACAATTACCACATGTTTACTATTTAAAAATCTAATATACAGTGAATTCAAATAAGATTGATACCGCAACTAAGCAGTGGTGATTTTAGACTTGATAAGTTGGTGTACCTGTTAATTTTCAAGTAATTTCGAAGTGTGTTGCAAATTCTATAAAAAACAATCTTTTCAAAACTAAAATTAGTGCAGTTAAAATATTCACGATGGTTTTTTCACCGAAGCACAACATATTCATTTCAGTGAAGCCAACTGTGAGAAAGTTAGGTTTCCTACCATGCAATGTCAACAGTATCAATCATTTTTGAAGACCGTGTATATAGGTATGTTACACCTACCAACCAGTTGAACTTTAAACAGCTGATTTTTGAAACAGCCAATCAGAAGAAGGCTGGGAGCGAACCATCTGCTATGCGGAGGTGTTGCCAAATCTATACCCTAGCCAAGACGTCGTGATTAAAGACACGCTGCAACGCAAGCTCTACTTAAGCTGAGCTTGAATCTGAGCTGAGTTTGATGGAACTGTGTGTAAAGACATGTTTGCGAAACCGGGCGTTACTTGCATCATTCTCTGGGCAAGTACGATGTATTTGACATATTTTAAAGGACACCGCACTTTTTATATGTAAAATACGTCCCCGAACGATTTTGTTCAAATGTTTGTATACAGTTATACATATCATTAGGTGGATCAACGACATATTTTTTTTCCAAAAAATCATTTTGTAGATTATTTCATACCTTCATCCTGACAAGCGTTCTGATTGGTCCATTTGCCATTGGGTTATCGTGATAATTAGGGTCCTACCTAAAGTATCAAGTCAATCGTTTTGACATTTACATGACGTGTTTAAATTTCAAAGACTGACGTTAAAATTTATAATTTTTTTTGAATTTTGTAGAAATATGGCTTTAAATAATCTATCCAAATACAATTCGTAGGTTGAAATCACTATAATAATTCTGTCGCTTTATTGCCAATTCAATTGTGTTTCTAAGCAACAAAATTTTATTTGTCAATCAATTGACAGAATTATTGCGGATTTCAACCTACTCATGGTATTACTATTGATTATTATATCTAATATTGGTGCACAGTAAGTATTATTCGTATTATTTCGGGTTTCATGGAAAACCGTTCTGGTAGAAAGAGATATAAAGATATCTAAAACCATATAATAATGGTACTGATTTTAGAAGGTTTCTTGTTTCTTGATGCTCTTTTTCACAAAAAACAAATTCGTAAGATGATACCAAGCTGTCAATAAATTTTAATTTCTTTTAATTTATTTCGATTTTTTTTTATTTATGCAAGCAGATAAAAGTTCGTGCGTAATTCGGACGTTACGATCCTTATGACAGAAGTAACTATTACAACATCGTTATAATTAAATTAGTTTTTATTTAATAATCCAATAAAAATATTACAATTGTTTATTTATAATAATTAAATTTCCAAAATCAAACACGGGATAGGGACAGTATTAATTAATATTACATTGTTCTTAAAATCGAGATTTTAAGAACAACGTCCATATCCCGTGTTTGATTTTGGAAATTATATTGGTGGACGTTTCTAGTTTGAAAATAATAATTAAAGACCAAAATATCTAAAAAATTCTTGTCATTTCCTATGTTTCTGTATCATTAAATTTTTGCTACGGTACTTATATAATGACGAACGAAAACGGAATTTAGAAACGTATTTCGAAACCCAACTAGATAAAATATTTATTTAAAATCCTGGTTCATTTTAGTGTGATACGGATGCAACATGGGCTCAAACTTCCAATGTTTTAGTTCCAGTCTAGCATGAAAAGTAAGTACCTAAAATAGGGTCCGGTTCAGGTCAACTTTTAACAAGGACTTCCAATTAATTAACGAATGAGATATATATAGTGTAATTTTGAAATAAGGACCATATTTTCCCCTTAACAAGCCCACTTCAAATTGTTGTATTTTAAAAATTAATTCATCTTTATTATTTGGGGCATTGGTATTTTGCATATAGGATAGCAGTAAATAAACTTGGTAAGTTCCAAAAGTAAGTACACATTCTAAAGGAAAACGAGGGGAGCTAAGCGAAGATCATGATCTAACGTTGGAATCTAACGCTATTACCTTGTCGTCAGGGCAATTCTTCTCTCTGAAGTATTTCGGAGTTTAAGCGAGTTAAAACATTTTTTCTAACTAATGCTTCATTGGCTCTATCCATGTGAATACAATCATGAAAACCTTTTATTAGTGAAGAACGTAGGAACACATGATACAGAAATTAAATCCCTGAAAAACTTAAATACATTCTTAAATGTCCGTTTTTCTTTTATTCTACAACCCAATAGCTTTTTGTCACTAACCTTGATTGGTTGGCTTGTTCTGGGGTAAACTGTTTTAATAATGCAGGCATTTCACAATTGAGATTCAAACTTTCTAAAAATGCGACTGTATCTCTATAGCCTCTAGCTACTAAAAAAATATCTCTATTTTGAACCTAATGCCTTAGATTATCTACATCTCAATTCATATCATGTTGAAGAATAGCAGCATTATTATTCTTAAAATCGGAGAAATAGGGTCTATTTATATACTACTATATGACCATCATCAACTTCAACTAACTCTATCAGTATTTGGATTGTAAAGACGATTATGAAACTCAGGACCGTGACGTTAAAAATTGTCTTTTATCACACGTACTTCAATTGCCTATTAGTACAAGGTATAACATATTTAGATAAATAATTAAATGTTCACAAGATTTATTGAAGACGATTATTTATATTGGTTTGTTTGATAAACAGACACCATTATATTCATAAACCTATATGAAATGAAGACAATATTATAATTTTAGATATCCTTACATATCTTTCTCTTTTTTCTAAGATTGATTTTGCAAATATTAAATAATACGAGCAATAAATATCTACTTTGCACCAATATCAATATAGCTAACAGGAATTCCAACCTAACTGAAATTGAATCAAATCAACGACGTTGAATTTTCCTGCGCATGCTGGAGGGTTGTAGGAAATACTACTACTAGCAGTAGGGTTGTACTAGGAATTACTATTAATACAACTCTCCAGCATGTGTAAGAAAATTCAGCCTAGCTAATTTAATGCAATGGTGGTTAGGTTGGAATTCCTGTTTGCTGGCCGGTCCTACTATATGAGATACATCTTCTGCAAATGCAGCTTAAAAAACAAATATATGGTTGATCAATTTAATGATATGTCTAAGTTTACAAAGAAATCGGTTGTTTATTTAATTCAACATAAACTGTTCGATCCTAAAACGTCGAAATTTACAAACCATATTTTGATAAGTTGTCAGTTAGTTTCATATCAATATTTTGGCCACATCATTTGAGGTTTTAAAAGTAATTTTTGTTATAAAGTCTTCATGACTGCCTTTAAAATATTTATTTTAGATATTAATATAATTTGATTTAAATTTAAAATAAAATAAGAGCATCTAATTAAATTTTAATGGCAGTATTTTTGCAGCTTTGAGTTCTGTTCGGCTTTCGAATTTCTCAGAAAATGAAGTAAGTTGCTGCAGAGAGATTTTGCTTGCATTATTCATGTGTTACGTTATCAAATTTAACCCGATGTAAACATTTTGATTTACTCTGAATGTATTATCATTGTATACAAAGGTTAGGTTGCGTTAGTTTATGGTTGTTATTTACGGTAAGCAATAAATAAATTTCACCCATGATTTGACCCACTTTCTTTTTGTATTAGCAATGTTGGTAAAAAAATAGATTTATTTTAAAAATTAATGGAGGAATCTGTTTTGTATAATAATTCTTTATAAAGCTTTCTTTTACCAGGAATAAAAACTTTTCGTTCTCCTAATTACATTATTTGGGAAGCAAAGCTTTGAAAATTTATTACCAATTTACTTTTTGCTGGAAGTCTTTGTACTCAATCCTTACAAAACAAGGCGTTGTTCGTTAGATATTAGCACAGAAAAGATCTAGCCATTCATATGAAGAGCGCGACAACTGCGCCGGGTATTTATCACAAGTTTTTCCGGGCGTAAATGGGAGCCATAATGCTTCTCGAAAAAATGTCTTCTGATGCGGTATAAAATAATAGGGGTACAAACCCAACTGACAAATCGCATGTATTATCTTCTCGCAACGTTTGATTCCAGACTTATGTGGGTGGCCTTTTTATTAACAAATTTACAAAAAATAGCAAAAAGAATTAAATAAATCAAAAATAAAAAAATCTACAAAAAAATATTTTTATTACTGATGCGCATTATTTATTTTGTAATCTTTTATACAACTGAAATGGTTTAATGATTAATTCCTTTAACAATTAATCCAAATTATCGGTAAGTTCTTCAAGATTCTATAATATTTTAGCTTAAAGACTCATAACGGATTCTGGGTTAAAAATCGATTTTCGCTAATAAATAAATTTCCCGACGTTTTAGTTCGAAAAAAAACGTTTTGGGATATTAATGTTCGTAATCTTTAACAAATATGCATAAACATCATTCAGATGACTTGGTGATTGCTTTTTTAAACATTAACGTTTTTTTGCACTTTTGTAAAAAGTTTATTTTATAAAAAATGACCAAAACAGCTTATTTTTGTTAAATATTTTTATGTTTTGCACATTTTAAGCTATCATGGATATAAATCTGTCCAATAGTTTTAGAGATTATTTAGTAAAATTTGTACTGAAATTTTGTGTATTTTGGGACATTATTGAGGAACGACATGTGAATTTTTTTGACTGAAAGAGCTTTAAATTAAGATATTTTATGTTATATAGGGTCTTCAAAAAAGGTTACTGGTGAAAAATTCAAAAATGGTAGAAAACGTAAATAGGCACAGTTGGCCACAGTGAAATAAAAAGTACGTACTTCAGTGATGTTAAAAAAAAACAAAATAATGTTAATTCTCAGTTTTTCTTTTTTATTATTTAAGTAATACCTAATAGCTGCTAAGAAGTCCTTCGAATATGCATAAAATAAAATATCAGAAATAAATTGGTTGATATACAAACCTAGTAACACTAAAATCCCTAAAAATTACTACATTGTATATTTGGTTGCCTAGTTTTGGTAACAGTTCTACTAGAATTCCCTGTAGTTGATAATTGACATGGGGGAAAATATCGAAATTAGTTTGTATCGTTTTAGTGATAACCCAAATACTCTTAAAATTTGATTTGAAAATTGCATTAAAAAGCACATTTATAAAATAAATAACTTATTGACCAATTCTTATAAAAATAATTCTCCAGCATATTTTAAGCTAAAAAACAGTTGATTTACTTTTGAACAAGTCGACAAGGACAGATTTTTTTTATGTAAATGAAAAGGACAAAATGATATAAGCCGTAAGAGACTTCGTGTCTGCTTGCTAAAAATAAACCCCCATTATTAAAACATTTCTAATAAATAATGCTTTTTGTAATATAAATGATTTTTAATTTTATTTTGATAAAATTAAATAATCATAAAATTTATTAAAATAATAGTTATAAATTCTTTTCCTTGTATGTATTTGTGTGAATTAGTTAATACATTTTGTATTTTATGATTCATGTAAAATGTACCTATAACATAAATTGATTTGATTTCATTTGAATTTCTAGTCATATTTTGCCATATCTTTGAAAATAAAATACAAATCAAAATAAATTTAATTTAACTTAAAGAGGATTAAAAAAACTTAAAAATGTGTAAATTAGGGAATGGTTAAAAAAGCTAAAACTTCAAAATAAAAATTTTAAAAACATTAATAAAATCTGCTAATACATACTTTAAATATCCTGCATTACTGGCATTTCGAGTATGTAACTTATGAATGTTTCATTTGACATAAATTTTGTAAAAAAAATGGAGGAAGTTCAGTAAACTGCGCTAGCGTTTATAGCATTTTTAATGAGTATCCACTACTAGCTTTATTCGTTTTTCCGAAATAAACATGTCGAATTGGATTCATCAATCCAATAAAAATTGGACGTGTTTATTTCGAAAAAAACGCGGATCGAGTTACGCGAGATAAACGAAATCTAAAATTATATGTATACTTTTTTAAAATAGTGTATTTGGAAAAGTAAGATTCAATTTTTGTAGCTTAAATACCATCTTGCGACTTTTGTATATTTTTAAAATCATTTCAATTGGATTAATTTTAATCATAAATTCTGGAGTGAACATATTCAATGTATTATATTGACTGATGGAAGAGTCACCTCTGTAAATGTTAAGCCTTCAAATAAAATCTATAGGTAAATTCGTTTTTTTAATTATTATTATGTTTATTGAAACTATAGTTAAAAATTTTGGGTACATTTAATACCAAACTAAAAATAATAAATAGATTATTTAATTTTTTTAATTTTGTTAATTCAAATAGGATACAAAGAGCCTTAATATAAGCTATTTCGGCAACTTACCTACATTCTCAAAATAAAATGCGTGTCTCTATGGAGATATATTGAAACGTTGACGGTAAAAGCAAGGGAAATGTTTACATCTTTCCCTAAAATCAGATCTTAGGCTTTGCAAACTTTTATAAAATCTTCACATAGATTCTAAAGATATTTATAATCAACCAACTCTTTGAAATTATTACAGTATTTATTATATTTTTGTACTGATTTATATCAAAACCTGCTTTTTGAATAACTAAAAAAGTGTGTTTTTACCGACGAACCCCAATTATAAATACATACACTAAATTGGAAAAATTATTTTAAAATGGTTTTGATGTCATAGTTTTGGGTTGTAAATTGATTAATAGTTTAAATAAGGTTACGTTCGAAACAATGGTAATTATGCAAACAGCTATATCAATTAAAACTAGAGAGTTAATCCTTAAACTGAGTTGGAGTGCGTTGAAGTTGGCTTCACCTGTCAGTATATGCAAGTGGAAGTTAATCGGCTTTGGGTAAACGATGATACAGGAAAAGGGCAGTTTAACATTACATAATAAGCTTACTGGGCTTTAATTTGGTCGAAATCTAGAGGTTAGTAATTAAGCAGTTGTGTTTGTTTAGGTGATATTTAATTTACGATTTGCTTAAATTAGAATGCTTCTATTGTGCTATGGTATTATCTCTTGAACCCACTGTTTTATTCTATTTAAATATAGTATTAGGATTAGTAATAACTTTTGTACTGAATCCATTACCATTAGGATCAATTATCGAAGTTACAAAATTGATAATTTATTTAGTACTATCACACGTGCTATAATTTTATGTTTCGTACATTTTAACGTGTCTGAAACATAGTGCATTACACATTTTAGTTAAAAGCTGAAATCACAAAGCGTACATATCTGCAAAAATGAAAACAAGTGTATGGCGCTTTTTATTTGATTCCAAAAACATCAAACGACTTTCGTCGTAAAAAATGCACTTATAAACCCAATTATGTTTTGATCCTTTGCCTCATAAAGGACCTATCGATTCAACCTGCGCCGCTTGCCTAATATTCCATCATCAATTACTTTTCCGCAAAATCATCCCCTGCTGTTCACCACCCACTGCCTCCTTTTCATGTCTCCAATATACATCATAAGGCAATTAATTAGGAGAGATTCTTTACGCCTCAATCCTATTGTACATAAATTTTAAAGTTGCGAATACTTAAAAACTTAGCCCATAAATTCCCCCGATCCAAGTCTGGGCCCATAACCCAACTTCCGGAACCTAATCTGTGCCCGTATTTATTAAACTTTGAGCGCTATCAATAAATCATCCGGCCACTTTTTTGCCAAGTAAGATGTTTGCATGACGCTTATCTAATTTTTAGTACATAATTTTACATTTTTATTCAGATTAATCCACTTAAAAAATCTCCACCAATTAAGTACTCAACAAAAAAAATTTATATATTCTTTAAAAAATCAAATGTTACGTTTTATTTAGACTTATAAGTCGTAATATATTACGAGCTTGTTCTGACATTTGTTAGTCTTTTCATCGAAAAGCTCTTATCTTATATTTAAATTCCTACGACAGGAAAACAAAATTTAAAAATTTGTTTTGACGCTGGTATTAACATTCTTATGATTTATGCCCAAAAGAATTTTCAGTAATTTATAAAAACATAAATTTATACTTTTATTCGTCCATTTTAAGTAAAAGCATGAACTTTTAATAGGGGTATAAAGATTTCATGTAAATGTCTTCGATTTGAAAAAATAAGTCCAATATAATATTTATTGGAAGCCGTAATGGAGTCGCTACGTGAATAAATAATGCAACTGGATTTGAGCCTGGCTTACACGTAAAACGTGCCCCAATATTCGACCCGACGGATTATACTTATTTAGTCCTACAATGATCGTGGTCGACATGTATCGATTCAAATCCCTCGCAGTTTAAAACCAGAATGCATGATTGTAGTATTTTCGGTAAAACCTCTTTACAAAATTATTCAATTATTTCATAAATTTAGCAGTAAAACTTTTATTAGACTTAATACTTTAATACCATTTGATATGCTTCAATAAAATTATTTTATACGATTCTTCTGGATCACAATTTTTGAAAGGACTATAAAATTATATAGAAAAATATATTTATTCTCAAACCAATTTATATAAAATCTTCATATGCAAAAGTAGCAACCTTAACTGGCAACTGTAATAAAGCTACCTACGCTTTATTTGTGTATGTTGTACATTGTACATACATGAATGATTGCTGTACTCATTTTTTGCTAAATATCGTATTGGAAGAATTATTTTTTTTGTATTTGTAAGACATAGATTTTATGCTCCAATATTATAGCGGTTGTCCACGAAACTACGGCTACCACTATAATTTTTTAATTTGTGAAAAAAAATTTTTTAGATTTTTTTGCTATTTTTTTAAATAAAATCTATTAAAACTACTCTAAAATAATTCAAGTAGGTAAAATAATTAAATTTTATTAAAAAAAATTAGCAAAATAAATCCAAGATTTTTTTGAAAGTTCAAAAAAAAATTTTATCACTTACTTGGAACTTACTAATGTTTAATAATAAGTATAAAAAATAGGGTGTTACATTTAAAGTAAGAAATTTGATATCATTTCCGGTGAAACCGGAAGTGACATTGAATGTTTTTACTTCAATAAATGCGTTTTCTTATGCCATATAACATTCCAAAATTTAAAATTTTTATTTTCGTAAATAAAGAAATTTCAGGGGTGGCCCTAGTTTCGTGGACTTTCGGTAACCATACAGAAGGCATTCGATTGTGTTTCGCACATAACGCTTTTACGAAAGTTATACTTTTATAACATCCACCGAATCAGGTTCCATCTTTCGTCCAATCTTATTTTTGTTATATATTAATGATTTTCCCTCACTATACAACGAAAGCCAGTCAATTCTGTTTCCTAACGACACTACGCTTCTAATCAATCAAAAAAAAATCTAGAAGATTGTTTGCTTAAATAGACTGAAGCATTATCGAATGCCGAAGAGTGGTTAGCAACCAACAAACCAAAAGTAAATACGGATAAAACAGAGACAATCATAACATCACTAAGACCGCATGTTGTTTCCAATGATTTTAGTCCAACAGCCGACTGCACTAAAGTCTCCCTCACATAACATAGAGGGCTTCTTATTGAAATGGTAGTTTTCTTTGTATACAAGAATGTGACATCATTTTTATATAGTGAAACTTGACTGAAGCATTAAGGGGATATGGAGTCTACAAAATTATATGGGTTTTTACCTGTTTTTATTTATCAAACTACGTGAATAAGCATTGATCTATATACAAAATAAGGACATCATGTAAATGTAGAAACTCTGCTTAAGACTTGTATGGGACAGTTTTTTAATAGATATGTTATATCCAACTCCCCAAAAAAATTATTAAAATTACGTAAAATATGGCCTATTTTATACTAATTGTTTGGACTAAATAATTGTATTCTTGGATGTAATTTTAACTAAAAGCAGCTAACATCATCGTAGTCTAGGCGATACAAATTTTAAAAAATAACTGGAAATGAAGATTTTTATTGGTATTTTCAACCCAATTATGTGGGTTGTATTGTGAGTCAAGATATCTTCCCCAAACTCAAGAAGAAGCTCAAAATATACGTTTACTTACGTTGCACGGTTCTACTTAGACTCCCAATCCTCGTTAAAAATGGCTACCTAGGGTAGGTATATCCCAAATCCGTTATAGAACATAAAGTCATAAAATATTGTAAAAGAAATTGATAAAAAATGTACTGTAACCCCCCACTATCAAGGAACGATGGCAGCCACCAGAAATTTATTGTCAATCCTAGCGATGGCAGCGTCATTTTAGGTCCATGAATGTTCGACCTACATTTAACAAAAAAAAAATACCTTTATATTAGGTGCGAAATTGGTTGACAGTTTCAGATGGCTGCCATAGTTCCTTTCAGAGTGGGGGGTGGCATCAATTTGCTTGAAACTCTTTTCTAACTGGCATAATTTTCGACTTTATGATTTATAGTGGATGTCGGGTATTACAATACATACTCTACATTTCTAGGACTCTACATTGACTCTAAGTTAACTTGACAAAACTATGGAGACCAGAAGATAAAAAAATTCTATTTTGCATGTTTCTTATTACGAAACCTACGTGATTATGTATCAAATGCCTCTCTAAAAATAACATATCGTGCAACATTTTAATCCTATCTGCTGTATGGTCTAATATGCTACGGCCAATCTGCAATATTTCCAAAATTATATAATACCAATATTTTGCAAAATGAAACAATACGCACATACAGGATTTTTAGAATATGGCAGAACATTATTTATAAAATGGTTTATTCTAACTCCATTTTGTCATTACATCCTTCAATGTCTCTTATTTATAAAAGACATCATTACCAATTACCAAGCAGACATCATTACCAATTACCAAGCAGAAAAAAAGTCATTTGAAGCAAGAACAGTTCAATCGGCTATCTATGTGGTGCAAGAGAAGCTGTGGTGTTACAAGAAAAGGAAAAATCAATAATTCAGATTCAAGACTCCTCTGTGAAGATAGAATCCAAGTGTTAAAGAGAGTAACAAAAAATTGTTCACATGAAGCAAAATTTTGATAAACCGCACGTGCCAGCGACGATCTTGACACCTGAAGAAATCGCGGTGAGGAAGACGAGACCAGAAGGAAAGGGTAAGGATCGACCAGGACCATATTTCCTGATTAGATACTTTATTTCTAAGGGAACGAAGATCTTGCAGGATGGCTGAATGTGAATAATAATAAGTATATTTGTAGATAGGCAGTTATCAAGTTATCCTGTTAACATCAATTCAAATCAATTGTAAAATAAAGATAATTTTGAATTGAGAAGTGACTTTAACAATGAAGTTACAGTCATTTTTAAATTGCGTTTTCCTGTTTTTTTTTAAATAGGACAAAGTCGATGTCAAATGAAATTCAACTGTCAATTTACCCGACTTTCCATCTCCGACAATAAAAGAGATACGCATGCAGTCCAAAGGCCGATCAAAATCCCGACATATCAAAATCTCGACATATCAAAATCTCGACACTCAAAATCCCGTCAAATGAACATCCAACAAGCCAAAATTCGGATAAGGTTTACGGGGTCACCCCATCATATGAAATAGAAACACGATTGCACAATAAAATATTTTGGGGCCCATAACACAAACCGGGTCATTTATATAGAGCACACCATTGAGATCTTGGATACCCGAAGAGTTACAAAGTTACCTAAATTACGAAAAAAATGGCCCTATTTTGCACTCTTTCGGAACCCTTTTAGAAATCCTGGATATTTTGCCTCATTTCTCAAATATCATGAAATAACTGAAATTTTGAATGTTCGTTTTTCCTCCATATTTTTGTTATCGCTTAGGCTTTTCGATTGAAATTTGACAGTCGTACTTGAGTTAACATTCTAAACCCAAAACACGTTTTAGGTCAACTGGATTTTCTTGAATTTGAACCAACTATTGATTTTCTTATGGGCGTCAGTTTTTATTTTTATACCATTGGACAAAGATAAATATACAATTAAAGTCATGTAACTCACTTACGTCTATTAAATTAATAATGATTTTTTTTAATATTTATTAATTTCAATACAATGGTTGTTTTTTTCATCTTTCAGCGTTTATGGAATCGTATGCAACAGTTTGGTACGTTAAACAGTATAAAAAGAAGCCGTAATAATGATCAAAATCAAATAGCAAATGAAAATAATGTATTGGCTCAAGTAAATCTAGATCCAGCAATATCTTAAAGGGGTGTTGTATTCAATATTAACTTATCAAAATCTGGAATTCAAAAGATTCTTAGGAAACACAAGTACCATGATTTTAAATATCAACCCTTACAAAAAATACATTCTGTAGATAACAAAAGACGACTATAATTTTGTAATTGGTTTCGTGCTAAACTGAAAGAAGATCCTAATTTTCCTACTACAATACTATGGTCTAATGAAGCTTTGCTTTCCAATAGCGAAAATTTAATGGAAAAAATAAACATTATTAGGCGTTTCAAAATGCTGATTTAATACGGGAAGTATGGCCGCAGATTCGTTTTTCTCTAAATATTTGGTGTGGATTTTTAGACAATCAATTAATAGGATCTTATTTTATAGAATAACTGGTTAATATTATAAAAAATTCTGGAAAATGAATTTGAAGAAATGTTAGATACATTACCACTTGTGACGTGGCGAAATCTAAATTGGTTTCGGCAAGATGGGGAGTTTCATCACAATACAAGAATTGTTTCAACATATTTTGATGAGCGGTTTCCGAATAGTTGGATAGGAACAAATGGTGTAACTGTTTTATATTTTTTAATATCTAAATAAAATATTAAAATCACTTTTGATATTTTATGGCACAACTTGATTTTGTAAAGATATGATTAAATATTTTTTTTTAAAGCCATTATTATATTAAAATAGCAAAGTGTGGTACATTACTGAAATTTTATTTTTTTTTTCTCAGCCTAGTGGCATAAAACCAAAAAATGTCCACAAGAAAATCATAAGTTGGTTTAAAATTAAGAAAATCCAGTTGACCTAACGTGTCCATTGGATTCAGGATGTTAGCTTAAGTATAAGACTGTCAAATTTCAATCGAAAAGCTTAAGCGATAACAAGAATATGAAGTAAAAACGAAAATGCGAAATTTCAGTTGTTTCATGATATGAGCTAAAAATGGAGCAACTTTTTTGTAATTTAAGAGCATCTTCCTAGACACCCGCGATAAATTTTCCGTTGGAGATAATAACAAGGAATAGAAAATCCATCTCACTTTTCTGGAGCTTCTTTGCAAATTATGACCAAATAACTGATAATTAATGCGACCCCATAGAGGGCGCGCGAGTTTGGGAGGAAAAATTGTGAAAAATCACGAAATCGAGCATTAGTTCTGCAGTCATAACTCAAGTTTCCCTCGTTAGATTTTCAATTTTTTTTCAGATTTATAATCTAAATTGATTAGGCTACATCCGGCCAGAGAGTAAGCTTCTGTAACCTGGCACAAAATTAATTAGAGGGGTCCAAATTTAAGGTAATTTTAGATCATATTTTTTTGTACATTCTCCAATTTATTTTTACTTCTGGCAGGAATTAAAGAAATAACTTCTAAATCATCTACAAAAAAAAGTTATACAAAAATGTTGTTCGTACTAGCTTTTATGACTGCAGAACTAAACCACTATATTTTCCGTTTAGAAAATTGCTCTTAAGCAACTGTGTACTCTTTGGATTTCTAAGATCCGAATGGTGTGTATTGTTAAAGTGATCATCCTGTATACCAATGGTAAAATACTGCTGTTAGAGTTTCCAACTAGAGCGTGCGTAGTGTACATTTGACAAAAAAATGTAGGAACATTTTTATATGTTCCGTCCATAAGCCAGTATTATGAATGTGATAAACGATGACAATTTGCTTCTATAGTACAAACAAAAATTCGTTCATCTTCAAAACTTGAATCGTTTAAAGTTTATTGTAAATACTGTGGAATTTCTGATAATGACTGTGGCTCTTTTGGTTTTTATTTGTTCAAAAATTTTACTAACATCAGCAGAACTTGCCATAGATACGTGGCTACGTTCGACAGACTTTCGAAGGTGATGTTCATTAATTAAGACTAGTCGCTTTACCATTACAATTTTTTAATATGTCTGGATTTTGATTGTAGGAATTGTAATTCTCGGGATTATGATTGTCGGGATTTTGACTTAGACCCATTTACATGCGTTAAAGTAAATTTTTTGATATTCCTCGTTTCAAGTCCAATGAAATAATGAATAAAATATAAATTTAGGTACATAATTATTTATTGATTAAAGTCGGTTTAGTTAAAACCGTTGCCTAATTTTTCGTTCGTTTACATGCGAATATAAACACAAAATTTGCATTAGAAAAATAATATATCATATATAATTAAATAAAATTAATTATTCTGGCGAATTATTTTCAACTAATAGAACATCATAATATATAATTTCAATTTAAAATATCTATAACCAATAATTAGTAATTGAAATAATTAAATATCAACATAAACTGGAATACATAATTAAACTTTAGTTTATATTGACTTTTAGAATTTATTTATATTCCAATGATAATAACGTGGACCCTTAATTAGAGCAATCAATCTTGACATAATCGAATGGTGAATGGTACAACAAATTCATAAATAAGATTGTAATCTATGATTTTAAATTCTGTTACAATTATTTATGCGAGCTCATTTATTAAAAGCAGATCGGTCAGCGATAAAATATCCGATTCATTACGAAACTGATTAAAATCATCATCAATATTTTTGAGCATTTTGATAATAAAACGGTGTAATTTATGACTGTTTATGTATACCACTGGCGTGTGTCGCATTCGACACGGTAGATCCTTGATTTATTGTTTAATTTTGTCAACTGAAAAAGGATCGTGAATTAATTTTAAAAATAAGCGCCGTAATTATTGTTCGTATTTGACCGCTCGGAGCCCATTCAATTGTGCTTCAATTATTTGTCGATTTGTCATAGCAGTGAGTTATACTTTTTGAGCAATTTGAAACAAGTGAAATTTTTGTTGTGAAATATATTTGCTTTAACGACCTGGAATAAAGTCATTAATTGTTTACGAACAAAATTTATTACTTTTTTAATTACATTAATAACGAATAATAAAGTTTTACATACAAATAACATTAATTATACGATGTAACATATTTTGGATTTTATGATTGGAGTATAATGTCATTATTGATAAATAAAAGTGGTTTATTGAAAATATTTTAATAAAATTTATCTTCAACTGAAGGTCTTTCTTGTCGTAGTAAATGAAGCGTAAATGTGGAAAACGAGGGTATATAAAAATGGAAAAGTTTCATATTTTGGTGTTCGTTAAGGATTGTGTGCATTTAGGTGAAAAGTTGATTACGCGTGTGGGTATGAATGAAAGACATGCGTCAAAGATGAATAAACGTGATTAAGGACTTACCTCTGGCGCCGTCTGCGAGTGTGCGTGGAAAGCGGGGACTAAAGCGCGCTAAGAACCGCGTGGCGGTGAAGAAAATTTCAATTTGAAATTTCCCGAACTTTTTCCTGTGGTCGCTAAATTTGTATAATGTGTATTGTTTGGTTTGTAGAAATGCACAGTGTTTATGTATTGAGGTAGTTCTTTTAAGCGTGTTTGTCTGTTGTGGGTACAAAGCCCGACTGAGAGTTGACGTGCCGGCTTTGCCGACGGTGCCGTGGATGCCGGCACCGAGGGCGGCGCGCGCATTTTCTCCAATGCCCCGGATGAGCCGCCGCGCGCTGCCGCCACTGCCACATCTCACCGTCTTTTTGCGCCATTTATCTTTTCCCCTGTTTCGTTTACATGTTCCTCTTTCATTTCGCATTTCCACTTTGCTAAATCTGCTTTCTGAGATCGTTTATCATTTCAGGGTAGGTGGGAGAGGGTGCGGCAATTTCGTGTGCGGCCCGCTTTTTTGCAAGCCTTGATGGTGGTCGATTCCGGATGGGGCCCCCGGATCGCTTGATTAAAACCCTCTGGAATGATCTGCCGACGCAAATTGAATTTTTTAAATTAAAACCCTCATGGAAAGCACAAATAAGAATCACCACATATGTATGTTTGTTTTAAACGCAAACACATTTATTATTTAACGCGAGCTCGGGTTGAGGAATTATCACCAACACTAAGTCTTTGTATGTTCATCAAAAAGTGGCGAGTGCGCCGGGAATTTACTCAACCAAACCTCTTATTTCCTTATTGTATAAAGCTATGAATAATTTAATACAATTATTATGTCACCCAATAACATTTACAATATACATATACCAATAAAACAACAACTAACAACAGATTTCTATACACTGAAATCCTTTCACTTAATTATTTTCCACCAATCAAACCCAACATTTAATGAATTAATCATTTACATAATACATATGTTTATACTAAGGTCTTCGCAGAATTAAACATAAAGTCTTCAACTACATAATTTTTATTTAAAAATAAAAACAAAGCAAATTACTGAAATTTCCAGTTGAGCAATTAATACATATTTCGTTTTTCTTGAGTTAAATTTCTTGGTTTAAAGGAGAATCGTGCGGTTTGTGAAAAACAGCTTTTTCTTTCTTTAAAGAACTTCAGTAAAGTTGTTTTTGTAATTTTATTAACTTGGAAATAATTATTGAAAAGGGGGTTATTTATTTTCGTATTAAAAAGTTCATTGGATTGACAAAAATTAGTTTATTGTTTATATTGGCGAATTTTTCAAGATTCGATAATAGAGTTGCACCTCGAGGTGTCTTCAAGGGTGCGCCCATAGACGAGAGTTGAGGATAGCGGCGAAGAGAGAGTAGAAACAGTGGCGCAAGCCGGAATTTTGAATGGGGTTAAATTTTAATTCTTTTCCATAATAGTTTTATTTAAATAAAATAAATAAAAAAAATACCCTTAATGCATTAATACTGGAAGTATGTGAACTTGCAGAAATTTGGATAAATGTCTATGTTACCGTTAAAACCCGAAATCAGTAAAAACTAGTTTTAACTAGTCAAAACTTGAAGTAACTAAAGACGTTTGTTCAAACTAGTTTTAACTAGTTAATACGCGATCTAACTAACTTCATTTGTAAAAACCCGAATAAATTGAATCTTCAACATTATTTCGGGTTTTAACTGAGAGTTTCAGTCAAAACTAGTTTTACCTGATCGTTGATTTGTAAGAACTAGTTTTGACGTAAGAAACCAGTTAAAACCCGAAATTCAGAATATTATTTCAAGCCAAAATACAGTGGCGTAGCTACTGTGGAGCAGTTGGAGTAGACTGCTTGAGGCGCACGAATCAAGGAGGCGCAAAATCGAAAAAAGCGAAATTAAAATTTAATTACGAACACTTTAAAAACCGACAGAAACTAAAAATTCGCAAAGCGATAAAGAACTTATATATAATTTTTTCGCTAGGTATCTTATATCTTTCTTTGTTTTTGGTTTTTGAAACAAATTTTGGTTTTTTAAATATACCAGGTGTCCACGAAACTAAGGCCACCCCTGTAATTTCTTTATTTATGAAAATACAAATTTGAAATTTTAGTATGTTGTCTGGCATAAGAAAAAAACGCATTTATTGAACTAAAAAATTCAATTTCACTTCCGGTATCACCGGAAATAACATCAACTCTCTTATTTTAAATGTACCACCCTATTTTTTGTATTTATTATTAAACATTGGGAAGTTCCAAAAGTGTTTGTGACAAAAAATGTTTTTTTCTGATCTTTCAAATAAAATTTTTGATTTTTTTTAATAAAATCCATTAATACTTCTCTTAAATAATTTGAATAGGTAAAATAAATAGTAAATTATGAAATTCATTCGGTCGTTTTTGAGAAATTAATTTTTATAATTTTTCTGCAAATATCTTTATTTCTTCAAATAGCATGATAGCGGGGTCACCCCCTATTTAGCTAAAGGATTTTTTCCGATTCCAATGATACCCAGGATGTAGATCGAAACCTTAAGTTAACTTACATATTTATAAACAGGTGTTGATAAATTGATAAAATTAAAAAGATTTAAAAAAAAGAGTAAATAAATATTTGCAAAAAACGCATTTTAAAAATTAGTTTCTCAAAAACGACCGAATGAATATCCTAATTTACCTATTTAAATTATACAAGAGTAGTTTTAATAGATTTTATTAAAAAAAAAAATAAAAGAAAATTCAAAATTCTTTTTGAAAGGTCAGAAAAAATATAATAATAAGTACAAAAAAATAAAGTGTTACATTTAAAATAAGAAAGCTGATGTAATTTCCGGTGAAACCGGATGTGAAATTGCATTTTTTTAGTTCAATAAATGCGTTTTCTTATGCCATACAACATACTAAAATTTCAAATTTGTATTTTTATAAATAATGAAATTACAGGGGTGGCCCTAGTTTAGTGGACATCCGGTATTTTATTTTTATGGGGGTAGGAAAATTCCAACCTAAGTGAAATTGATTCAAATCAGTGACGCTGAAGAAGTATAAATTATTAAATTTTTATTATTTTAGATGACAGGTTTATCATAAAAAGTAGTCAATTTAAACAAAATAACTACAGTAACCGAGTAATCAATTATACTTATAATAAACAGGAATTCCAACCTAAGTGAAATTGAATCAAATCAGTGACGCTGAATTTTCCTACCCATGCTGTAGGGTTGTAGTAGGAACTACTACTACTAGCTGGAGATAATACAACTCTCCAGCATGGGTTGGAAAATTCAGCGTCACTGATTTGAGTCAATTTCACTTACGTTGGAATTCCTGTTTATTATAAGTATAATTGATTACTCGCTTACTGTAGTTATTTTGTTTAATTTAAATTGACTACTTTTTATGATAAACCTTTCATCTAAAATAATAAAAATTTAGTAATTTATACTTCTTCAGGTGCTTTATTGCAAGTATATCTAAACAAACACGCATTGTTGTTCGAGAATTTACATACCTCATGTAGTTCATCAGCTTTGATTGCTAAACTATCAGTTGGTTGATTAATTTCCTTCTTTGAATGCACATGTATCTTATGGAATATAAACAATACTAGAAGTGATAATACTATACCTATATACTATACTATATGTATACTTATTATGTGTATTCGTATCATATAATATGCCTTCATGGGATTTGATTTTTTGACCAAATACATATAGAGAGTAAGAATACATATTTCATGTTTTCTAAAAATTGCTCCATTTTCCGTTTTCAGGGTGTTCAAGTTTAATCATACTTTTTTCATTTTTTAACATAAAAAATAAAAATGCCACTTACTGCTCGAAAACTCGACTCAACAAATGAACAAACTACCCAAAGTCAAATTTTACGTAAGGAAAGGGAATTTTGATTAGTTTATGAAATGTTTTATTATTCGCTCTGTTGACATGTACTATGTGGGAATTGAATCATATAATTTAAAAAAAATAATCTTAAAAATAAAAAATAAAAAAAAAATTAAAAAAAACGTTTTTTGAAAATATAAATAGAATAGTATTACATGGATTTCACTTTTATATTTTGATCATTGTTTAGGCAAAAATATATAAAAACTTCAGTTTTTGTTTATTTTTTTTTTTTGAAAATTATATGACTCCTAATATCTACAAATAGGGTCAATGATAATATCTCAGAATGTTCCTATCAAAACACTTCATAAACGAAACACTTTCCGCATTCCCGGCTCATTAAATGAGGTAAGAAAATTTACAGATCATGATGCGTTTAATGCAGAAACGTCCAAACTTAAATTCAATAAAATAAACCAATCTGAATCCTTAGAAAGTCTAACTTTACATATGAATAAATAAATAAATTTTAACAAATATTACAAAATACCTCCTTCTGAAAAACCTATTTCTGACTTGGGATAGTTTTGCATTAGAACGACGAATTATTATTTAATTTTTTTATAAATAAATCATTATGCTTCAAAACTTCTTTGTGCATATTTGAAAAATTACATGACAAGGTTCATTTTATGATTAAGGGATGAAAAAGTTTTAGAAATGTGCAAAAAAGTAAACATATAAATTTATTCAGATCAGTGGAGGCGCACACCGATGAATTGCTCCAGGGCGCCAAATTTGAAGCTACGCCACTGCCAAAACAATCTAAAATTTTATTTGTGTAGTAAACATTGTGTGCTCTGATAAATAATAATATTATGGCAACTTGGAAACAAGAATTTACGAATCTCATTACTGAATGATGACTTTCCTTATTTTGATTCCTTAACGCAAGCAACTGATTGGTAAATTCTTGTTTCAAGTTGCCATACTATTATTATTTATCAGAGCACACAATGTTTACGACACAAATAAAATTTTAGGTTATATTTTGGATTGAAATAATATTCTAAATTTCGGATTTTTACTGGTTTCTTACGTCAAAACTTGTTCTAACAAATCAACGATCACGTAAAACTAGTTTTGACTGAAACTCTCAGTTATAAACCGAAATAATATTGAAGATTCAATTTATTCGGGTTTTTACAAATGTAGTTTGTTAGATCGCGTTTTAACTAGTTAAAGCTAGTTTCAACGAACGTCTTTAGATACTTCTGGTTTTGACTAGTTAAAACTAGTTTTTACTGATTTCGGGTTTTAACGGTAACATCTATAAGTATTTGGGGGTAAAAAATTCCTTATATCCAACTTGATTATTTATTTATGGTAATGCTACATGTTTCGCTGGAAACTTACAGCATCATCAGGCATCATCGGGCAACAGCATATACAGGGTGAGTCAGACCACCCGTAACAGCCTTTTATCTCGAAAACAGTTTGTCGCACATAGATGGAATAAAAATTTTAATTACCAAAGTGTACCCAAAGAATCCATTGGTGTACTTATTATTTTTCGGAACAAACCGGAAGTGCCCGGAACCGGAGGTAACTTTGATTTTTTAAATGGCACCATAGGTCGTGTATGCTATCGTTTGAAAGGTCTTTTAAAAAGAAACAACTTTTATAAAAATATTTTTTTAATATCTTGTTTAGTTAACAAATTAAGTGAAAAAACATAAGCAAACAAGTGACAAATGGTTTCTTAAATTATGGAAAAATTAAAACACTACCCTCACCCTTAATATGGGTAAGGGTAGAGGCAATTATGTATTTTAAATGGAAACTTGTAGCTTTTGCATTTTTCGATTCGCTTGTTAAAAATAATCTACTTTTTTAGGTTATGTATTTTTCTTATTTCAAAATATGAAAAAAAAGTTGATTATTTTTAACGAATAAAGCGATAATAACTGCAAAAGAGTTTCTATTTTAAAAAATCTCTCTTGCCCATTTGCCGATGATGGTAACGATTTAATTTTTCCCTTTAATAAGAGACCAATAGTCACTTATTTGCATATTTTTTTGTTTAATTTGTTAATTATGCAAGATATTATATAAATGTTTTAATAAAAGTTGTTTCTTTTTAAAAGACCTTTCCAACGATACCATACTCGATCTATGTTGCCTATTGCAATTCTCCTTTAAGTGACCAAGTGCGACTAACTGTTTTCGAGATAAAAGGCTGTTACGGGTGGTCTGACTCACCCTGTATATTGAAGAAACCAAGTTAAACACAATAACGTGCATGGGGGATTCTTCAATTTACAAAACTTAACACAATCAAGTTGGAAAAGAATGTTTTTGAATCTGATAAATAATATTTGGAAAAAATAAAGTCTTGACGACCTGTACCATGCAGGCAAACCAAAAAAAAACAGCAAAATATGAGATGGCCTGCACCATACAGGCAAACCAAAAAGTAAAGTCAAACATGACCAACCATCAAATTTACTATCATCCTAAATACTAAGAATAAAAATCTTAAGACTACACTCAATGGCGTCCAATAGATTGTTCTAGTTTACTTATTGAAGTACGCATGGCACTTGAAATTTAACATTCGTACATCGCTAATTACACTTGTTCAAAGGGATTTTGGTTTTTTTAAATCTTGTAACCAATCCAAAAGTATTCATGCTTGCCAGCAAATCTTCGAGGTATTTGTGAATTTCAATGTTTCGTACATACCATGCCACGTGTACGATATAACGAAGGACTTTACTCTGGATAGTTTGGATTTGTTTTATGTGGCATTCTTTAGCACACCGTCAGAGTTGTATACAGACATATTGGTTTTAAGGTCTGGTTGTAAATCACCACTTTACTGCCAATGGACAGCTTTGAGTTTCTACACAGTAGCCAGTACATTTTTGTATATTTCATATTTAGTTCTTCTCTTTTCTTTTTCACATGCTCCTTCTAGCGTAGTTTCGTGTCTAAGGGCATACCTAGATCTTTGGCCTTATTTTACCATTAATTGTGATTGGTAGGTGTCTTTTAATTTTGGTACATATTTTTTTACAATAAGATCTAAATCGTTCAACAACAAACACGAATATAATTTTAAATCGTTCAAGACAAAAGTTCTAAATTTAAAAATAAATATGAGTACTTCATTAATTAGAGAATTAAAGAAAACACATTTAGAAATCCAAAATTATATAAAAGAAATATTATCTCTAAATTAATGGTAGATTTTTTTTCTCGTGATAGGACAATTATGAATTAAAAACCTTCTGTTATTTAGCTAACGTTTCGTTTATTGGTTTATAAACATCCTCAGAGCTACAAAAAGAAATAAAAATCAGAATACATTCCAAGATTATATACAAATTTTTTAACTTATAAACAGTCAAACGTTTTTAATTGGAATATATAGTTGTTGGCGTTTTTTAATTAAGTTTTTTTATGTTTGTGAGCATTGTTTTAAAGTTTTGATGTTTTTAAAGGTTTAGACTGTTTATAAGTTAAAAAATTTGTATGTAATCTTGGAATGTATTCTGATTTTTATTTCTTTTTGTAGCTCTGAGGATGTTTATAAACCAATAAACGAAACGTTAGCTAAATAACAGAAGGTTTTTAAATCATAATTGACCTATCACGAGAAAAAAAATCTACCATTAATTTAAGAAACAAGGACGTTAAGTATTTAGTTGAATTACCTCTAAATATATACCGGGTGGAAATGAAACTAGGGCCACCCTTGGCATTTCTTTATTTATGGAAATAAAAAATTAAAATTTTAGTATATTATACCTATATAATGACTTTAAGGGAACTGTTATTGTAAATCATGATAGAATATTCAAGAATACTAAATATAACTACTTTTAAAAACTATATAAATGGTCACAAGGCAAGAATCTAACTAACAATATCACAATAAGCAATGACTCATTTGTCATTAGTACCAAAAAGCGTTATAAACCAAATTTCAACTCTTAAAGAAATTCCTATCACGCAATTAATAGCAGACGTTGAACAATGCATAAAATGTAGATCCGTTCTAGAGAATGAAATAAATAAACTTAGGACAAACGTACAAATATTATAACAAATCATTTAACTAAGGACAAAATTGTGAATAAACAAGCTAATATTCAATTTGTTTATGAGGATACTGAACAATTTTTAACATTCCAATTACTAAAGCAGATAAATTATTATCAACCAGACTGATTATGTGATTATGACCAGAAATATGTGAATATCTACAAAATTTTGAAGAGGGATTCTTTGAATAGTGTCAAAACTATAATTATTAATCTAATAGATTAATTATGGGACAACCATCATTGATCATTGATAAAGACAAACTATACTTAAAAAACCATAGCCCATTACCACCAAGTTTTGGAGCAAGACTTTTAAAAAAGCTATTATCACAAAACTAAAACCATCCACTTCAATAGTAGTAACAATAGTCAATAGTAAAAACATTTTTAAATTAACTGTTTTAATTATTATTTTTTTGATGATTTTTCAAAATGTTGTAAGTAAAAATACAACAAATTTGTTTTATCTTATAACGCGGAAGTCAACATTTTCATGATTTGTAGTGATAATATTTTGGTTTTAGATGACAAAGATTTATTTTTGTAACAGAGCTTTAGTAACATTATGAATTTCAAGATGGCTGCAGTTCTAAATGAAACTTTAGTTTATTGGTTAATTTCTTCTTCCAGTAATAATGTTTGAGCACAGACGTCTAACTCTCTATAGTTTTAAAAAATACGAACATAAAATGTGGTTGTAGAATTTCTATAAAAATCCATGCTTAGTACTAATTTCGTAAAGTCCTTCGTGATTTATTTGCAGATCAACTCAAAATCAAATTTCCAGATCTACTTTAGCTTTGTCCACGTGACGAATAGGTATAGTCTTGGATTGTCTTTTTAATATTTTCGATAGTCCTTTTTCTAGCATTTTAAATATCATTTGTAACTGAAGAATTTTCATATCGTCATTACCTTCTAAAATGTTTTGTGATAATTCAGTCTATTTGTTATTTTCTAAAAGTTTTTGATCTTTTAATAATTCTGAAGCCATGATTTAGTCGAAAACCTACTCTAGAATGGAAAGTCCGATTTTTCATAAACTATACAGAGTGGACAAAAAGTTTGGCAACGCCCATTAATTTTTAAAACGAGTTTTTGAGAAAAATATTTCTATGACCTTGTATGACAGGTTTAAGGTGACGTGATTATCAATAAACTTTTTTGGATGCAACCATTGATTATTTATTAGAAACTATTTAAGACTTTCATCACACTTTGATGCAACAAGGATTATGTCAACTCTACAATTAAAGAGTTATTGAATAAACTCATGACCTTAACTGAATGTATATTTTTGAAGAAGAACCTCTATTCATTGGCGTAACTATCGGGCGCCAACCCCCGTCTCAGACCGGGCCATAATAAAAAAAATATACATCCAAAAATATTTTAACACAGTAGGATGAGAAAACATTGTAATTGTAATTATCTCAAAAAAAATTAAATTATTCCTTCTCAAATAATAAATGTAAAATATTTTATTAAAAATTATATAAATGAAGATACTTTGATGCAAGAGTTAGCCAATTTACTGGAAAGTGACTTAAAAAGTCACTACATCGGTATTTATTGTTAACACTTCCAGTGACAGAGGCTACTGCTGATAGATCTTTTACCAAATTGAAGATATTTAAATTTATATTAAAAAAACAAAGATTGCATGTTGCATGACTTATTATCAATGAAGCGATTGAAGGCAATATTGCTAAAAATAGATATGAAATACTATATAAAAGATTTTGCCAATCAAAAAGCTAGAAAGGCGTACATTAAATATGACAAAATTTTCTCACATTTTATTTTTTTCTGTGAGTTTTTTTTTATTTGTGTTTATAATTAAACTTAATTAAAAATTAAAAATATCCCTTTCTCTAACTAATGACTATTGTTAAAAGTAAATTTCGTGACTTACTAACATCAGTAATAAACGTATGGTTACTATTAAACAATTAAGGTCTTAGACATTATATCGCATCTTTTGAAGAGTTATTATTTTTGTAGGTATAAATGATTGAAATACTTCCCACAAAATTTCAATAGTTTTGTCACATTAAAACTTTTATCTGGACCTGGAATCTTGGGCAAACTATTTAAGACTTTTATGATACGAATTTTAACCTGCTTTTCAAGGTCATGTAATATTTCATCTACATAATGCGTCAATTAGAACTATTATTTGAATAATTTATCTCAAAAAGTCTTTAGGCCAGGATAAATGTTCTTGGGCAGTTCAATTCAAAAGTAAATAAAGAAATACAAATTGTCTCAGAGCATAATATTAGAGCATGAGCACTAAAATGGTTCGGTAGTTTGACTTTATAGCATGTTAAAAGAGTATTCAACACAATATGAAAGAAAGTACAAAATATTTTATGGACAAGAAATCTATACTTTTTGCTACGGAATTATTTTTTTCTGCACCTTCTTTTTCGAATAAAATTAAATGGACACACTGCAAGTACAGATTACTTAAACATAAACTCTTTTTGATATAATTCAGTAAAATTTTACTTTATCATATATTTGTCTTCATTTATTAAAAACCACAATTAAGCTAAGCATAGGTATAAAAAACATCCTGCGCAACATTTAAGTTGTATATTTTTTAAATCATCTTGTTTTCTCCTATTTAATTTAGAACTTACACACATAATCTGTGGAAAAGTACTATGAATAATATGCAGTAATTAAGGAAAAGGCCAGTAAGCACAGGATGAAAAATATTTAACTCTCTGAATGTTGAAACTTTGTCAGTGGCATTTATAAATTATGAAACCTTCCACCGCTTTTTACCCTTTTTAAAATAAGTTTTTGTAGGACCATGTGTACATAACAAGACAGAAAGCCATCAGCACACACATTTTCATTTAAAACTCTAAATAGGAAAGGAATTTCTGTTTTAAATTAAATATTTTCTTTCCTATTTTATTTTTCTTGTCCTTATTGTCGAGTTTAAATCGTTGCTGGAAACATGATGCAAAAATTTAATTAAAAATTTAATAAAAAAAAAGCGAGCAAAAATTGATTAAAAGCTAGGATAATTAAAGAAAATAATTGGTAGGTCGTATGGTTTAAAAATATTAATTATGTTGAAGTTGTTCAATAAATGCAAATCAAAGCCTGGAATTTTCTTTATCGTAGGTTTTGTTTTGTCCCATGGAATCAATAGTCTATCCGGGGATCTAGAGTGCGCTAGATCCCGCATGCTATCATTTCGAGTTCCTTAAATGTATCCCTCGCGACGTCGAAAAATTAAAAGTTGCTTAAAGTTGCATCCCTTCGAGAAAACTAAGCCATTATTAAGGAGGATTGTAATATATTTAAATGAGAAAATTAAAGTTTGTGATCTTAAAAAATATAGGATAAAAAGTAGTTGGCGCGCTTATTAAGTACTGGAAATTTGAATTAAACGCCACCTTAGTTTGGGGCGTGCTTCCAGGGTTTACTAGGATAACGCGTTGCCATAACGGCGTCTTGAATACCCTTCCAGCCCTTTGCCAAACGTCAAACACGAGCGCTAATGTGGTGTATTTTCAGGAACCTCGCGATTCTCCTTCGTTTGCATAAAAAGCAAATAACTTTTAATTGTTTCAGTAGCAGGACTGGTACACCGACACACACAAACGTATCGTTTCATTATGAATACCAACGGACTCAACGTATTAGCACAATTTTAAGTACTCTAATTTATACGGGGCTCGTTTTAATATTTATGTGTGTATTACGGACTCGGCTCTTTTATTGCACAATTTTTATATGCGCAACCGCTTAATTTAATTACGTCTCCGAAATATTAAACTGCCTTAATGGGGGATGGCGGCGAGTTCGCGCGAAAAATGACCGTCGGGAGGAAAGGGCGAAGTTCGAACATAATAAAATTATTGTTATGGAGCTTTTAAATTCACCCGACTTTTATCAGTTTTAGCTTCCTTTAATGCGGTTTTTTCTAATTCGTGCTCAAATTAAATCTTTTATAACCTGTGTTAATTTCACATATACTCTCATCATCAAAATTCTTTTATTACATTCCCTAATTATCTAAAATTACTAATAAAGATGATTTACCTAAAATGGTAAATCATTATCATTAATAATCCCAGGAAGAGTATTATAAAAATATAAGGATACAGTGGGAGATCAAAAACTGAAACTGTTTCTTATTCTATCATTTTTTGACCAAAAACTAACTATTCGTAGTAGTGTTTTCATATCTGATGCCCTTAGAAATTATCTCCCAAAAGTACCAAAAAAGCAGTTTATACAAGAATTCCTTCGTAAAAGTTAATCAAATAATAAAATGGAATTTAAAATAATTCAATTTCATAAAATTCTCCAAAAATTTTTGCACGTTTTACTGAACAAACTAAATTTAAGACTGCTTTGTATCTTAATTCTGTTTTAACTAACGGAGGCTTATGCTTGAATCACTCGTCATGTACTACATGACAAGAACACTCTATGCTGTAACCTCTCGACACGATGTCGTATAAGACTTCCATCATTCTATCCTTGTCATTTATTCAAATCCAAAAATAACAGTGCGACCTTGTCATATCATATCACTAGCGTAGCCAGGATTTTCTAAAGGGGGGTGTGTAAGAGTTAAAAAAAATTTTTCGAGGCGTCATTTATTTGTTTTTTTTGGGGGCCTCATTTTTTTGAGGCGCCAAAAAGGTCTTTACACCTTGCGCTTAAAAACGCATATAAAATAAAAAATATATTCAATAATAATTATAAATTTGTAAAAAAACATAGATGTGTAACCAATAAATCACAATCTTAAACCTTATAAAACCTAAAGGAAAGGAAAATTAGTAAATGATGCAATAAAATAAATACACACAAAAAATGTATTCATCTTTAATTTAATAACAATCAAAATCCTTAACAAAACTTAAACTCTTTTTTATATCAAAATATAAAATAACTTGAAAACTCCATAACAAGTTACAGAAAGGTACATACACATATTATAATAGGTATGTAAATGTTAATCATAAAATACAAAATTAAAACAGTTTTCGTTTATCACAAAATAATACATAAAAATATAGTGTTTAAAAAAATAAATAACTAAACGTCGATCACAAAATAATACGTAAAAGTATAGACAGCGAATATAAAAAAATTATATGACAAAACGGCGATTTTTGGTACTAGCTAAGTGATGTAAAACTTCATCACAATCAATTGCAATTTCACGATGTATATTTAGCATTGCCAACCCATTTAATCGTTCTTTGCCTATTGAGTTCCTCAAGTAACTTTTAAGCCTCTTTAATGTAGAAAACGAACGCTCGGGGGTACATGTCGTAATTGGAAGAGTAACCAGAATCTGAAGAAGTTTGAAAATATTCGGATAAAAATCCTGTTCACATAAAGAAAATATTGTTAATGCATCTTTTACTGAAGATGTATTTATATTTTCTAAATGTCTAAGCCACAGAGACAGACGGTATTCAGATATAATATTTTTATCGTTAGGCTCCATATCATCTTTGTAAAAAGAGATAAGTTTTTTAAAAGCTGCCATATTTTCCAACTCAGTTATATCATTATTTCTATGCAAGAGGCATGAAAAGCTACTTAGAACATCATTATGCTTCAAAAACCTTTCATGTAACTGCATAATCATATTGTCCAAAAATTGATTGAAGATCGAGAAACGATAGTAATCAATTGCACTTTGACCCGTAACATTAAATCGATTAGTCTGTCTTTTGGTAACTCTCGGCATTTTTATTTCAAAACCCATTTTAGAAGCGAATTCCTCTATTTCTTGGAATACTTCGTCGCCAGTATTTCTCATATGTTTTAATTCCGTTTCAATATTTTTGGTAAATTCTAGTGCAGCAACTAGATCAATATTAATACTTTGCAGTGATTTGCAGTGATTTGCATAGCTTAGAGGTATATGTGAATAATCTTTGGAGTACGATAAGCGAGATGCAAAAATCTGCTTGCTTAATGCTACAGGCTAAAATATTTGCTGTGCTAGAACTTTCTTTGTTATTCCAATTTGAAATATCATCAAGTGCTAATAGAACAAATTCTTTTAACTCGTAGAAAGCTTCCACAGAGTTATGACGCTCAACCCATCTCGTTGGACATAATCTAATCAGTTTTTCTTTTTTGGATTCGTGTGAATTTTCTTTTATGATGGTTTGTAAAACATTTTGGCGTTTTGGCGTATTAAAAAAGTTATAAACATTTTCAATTATACCCATACAATTTCTAATGGGTGCAATTTCACATGAACTTGAAATTGATAAATTCAGATTATGTGCAGCACAATGGACATAAATTACTGTAGGAAAATGTTTATTTACCTCTGCTTGGACACCATTAAATTTTCCGCTCATTGTCGCAGCTCCGTCATAACCTTGGCCACGTAAATATTTTAAATCCAAGCCCATTTCACGCAATCCTGTTATTAAAGAAGAGGCAAGTCCAACACCAGTCATATCCACCACAGGCAAAAATTGAAGAAATACTTCTTGGATTTTCATTTCTTGAGTATCCACAAACCTTGCACAAAGGGAAAACTGTTCTATTCCACTTATGTCCGCAGTTTCATCAGCAAGTACAGTAAAACATTTTGCGTCATTAATTTTTTTAATAAGCTTATTTAAAATGATTTTGTTGCAGCATGAAATGATATCATTTTGCAATTGAGGACTTGTAAATTGAGCATTCTTGGGTGCATTTAAAACATTGTTTCGGTATTCTTCATTGCTCCTCGTATAAAACTTAAGAATTTCTCGAAAATTTCCTTCATTTTTTGTAGAATCATTATAATTTAAAACTCCACTATCTCTATGACCTCTTAACGCCAACCCTTGACGACCACACAACAATATTGTTTCTATTATAGGAATTAGTCTTTGTTTGTTTTGGTTGATTTCATCCCTCCTATGTTGGTCCAACAAATGATTAATAGGTTCCTTTTTGGATTCAAATATATCTACTACATTTTGCGCTTCTAAAAGTGACTTGTTGTGATAATCAGAATTACTATGTTTATTAAAAATGTCTGAAGCCTTATTCCAATTTCTAAATGGCATTACGTTTAATTGTCCCAATTTTTGATCGCCCATACCGGCTGTAGTTTTTGAAAATATTACACAATATTTACAAAAGGCACCTTCCATTAGTGCCGAATACGCTAACCAATTCCAACGTGAAAACCATGTTGCTTGAAATTTTGAAGTTCTTGATTTGTTTTTTGTTGAAGGATAAATAAAATTATTTTCTGGAACCCAAATATCCTTCATAGTACTAAAGTACTAAAGTTACAGATGTAATTTTTTCGTATATTCACGTGATTTACATTTTCCAAGTCCTCTGATTCACCAAAGACCTGAAACGTTACTGCAGGATGCTTCATTTACGATAATAGCAGACTAAATTTTATTTTTTGGAGATTCGCTTGTTTCGTTTCCCTTGCCCTTTTTCGAAAAAAAGGATAATATCGTAGGCTGCGGTAAAGGTCTTTTTTTTTCATTGGTGGTACTTGCACTCCCGACACTCCCGACACTTTCGACATCTACTTTAGTAGGATTATTTTCAACCTCGTTCATATTTTACTATATACACTGATTTTATAGTTTTTTCTTGCAAAAACGCTAAACGCTACTCACGACTGGCTTACGACTTACGCGTACTACTTTACAGCTGTAAGAGCGAGAGGCGAGACACAAGCGAGATGAGAGTGGTTAGTGGTGGTGGTATCATGTGTTCCCATAAAAGGCACGTTTGTCACTCGACGCTGATGCAGTCGTTCTATGTTAATTGGATTTGCAACTCATTCTGACCAAAATAATAAAATATTTTTTTAATAAAAAAAAAATTTTTACTCAGCATCAAAAAAATCAAATTTCAAAAGGGGGGTGTGTACACACCCATACAGACCCCTTGGCTACGCAAGTATATCATATAAGATAAGACATCTTGTCAAGTGATTCGAGCATAACCTCCCTAGGCAACTTTTGTATCAGGATTTTTGTAAAACTGCGATTTCTTCTGAAAAATCTAGCCGATTTTTAGAATAATAGCAAACTTTTTACATAATTTCATTTGCTTTTAAGGAAAATATAATACTATAAACAGTTTTATATTAGTACATTTAGGGTTTTCTGTGTTCTATGACACTTCCATTAGAGAGATTTAGGTGTTGATAATCTTTTCTGGAATCGTAGACAATGACCCCTAATGATAATAATACTTTATTAAAGACAAACCTATTTAACAATAAAAACCACAGTTGAGTTGAGACTGAAGATGAGCTAAAACTATTTTCTTAAATAAAAAATCATCTCAATTCTAATACAAAATGGTTAAATAGCAGACGCAGCAATCCTTCCATTGTGACCATTGATGTTCCGCAAGGAACAATCTTAAGACCCCTGTTATTCACCATCGTTATGAATGACCTTCCATTTGCATTACCATGCCAAACAATTTTATTTGCTGATGATTTGTATTCCATTCGTTCAAAATCAAATCAGGTGAGCATTGGAATTGTTGATATGTGGATTAAAGCAATTCCTCTTAAACTAAATCTTAATTCTTATCAAGATTGAGTTTGTGTCTTCACAAGTACTTTTCACGCTTGCGACACCTCAAAGACAAAACTTCTGGGGGTTGAATTACAAGGAAGCCTGAAGAAGGATGTACACATTGACGAGTTCAAATTAAAAGTAATTTCAGCCATTTATCCTATACGAAAGATTGCAGCTAATATATCAACAGAAGTTGTTAAAACAACTTCATATGCCACTTTCATAGCATTATCTCTTTTGGAATTTTACTGTGCGGCTCTTCGCCTAGATCGAAAGAAATATTCCTTCTACAAAAAAAGGCTATTCGAGCAATATATGGTTTGACACAACAAACATCCTGTAAATATGTAATGAAAACATAAAAAAATACAAAAGATCCGTCGCCCATTGCCGATGATGGTAATGTTTTAATTTTTCCACTTGTCACTTGTTTTCATATTTTTTCGTTTAAGTTGTTAATTATGGAAAATGATAAAAAAATCTTAATAAAAGTTGTTTCATTTTTAAAAGACTTCTGGTTTCGGGTAGGGGAGATCGGGGATACATTGGACATTTTTAGCTTAGGAATCTATGACACCCTTGATAATAATTTAATTTCTATGAATTGCCTATCATTTGAAAGTTCATATTATAGGCTTTTAATTTTTAAGTTTGAAAGCTTTATTGTATTCCCATCGGTGGGGCTACATTGGACATACGAAAATGATATATTGAACTTAAAAAATAACAGTAAATTCATTTACTGAATCTAAAAAAAAATCATAGTTATATGTATATGAAGTTTTGTTACCTATAGAATAATAATAACATAAAAAATACTCTTTCTAACGTAAGTCTATATAACTGTTTAATACTTTTGCAAAAAATTATACTTTCCTCTTCTGAAAGAGGTAACATGAATTCTTTTACATATATCCTCAAATAAAATTACAGATTATCTTCAACTGTAGGATAAACGAAAGCATCGGTTTCATTTCTCTGTAAAAAATTAACAGTGCGGCATACATTGGACTATTGTTCAATATAGGCCCATACTACAGTACTAAATAAAACAATATGTAGATTTTTCTCAAGTTATTTATCTTATATTTACTTATCTTGAAAATATTGTAAACCCTTTCAGTTATAGCATGGGACACAAAAAAATATATATAAATTATTAATTAGATAATTATTATTAATTATTAATAATTAATCTAATGAAGTTTTTGGTAGTTTCTGAATGAAATTCATTGTTGCTTAATATGAGTATTTTTTTTGTTTCTTGTTTATTTGTGTATTTAATAGTGAACCACACTAGAATCTTATAAAGCTTATTTTAGAGTAGCAACAGGTTGTGATTCAGATGCCTTGCGGTGTCGGGTCGGTATAGACACTATTCACTTCATAGCCACTTTCCAGACCACACAGTAAGTCACTAGCATAAACAAATAAGTTGGTTTTTTTCTCTAGAAAATCTATTCTGGTCAGGGATGACGACATCTTATCGGACGATGATTGTCAATTCGTGATTTACCTCCTGACATATAGACTGGTATAACGAAAGATAGCTTCCATGAAGAGAGGAAAGTACTGTTCTGCAGATCTGAAGTGACTGATGAAACAATGACCTAATAGGCTCTATCTATAGTGGAATAACATCTTCTAAGTAGTTTTAGACATCTTTATTGGCATACCTATTACTTTTTGAACATATTTTACAAAACCAAAATAAAATATGATATATTACAAAAAAATAGTAAACTCTTCCACAATTTTTTGAAATTTCCCCCCATGTACCTTTCTCACTCCTACATCTCCACCATTTACTCGCCTTCTCCCGCTCTTCCTTTCTTCATGTTATTCCTTCACACCCAGCTGTCCAGTGTTCCCACACATCCTCACCACACTCGCACCACTTACACTTACTGTAATCCTCACTCATCAAAATTTGTTCCCCTTTTCTTCAGTTCCGCACAGAAATCTAGCTAAATCTCTTCTAGCTTCACTTATTTCCCCATTTTCCAGATATTCGGACAGTCTTCCATACACACATATCCTCTTATACCTTTCATTATATCTACTACCTTGAAATTTTTCCATATTTACCCCGTTCTAGTTTTTGGTCCAGGTTTTCTACCCTTTCAACTGTTGCTGTTACCATTTTCTGTCTCGCCGACTCCTGTAAAACTAAGTAATCCGGCGTTGATTCTCTACCACCAATATTTTTTTCAATGACTTCACTTCACAGCCATACAGGACTATCGACTTTACACACGTTTCCATTATTGTTATCTTTGCCCTAAAAGACTCTTTAAATCTTTTGCCCCACACATTCCATATTCTTACTGCTGCCACTCCTGCCTTCCGTATATGTATTCTAACTGGCTTTTCGTGCTCCCATCTTTCCCGAACATGTAGCCCAAATACTTAAATTCCTTAACCACCTCTATTTCATTTTGTCCCCACAAAAATTTTTCCTTCCTCTCCTTTCTACCTCTTTTCCGGGATATCATTACTTTTGTTTTTCTCACATTCACTTCTAATTTTCTTTTACTCAGATATCTATCCATTCTTTAATTCTTTATTATTTCTAGCACACAACACCACATCATTCGCATATGCCAACAACCACACTTCCAACAATCACACCCAAATCCTGTCCTTTTCTTAAGACCTCCTCCATATCTGCAACATATATGTTAAACAGAGTTGTGCTCAGTGGGCAACCTTGTCTCAGCGCTTTATAAATCATAAATTTCTTCTCCTATTTTTGCTCTGCCACCGGTTTTCTTATATATTCTTTCTATGTTTCCTAGCACATCATCTGCAATTACTACTTCCCTTAATTTATTTATTAGCACCTTCCTATCAACGCTATCATATGTAGCTGACAGGTCAAGGAACAATAAATACAATTTCCCCCCTTTCTTCTTTAACTCGTTGTTAATTATCCAATTCAATACAACTATATACTCTGCTATACATCTTCCTTCTCTGAAACCCACCTGAGAGTCTGAAATCACATTTTTCTCCTCGCATTCTCTCTCTAGACGGTGCTTCATAATGCTTGCACTTATTTTATAGCTAGAATCCATTAACGTTTTCTGACCTCCTTTTGGTATTGGAATTACCGCTCCCCACGTTCAGCTCTCCGTAAAATCTTCTTCGTCCTTCCATAGTCCGTTCAACCTCATCCAAAACTCTTCTTTCCACATATCCGGCATTTCCAATCATAGCTCGTGTCCTATCCCATCGGACCCAGTCGCTTTGTTCTTTTTTAACTTCTTTATTACCAACTCTTATTCGTCTTTTGGTATCTCTTCACTACAGCCTACTATCTGCATTCTGTCTTCAAATTCCTTTCCTCTAAGTAATATAAATTATTAAATATAGCAGGAATATCATCCGGGCTTCCCTTCAACTTATTCGGAAGGCGAGTAAGTTGATCCACAACTTTCAACGGATCAACTTTACGTTGTTGATTTAACCACCACCATTCATATTCAACATTGGATTTCTAGCAGCTACGCCTGCCACACTTCCCAAATAATAACTCCTGATATTTTCCAGAAACATATTACTGATTTTAAGGGGAATATTACCAGAGGCGTTGGCTTCATTATACATGATAGAAGAAATCCAAGTCTTCTTGGAATATAGGGTCCTTAATATTTTTTTAATTTCAGTGACCTGAATAAAATTGATGGGAAACTCAGGGATAGAGGATTTACTTAAAGCTCTAAAATTACAGACGATTTCATATTTATTAAGTAAGTTTTTAAAGGATTTTTGCGCTATCATCTTAGATTTATTTAAATACTTCGTTTTCTAACTAATCCATGATGGGTAGGGGTAACATCTTGCATCAGAGACTTAGGAGTAAATAAATTAATAACCATCCAAACCATGCTATAAAAAGAATCAATTGCTTCAACGATATTTTCATGATCCCACAGCAACACAGCAGACCAATAAATTGATCATATAATACATTAAGCTACTTGAAGTCGGCTACCAAGTTGTAAATCAAGGCTTCATCTGCTGATTGAAGGAAGGAGGGATTGAGCTGACATGAAATCAAAAGTGCAGGATGGTGACTATCAATGAGAAGAAGATCATCGATAATACTAATATCCTTCCATTCTTATTTGTAATGAAATTCTTTTGGAACAGATCACAAGAGGCGAGACGGTTGAAAATTTTAGCTTTCATCCTAAAGGCGCGTACACACCTGAGCACGTTCGAGAAGGCGGCAGGCCGAGGCAATGCTTTTTTTCCTATCTGTTTCTGCATCGCGCCAAACAGATAGAAGAAAAAGCATTGCCTTGGATTGCCGCATTCTGTTTAAATGTAGAGATTATCGATAATTCTAGAAGAACTTTTGTAACTCAAAACTTTTAACCCACAAGTGATCTATGGTGTCTTTGGATGGACATACCATTGAAATATCATAAAATCGTGCTTGTAATAGTATCTTCATAATTTTGATATCCCAAAAATAATATAATTATGTTAAAATGAAGAAATGAAAAAACTAAAATGTACCTAGTTCTAGTTGTGGGTATTTTCTTTAAAACTGTAGTCCTTGGTGAATAATTTTATCGTCTACTTGTTTTAGCTTTTGTTTTTTGAGATGTGAAATTTTGCAAAGTTATAAAGATGTTTATAATTAGTAAGAATTAAAACGATATTAAAAATCCTTTTTCATCGTGCAATATTTTATAAAAAGCTTATTAAAACTTTCGAAGCGTTCATAATTAAGTTAAATTTAAACTAAGCTTTCGGAATATTATCATTTAAATTTATTTTTGTTTGTAAAGGTGGAAAATGTAATTTAAATGAGGGGCGGTTGTTGTTTCACCCGCGAAACATTTCGCAATCTGTTTTCTGCGCTTCTACTTATCTATCGTGACTTTGCGTTTGGGCTGCGAAACATGTAGCTGAGATAAAGGCTTAATCCGAAACTCCATCTGACACTCTTATAATTGCGGCTTTGTTCTTCGCGATGTGCAAACAATTATTTATATTAAATTACGAACGATACGCCATGCGCCCGCCACACATCTTTCCCCGAATATCTTTAAGACGAATCAGTCAAGCAAGAATATCACATCAACCCCAGTAAAACCCCAACTCACTAATCATATAGACCTCACCTGAAATTAAAATTAATGTAAATAAATGCTATTTAATTTTGTTTTAATTGAAATTAATGCTGAACAGGCGGAATTTCTAATAAGAACACATTTTATAGTTAGTGATATTCTGGATGTAATATGCAATTTTCCATAAAAACTTTAAAGTACCTCGTAATTTTGAAGAGGCCTGAAGAGCTTGCCAGAAACAATAAACAACACTTCCACTTGCACATACGACTAAATGCTTTCTCGCGTTTAAGTTGCTGCAAGTTATCTTGGGCCTGTAATTAGCAACACAAAACTAACAACCAAGATTAACCCAATCCTGTTTTATAGATAGTCTCAAGGTCTAAATGGATTCAATGGATTACTCTTAAACCGTATACGGAAAATCATGTATGTACACTTAATCTTTTATTTCGTAAACATATTATTTTATGGGTACTACCTACATTTTCATTTAATGTACCAAAAGTTATCCTACTCTAGTCAAAACCATGCTAAATTAATTAATCGTGAATATACTTCCTTGTGTTGTTTTTAAGAACCTCTGTATTATTTTTGTATGCATTACACAAAAAATGATTAAATTATAATTAAATTTATTCTTTCCTACCAAAAAAATTTGCTTCGAAATTTCATTTTCCATCGTTTTTTTCCTAATCAAAACACTATAAATAATCAATAATTGTACCCTAAAGGAAGTGCGTTTAGCAAGATTTGCATGATTGATGATACAGAATGATTACCCAGATTATCCGCATTGCGTGTAGGATAGCTGTATCGATTTGTAATGTCTTTACGATACAAGAGCGGACCTTTATTACCCTCGTTACTTTGTTTTAGTTTTTAAAGAGCCCATCTTTTGATGACAGTGATATATCGAGCGAAACTCACCAGAAGCCCACTAAGTTATTAAATTTCAATAATTACATTCCCTACCAACTGAGTGAAATTTGTCGTATTTTTTTTAAATTGACAAAACAAGTGGATAATAAAGATTCTTTGCTGTTATGTGTTATTCAGAAATCTTAAAACCTGAAATTAGTACAGTTCAATGAAAATTATATTTTATAAACTCAAACATTGTGAATACTAAAATTTAGAAGATTCTTGCAAAGTAGCAATAATGAGAATAATTGCACACCTGTACAATATCCATTTGGACAATTAAACGTGGAGTTCTGAGAACGTTGAAGCTCTTTTGTCATTTGCATCTAATTATGAATCTGGATGATCATCCGAGCATCATTAAAGTGGCCTTTGGTGAGAGAGGAACTTCATCGAAATATGTATAACGCGTTTTAATGTAACCCCAGTTTCTGCAAATTACATCGTCCGCTTTTATTTGACGCAATAACAGTAAAGAACGCTCTTTCGGTATAATATATAATAACGTCGAAGACAGAGGGAAAAAAAGCGGGTGTAAAACGCGACGCCGTAAACCGCGAAATTATGTTTCTACGTTGTGGACGCATAAATCTTACAACCGTATTTCTTGAAGATGACACGATTCACAAGGACATGCTAAAAATGAGATTGGTTTTAAAGAGTTTACAATGGGGCGGGGCAAGTCATTTTTCCCTTGATGTCCTGCACATGCTGACGGATTATGCCCATGGATATATCTTGATTCCTAAAACTTTTATGGCAGGCTTGGATTTAAAATGCTAAATAAACATTTATCTAAATGTTCCGCTAGCCATTCGCTGTTTAATATCTTGTTCGCTTTATGACCTCGTTATTTTCCAAACGGGCCTCTCTTTATGGGCATTTTTGATTCAAAGCCTCAATACTCATATACCTTCAACTTTAATCATTATTTAAGTTTTTTGAAGCTCCTTCATTTTCAAATTTACATATACTTTTCCTATTTATTTATTTTTTATTTCGTGTCCATCCTAATAATAATACATAATATACATATAAGGTACGCTAGGGTGACTGGATCCAGGGAGTAACTTGGTCAGGAGTAAGTAACTACCAAATTGCTTAAACATTTTAAATTTTTGTTATTGGCATCACTGCACTCAAATCATTTCTTCACAAAACTAAACATGTGAGCTCATTTTGCCTTTTGGTTTTGATACAATACAATGTATTGGGTACCCGTGGAATGGGGAAAGAAATCCAAAGAAGGTAGAGGAGATGTTGGTTGACATCATATCTACCTTCTATTAATGAATAGGAAATTTTCAACTGTATAAAAATATAATGGCATTAATGGATTCGGTTTCTCACTAGACGATGTGTTGCATCTGGTACAAATGTTCTTTTAGAAAAGCCTGTCTATTACCTCAATCTACAGAGTATGTTAAATGTCACTACCAAATTAATCCATTAGTATTGTATGTTTTTTTCGATAAACTAGAAGGAAAGCCAAATTAAATTTACAATAATTGTGATGAGGAGCTATTGGGGTAATATAGTTTGTCCGCCAAAAAAATGGATGCCATCAATATGTCAATACTACCGAAAGAAAAGCAAACAGTTTTGCTAACTTTCTTTTACATTTGAAAATTCGTAAGCAAGGCAACTTTTTTGTGTACGGATGTTGGGCTAAATACGACAATGCGCGTTCGGTTGAGGTGATAGAACTTAACAATCCAGAGAGGCAATTGTTATGTCTGGTTGTAAAAAATTTATTCGGCGTATGTATTTATTATTCAGAGTCAACGTAAAAGTATTGAAGAGTAAAAATCTCCTAAAGTTTGGTTATCCATATTTAAAACATGAAGGGTAGGTAAAGTCTTAAGTAAACCGAACGTTGAAAGGTTGTTACAAATTTATTAAACCATAATACTCAATCTTCTTATGCATTTCGCAACCATTTGTTGCATCATCAGAGAAATTCAGATAAATTTAATACATTGAACTAGCCCCAGTAGCACACAATATTAAACCTACATTTAACCATTATTGTACCAATATTTTATATTGGCCCAATATATAAACATATTATACTATATTGGTTACATATTGTTTAACCAACTTAATTATATATAGGTATTTATATGTTGGGCCTAGATTGGGTCAATATTATTTTTACTCATAATATCTTTTATCGATTTGCCTTTAATGGGCCAATATAATTTATCAATTAAAAAAATATATAGTTTTATCATGATTGGGCCAATATTAAAAAATATTTGATTTTAAACGTTGTTTATTTAAAGTAATGCCAATATGGTACCATTATTTAAAATGAAGTTTCACAATATATAGGTTTTTGGAGATTTAACCAATATAGTTTTCTTTAATATTTAAAAAAAAACTTCAATAAAATGTTTGTTTCAAAACGTTGTTTATTTAAAGAAATGACAATATAATACCATTATTTAAAATCAAATTTCAAAATACATAATAGGTTTTTGGTGATTTTTTAATCATAATACTGTAAAAATATTTTTTCTTGGACACTTATTGTTTTGATGTTAAAAGGGTATATGTACAGTTGCTCCCAGCTGGAAGTAGGACAAAAGTAATCACGATCGCGTATTCTTTGTCCTACTTCCAGCTGGGAGCAACTTTACGAGCATAAACTGATTATAGGTGAAATTTTACATTTAAAATATACAGGGTGTTCTATAAGTAATGCATAATAATGAAAGGGGTTGTTCAGTACACCAAAACAAGCAACTTTTGTTAATAAACCCATATTCGGAAAATAACCATTAAGCCAGGGTAAATAAAAAACATTTCAGGTAATTAAGTTAATTATTTAAAAAATTTACAAAAATTGTGTCGTGTTTTTTTTTTAAATCTGTTGTGCACGGTCCATTGTAAAGACATGACAATAAATCGCAAACATTTATTTACAAAAAAAACGAAAATAATTGTAAATTAAATTTAAAAAATTTTGTCTCAACCTAGTGACTTAATGGTTAATTTCCGGATATGGGTTTATTAACAAAAGTTGCTTGTTTTGGTGTCCTGAACAACCCCTTTCTTTATTATGCATTACTTACGGAACACCCTCTATACATACAAAATAAAATAATAGTAAAATACATTGGGCCTAGATTGGTTCAACATTATTTTTTTATCATAATTTGTTTTATCGATTTGCCTTTAATGGCCCAATATAGTTTATCAATTTAAAAAATATATCGTTTTATCATGATTGGGCCAATATTAAACTAATGTATTGAAACGTTGTTTATATAAAGAAATGACAATATAATACCATTAAAATATAATTTTCAAAATAGTTTTTGGAGATCTAATCAGTACTGTAAAAATATTTTTCTTGTATGCTTATTGTTTTTAATCAAACTTCAATAAAATGAATTAAATGTAAGTTAAAAGGTTATGTACGAGCATAACTGATGATAGAGGTGAAATCTTAATTTAAAATATATACAAATATGTAGGAGTAATAAAATAATAGTAAAATATATTGGGATTAGATTGGTTCAATATTTTTTTATCATATGTTTATCCATTTGCGTTTAATGGGCCAATATAATATATAAACGTATGATACTATATTGGTTTGATATTGGTCAACCAATTTAAAAGTATATTGGTATTTATATATTGACCCCAAATTCGTTCAATAATATTTTTTAATCTAGTATCTTTTATCAGCTTGCATTTGATGGCCCAATATAGTTACAATTAAAAGTAAATACAGTTTTTGATATTGAAACATAAAATACAAAATTGAAGATTAGTTCCGTACCAAATCTGTTAAAAAGTTAATTAAAAAGATAAGAAATACGTGAAAATTATAAAATTAGCCGTTTTTTATTTCACCTACCATACAGTTATTTTACTATTGAGTGTTATTTATTAATACCTTTCATAGCGATATTTTTTCTGGTAAAATCCATTTTTTCAGGTGAATCGTTAGGTATTCTTAGTTCCAAAATTATCACTAGATGGTGTTCCAAGTTCTACGCAGAGAATTCGGTCAGTGTATAGTATAAATAGCGAGCCGGGTTTTGAATGCAACACAAATCCTGACCGCTTCATGTGATGCACGATTAGGATCGTACAGTGTAGAATGCTGAAAATTACCTATTAAGGATTTTTAGGTTCTCTACTAGCTATTTGCTATTTGTTTAAATAATTTAGCAAATTGTTTATATTTTTATAAGCTTTTATTTGGTTAAAAAAATACGTATAAATTAGAAATACATATATTGGGATAAAATTAACCCATAATGGCATTCACTGGCGAAAGTATATTGGTACAATAAAGGCAACCATATATTGTTGTATGTCAGTATCCAAATATTGGCAGGCAATAGGTAAACTATATTGGAAGAATAAAGGTAAACAAATATTGGGCCTTCGTTTTTTGCCAATATTGGGTTGCCAATATTGGATTTTACATAATTCCATCTAAACAAATGCATATTCAGCCAATATTGAAAGCCATGATTTTACCAATATTGTTGTGCTACTGGGGAGAGTCTTAACATAATTTCGAAAAGGAGAGAACACATCCCCATACAAGGTCAACACAACTTTTTAACTATAATAATGGTCCATCAGACAAATCTTTATGTGCAAGGTTCAAATTACAATATTTTTAAATTTTTTTTTATGTAATATGTAATATGGCCGTCCTCGAGTGGTGTTTGAAGACGCTAATTTCCCACAAGAATAAGTTAGGCGTATTATAATTCGTTGTTGGTTCATCTTACGAAAAAAGTCATGTTACATTGACCAAGAAATAATTAATTTGTAATGGTTATCGCCAATTTCGTTTGTGACGAACACGAGCTAAAAGGTGACTTGTCAAATCGTTGATGACGAAGAAAGTTTTAAAATAGAATAACAAATTAGGTTTTAATAACAAATTTAGGTTTTATGTTTAACAAATTTTAATAAATTTACGCAGTTAATCTGTCTTGTAAAGACAGTTAACACCCGATGTGAGAACGATCATCAGACCTACTTCGCTTTTGAAGAACAAAAGTTTATCGTCGTGATCTGATGATTGTTCCTTCTTGTTCTATACTGAAACTGTAAATGTGGCTCTCCTACTTTTTCAAAATTTTTCTCTACGTTTTGGCTTTAAATTCGAAAAAGAACCAATTTCAATAAATCTAAAAAAAAAAAAAAATTAAAAATATTGTAATTTGAACCTTGCACATAAAGATTTGTCTGATGGACCATTATTATAGTTGAAAAGTTGTGTTGACCTTGTATGGGGATGTGTTCTCTCCTTTTCGAAATTATGTTAAGACTCTATTTCAATGTATTAAATTTATCTGAATTTCTCTGATGATGCAACAAATGGTTGCGAAATGCATAAGAAGATTGAGTATTACGGTTTAATAAATTTGTAACAACCTTTCAACGTTTGGTTTGACGCTACGCCACTGCACTTTGTTTTACAATTGATTCAATTTTTTTTTAATTATTGGTAAGGAGAGAGCAGTTTTACCAGTTTATGATGGACACACATGTTTCTACCAAGTTGATTCGACTAGCACAACCAAATGTAGTTTCATCATACGAAACACCTTTTGCAGCCTTTGGATGTTGCTGTATTTAGAAGTTTAAATTAAAATGGAACACAAAATTTTGTAAGTGGCAACGTCAACATTTACGAAAAAAAAAATCCAAAATCTGAATTTATAGTTATTTTAACCAAAGTTGCTCAAGAAATTCTGACAGATCCAGAAACAAACATACAGAAAACAAACAAGCATGCAGTTCCCTTTTCGATATTTAAATCAGGAGATTGTCAAAGTTTTAAGAAAATTACCCCAATCGGATGCTCAATTAACCCGCAATTTTGAAGTACCGGGGGCTGATGCATTCAAATCAAGGTCTGCAGAATTTCCGTATAATGATCCTACTTCACTCGCACTTATAGAACATAATGCAGTCATTACATCATATTTCTGGCCCAACAAAATGTCAGGTTTACTAACAGCGCCAGCGGTAGAGTATCATAATCTGGCGACTACATCAAGCTCAGTGTCACAGCAAGAAGATGTTGAAATTGAAAGTCAATATCCTTCAGGGGCATTGACAAAGACGCATAAAAGCTTCCACGATTTGCTTTTAGATTTTTTCTCAGGTAAGATAATAAACAACAAAATGAAATTTAGTGCAAAAGAATAGTTACGAATTGTGAAATTATTATGACCGAAGGGTATTTGAAGAGGAGAGAAGAAATATAGAAACAGAGGGAACAAATAAAACAACGGAAAAAACAGAGACGGTCTAAAATTGTAAAAAAATGGAAAGACTAAGAAGCATAATAACACAAATAATTATGACTCAAGTGATGTTAGTACAGTGAATTCAAATAAGAATGAAACCAATGACATTTCAAGGTAGGAAACCTAAATTTCCCAAAGTTGGCTACACTGAAACTAAAAATCAATACTTCACTGGCGTTTCTAAATTTTTAATAAAAAGCTAAGGTTAACTTTAATATATTTATTTAATTTAATTTTATGAAAAATATTATTCAAAAAGAATGCACAAAAAACTTGAGATAATATTTATTCGTATATTTTGTAAATCACATTATAACCTAAAAAAGTAGCTAAAAGTTTAGAATTACAAAATTGCTTATTTACATCATCGAAGAATCGTCTTAGTGTTGTAAAGTTTATTTCCTATCGGTTATATGTTCATAACATTAGGAATATCAACTTGTTTAAAACTACAATAATAATATAAAATTTCATGTTTATAGTAATATTTAAGTTAGTACACTGAATAAAGTGATGTTAAGAAATAACAACTGAGGCCCAAATATTTACATTTCAAATTTGTTATTGTTGAGGGATTATTCCAGGGATAGTAGGGCGTTGTAAGAAAAACAATTTTAAATTTTGTTTGGAAATTTTGAGCATTTTGGAAATTTTTAAGTGAAGTGGCAGTTTATTGTATACTGTTAAACACATGTAGTGTAGGCTTTTTTGAAGAATGAGGTGTTGTCTTTTGGAACTCGTAGAATTGTAGATCGTCTGGTGTCGATGAGGTTCACATTATAATTTTTTGAAAATAGTTTGATGTTTTCTAATACAAAAATACGGCGTTTGTATAGATAGAGCCAGACCCAGTCATCAAATTTAGTTGCACGAAAACTGGCTGACAGTGCTCAATCAGATCAGCAAATGTGCCTAACAATTTGTTTTTATAATACAAGGATCCTAGATCCTAGAAGTAAAACATTAAAATCACTACATGGTTACAGAATTATTATAGTTGATTATTTACTATCTAACATAGAGTTCAAAATAATGTAGAAATTTTACAACATGTTTCCATCCAGCTTAGAGGATGTGTCCGAATTGATGTCAATATAGAAACCCTTATCAACGAGGGTGTTTGTTAACTATTGTGAGAAACCCTAACCAACAAGGGTATTTATTATAAATCTTTATGTGAAGCCCTTACCAACGAGGGTGTTTGTTAACTATTGTGAGAAACCCTAACCAACGAAGGTATTTGTTATAAATCTTTATGTGAAGCCCTTACCAACGAGGGTGTTTGTTATCTATTGTGAGAAACCCGAACTTACAATAAATATTGGAAGTGGTTTCCCCGATTTTCTAAACAAAGATTTACTCGTCGTTTCATATTTTCAAATACCTGCTGAAGTTCATCTTGGGTGATGAGATTGATTTCTTGAGTAATGGCCAGTTTTAATTCTTCCAGATCGTGTATTCGATCTTGTTTTTAATACGCCCAAATAAATAAAAATCAAGGGGTGTTAGATCTGGAGATCGGGCAGGCCACAGCTTTTGTCATATTAATCTTTCATCATAAAACTCCTGAAGAAATTCAATTGTGGTCCTTGCAGTATGTGCTGTTGCACCATCTTGCTGAAAATATCCTGTTTGAAGTTCGTCATTATGAAGTTCATTAATAAACGGTTCCAAAAGCAAAGTCGGTATCTCGCAGCATTTATCGTCTCTTGAAAGAATATTGGTCAAATTATTCTTCTTCGTGACATGGCCACCCACACAACAATTTTTTGGGGATGCAAGCTGGTTTCAAAAAATATATGTGGATTTTGTGTAGACCATGTTCAATAATTTTGAGAATTCACATAACCCGATAAGTGAAACCACGCTTCATCAGAAAAGAACGTAACATCCAAAATATCATTGTTTAAATTGTTATTAAACCATTGACAATAGTCTAATCTTTTTGGATAATCAGGTGGTAATATCCTGTTTGAAGTTCGTCATTATGAAGTTCGTTAATAAACGGTTCCAAAAGCAAAGTCGGTATCTCGCAGCATTTATCGTCTCTTGAAAGAATATTGGTCCAATTATTCTTCTTCGTGACATGGCCACCCACACACCAATTTTTTGGGGATGCAAGCTGGTTTCAACAAATATATGTGGATTTTGTGTAGACCATGTTCTATAATTTTGAGAATGCACATAACCCGATAAGTGAAACCACGCTTCATCAGAAAAGAACGTAACATCCAAAATATCATTGTTTAAATTGTTATTAAACTATTGACAATAGTCTAATCTTTTTGGATAATCAGGTGGTAATAATTCTTGCACTACACTCACTTTATATGCATGCATGTGAAGTTTTTTAGGGCCGTATAACAAGTTCCCACGGACAATCCTAAAAATTATTCTTAAATATTGTTTTGCATAACTTATTGTATAGGTAGTTACCTGTTTAAGCTGAAAGTTTTACGATTGATTTTGTAGGACTTTGTTCCATGCGATTGCTAATGTCCCTCAAAACGTTATCGGTTAACTTTTTATTAGCCCCACTACTATTTCCTTTACAAATGCAATGTTTATTCTCAAATTTATGGACAATTCGAAACTTATGCAATTTAGAATTGTCATACTCGAACGGATATTCGGGAAAAGCTTCTCTAAATTGTTCTATACAAGATTGTAAGTCGTAAGACCATGTTTCATCGATCAATGTTCCACTTCGAAAATGTGCCATCAAAATGAATGCGTTGTACTCCGTTGAGAAAGCCATCGCGAATATTTAAACTGCACTATTTTAGTTTTGAAAAAAAAAACTGTTTTTTTATAAAATTTGCAACACACTGAGAAATAACTTGAAAAAATACCCGATAGCCCAGTCAAATTAGCGTTTCACCTGGGAATGAGAGATAACAAGCTGAAAACTCGTATAAACCTTCATTTTGATGTTCTAAGCTGTCTAACGCTGGTTGAACGCATGAAAAAATGTTGGGAACAAAATTTGTCAAAAATTTTATGCTCTACAATTTTTATAAGTATATATATGTTAACATCATTGGAGCTATAGAAACGTAGATAATCGCGAAAAAACGATTTTTGTGACCATTAACCTTGAATAAGTGACGACGCAGAGATTTTATGAGACTTTTGAGACAACTTTTAGAACGCCAAAATGAAGGTGTATACGAGTTTCCAGCTTATTATCTCTCATTCCGAGGTTAACCCAATTTTTTTGCTTAATTGACTGGGCTACGAAGCAAAACTGCTGAGTGACGCTTTGGTTAAAGTGACAGATCAGATTTAAAGCGTTTTTTCGCGACTAACAGCTCGTAACAGTAGTTATAAGGAGTAGTTAGTACTTATTACGTCATACGCAGTAACAACTTGAAACACCGCGAAAACGCATTGGTAATTACATTTTGAAATCTGACTGTTTTCTGAATTAAAACATCGCTATAGAAGAATAGAGAGTAAAATAAAAAATAGAAATGATACAATATGAAAATGCATTTAGCTAATTCACAAAAAAAATATTTATATTTAATCATAAGTTCACAATTAAACTGATTAAGAGGGAACATTGGCCTTTATTCAATTAAGGGAAATGTATTTTCACCAATTTGATCATAATAGCAATAATAATAATAATTTATTGCGTGTGAAGTTAGTAGAATTCAAAAAAACAAGGATGGAAATACATACTACTATCAGTAACCTGCTTCCTTACCATAGTTGTGATTTCGCTAATAATTTTTACTGGTATGACGTCATAGCTGAAGTAACTACAAGTCAATTTTGCTCGCGAAAATGGAGTAGTTACTGAATTCCGTAACAATTCGTAAAAATTTTTAGTCGCGAAAAAAACGCCTTTAAATTTGAATAAAAATTAACAGGTACACCAACTTAGCAAGTCTAAAATCACTACAGAGTATGTTTGGTTGCATAGTTGGTGGTTTCAGTCTTTTTAGAATTCACTGTACTACTTACTCCCTTCAAGAAAGCCAACTGCAGTGTTTCTAAGAACGAAGGTGACATGTATTCTTTTCAGAAAGGGAATTATTGTGTAGTCAAAGTTTATACAGGGTGAGCTAAAATGATTGTGGTCAATTCAAATTTCCCGCCTAAAAATCGGTGGAATTTGTTCGCTTCAAGTTCATAGTAACACAAAATCAGGTCAAATTTATAACAAAGTAGCTAGACTACACAAAAGCAGAGGCGTAGGTTGAATTTTTAACGTTGTGTCAAAACTTCGGATTTTTGTATTTAGTTGTTGGCACTTCTGTTTCATAAACATCAGTTTTTATTAAGACTAATTTGTGTAAAGCTTTGTTTTGAGTTAGCATCTACTTTGAAAATGGAGGTTATAATTTTCAACATTTGACATTTCTCATAAAATTCGAGAGCTAATTCTACGTTTTTTATTTTGAAAAACACAAAACCTTAATAAATAACTTAAATATGTATACTTATTTGTTTAGAATTCTTGATTTGTTATGATCATTATATTCATTTTGAAAAAAATATCTGCTACGCCTTTCGCTTACTAGGGGGTTATCTTTTTCAATTTGTACTTGTACCAACCTGTATATTTGCTTGCCAAACCGCAATAATTTTAGCTCTCCCTGTAATAAGACTTCTACTTCATTTCTTTCAGCAGGATGTGTCTGTAACATGGAAAAAATTCAAGAAATCAGAAACGTTTCGATTTTCGGAAAAAAAACGGCTTGACTCTTTAAATTATTTTTGTAATACTGGCCGTTTAAAATTTATGTGACGTCATCGTAGGATGTCCACGTGAAGTCATCACCATTTTTTAAATGGATACCCACAATTTTAGGTTTCTATTTAAAAAAATGGTGGGTTTTCATTTTAAAAATTTTTTGATGATATCACCTGGGCATTCTACGATGACATACATTTTTAAAGCCGCAAAATGTAATTATAAATATAATTTGACGTGTCAAGCCGTTCTTTTTTTGAAAAGCAAACCGTCTCTGACTTTTTTGAATTTATTTCATGTTACAGAGACTCACCCTGTATACCTATAGGAATAATTTTGGAACAACTAAAAGGGGTCTATAATTTATAATTTTATAAAAGGCACTGCAAAACTATGAAATTTATAGAAACAGAAGAAGAATCATACTGATCCATGGTAACTCCTAATTTTTTGGAAGGATTTGGATGAAGACTATTTTTTTTCATAATAATTGGACAAATTGTTAAGCGTAGAAAATAAAGTATTTTAAATTATATTATTTTGTGCAATTATGCGTAGATCTTCAGCAAAGATGAAACTATTAGTGTTTGGAAAAATAGGTCCATCATTTGTATTAATGTTGTGGAAGGACATTCTTCTGAATTCTCCATCTACTTTATTTACCACATAATTCTACTCTAAAGCATCAATTTTCTAATAGATTACGGATGATTTCAATTTACTTAAAATCTTTTGTCATTTTATAAATTTTAGATAAGAGAACACGATGACTAATCGTATCATACCCCGAAGAGAGATAAACAAAAAATTTGAGTAATTTGTATAAACAACATTAAAGTGAGACAGGTTTATAATTTTTAGTATTATCAAATAATTTAACCAGTTTTGGGATAGCAATTATTTTGGCAATTATTAAAAATTCTAACAATCATTGTTTAGTTTTTATACTAAATCTTTTTATCTGTTAATTTTTTAGAACATGAAGATCAGCAGCCTTCCACAATTTTAGAGATTTAATGGCTGAATCTAATTTATTCATTTCAAAGGGACGAATTAAGAACGTACTTTCTAAATTCTTATTTTTTCGAATAAAATTATTTTTTATTCTCACTGATTTTCAATTTAAAATTAGTTGATGAGCAACTTGATTAGCAGAAATAGAACAATTCAATTCAGAATTATTTGGAATCACTAGAAAGTTTCTTAATTGTATTCCAAGCTTGTCTACTTGAATATTAAATATCTACATTTTCAAGAGTCTACTACATCCCTCTAAATTTTAGGAATAAGTGAAAAATTGGGTATACTTAATATACGTCTATGGTCACGAATATTCACCAGAACTATAGAACCCACCCTTGAGGACTAATCAGACGTTAGTGCTACTTATTCGTTTCATGAATTTTAGATATAGAGATAAGGATAAATTGATTTGTGTCTAATGTTGTTAAAGTTTAAAAAAAGTACTTCAAATTGACGAAAGTGTCAGATAATATAAAATGTTGAGAATAAATGTCTTCATTTGTCGTGCTAATTTTCCAATTTGGAAAAGTATGAAGAAAAAGCATCTTTGTGTGCCAAATAAAGCATTTAAATGCATTGGTCGTTGGAAGGAAACATCTGTCGGAATTAGCATGTTCCAAGTAAAGGCAATATGAAACAAGCCGACCAAAAATATTCGCCCTTCAAGCTTCTTCATGCCGCCAGTGCGGCAATATTGCAGCAATTAGGGAAATTTCAATGAAACCCGTTCGTGCAGAGAAGTTGTCACGTATATGTAGGTGTTGGATTTATACCGGCGATCACGGTTTTTATTAGGTACGTGTGGCACAACGTAGAGAAAGAAGTTATTATTCAGTCGACGGCGGGACAATTCCGGTAAAATAATATCGGAACCGTGCTTCACCGCTCCCGTAACCTTATATCTTAATAAGAAGAGGAAATTCTCCTTGAGAAATGCAGCTGTGGCGCCTGCCTTTGTGTGTGAACAACGATGACCCTAAGATAGTTCCTTTGTCCGGCGCAGGAGGATAGGATAGAATACGTCCCCTAGTTCTTCCATATACAGCTACATCAGACAAAATTATTTTACGCCAACAATAAAGGAACTCTCTCACACATAAACAAATATGAAACGACTTTTCTCACATATCCCTTTGCGAAACTGATTCCATTCACAAAGAAAACAAAATAGTTCCTAACTCAATTATCAAAAAGTTACTTCATACACTTGCGACACTTTAAAACTATATTAAATTACGAAAATAACAAAAACAATTCTCCCAGAATCATTATTTGCTCCAATAAAAGAAGAGCGCAAGTTGTATGATTTATGAAATGCAATTAGATAATGACGCCGAGATTCGAGACAAAACTCGTCTCTAATCGCGTTTCCCCACTTTTTTCCGAACTCTCCCGAATATATGGCACCGCTCCTTGGACTAGTTTTTACATTAAATAGTTTTATTATTTATGAAGAGTTTGGATTATAAATTTCATCAATTTATTATTATTTGATATAGAAATTTACCTAATATGTGTCATGTGTGGTGGATAATTTTCTTTAGTAGGTTAAAAGGATAAGAAAATAAATTAATATAATATGTATTTAAGGTAATGTGTGTGGATGAAGTGAAGCATCTAGCCGTCTTTAGGAGTCCCGGGTCGGTCATGACGATTCTTTAGACGTATCTGAGGAGAGTTCAATATCACGAAGTAAACGTAGGGATGAGGTTTGTACGACACATTCCGATACGAGGGTGCAATTAAGATAAGAGCCGCAGACGCTGTCGTTGGCGTCTTCATCGGGAGCGTTGCACATTTCCGCGAATTTGTATGCAAAATCCCAAATAGTCTGAGCACAGTTAAACCGGCGGGATAAAGTTCTTCTTGTTAAGATACAAGCCGTTATGTCACCTTTGGCGTAGATAGGGTGGATTGAGTCATATCTCTTTATTATAAAGGCGAGTTTTAAAAGTGCAACGTGATTTGTTCAGTTGGGAACACCTGAAGTGAAGGTGGAAGAGCAGAGGGAGTGCATATTTTAATAAGATCCCAGGCCAAGCAGTCATGAATGTTAATGCAGCGTCTCTATTGTAGATTATTAATGGCCCAATGTTTGTGTGTTGCCTACGTCTTAAAGTCGGACGCGCTCAATTAATCCCGTCCGAGAATAGAAAACGCAGTTTTGCATACGAGAGTGAGGCGCCATTGTATGAAACTCTTTAACTGCGGGGAGCACTCAAAGAATTCCCGTAGTAAAACGCGAAATGTAAATGTAGTTCATTAAGTGAGAGACTCATAAAAGAGTAATGCCTCTCGCGCGCCGCCGGGGCGCGCTTCAGCTGAGGAATATTTACGAGATCTTACTCCCCACATTATAATGTACCTTTTATAAGATGATAATCTCATTGCTTGCTTCTCGGCAAAGCCCGGACGAACTTAGCTTTCCTTAGTCTTCATCAACCGACCTATATAATCACATCACCATAACACAACAGTCGCTTCTTCGAAATACCCTTTTAACATTTTCCAGAAAAACAATCAACTCCAGCACCCAGCCAGAGCTTCCTAGAAAATAAAAGGCAAACATCTATTGTTCGTCTTCATATGACCTTTACAAAAATGAAATTGGATCCACCACTCTACTTTTTAAAATCCTACCCTATACACTAGTCTGCACCTCAGAAATCATACTAGTACTTATTCCAACAATACTAAATCTTTCATTTTTAACAAATGTTTTATTTAATCAAAATTATTTTACAAAAGTTATTATTCATAATTTAAAACTATTTTTCAAAATTATTATTTATTTATAAATATTTAGTAATTAGGGTTGAGCATGAAGGTTGCAATGGGGCATTCTTAAAATTTCAACCCATAGCAACTAAACACGTACTATTTTGAATTTATGGCTGTCCTCGTTGCATGAGTATCAGAGGAAGATGATGATTTCAGGGCTGTTGAGCAAAGAATATCTACATGGTAGGTAGATGTTAAGAGCTCCAGGCAGGTTGACATTCCCATCCCAACTTGCTGTGAAGCATTCCAGTATTGCATTCTTCATGTGCTTTATGATAAGGAATTCATTTGGTCCAATCTCTGTGACAACCATAGGTGATGTACACCTGGAGGCTTATTCTTGAACCGGTCGAGTTCGTGTAGTCGACAAGACTACAGGGACAGACCCTTATTTTTTTATTTAAATGAATGATGAAAGTCGTCGACGACACGATCTAGACCGGCCCAAGAAAAAGCCCCCTGAGGCTGCATTGTGGATATAACTCCGGTAATATAAACATCGCTATTCCACATATTTTTTTGCTTTATTTGTGGTGAATATATGTTCAAAGAATATTGTTGGAACATATCAGAGTTCACAAAACGGGTCTACATAGACTGCTTTGGATTACCATTAAATCACATAATAAATCATCCACCGGTTTAGATGCAACATCAGCATTAAGGCAAGTGCACACTAGGCAGAACGATAAAAGACTGTGATGAATCTTTGCATTTGTGGGTCACTAAGAAGATATGTTCGTTCAAGTACCAGTCTTAAATTATTATCACAACGATTGTTATTTTTGTGTGGTGAATATTAACGGATTAAACTACAACAACCATTCAAAGTGGGTTTATCCAAACTTGTCATCTGTGACCAGATCTATTCGAAGTTCCAATGATGCATTAGCACCATGACCATCAACAAATCAGGAAAAGGAGTTAGAAATTTTGATTGTGAGAGGGATGACAATGACTTTAATCTGGAAAGTTACCTCGGAGTTCCTAGGCCATTTAATCAAAATCAACTTGATGACTTGGTCAGGGACCTTAGATTGTCTAAAACTGCATCAGAACTATTAGCTTCTCGGTTGAGGGAAAGAAATCTTATAAAAAAAGAAACGAGAAATGCACGAAGGAGAAGAATTTTCTTTCTTTCGTTTCTGAAGAGATAATTTTGTTTTTTGTACTAACATTTCTGATCCGATGACTACAATGAATTAGACTGTTTATGACTCGTCAAAATAAAATCTCCAATATATTTTTTACATAATAGCAATAAGCTAGGTTCCTTGCTTATTGTACATTCAACCAAAGTGAATGAGGAAATCTAGCAATATATTTGGTTATGAATAAGATAAAGTACGAAAAACATAAGTGATTTATTTGTGTGGATTTGAAAATGGTCAATTTCTTATTGAGCCAACAAATTGGTTGAACGAAATATCGCTGTTTTCTCTGTTTATGGTATTATGGTACAGTAGAGCAAATACTCAGCACTAGACAAACAAAGACTTGCCTTTTAGGTGTGATCTGGTTTCAGGGAGTTTAAATGTTATGCATGTAGCACTTGTGCCCAGAAATTGTATAATCCTATACAAATAAAACTGATATTAATCAAACAATATGTAAAAGCTTTAAACAAGGAAGGTGAATGGCTCCTTTTCGCGATTTCGGAAATCCATGCGGCCTCTGGATTTAGCGTTTTGAACTATATCGGTGAGTGCTTGTCAGTAATATTTAACGTTGTATGCTGATCGTACATATTTTAACAGTTTTCGTTTGAAATAAAGGAATTTAAAGTGTGTTGTGACTTTTAAGTTGTGTTTTGCAAGCGACGGAAATTTTCCGTCGCGGACGACCAAATCGTCGAGCGGAATACTTTGCTTAGCAACGTATCGTTTACGCTGCCATTTTGCTTCACGTTGATAAGCAAAGTATTCCACTCGACGATTTCGTCGTCCGCGACGGAAAACTTCCGTCGCTAGCAAAACACGCCTTAACTAGTTAAATTTTCAATATTATTTAAATAATAACAATGACAAGTACTCCCCAATAATAAGCTGATTACGCGATAGTGGAACCACGTACAGGTAATAGAAATCACGAATACATTTCTAGAAAACTTCTGAATTTGAATACAGAAAAATTGACTGCTGGCATTTTGGGCGGCAGATCAGTAAGTTAATTTATGATCCGAATTTTATCAATTCTATGATAACAATTGATAGAAATTCTTGGAATCTATAGAATGTTTTGATTGTAAAAAACTTTTTGAGAAATAGAAAAGAAGTGATAACTATTTCCAGCAGGTTGATAAGATGCTGTATTACATCCACCAGCTTGGATCAGCATTAAGCACATTTCCTAAGCAATTGTTTAGACCGTTATGCTGAAAATCTTGGTCACTTTGGCGAGAAAAAAGGTGAACAATTCCACCAGAATCTTCACACTATGGAACAGGTGTAGCAGGATCACTGGGATGTACATAATGATGACTGACAACTGACAAGTGTTGAAGCATTTAGAGTGGTACTCGTCGTTCTACTTTGAGATATTAATCGGCTCGTTTTCACCGACTAAATATTCTTAATCTCACAACGTTTTTCCCTTAGACAATTAAATAAAATTTATAAGTTTTAGAGTTGTTATTGTTTCAGGAACCGACCCCAATGCCATCCTAATAATGTTTATAGGTTTCTCCGTAATGTTTTCAACCGCGAGTTTTTTACATTTTCTTGAAAATATTACATCGATAGAAGATTTGTTTGTCTCATGATTATGATCACCATCTTTTCTTAAAATTGTATATTAACTCTTGTCAGAGTTCCAAATTTTTGGTAACTTTTGCAGGTAATTTACTAATACCTTTGGTGTTATAATGTCAGGAGAGATATGGTTATTTCTGCAAGGGTATATGGCAGTGGTTATCTAAATTGATCTTACAAGGAAGGTAATTCGCTTTAAGATTGAAAATGAGAAAAACGTTACTCTGGGTATTGCCTCCTCTACATATATCTTTTTCCATGATTGTAAAGCTCGTGGCTGAATTAATAAATAGAGTATCCAACTCTTTAATTTTTTGTTTTTAAAGTTTGGCGAATTGGTGCAAAATTTTTTAATATGAAGTTTAGGCCACTAATTTACCAATAATCTTATTTAGATATTACAGTAAAACCTCTCCTTAGCGGTCACTTAAAATGTATGGATATATGATCGTCATTGAGAGGTAGCCGTTGTCGGGAAAAATTTAGTATGAACTAAATTTCATAAAAAAATAAAAAACTCGATATAATAGTGTTTTATTAAACTATAATTAAATTACATGAAATTTGTAACCATCCACTTGATGATGCTTTAAAGTTTTCCCATTTTAAACTTTTCTGTTTCCAGAGCTTTGGCTTTAATTAGAGTTCCAGATATTAGTATGTTTTTATTTCTGGCTCTGCAAAACTGTAGACGACCTGATCAATTGCCATACCTTCAGTCTTGGGAAACTTACGTTTCTGTTCCAAATTAGAGCCCTCTTCAAAAAGTTAGACTAACAACGATTAAAACAAATACAACTAACCAAAACATTAATAATTTCGCACTATAAATACTACCTTTGAAACATTCCTAAATAAAACTGATAACGTGATAACATATGACGCATTGAAGAGGTAAAACTACCTGGCGGATTATTTTTTGGTAGCCCTTAGCCCTTGTGGTGGGCGTGGCCGTTCTTAAAAGGGGACCGTTATCAAGGACCGATTAACATGTACTTAAGTATTAGTTCAGTGTATTTTTATAGAATTGGCCGCCTAATAGAGGTGACCATTCCATGAGGTTTTACTGAATACCAATTCATGGAGTTGGTGTTGGATAACACTTACAAAATCCAACGATCTTATTTTTTTACTTGCCTTGATTTGACATCTTTGAAGGTCCTTCTTGAAAAAAATTATTTTCCATCCCTATTTAATTCATCTAATTTTCTCTTCCTCGAACTTGGTTCCAAGTCCATCCATGTATTTTCATATTCGGCAATCCTTTCTTATGTTGTTGTGGCTGACACGGCGTCGTCTGAAGGCGTTCATATTTATCGGCTTCTCTATAGGTTCCCAAAATGCTCCAGATGATATTTTGACACAATTTAATGCTCCATTTCGGAAACGCAGGGCATTGAAGTTTACTCATTCCTTCAATTTTTTAACATAAAATCTACATTTTTAATAATAATTGGCTCAAATTTTGCACATACCTTACTATTGGCTGCCGCATTGAGATGAATTTGCAAATTTCCAAAAAAAAGTTAGGGTGAAGTTTTTCGGGTGAATTAACCCTTTGAACCCTTATTAACTTATTTGTACAACATCATAGTAATGAAAAAATTATGTAATCCCTTTTTCACGTTTTTATTAACTTTTTGCTCTTTTTAACCTTTTTGATAACCTCTTGCGTTTAGAAGTTATGGGATAAAATAAACCCCTTCAACTTTCTAAATGTGTACAAAATTAAATAAAATCATTTTATTTCTGTGCAAACTAAGATAAAGTTAGGAATTTTTAGAAGAATACAAAGTTTAATTAAGAGTCTGAAAATAAAATTATGTATGTGAAAATCCTCCATTTTAGAAATACCGGGTGTACATGCAAGTAAGTAATTTCAACACCCGGTATTTCTAAAAGGAGGATTTTTACATAAATAATTTTATTTTTAGACTCTTAATTAATCTTGTATTCTTCAAAACATTCCTATTTTTAGCTAATTTTGCACAGAAATAAAATAATTTAATTTAATTTTGTAGAGATTTAGAAATTTAAAGTGGTTTATTAAAATAAATAAATCCCATAACTTCTAAACACAACAGGTTATCAAAAAGGTAAGGTTAGGTTATTTTAGGTTAGGGTGTTCCAGACCACCCGTACCACCTCTTAATTTCGAGAACCGTTTGTCGTACATTGATGAGAAGAAAAATGTTATCACCAAAGTGTTGTATTGTTGGAAATGTCTATTAAAAATAAACAACTTTTATTAAAACACTTTTTTAATATCTTTCATAATTAAAAAGTTAAACGAGAAAATAAATGTAAACAAGTGAAAAAGTGTTTCTTAAATTATTGAAAAATGAAAACACAACCATCGTCCTCAATGGGCGAAGGCAGAGGAAACTCTGATTTTTTTTAAATAGAAACATGTATTTTTTTGGTACTGTTTTAATTGTTCCATAATTTGTCACCTATTTTTTTTTCGTTTAATTTGTTATTTATGCAAGAAATTAAAAAATAAAAGTTGTTTCTTTTTAAAAGACCTTTCGAACTATACCTTACTCGACCTAGGTTGCCATTTAAAATTTCAAAGTTACTTCCGGTTTCGGAAACTTCCGGTTTTTTATTGGAATTACGAATTATACCAAAAGATTCTTTGGGATCACAATGGGTTCTCGAAATAAAAAGGTGGTACGGGAGGTCTGGGACACCCTGTATATAAAAGCATCTTGTTTGTTCTAGACTTTTTAAAAACTAAAATATTAATAATATTATAGTATTGTTGTACTTTTTGAAATTCCACTAATTCAAGACTACAACAATCGAAGATTGTTGATGATTATTGATTGATTGATTATTAAATCATGTTCCGGAATAACGATTCCTGAATTAAAAAAAAATATTAGTCCACTTTTGAGTTCTTTGAGGGTCCTATTTTTACTTTATAGTCCACTTCACCTAGTTCTCCTACAATTTCGAGTGGGACAAACCATCGAAGTAATAGTTTTTTTGCTTCATCCCACTTTAGATACTGGGGTGAACACTTTCACTGTATCCCCATTATTAAATAATTTAGTCCTATTGCGCGCATCATTACGTTCTTTGTGTATTAATTGCTAATCACGAAACTCCATAACTGTTGAAAGTTGGATGACAGAATCTTGAATAAGTTCAGCTTCTGAGAGTAGCGCTAGTTCTAATTTCTTAGAATTCAAGATTGACTTCGGTTTGGTACACTAGCGGTACTGCGGATTCATATTTTATCCACTTTTCAAAATGCCCCGGATGAAATTTTGACAAAATGCACTGTGTCCATGTTTGAGTTTTTTGAGGGTCCCTTTTTTACTTCATGGTGCACTTCATCTACTTTTCCTACAATTTCGTATAGTCCGAACCATCGAAGTAATAGTTTTTCGCTACGTACCACTTTACATCCTAGGGTGAACTCTTTCACTTTATCCCCATTATTAAATAATCGTACTCAATTATATGTAAAGAATGGGGAGCATTTGATTGTGTCTTTATACACCATTGCAAGCCATGTATTAACTTGTACAATTTTCCTGAATTCCCATTAGTTTTGTAAGTTCCATAATCAGCTCCGTATTAAATACTTCACCTTTGTCAAAAATAACGAAACGCGGGCATCCATTCCTGTTTTTTATAAGAAATTTCGCTACTGAATCAGCTTTTACATCGCGAAGGGCCGCAGTTTCTATATAGTGCGTTGCGTACTCTGTAATTACTACGATTATCGTTTTCGAATTCCTGCTTCTTATAAACGATCCCAAGAGGTCTGTCCTACCACCTACCACGTTGAAAGGTAGGCCCACTGTAATAGGTTGTAGCATGCCCGAGGATTTCATGTTAGTGGGCCCTTTTCATGCTTAGAAATCTGGACATTCTAGTACGTACTTCTCTTTTAGTAATCCATCCCAATAAAATCTATTTTTGTTCCTTGGAGGTCTTGGTGAACCCTAAGTGACCACTCATAGCATCATATTGATTAGCAAAAACTATTTCCTTTAGAACATTATTTACTATGATAAAAATTGTATTTTATGTTGTTTGCACTTGAGGTGTACGTATAAATGCTAGAGTATGCTGTAGTCTTTGTTTTCCCAGTATATCTATCAAAGTTTGTTCCAGAAGGTCGTTGTAGGTTTGTAGAAGACGAAAACGGTCTAAACCGAAAATGTAAAGTTTAGTAAAATTATTTAAGAAATTATAAAAATATTGTAAGATATGGAATCAAGGCGATTACAGATAAAAATTGATTAGTAAATAAGATAATTGCGACCTTTACGTGCAAACAGAAAATGTCTTAAATTTTTGGATAATGCACTTGGCTGTGATTCTGCTAGATCACAAAGTATATAGTAAATATAATATTAAATTAAGTATAAAAAATTATTTATGTTATTGCGTTAATATTTAAATATAATGCTCTATAATTATAATTTTAATATATTTAGTAATTTTATAGTTAATACAATAATAAAATATTATTTTTAATGAACACTTTATTTTTAGGTTTTAAATTTATTGGTTTCCACCAAATTAAAATAATATACTTAAAGAAATTTGAGTCCCTAAAAATTATTTTTACATTAATTTTATGGATTATTTACGATTAATGATAATTACAACATGTTAGTTTGAATCATATAAATAGAAGGAAATATAGTACGTATGTATTATTTACTTTCGTATTCGTCCAAAGAAATTATACCCAGGTAGGTTATTTTTTTATATTTTTTAATTTGATTAAAATTTACTAAATCTAATTTACAATACATAACAGTTCTTAAAATAAAAATTTACGTGTTTTATAATTTCAGGATGAACGTTAAACTCATATTTATCTTGTGCCTCACGGTTTTACTAGCAAATGAGGCTTCCTGTAAGGGAGCATTTGGTAGACAAGGGCATAGGCGCTGGAGTGGACTGGGTCCTAGATGGCGACAAAATCCACCTCCACAAGGTAATGCCAAACCACCTCCAAGCGCAGATACTTCAAAACCAGCTGATGACTCTAAACCAGCAGATGTTTCAAAACCAGCGGATGCAGCGAAACCAGCAGATGCAGCGAAACCAGCAGATGCAGCGAAACCCGCAGATGAAGCGAAACCAGCAGATGCAGCGAAACCCGCAGATGCAGCGAAACCAGCGGATGCAGCGAAATCACCAGACGCACCAAAACCAGCGGATGCAGCGAAACCAGCAGATACAGCGAAGCCAGCTGATGACTCAAAACCAGCAGATGACCCAAAACCAGCAGATGATCCAAAGCCAGCAGATGATTCAAAACCAGCAGACGATTCAAAACCAGCAAATGACTCTAAACCAGCGGATAAATCGAAACCTGCAGATAATGCGAATAAACCTGATGAGAAGAAACCTAACCCTTTAATGGAAAGATTGAAAAAGGCTTTACAACAAGGTTTTAAAGCTGCCACCAAAGAAGCCATAAAAACATTTTTTAGTCCATGATAAAAAAATATAAATTTAATAAAACTATTATTGTAACTAAATGTTGATTTTTAATTACCCATTTTTAAATTTAATCAAAATAGATCCCAAAAATTTCAATGAAAACTATGTGCTTCCAATCCAAATGATGGTAAATTTTATGACTGGAATATTTCGGAAACGTAAATGACTTAACCTTTGGTAAATTATTTTATACATTCTAAATAAATAAAACAAATATAAATAGTATGTACATATGTTAGACCAATATTACAATATAAAAGTTGTTTTGGCAAAGATCTTTTATAGAAACATTTTTAAAGTGCTCTAATTGTGGTCAATTTTTATAATATATTTTATAAAACATTTTTCTATAATTTGTTTCTATAATGTTGCTCTTTCGAAACCGCTAGCGCTGTTGAAATGCGCGCTCATTTCAGTAAATAAGTTTCAAGATGTAAGTACTTGCTATGTTTTCTTATGTTTCAAAATTTTTGGTAGGATACAGAACAATTATTCACTTGTTTTCAATTACTAATTTCCAACAAAAAATATAATCCCTACTCATTTCTCAACAGAAAAGGTATGTTGACTCATATCACCAATATTTTTCGTTTTCTTGTAAATGGGGATTTTTTTTCCACTGGGCCGGGTGCTCAAATTTCATTTTTTTCGAAAATCACAAACTAGGCGTGGCAATTGCCTAACCTTTGGCTAGGTATTAATTTTGGTATTTTGGTAGTTTGACTTTGAAAAGCTTTTAATAATGTGGTCGCCTTCGTGTCACTCCAATCTAAGAAGTTTACATCTTTGGCCACCTAAGCGGTTGTTATAGATCCAAAGGACTCGAAAACCAAGGCAATTACAGATCAAAATTCATTAGTAAATAAGATAATGGGGACCCTTACGTGCAAACAGAAACATTCGCAAAAATGTATAAATTTTTGTACAATGCACTTCATAAGTTGGTTGTGATTCTGCTAGATCACAAATTATAAAGTAAATAAAATTTTAAATTAAGTATGAAAAAATATTTATGATATTGCGTTAACATAAATATAATTCTCTATAATTATAATTTTAATATATTTAGTAATTTTATACTTAATACAAAATTAAAATAATATTTTTAATGAATACTTTATTTTTAGGTTTTAAATTTATTGCTTACCAACAAATTAAAATGAAATTTCAGTCCCTAAAAAATATTTTTATATAAATTTTATGGATTATTTACGATTAATAAAAATTACATGTTAGTTTGAATCATATAAATAGAAGGAAATATAGTACGTATGTATTATTTACTTTCGTATTCGTCCAAAGAAATTATACCTAGGTGGTTATTTTTTTATATTTTTTAATTTGATTAAAATTTACTAAGTCTAATTTAAAATTCATATCAGTTCTTAAAATAAAAATTTACATGTTTTATAATTTCAGGATGAACGTTAAACTCATATTTATTTTGTGCCTCACGGTTTTATTAGCAAATGAGGCTTCCTGTCATGGAGGAGTTAGAAGACATGGTGGAATGGGTCCTAGACGGTCTGAGCGACAAGATCCACCTCCACAAGGTAATGCCAAACCACCTCCAAGCGCAGATACTTCAAAACCAGCAGATGTTTCAAAACCAGCGGATGCAGCGAAACCAGCAGATGCAGCGAAACCAGCAGATGCAGCGAAACCACCAGATGCAGCGAAACCAGCAGATGCAGCGAGACCAGCAGATGCAACGAAACCAGCAGATGCAGCGAAACCAGCAGTTGCAGCGAAACCAGCAGATGCAGTGAAACCAGCTGATGCAGCGAAACCAGCTGATGCAGTGAAACCTGCAGATGCAGCGAAACCAGCAGATGCAGCAAATCCACCAGATGTAGCGAAACCAGCAGATGCAGCAAAACCACCAGATGCAGCGAAACCAGCAGATGCAGCGAAATCAGCAGATGCAGCGAAACCAGGGAATGCAGCGACACCAGCGGATGCAGCGAATCCAGCGGATGCAGCGAAACCATCAGAAGCAGCAAAACCAGCGGATGCAGCGAAACCAGCAGGTACAGCGAAGCCAGCAGATGACTCAAAACCAGCAGATGATACAAAACCAGGAGATGATTCAAAACCAGGAGACGATTCAAAACCAGCAGATGACTCGAAACTAGCGGAAGATTCGAAACCTGCAGATGATGCTAGTAAACCTGATGAGAAGAAACCCAACGCTTTAATTGAAAGATTGAAAAAGGCTTTAAAACAAGGTTTTAAAGCTGCCACCATAAAAGCCATAAAAACAGTTTTTAGTCCATGATAAAAAAATATAAATTTAATAAAACCATTTTAATCAAATTTAATCAAAATAGGTTCCAAAAATCTCAATGAAAAGTATGTACTTATCCTTTGGTAAATTATTTTATACATTTTAAAAAAATAAAACAAATATATCTACATAGTATGTACATTCTATGTTAGGCCAATATTACAAAATAAAAGTTTTTATGACCAAGATCTTTTATAGACAAATTTGTAATGTGCTCTGCTCCTGTGTTTAGATCAAGTTTTTTGTGTTTAAAAATTGTGTTTATCTTTTATTGACCAGTGTGTGTTATTTCTTACTTGCATAATTGCATAAATACATTGTTTTGGGGTAAGTAATAAATTACAGCCTGTAAAAAATATTATTATTTTAATATATTAATAATAAACCCAAGGAAACTGATTTATAACTGCGTATCCCAAGTCGAAATTCCCAATAGTTTGTCTCTTTCGAAACCCAAATTACCTAATTTTTGGTGTCAGACTTGGAAAAACATAGTACCTACTATTTTTACATACACATTTGATGATTATTTGAAACGCGTGTTCTTATAGTTTTTTATTGATAATTATCTAAAAAATAATAAATTTGATAAATTTTTATTAATTGGTAAAACATCCACTTTGAAAAAATAAATAAACATTTTTTTTATATTTCACACTTGCATCTAAAGTCATAAAATGCAAAAAAAAAACTGTTTATAAAATTCACTTAAAACAAAACATTATTTAGGTAATATTCTTAAGAATAATATCTCCTATTATTTTCAAGAATAATATAGTATGTATTGTTTGAAGTAAATTTTATGAATAGTTTTTTGCATTTTCTGTAAAACTTTTTTTTGAGTTGTGTCACTTTACAAACAATAGTGTGCGTTATACAGGGCGTCCTAAGATTCAGTTTACAGGTCACATCTCCGTTGTTTGAAGATATAAAAAATGAAATCAACAAAAGTTTTTAATGATATCAAATTGGCATTCCAATTTCGTGCTTAAAATATTATTGGCTTTGCCCACCCTTAAGAAGTCATCATCAACTTTTTTTCAAGTGGCACCACCTACTTTTGTAAACAGAATTTTCAATACATAAAATTCGGCAACGCTGCTTGATTTTAGAAGCATTTTACAGAAAAATCTTTCAAACAAAAGTTGTATGATTCTTAGTGACGCACTTTTCAGAAATATTGCCATGACTTTTAACACTAAGTTAAACGCGATAATCACTCAACTTTTTTTAATTATCAACCACCCATTTTTTTTATGTATTATTAAAGCTTGCTTTCAGAGGTTTATGGAGCATATTTTTTTATTTTACTAAAGTAAATAATTTAGAAGTTAAAAGTTTAATAGGTATATTTGGTAACGCCGCACCGATTTATTTTGGATGTAAGCATTCTTGGGAAAAATATTTCAAATAAAAGTTGTACGATTTGTAGTTATTTAAAAAAATCGGCGCGGTGTTACCGAACTTGTCTATTAAAACTTTAATAAACTTCTAAACTATTTACTTTAGTAAAATAAAAAATATGCTCAATTAAACCTCTCAAACCAAGCTTTAATAATTCGTAATAAAAATGGATGGTTGTCATTTAAAAAACGTTAAGTGGTTATTGACTGACCTTCAACTTGATATTCAAGGTCATGGCAATATTTCTAAAAAGTGCTTCACTAAGAATCGTACAACTTTTGTTTGAAATATTTTTCTGTAAAATGCCTAATTTCCCAAATAAAGCAGCGTTGCCGAACTTTTGAAAATTTAAACCCTTGTAACTTTCAAACTATTTACTTTGTGTTTACTTTAGAAAAATAAAAGTATGTGTCCTGTATACCTCTGAAAGCAAGCTATAATAATATGTAATAAAAATAGATTGCCCCTATTGAAGAAATGAGCCACTGACATCGAATTTCTGCGGATGTATCAGTTTCACTGCAGTGCCGCCCCTCATAACTCATCACTGGATACTGGATCATCGGAAATCAAAAAACCAAAATGGTTTTATTAGTTGATAAGTTTCTGCGGGTAACAACGTCGAGTATTTTATATTTTTTTTTTTAATTTTTACGAATTTTAAAATAGCAGGATTTCCGATAACCCAGTCATGAGTTATGAATATGTTCCTTGAAGCTATAGTCATGTTCGTGCATTTCCGAAGTAAATCGGTTAAAAACAGGTATGTAATGCATTTTAGGCAACCCAATGTACACTAACATTGTATTGTTGTATTGTATGTAAATTAAATGTCAAATTTTAAAATTATTTTTAATATTACCTACCATTTATAAATTCCGACGTTTGATGAAAAAATAGCATTATTTATTCGGAGTAAAATAACTTTTTGTGGCTCGCATGTATCCACATGCTTGCTACAAAAAGTAATTTTTTTACACCTAATAAAACAATATATTATCTTTTGTATCGAATTAACCTTACTCCCCCCTTAAAGAGTGCCAAAACCAATAGCATTTTAGGGGTGAATTAAGTATGCCAATTTGATGCCATTAAAAGCTTTTTTTGATTTGATTTTTTATCTCTTCAACTAACGAAGATATGGTCTTTAAACTGTATCTTGGGACACCCTGTATATTTATAAAAGTAAAAAAAAGTTAGCACATAAAAATTAGATATGGGCACGGCATTTATTGAAAACTAAAAGTTGATATTCCAACGTTTAAGAGTATACATATTTTATAAAAATATATGATTATATTATTAAAAGAAAATGATTTGCATAATTTTCCCATTTAGAAGAAAAATGCATAAACTTGTTGTTTGCGTGTTAAATTCATAAATGTATAATATTATCGCAAATATTTATATCCATAAGTATATTAAAGAGATATTGTTTTAATATATTTTCATTTTTATCTTTAATTGCATAAATTATTGATCTATTAAGGAATCAAAAATAGAGTTTTATCGACTCAAGTGTTGTATATAAAGAAAAAGAAAAATCATTTGCGTTATTATTTTGTATATAAGCCTGTGTTTAGTGAATAAGTAAGTAAACATAATATTACATTATCTAGAAAAAAGTCTAATGTTTATTTTTAGAAACACAGAATGAAAATTATCATTGCATTCTGCTTGATTATAATCATCTCCAATGTTTCTGCATTCACGAGGATTGAACTGGATGGACTTAAGTGTTTTTGCATGTCTTCAACAAGACCCATAGTATCTAGGTTTAAATCCATTGAAGATGATGAAGATAGGTCGGAAAAATCAACTGAATCAGAAAATAGTTCAGGATCTACAGACGCTTCAAACGGTTCATCAGAGCTTACAATTGCACCAAATTCACCACCCAACGTAAGCCAAGAGTTTTCTTCAGAAGGAAGCATAATGTTCCCGGATTCAATAACAGCCAAAAAAGAATCCCAGTTGGCACCCACAGATTCAACACCTAACCTGAATTTCACCTCCATGACTCCCTCAACAATCGCAATACCCCCAATACCTAAACCATCAACAGCACCATCTCAAACAGCAGCAGTACCCATAAAACCACTAGAGTCTTCAACTTCAGATTCATCACAAGAAAATAGTTCAGGATCTACAGATGCTTCAAAAGGTTCATCAGAGCTTACATTTGCACCAAATTCACCACCCAACGTAAGCCAAGAGTTTTCTTCAGAAGGAAGTATAATGTCCCCGGATTCAATAACAGCCAAAGAAGAATCCCAGGTGGCACCCACAGATTCAACATCTACCCTAAATTTCACTTCCCTGACTCCCTCAACAATCGCAATACCCTCAATACCTAAACTATCAACAGCACCATCTCAAACAGCAGCAGTACCCATAAAATCACTAGAGTCTTCAACTCCAGATTCATCACAAGAAAATACTTCAGGATCTACAGACGCTTCAAAAGGTTCATCAGAGCTTACATTTGCACCAAATTCACCACCCAACGTAAGCCAAGAGTTTTCTTCAGAAGGAAGTATAATGTCCCCGGATTCAATAACAGCCAAAGAAGAATCCCAGGTGGCACCCACAGATTCAACATCTACCCTAAATTTCACTTCCCTGACTCCCTCAATAATCGCAATACCCTCAATACCTAAACTATCAACAGCACCATCTCAAACAGCAGCAGTACCCATAAAATCACTAGAGTCTTCAAATCCAGATTCATCACAAGAAAATACTTCAGGATCTACAGACGCTTCAAAAGGTTCATCAGAGCTTACATTTGCACCAAATTCACCACCCAACGTAAGCCAAGAGTTTTCTTCAGAAGGAAGTATAATGTCCCCGGATTCAATAACAGCCAAAAAAGAATCCCAGGTGGCACCCACAGATTCAACATCTACCCTGAATTTCACTTCCCTGACTCCCTCAACAATCGCAATACCCTCAATACCTAAACTATCAACAGCACCATCTCAAACAGCAGCAGTACCCATAAAACCACTAGAGTCTTCAACTCCAGATTCATCACAAGAAAATACTTCAGGATATACAGACGCTTCAAAAGGTTCATTAGAGCTTACATTTGCACCAAATTCACCACCCAACGTAAGCCAAGAGCTATCTTCAGAAGGAAGCATAATATTCCCAGATTCAATAGCAGCCAAAAAAGAATCCCAAGTACTACCACAAAATTCCGCAAAAGCCCAAAACCTTCAGACAAATGTACTGTCCCAGGAAAATATTTTAAATTCGGTACCAACCAAAACTGTAAATACCTTATCTCCAGAAAAGAACACATATGTAGGCTCAATAGAAGCACAACTGTTTCTACCCAATACCTCATCACATGAGGCTAGTTCTAAGCCAGAAAATGTGGATAATATTTCTGCAGCTGTAGATTCCCCAACTCAAGATAATACTTCAAAATCTGAAGATTCAACAAAAGTCAAAAATACATCCTTTGACGTTTCAGTACAGGATAACGACTTAGAATCTGCAGATTCAGCTGAAACAGAAAGGTTTCTAGCAAAAACAAAAGTCCCAGATAATGTAACTTTTATGTCAGCTGTGGAGGAAAAATATAGCGACGAGACAGAACCTACCCCAGAATCAGAGCCACAGTTTGGCGATAAAGGAAAATTTAATATGCTTAATGAAGACTTTAAAACATCTTTAGGTAGAAGGTTCACAAATTCGATTAAAGAAGGATTTAAAACTGCTGTTAAGGAAACTGTGAAGAATTTCTTTAACCTATTTAATTGATTTCAGACTAATCTTCTACTATTTAATTTTCGTCATAATTATTTTTAACTAGAATTAAAAAAAAATTAACGTAAAGAAATGTAAGTATTTATTTATCCCGCATATTTTATTTTAAATATTAAGATTGTAAATAACTGATAATAAAATATGTACGACAAGAAACAATAAATTATTAATAAAATATATTCAGAAAAAAATATGTAAAAGTTATTGATATGTTTAATCAAAACAAAAATATCCAAAAATATAATATTATTAATTAAAGTTTTTACACATAATATTGTCATCAATTCCAACAAATAGTTATGTCAGCTTTTGAGTAAGAAACTAGAGAAAAACGTGGAGAAATTCTAAAATATACAGTGGTATTACGAACTTTTTTATTAATTTCCATAAACTGCATCTTTTCCAATTATATTTCAGAAATAATCAATTGTATTTCAGAAAAAATCAAATTAATTTTATAATGTATCAATTGTATTTCAGAATAGTCATATGTAATATCACGAGTGGAGAAATTTGAGTCCAGTATTTTTCAGTGTCATTACCACGAATGTCATTTGGGGTTAAGTTTAAATTTTTAACCCCAAATGATATGAGTGGTAATGTATGAAAAATATTCAACTTATAATTTAAACAAGAGTGTATTTAAGGGACTATTTAACGATCATTTTCCACTTTTTTGTGCAAAATTTGACAGCCAACTTCAAACTTTTTGAAATTTGACATTAACGTCATAAAATAATCCCTGATATTTTTGACGTTTTACTTTTGTCACAAAAAATAATCACTTGTGAGTTGAATAGTCGATTTTATTTCAGAAAGAAGTAATTGTATTTCAGAAAAATCAATTTAATTTCAAAAATGTCCAATTGTAAAGAAATGAGGAAGTCAAGAGTTTTTGATTATTTCAATTGAGTTTAACATTGGTGAATAAGGACCTAACCATAATATTATTACTGGGGTAATGTTAAGTTGCCAACGCACAATTTTTGAAGAATTGTATGTGCTGTTCATGTGCACACCCAGCGCCAAAAAGTTTTTTTTACAATTGGTCCTGAAATTAAATTGATTTTTCTGAAATACAATTGATGTTTTCTGAAATAAAATAGATCTTTTCTGAAATTCAATTGTAAAAGGTGTAGTACAAGTGAAAATTATTACATAGAAATTGTTCATAATTTTTGAAAATTCTTAAACATCCAGGAAAAATAGTATTGAAAAAACACTTTTCTTAAAATAGTTTTTAAATATAGGTAACTATGATGTTTACGAAAACCTTACAAATAAAGATATTTTAGCTTTTAATGCAAGACTCAAATTTTATTTGCTTTGATTAACAATATAAGTGCACAATTTTATTTAATTACTTATATCTAATAAAAACATTTTGATTGATTTTGCGATTATCAATAATGACTTAAAAGAAATCAAAAAAGTTATGTGGTGTAATAAAGGATTAATTTTTTGATATTATTGATTTTCTTTAATTTTGTCAACTAATTACAAACTGATTATTGAATAATAATTTATTTCTTATTAGATTTAATTTTAATGAATAGCTTGTGCAAGATTATCAATCAATTCTTGTGTTATGTGTAACTATGGAGTGTAACACATCATCTAAGGTATTGTTTCCTCCTCCAAGTAACAGTTTCCTCAGGAATTCTACAATCCCTCTGAGGATTGGTGTGAGTCCATGCAAAGCTCCATCAGTTTTCGATATGCTTTGACCTTTTTTATAATTTGTAATAAAAATTATTAAAATATTATATTTCTAAAGTTAACCTGTTTTTTTCCTTCGATGACATTAACTGCGACGGTTGCCAAAATGCACAAGTAAAAAAAATTTCATTTTGAAGTTAGGGTACAGACTGTCGACAAAAATTATTTCAAATTAAACCTAATTAAAATTAAAAATTAAATTTATTGATTATAATGCAGATGGGAGTTACTTACTGTTTTGTATTGAACAAAATGTGGAACTTGAAGAAGTTGTGTATTTTTTTGTATTTCAGTTGCAGTTGCACAACACTGATAGACATATTTTGCACAATTTTGATTATTTTAATTAATTAATTATAACAAAATTATTGTTAATAAAATAAAATTTTAGTTACTTAAAAAATTAATTATTACCTACATAAATTAAAATACCGATTATTACAATAAATATTTTACAATTATTACTATTGTAAGTTTTTATTTTTTAGTACACTCATAATTATAGTTTCGGAGTTTTCAGTTAATTACCTTTCTAATATTGTTTATTTAAAATCAAAACAAATTTATATTTCAGTAATTTAACTAGAGATCGTCTTAAGGGTAATTTCTTTTATATTATAAATTTATATATTTTTAGAAATTTGCTGTACTTTATTTTTATTGTAATTATTTTTATCAATTATAAATATCATAAGTACCTAGTTTAAATAAGGATATTATTATTTCATTTGAATAATGAACGATAACGAAAAAAACTTTATATTTTGATGTATATCTATCCAACATATTCCAATTTAAATATTAAAATTTTAAGCAGTTAAAACAACCATAAAACATCACAATTTTCTTAAACCATTATTACCATAAATTCAACTAATATAATATCAGATTTTATCTTTTTTAATTTAAAGTTTTGAAAAAAATATAATTATAAAATTGGATTTAATAATTTATGAAAATGAAATTCATTACAAACAAATTTACATAAGTCAACTATAAATAAAACAAAAATGAGGCAATATTAACCATTTTAATATCGAAATGTATGTAATTACAGATAATGACTTCGAAAATTTCACTAGTCCCTTAACATTTGGTTAATACTTTTTACAATTTATTTAAATTAAATTTAAAATCAATTTAATATGAAAATTATTTATTTCTTTGTTGTACTTTTGATAATTACTATTGATAACACTGATGGAAAGGATTCTTCAGGTGAGTATATGCTATTTAAAATAAGTTTGAAAAATAAACTATTTTCTAGATAATATTAAAAATGGTGGAAATAATAAAGGAGTGTCAAAAATATCTATGACAAATGGACTTTTGGGCAATATTGTTCATATTGTAGTACAGCTTTTATCATTTGTAAGAAGGTTATTGCTTGGAGGTGAAAAAACTACATTGGATGATGTAATAAAGGCGGTTGATACACTTGTGGAAGACATAGCCATAACTATACACAAATAATTTAAAAGAACCTAAAAGTTTGTTTGTTCACATTACAAAAGTAATTTAAATTAAAGAAGCATAAAAATTAAATTTTGTCTCTTACTACATTATTTTTGAAAATATAAATAAAATTTGCATCCACAGCCCAATAAAGGGCATCTTAAGGGAATTGTCGAACTTTTTCAATAAAAATGTTTTTAAATAACCATAAAATTATCCATCAAACCTGATAAACTATTTTTTTATTGGTTTATATGTATAGAATTTTAAGTGATTTGAAATTGCAATAAATAAAATAGAAATCAATTTTTATAATCTTCATTTTGGTGTTATATTATACATACGGGTGTCCCAAAACGAAGTCATCAAAAGAAAATAGTAAAAAGTAGACGAGATTTCATCGACCAAAAAGCCCAGTAGTCAGGGTCGGAATAGCCCTGCATTTTTTGCCGGGACTTTTAATTTTGTTGCCACAAAAATGTCGTTTATTTAACATTGTTTTGTAGTTCATAAGTTCGGTTAATTTAAATAAGAAAAATTATAAAACAAAGCAAGTTAATGCCAGTCTGGCATAAAGTTACAAAAAATATCCTTCCGTCAAAATATAAATGAGAAATGACTTTTTTTCTTGATATTTTCGATTATATCTTTGAAATAAGCTTCATAAAGGAGCCACTTTTTTAAGTCCGTAAAACTTCATTGTAAACTCTATCAATTAGTTAAAATTCCCAATAACTTTTTAAGGAAGTACTTTGTATTTAGTTTTACTCCCTGTATCAACCAAAAAATTGTCAAATTCGGCGCCATCCTGTATATTTGTTACATACATATTAGATTTTTATAAATACATATTTAAAAAATTTATATTTATACAGGGTATTCGAATAATAGGTTAGCAGAAGAAAATCATTGAAAGAAGACGAGATTTTATCGACAAAAAACCCAATATTGTTAGTCGAAATAGCCTAGCTGTCTTTTGCCTGGCCTTTGTATTTCATAGGAAGATACACATTTAAGAGTTATAAAAGTTAAAAAGTTCTTCAGTAAAAAATGTTTTGTTTTGATATTCCTTGTTTACTATTTTTATTAACTAAGCATTAAGTAATAGTTTACAAATATTTTTAATTGGTTTAAACAAATCAATTAATGAAGGGCTTTTGCAAGATTATCAATCAATTCTTGGGTTGGTGTTAGCACATCATCTAAAGTATTCTTTCCACCTCCAAATAAGACTTTCCTAAGAAATTCTACGATTGCTCTTAAAATTGGTGTTAGTCCAAACAAAACTCCATCTGTTTTTGAAACTCCATGTTTTCCTTCAGCAATACCAACGGCTATGATTGCCAAAATGCAAAAGAATATAACAAATTTCATTTTTAAATTGGTTTTCTGAAAAAAAATATTAATAGTTTTATGTATTTGAAGTTTTTAGAATTCTAGGCTTATAATTATTTTTAGAGAGAGTTACTTACATCTTTTGTCAAGCACAATTTGTAAACTGATAAAGTTTTCAAAAACGTTTTCACTATTTATACAGTCGAAAACAAATTAAATGATAAAAATTATAATATTTGGTTTATTTTCAGTTTATACCGTAATAAAATGTCATTGTGTAATATTTATTATTTTTATATTTTTAATTATTCATAGATTTATTTATAGAATATTACCACCCTTATTAATTACTGCGTTATAATATGTGGGACAAAATTTATTAGTGGGTAGTTGGTAGACGATATCAAAACAATAAAAAAAGTTCCTATAAACAAATGTCAGATTTCGATTTCTAAAGAAACTGCAGTTCTTCAAAGGTAGTGACAAAAAGTGAGTTTTGGTTATTTATTTCGTTATTTTAGTATGAATAAAATATACAGAGGGGTGCGGCCAACGATGAAGCTTCGTTATTTCTTTTCCGATTTTAGTAAAGTGATATATCAAATTAAATGGTTTAAAGACTACTACTATCAGATAATAAAAGATTAATTTTATTTTTGAAAACTTCAGAGGAGGAGGAGGCAACTTTTCTTTTTCAAATGGCAACATATTTTGTTCGATCGATTTATTAACAAAAATAATCTAATCCAATTTTTACGAATAATTTTTTTTTAAATTAATTTTTAAAATTTTTTTTTTTTATTTTTTTTATTTTTTTTTTAAACTTAAAAAAATAAAAAAACTCAAAAACTCAAAAACAAAAAAAAAACAATTGAATTAAATTAAAAAAAATATAAAAAAATAAAAAAAATAAGAAAACAAAAATTAAAATAATTAAAAAAATTATTGGTATAATTGACATACATTATATTTGTTGCCATTTGAAAAAGAAAAGTTGCCTCCTCCACCTCTAAAGCTTTCAAAAATAAAATTAATCTTTTATTATCTGATAGTAGTATTCTTCAAACCATTTAATTTAACATATCATGTATTAAAATCGGATGAGAAATAACGATCAAGTCGTGATCCATAATGATTGGTTACGATCCAAATACATACAAAACTTTATCTGCTTGCATAAATCTTGAAAAAAATTGAAATAAATTAAAGGTGAGTTTATGCTCAACTAACAAATAACCACTAACAATTAGCCACTAACAATTAAGAAGATAATGCATTCAATTGCATTTGACTGTTTATATTGCCACTAACAACAAACCATTAAGCATTAACAATTAGCCACTAAGGAGCCAAGTTTCGAATTTATAATTAGGAATTGCTAGTGGTAAGTGAGTATAGAAATCTATATAGTTGACAGTGTTATAATATCATTTTATTGGATAGTGAAACCTTTAATGGGAGTGATTTGGAAGTGCTGAGGAGTTGGTAAAACTTTTTCAACCCTTTGATAATCAAATCGACAATTTGAAATATCGCGTCGAATATGTCAAATTTCTTAATGCTTAGTGGAGTATAAACACTCATATTTTACGCTAGTGGTTGACTGTTAGTGGTTAGTGGCTAATTGTTAGTGGTAATTGTTAGTTGAGCATAAACTCACCATAAAATTTCTTGACAGCTCAGTGTCATCAATTTGGAGCCCATAAAGTATTCATTATGGTCGTTCTCTATTATTTGGCGCCTATAATGAAATCGTTACTATTTCCTTATGAGCCTGAAACCGATAAAGATCGTCATTATGTCATGCAAATTGACACACGTAAAGCTGACATTATACTATCAATCAAATAATTTATTTATGCATTACAAATATTTTGTTTAGACAAGTCACAACATAAAGATAAAAACATCATAAGTATAACTAACATACACAATATTACATAATACAGTAAAATGATATATTACAGTACTCTATTTTCATATTCATTCAGCAAAATTGACTTTAATTTAGAATATATTTGGATCTGTTAAGAATTCGTTTAGGCTATAGTAGGCATTGTCCATGAGCATTTTGTTAATATGTTTTTTAAAAGATTCTGAGTTTAGACTTCGGATTTCTGGCGACAGTTTATTAAAAACTTTTGGCCCGTATAAATTTGCGGCAAATCTGACCGGGAGATGGTGACAGATTTCAAGAGACGATTTTCTCGTTTATGCCTTTGAGAGGACTGAAAGGTATAAAAATCCTAATAATAATGAGGAAAAATTTGAGCGGTCCCCGCGTGACCATCAAATGGAAAATTCAATTTTCATTTGCGCAAAAAATATTTATTCTGAGACGATTTTGTCGCCGCTGCCATATACATTAACACAAAGTTAAAATACACTCTAGCAGCGGAAAATTATAGGCATAAGCGTTGCAGGTGACCAAAGGGTTGAAATGATGATTAGAAGTTGTCAGAGAAAAATGGAAATTTTCGGCGATTTTCTCGTTGCTGCCAATTGAAAGTATGAAAGTTTTCATCATGAAACGCCCATAAAAATATTGGCATAAGGTCAGCGAATGCCGTAGTGAGATTAAGTGCCGGAAAATTTTGTGGACATTTCCAACGTTTTTAGATGATTTTGTTTCTTATGCCTTTAAAACTATATAAAGTTCATGATAATTTATATATAATGTATAATTGGCATAGCGGTTGAAGGTGTCTGAAATGAAGGCATAAGTAATAAAGTTACAGAAAAACACATGAAAATTTTCACCATTTTGATGTTCATGCCATTTTCCATGTGCCTCGAAAAAGCTACATTAAACCTGTATAACAAAAGGCATAACCATGTAACAGTCAAATTTGACAGTAATTGTAAATATTGTTTTATTTTATTTCACTAGTGGTTAAGCACTAGATACTTGTAAATATTAGTTTCAAAAAAGTTAGGAAATATATTTTTCAAATCTTCCGTTCCAAAAGTTGCATACAGTGTTTTGTTATGAGTCGAATTTAATAAAGTACACATTCAAATAAATTTTAACAATAGGTTTTATTTTAATTTTAAAACGAGATTTCATTTTTGCTTTTAACTCGTCACTTGTAGACTGAATGCGAACGTTGAAAAAGCTAAAATTGTTAGTAAATCGGGAAACTTAGTGTTTTTTCCTATCGCTGTAAGCGGATTAGTTGCTACTATTTTGGAAGTAAAACGACCTACGAATAGAGATTGGATCAGTTGGGAATATTGGATCTATCGATATTATCGCAATTTGGCGGAATTTGATGGTTGCTTAATGACACCGCGTGTTCGGTCCATTGTTAATGAAATCATTCACTTATTCAAAACCCGACCACGTTGATTTAAATTATTATAATTTTCCTAGATTAACTTATTAAATTTCTCGTCAATCATAAATGCACTTGTTTTAATTAATTTGACTACTATAACAAAATGCTGATGTTGTTTGGAACTTTGTAGGTTTTAATGCAGGGTTTTACCACTGTGTTAAGAAAACGTTTAATGAATGACTATTAGTTGTCTATCGATCTAAAGTCGAAATTTTGGTGAAATCCGTGGATTTTGTGTGTTTGAAGCGATTTTGGAATTTATTGTATCACATCAATTGTCGCCATTTTGTGGACGAGTAGAATTCCGGCTGCTTGAATTTCCTAACGAGGTTAAAGTTCATTTTGGATGTGGTTCCTGCTGTCGGAGTCCGAGTTTGAATTGCTGACCCTGACCGTGGACTACGATTGAACAGAGGATTGACCAGATAAGCCTAAAATTAATCTAAGTCATTTCTCAAAAGTCGGAGTACTTATTACCTTTTTTTTTTAACTTAATTTTGGTGGGTAGCGCCCTTAAAAGTTGAGGCGAAAATTATTAACATTATATTTCAATATTTTCATTTTGTTTATTAATTATTATTATCAATTATTAATTGGATCTTAGATACGTCAGTTGCCCAACAAAAAAAATTTCTTCGTAAATAAATACGCCTAAATGTTTAAGCAAGTTATAAATATAAATATTTGATATCTGTAAGCGACCTATAACGTTATTTCTCGCAGCTTTTGATATTTTTTGTGGTATTTATAATTGTTATTGCGCAATTTAGAAAACCTACACCAATACCGTTTTGGGTTTTGCTAACAATAGTTGTTTTGCAAGTTGGAAGAGGAAAAAAAAATCTGAATTTTAATTTTTTTTTGCTAATTTCATGTTTTTTTGGTGTATTGGAAAACTGATTTATCTACATGGTATTTTGTAAACTTTAATCCATTTATTTTCTTTATCTTCATTACTGTAATTACAATAATTTTTTTTTAAATAAATAGTTTTTTATATTCTTGAACCCTCTTTTGCCAACCTGAAACAAGCCTTATCTATTAGGAAAGGTGTAACAAGGTTACAACTTTTATAAACAGAACTTCAGTACATAGATCTGAATTGTAGTAAATAAACTTAAAAAAAAAACGTTGTTGGTGAGATTGCAAGTTCTTGGTTATTGCAACTGTTGATTTTCTTAAAACCAAGTGGCGCCTATTTTTAATTTAGTATTCACTCACTCCCATTTCCACTGAGTTATAGCCGTGACAGAAAATCTTTTCACCAGTACCGTTTCAGGAATTTTGTTTTATTAAAAAAAAAAAAAAACGCGTCACAACCATAGATAATGCCGAACATGTGATATAACAAAAAATAATCGCAAATATTAAGAGGATACGGAGTCAAATGTTCAAAACGCAGCGTTTTAATTATTTAGGAATTTTTTGACCTTAAGTATAAACAATTCCTTCATTTACAATTTTTTGCTTTATATGAATCAACTCTTATGTGAACGTAATTTGTGTAAAATCAGAATTTAAATGTAAAATTCAATCTGTAAATTAAAAGACCGCCTATGGTCGTCGTGGTGGATAAAACTTTAGGGTTAGATTGTAAAACAAATTTCATCGTAAAAAAACAAACGGTCCATCATTGATAGAGTTTTGCCACACATCAGTGTATCGGTAATAACAACGTAACCAAGTCGTGTAAAGATTAAAGAAAATTATCACTAGAAAACCAACACCACCCTCTTTCAATTAATGATAACAAAACAATATAAATCGTTGATAATATGGTAAATATAAAGGTGACAAATAAAAAAAGAATCTATTTTTTGAATTTTCTGATAATTTCTGAAAATAAAGCCAATTAAGGGGGTGTTCTTTCTTGTCTTCTGAAACTACATTATTATATAACAAATCATAAAAGTTTTGAGTTCGCAGTTATTTTCCTTCACTTACCAAATCATTGTCAAATTACTCTTTCAACTTGTAAGAACATGTTTATAAATTTTCTGTTATTTTTTTATTAATTTTGGATATTTGTCAGACAACTGAAAAACATAAATTATTTTAATTTTTTTATTGAACATTTGTCAACGATTTCTGTTGTTTTGTTATTACTAATTGAAAGAGCACAATCTGACAATCAAATTTGTTCTACCTTCTAACCCTGAAGTTTTATTTTACCTACCATGAACGGGAAACGGTGCCCTGTAAAGCAGCCGAACGTAGAATAGCCGAACAGTGAAATAGCCGAAAGTGAAATGGCCGAACCGTAAAGTAGCCGAAAGTGAAATTGCCGAACCATAGTTTAGCCGAAACATGAATTGGCCGAACCGTAGATTGGCCGAATCAAAAACCGTAAAGTAGCCGAAAGTGAAATAGCCGAACCGTAGTTTGGCCGAAACGTAAATTGGCCGAACCGTAGATTGGCCGAATAGTAAATTTTAAATAGATTAATTACTCAAATATTAATTTGTGTATGATTGATTCCATCGATTTACGTTTCGGCTAATCTACGGTTCGGTCAATTTACGTTTCGGCTAAACTACGGTTCGGGTATTTCAGTTTCGGCTACTTTACGGTTCGGCCATTTCACTTTCGGCTATTTTACTGTTCGGTTATTCTACGTTCGGCTGTAGATCTTTGGTGAAGAAACACGATGGACTTTTGTATGGCCTTGCACCTCTTTTAAGAAAACTTATCGAATTCCTTAGAAAACTATTGCTTGGAGGAGGAAAGAATACATTGTTCTCCAAAATCTTGCAGAAGCACTTCATTAGATAGTTAGAACGTATTTAAAAAAGTATTAACTTAAATAAATATATTAATGACTACATTTAATTTTAATCTACCTACAATCAAAGTTTTCGTTTCAGAGGTGGAATTCTGTAAGCTAGTAGATTGATATCGGTAGTGAATCGATTCGTTAAATATTTTCTGTCTCCCTCTTACACACAACAATAGTCATAACGTGGAAACGAGACGAAAATGGGAAACCATTGCTATGACCTTACAGAATTCCACCTCAGGTCAGATGGTCCTAATTGTACACATTTGAATAGTGACAAAAAATAAGATGTACAATTTGAAAAAACGTATCTATTTAAATTCTTGCATTCTGTCTCACCCTGTATATTTTAGAAACTACTAGTTTTTCTAAAATTTTTGGTAGAGAGTTTTTTCAAAAGCATCAATAGCTTTTTTCGTAGTACTTCCAAAACGAAATGATTTAGGCCCATTGTAATTTATACAAAATAATATTCTTTTTTGAAGTAGAATACAATAGCGTGAAAATATACAGGGTGTTCCATTTAAAAAAAATATAATTTTGCTTCAGATGTCCATGTTGGGACACCCTGTATATATCGAAAATATTTTTAAATTGTGGGGCATACATGTATCTACATACCTCTTGAAAATCGCAAGTCGATATGTTTTATAGCAAAGAATCTGTAGACCGCTTACTGATGACTGGGTCCTGGGTCACCCTGTATTTATTATTTAAAGCTTCAGTAAAGCTCAAAAACATGTACAGTGAATTCAATAACGTCTGAAACCGCAACTATACAACCAATACTCTGTAGAGATATTAAACTTGCTAAGTTGTTTACCTGTTAATTTTCATTCAAATTTAAATCTGATTTGTCACTTTAACTAAAGGGTCCCTCAGCAGTTTTTCTTCGGGTATTTCTTCAAGTCATTTCTCAGTGTGTTGCAAATTTTATAAAATAACAGTGCTTTTCAAAACTAAAATTACTGCAGTTAAAATATTCGCGGTGCTCATTTCAGAGTAGCCAACTGTGGGAAACTTAGGTTTCCTACCATGCAATGTCAATGGTTTCAATCTTGTTTGAATTTACTGTACTAATGCGTTAAATCAAAAAAGTAGGTACCGAATATAAAAGTTCATATTTTTGCCACAAGAGGACAAGCAGTATCTAAAAATTCCCAGTAGTCAAGAGAGAAGCTTGCTATATTTTTAAATACAGGGTGATTACTTGAAAACAATCAATCCTAAATAAATTCAGTTTGATGAGATGTATAAAAATGCGGTTCATTTCAAATAATGGCGAATATATCTAAGGTTAAGTGACAAGCACATGCTCTGTTAATTCATCGCAATTCAGTGAGCAGCAAAAACGTAGTAGTCCTAACATCCTAGTTTTGCTATTTTATGGTATTTTGGTTGTTATTACCAGGTCTCACTTATGAAGATTTTATTAATCCTGACTAATTGTTCGTTTTGACACACCATAGCCCTGAAGAAGGTTACTTTGTAACCGAAACGTTGGCGTATGTACGTTTTTCTATTATAAGTGGATTAATTATATTCTCAAGGATATCTTAATTCTCCATTTAAATTTTCTTCCATAAATATTGTTCCTATTATAGCATCTCCTAAAATTCCAAATATTGATTTTTTAAGGAAACTGCGTGTGAATTATAGTATGTAGTTAGATAAGAATTTTCATTATCCTAATAACGAGTGTTACGTCTATTCATTCATTCATCACTAAAGAAAATATTGCGAACTTGCGAACAAATATCGAATGTTGGGCAATTATTTCTATCATTTGTTCACAAAATTTAATCCTTCTATCAAAATCATCCTCTTTAAGTTCATTAACTAGATGCATCTCATAGGAATAAAATTTGTTTATATTTAGTATCTTTGAGAGCCAAATGACAAAAATGCCTTAGAATTTCAATTTGCGTCGCCTCGCTCAGCAATTTTTCATCCTGTTCGAATTTTTTTTGCAATAGTTCTAATACTATTTATTGCTTACATACTTGTCAGGATAAGTCATTCATTAAACATAGCGGCAGTTCTTTGAACGTGTTCGTTCTGTCAAACATAAAGGTGCTCATACACCAAAATTGTATTGTTACAATAACATGTTAGCAGCAAAAATGTTTTCAACATTCATTAAGCCTGTGTAAATAAATGCTGCTTCCCTTATGTCAGAAACAATGTTGATAACTTATATAACATAAGGATAGTAACATGTATTTACATAGGCTTCATGAATGTCGGTAACTTATTTGGTGCTAACATGTTTTGCTGTCAACATGTTATCAACATCCTTTTATCCTGACCGCTTCCAGAGTGATCGCAAAATTTGTGTTGCCAACAATGCTAACAACATTGTTGTCAACATGTTATTGAAAATTATAACAAATGCTGACCACAAATTTTGGCACCAAAAGTTGGCAGAAAAATGTTACTTACATTTTATAATAGAATTAATAAAATTGATAGAATGTTGATAAAAATTGCTGTCAGCAAGTGTTGACAACAAATGCTGTCAACATATCTCCGTCCTAGGGCGCGTTCCAGTAATGAACACTAAAGCCCACGACGACCGCAAAATCGTTCTACATAAGACCGCGATTTTTTCTTTCGTGCATCGATGGCGACCGCAAGAAGCTAACAACGACCGTATTTTTTCGTGGGTTTCCGTGGTTGTTTGTTGAATGGTGACCTTTTGAGCTAGTGGAACGGGAAAATTTTGTGGTCGTGGTCGTGAGCTTTAGTGTTCATTACTGGAACGCGCCCCTAGATTTTAAATTTGTCGCTTATATTGTAAGAAACATATGGTATCAGCAAAGTTACCTCCGGTGTGCATAGACCTTAAAGCATATAGCATAACAATTTCAAGTCTTTCTACCTTTAAAACCTATTTACTTATACAGCAACACAATAAAAAGGAAAAAATATTTAGGTATTTATTTTTTTTTTATTATTTGTAATGACAATGACATAATGTAATCTAATCTAATCTAATGGTTTTGTCACAGTATAGATAACTACCAGTAGTTTGTCGCTTGCGTAACTGAGTATAGTTACATATACGTTCAAGGTCACCATAAATTGTCACGTCAAATACCATATAATTAACATGAAGTAACGCTACTGGTAGTTGCCTATACTGTGGTTTTGTAACGGTCGTCTGACACTTGTCAGCATAATGTGTACTTTGTTTTGAATTTTTTTGTTTATCACATCTATTCTTTCGATGTCTAAAATCTTCCTAAAAATTTCAGTTACTCCTGTAAAAGGGCGTTAAAATAAATAAATAAATTTACTCAAAATATCCATTGTATAGAAAATTTTTATATAATGTTCCAATAATGGCTATTTTTAGTACAAGTGAGCAAAGTGTTTGATTTTATCATGAGTTTGATTCTTGGGCGCCCGAGCCGTAGGCGAGGGCCCCAATCAAAGGAATGATAAAATCACTTTGCTCACGTGTGCTAAACCATATTTTTTCCATTTCCATTTTCATTGAATTAATAAATAGTATGTACTTTAATTATATTTTCTAATTCTTAGAAAGTCTTATTGTTAAAATATGTGTTATCCAAAATATCAGAAGGACCACTTACAATCATATCATTTTCACTTTTCCATTTTGATATTAATTAAATTGTAACACAAAGAGATACAAATTTTAAATTTCATTATTTTAGGTTATGTGAACCTACGTTTCTGCATAAAGAACTCGACAACAGAATTGTTATTTGTTTAAATAAAATTATTAAATATTATAACTTCTTTAAATTTTTTTGTAGTTAACATTTAAATTAAATATTTCTTAATTCTTTTTAAATTTATAATTGAAGTTTTTTGTATGCGTTGCTAGGCAACCAACATTTTTCTACTCATTTGAGTGTGCAAAAGATTTTAGCCCACTTGTGAATAAAATATGTGCTTTACCCACTGTTCCAAAAGTAATAAAACGTAAATTTTTTTAATATTCTTTATTCATCATTTTCCAAATTGTACTAATAATATTAACTAATGAATAGCTTTAGCAAGATTATCAACCAACTCTTGGGTTGGTTTCAAGACATCATCTAAAGTATTTTTTCCTCCTCCAAATAACAGTTTTCTGAGAAATTCTACAAGCGCTCTAAGAACTGGTGTAAGTCCAAACAAAACTCCATCTGTTTTCTTCGATACAGCTCCCTCATCATCACTACATCCTAGATTTTTTTTATATTATTATAAGCTATATTAAAATAATATATTATTTTGATTGCTTACCTGAGCGGTGTTTTCCTTCAATGACATTGAAGGCTACGATTGCCAAAATACAGAAGAAAATAATTAATTTCATTTTGCAATTAGGATTCTGTTGAGGAAAATTAATTTAAGCAAAAAAATAGTATAATAAGAAACCATTGTAATATTGTGTGGTGGGTACTTACTGTTTTTCAGTTGATCAAAATGTAGTAGTTGATGTATTAATAATTTTGGTATTTATACGCCAGAAAATGGCTATAGGTACTTATTGTAAAATCGGTTTTACAAATAGCTTTAATTGTTAATAAAATTTATTTTTGGTTTTCACTTTATAAAAAAATGTTCATAATTGTTATGTACAGGGTGAGCTAAACTGATTGTGGTCAATTCAAATTTCCCGGGTAAAAATCTGGGGAATTTGTTCAAGTTCATTGTAACAGAAATTCATGTCAAAATTATAAAAATGTAACTAGACTACACAAAAACAGCGGGGTAGGTCGAATTTTTACCGTTGTGTCTTGTGTCAATACATCAGATTTTTGTATTTAGTTAATATTATTTATCTATGATTATGCCTTTTATTTCATAAACATCAGTATTTATCAAGACTACTTTGCGTAAATTTTTGTATTGTGTCAACATTTGACATTTGTTGTATAATTAGAAAGACTATTCAACTCACAAGTGATTATTTTTTGTGACAAGTAAAACGTCAAAAATATCAGCGATTATTTTGTGACGTTAATGTCAAATTTCAATAAGTTTGAAGTTGGGTGTCAAATTTTGCACAAAAAGTGAAAAATATTCGTTAATAGGCAGATTCTGGTCAAAATTAAAGGCCTTTATACCCAGATTCTGAGGTGGAAGTTTATAATCTTACCGAGTTAAGCCGGTTGTCATTTTTCCCGTTAGCTCGATTTCGTTAGTTACGTGTTTTTGGTAGTTTATAACACACACCGAGTTATGAATCGGGACGAAATTGCAAACGAGAACCGTTGCAATGTTGCCGTCATTGCTTCATTATTTTATTTTCTCTATGGTTTTCCTTATTTCTGATGATTTTCGAATGCTACCAGACTACTAATCATAAACATAACCTTGAATCTGGCGTGTGTTTAATCGATTTTACTGTGGTGGTAAATTCTGATTAATAAAATATCGCTCGAAAATTATTTTGGAAAACGTTATAGGCCGGGCGCGCACTGAGGTGGTGTGGTGGTTGTGGTGGTGTGGCGAGTGGCGAGTGGCATTTTTGAAACGCTTTACAACTAGTACTGTGACGCTCTTAGGGTGGTGAGGCAGTGGGGTGGCATTTTTCAGGTGGCACCCCACTGCGTGCCGACTTTAGTTCGCGCTATTGTATTTGTTATAAACTATTTTGAAGATTATGCCATTTATCACTTTATTGCCACGTCACTTCGGGCCAATTTGGTGCGCGCCTGGCCTCAGAGAACGATCCAATTGACCAACATGACCCAGGGCCTATTAACCCTGGCGAAATAACAATATCTTGAATAGTCAGTTTTTTTTTAATTTGCCTACATTTATTTTTTTTGATCAAATAAAAAAGTGGTGGGTTAATTTTAGTTAAATTTTTCACTTTGGTATGGTGGTTTCTTGAAGTAAATAATTTTTACTCTCTATGGAGTTTCGAATTTTAATCCAAGACCAAGGCATACTCTTTAATTAACTTTTGTGTCATTGGATGCAATATGCATGGTACCATTTTGTACAGACATTAAACTAAGTACATTTGGGTTCATTTTTTGCTTAAGAGGTTTAAAAAATCTTTTATACAGACCACCTCCTCGTAATTATACGATTCTACGCAGGTGGTACTGAGGAAATCTCCATAAAACTGGACTCGTCAAATAACCCTATCCTCTTTAGCCTCGCAGGAGCGGGTATCACTTCGGTATTATCCTCAGCTTCCTACTATCAAAAAATTATAAATCTCCATCTTACACCTCTTACGAATTGTTAGTCCCATTTCGCCCTTTTTTGGTAGTTTAATTAAATATTTGGATAGGCAATATACGGTAAAATTATTTAAAAAGACTTGATATTGTCGTTTTAATCAAATTTCGAAGCTATGTTTAAATTAATCCTACTGCCTAGGAGTAGAAATTACTACTTTGCACTGACAAGGAATAAAAGGGCGGAGTAGAAATGAATTTTAGGCAACCCAATATACACTACAATTGTATTGTGTGTTCTATTTATATTAAATTTAAAATTTTAATGTTTATGTTTTATTCGGAGTAAAAGAACTTTTTGTGGCTCGCATGTATCCCTAGGACTCGCAACGCTCTTCCCGCAAACCTACAGGGTCGCCACAAAAAGTACTTCTTTAACTCCTAATAAAACAATATACTATTGCGTTTACCAAGTAGTCATAGAAAAAGTATATTATTCAACGAGCGAGTAATGATAGCCATTACTCAATCAGGTCTGTTACGACACTCGCCTTCCGGCTCGTGTCGCAATTTCGGCCTTCGTGAGTAATGGCTATCATTACTCGCTCGTTGAATAATATACTATTTTCGATTAAGACTACGACATTTTTTCTTTTTTCAATCAAAACATATGAACCTCGAACTATCCTCTCAAACTAAAGTCTTAAGTAATTCAAAGTACCACATATGCAACTACAAATATAACATAAGTTTATTACTTTTAACTTTTTCCCATAGACGTTAGAAAATGTGTACATTTACCGGTAAATGTGCATATATGAAGCTGATTTCAAATTTTTGACACATTTATCGATTTTATACTTTTATGGTAACTTATTCGTGTTCATTATTTTTGTAAATTTTGTGCCAATAAATAATTTATTATTATCATTATTATTATAACAGTAATAAATTAAGTAAGTAACTAATTTTATAAGTTGGTAATCAAAAATATATTTTATTATCAATTAAAGCTATTTGTAAAACCGAAATTTTGCAATAAGTACCTGTCGGTATTTTCTGACATATAAATACCAAAATTTCTTAATACATCAACTACTAGATTTTGATCAACTCAAAAACAGTAAGTAAGTACCCACCTCACAATATTACAAAGGTTTCTTATTCTACTATTTTTTACTTAAATTAATTTTTCTCAACAGAACCCTAATTGCAAAATGAAATTCATTATTATCTTGTGTATTTTGGCAATCGTAGCCTTCAGTGTCATTGAAGGAAAACTCCGCTCAGGTAAGCAATCAAAATAATATATTATTTTAATATAGCTTATAATAATATAAAAAAAATTTAGAAGTTAGGGATGATGAGGGAGCTGTGTCGAAGAAAACAGATGGAGTTTTATTTGGACTTACACCGATTCTTAGAGCGCTTGTAGAATTTCTCAGAAAACTGTTACTTGGAGGAGGAAAAAATACTTTAGATGATGTCTTGAAACCAACCCAAGAGTTGATGGATAATCTTGCTAAAGCTATTCATTAGTTAATTATTAGTTAATATCATTTCTTATAATTAATATGTAATAAACCAGCTTTGTTTTCTTAATTAATTAATTATTATTGTGCCTTTCATTTCATTAATAATAATAATAATAATAATTTGTAATTTTGAATTTCGTATCTATTGGGTTTATTACGTCTTATAAAACCTACTGAGCCAATTTATTTAAATTTTATTCTTTGAAATTATGAAATTGAATTTTTATTATCTTCCTTGAAAAAATTAATAGCTAAAAGATTAATTTTTCACTATGATTAATATAAATAGTTTGGACCAATAATACCTAACTTTTGGTTATAATCAAGTGTTCCTAAATGACCAGATTTTAAAAATAAATATACCACCAATTTAGCTGCGAGAAGTTAGCGACAGACTTAAAGCTTTTTTTTCAATATATTCGTTAGTGCAAGGTTAGTGCTCTTTAGTGCAACAATTAGTAAAATTAGCGGCTAAGTATTAAGTGAGTAAATGTTTATTTAAATTTTGTCGCCAACTTCGCGCTCAGCGACAATTTTTTTATAAATTTTCTTCTGTATTTCATCAGTGCTTCGTTAGTGCTTGTTACTGCATCAAAAAAACATAATATTTTTGGAAAACTTAGAAAATTACAGATCTATTACTTTTTGCGACCTAGCGACAATTTTATTTATTTATTATTTTTTTTCAAATTTTCTTTTGTATTTCATTGGTGCTTGGTTGCTGTTTTACTTTTAATTTTTTTTCAAATTTTCTTCTGAATTTTATTAGTGCTTCGTTGCTGCTTGTTAGTGCATCAAAAAACATACTATTTTATATTAAAGTTATAGACTTTTTACTTTTTTCGACCCAGGGACATTTTGTTAAAATTTTCTCTTGAATTTCATTAGTGCTTTCTAGTGCATCATAAAGCATTCTGTTTTTGAAAAAGTATGAAAATTATAGTTTTTTGTTTTTTTTGTACCCAAAAAAATCAGTGTTTTTTTACTCGGCGACAAGGTTTTCTATTTATCATTTTTTACAAATTTTCTTCTGAAATGCTTCATTGGTGCTTGTTGGTGCATTAGAAAAATAAGAAAAATGCAGATCTAATGTTTTCGACCAAACGTCAATTTTTTTTATACATATGTACGTATGTATATTTTTTTTCAAATTTTCTTCTTGTGCTTTTTGGTTGGTGCTAATTAATTTAATAAACAACTTTTTTTAGTCAATTAAAATCGGATGACAAATAACTGGCTAATAGGTCTAACTCTATGCGCATCCAATTCATAAATGAAAAAACTGGCGCTGTGTCCAAAAAAGTAAGAGATCTGTAAATTTCTTAATATTCTAAAAATATGTATAGTGATTTTCTGATGTACGAAGCTCTAATAAAATTCAAAAGAATATCTGAAAAAAATTATAAATAAATAAAAAAATTGTCGCTAGATTGGAATAAGTAAAATATCTGTAAATTTCTTATTTTTTCAAAAATAGTGTGTCTTTTTTGATGCACTAACAGGCTGTAACGAAGCACTAATGAAATTCAGAAGAAAATTTGAAACAAATTTATATTGTATAAAAAAAATTACCGCTAGGTCGAAAAAAATTAAAGATGAGTAATTTTCTTATTTTTTCAAATATTTGGTATTTTCCTGATGCACTAACAAAACACTAATGAAATTCCGAAGTAAATTTGAAAAAAATTGATACTAAATAAAAGAATGTCGCTGAGTCGAAAAAAGTAAAAGATCTGTAACTTTCTTATTTTTTCAAAAATAATTAGTTTGTTTAATACACTAACAAGCATTAACGAAATTCAATAGAAAATTTTAAAAAATAGATAAATTAAAAAAATTGTCGCTAGATCGAAAAAAGTAAAATATCTTTAACTTTTTAATTTTTTTCAAATATATGGTGTTTTTCTGATGCACTAACAAAGCACTAATGAAATTCAGCACTAACGATACTCAAACGAATGTATTGAGAAAGAACGTTAGTGCTTCAAGTCTTTGCTAACTTCAGGCACCTAACCTATTTCAACAAATCTTTATACATCTCATCAAACTGAAATTATTTAAGGTATATAAAAATATAGCAAGTTTCTCCCTTGACGATTACAATTATTACTAATTGGGAATAATTTGGAATAAGATTGCCCTCAATACTCAAAAAACGGGAAAATTTAATGTGTATAGTTATGATTTATGATCATCTGACCTGAGGTGGAAGTTTGTAACTCCTAACGTGCCGAGAACGGTGGATTGTTTACTGCATTACTATGGTTACAGTTTCTGTCTCGTTTCCACATTATGAACGTTTTTGTGCATAAGAGAGAGACATATAATAGTGAACCGAGATTAACTCGTTCCACCTCTAAAACGAAAAATTTGATTGTAGGTAGTTTAAAATTAAATCTGTTCATTAATATATTTATTTAAGATAATGCTTTTTTAAATACGTTCCAACTATCTAATGAAGTGCTTCTGCAAGATTTTGAAGTACATTTTGGCCTTCGTCTAAAACATCGTCCAATGTATTCTTTCCTCCTCCAAGCAACAGTTTTCTGAGGAATTCGATAAGTTTTCTTAAAAGGGGTGTAAGTCCAAACAAAAGTCCATCGTTTTTCTTCACCAATGATCTACCTTCTCCCTCATTGTAATTTTCTGTAACACACCCATTTTTATAGATACCGTAAAATGAAATTGATTTTGATTACTTACCATTGGCTTCAATAACAGAAAAGGCGATGACTGCCAAAAAACATAGAGCAATGAAAAATTTCATTTTTTTAGTTCGTATCTACATAATAATAAATATTTAATAAAAGTATTTACAATATTTTTTTTTACTTTACTTACTTTTTACAACCAAAGGAACAGCTTATGATTTTACCAAAAAATATTCTGTTTATATACATAATTCAGGTATTAAACTAGTTAATATTGCAACATCTCAATTTTTTTTAATATAATTTGATAATATATATTATATTTTATTTATATTAAAATAATAAAATTTCAACATAATTTATTTTAAACTCATTTACAACTTTTAATAAGCCAATATTGATAAAGTATACATAAAACATTTCTATATTAACACATTTAAAAAAGTCTAAAACAGAATAATTTTTTGAATATTTATGAAAACTCTATTTTAAATTGATTATTATTATAGACCATTGTATATTTGTTTTATGCTTAACTTCTGAAATATTTTATGTTTAATTTTAATAAAATCAAATACCTATTAATTATGTCAATATCGCACATCTCCCATTCCGTAAATGACTGATACTTTTAGATAAATTCATATAATTAAAATATTTGCTCTTTGATCCTCGCTTCGTTTAACCCAGATATTATTTTTGTCCTTTTGAAAGGCACATCAATAATAACGTCAGCTTTTAAGGTTTTTACACAAGCATTTTTTAGGATATGATATTACCATCAACTAATAAATTTATTTTTTTGTGTATTTCCTGATTTATTCTGACTTACAACAAAGGTATCAAAAGTAATTATTTGAATTCAAGTTTTTAGTTTTTATGAAATTTCGATCCCTCAAATGCCGAAAAAGGTAATGAAAGCGGAAAGCGCCAACTTTGAATATTTAAGATACTCCAAAAACTGCTGAAGTGACAAGTGTTAAAAGCACAGAAAATTCTAAATCTGAACCAAGTAATAGGAATTCAGCAGAGTGCGGAAAATATTAAAAGTAAAATTGTAGAAGACTTAAAGGTACGAAAGAGTGTAAACCTGATAATCAAGGTAAACGCTACTAATAAATATAGTTAACAATTTTTTGATTATAGATCCCAAAAATAGTTCTGAAACAAGCCCTCTGGATGTTCAAAAAATTTGAAGAAGGTGGAGACTGCGAAAGATACAAAAGATGCAAAGTCTGAGATAAAAAGGTTGTACTATAATTAAATTAATATAATTATTTTGTTCATTTTATGATACAGGTTCAGAAAAAAAGTAGAAGAAACAAAGGATACTAAAGAAGAAAAGCAGGTTAAGAAAAGTAAGTACCTTTAAGTCTTATAATTTTAACACATGTTAAATAACTTCCAGAAAATCCGAATCCGAATCCAACAGCGGAAATTCAAAAAACTCCAAAATGGAAAACCTGTAATGATTTCTCAGGAAACACAGTTGCAATAAAGATATAATAAAATACATATATAATTTATTTTTTAATTTTCTTATTTTAGATCCAGAAAATTATTTTAATTCCTTCTGAGGAAACTACCAAAGAAGGTAAACAAAATAAAATTAGTTTTTAGGATTCTTATAAAAGCATTTTTAGGGTATATATATATAAACTAAGAAATAGGAGTAATTTTTATGTATTTTGTGATTTATTTCACCAAATAGGAATTTTTGGGTTGTTTTAAGAACTTTTCGATCGGACGAAAGGAGCATTTTTTGAAGAAAATTGTCAAAATTAGATATATTGAAAATATAATAGGCAGCAAATTTTGAGTGTTAAGAATTTTAATAGTTTTTAGGTAGATAATAGTTTTTTAGGTAGATAATAATTATAATAAAATATACAAAATACGAAGTAGTTTTAAAAGTGGGACACCTATAAAAGATTCGAGGTAGGTACCTAAAATATATACAGGGTGTCTCCCTTTTTTCCCGGAATTTTTTTTTAGATGGTAAATGTCATTCTGGCTCCTTAAAAAGTTACAACAATTTTAAAATTTAAATTGTTGTTGTGGGGCACCCTGGATAATTTAAAATAATAATTTGTCAAATTGTTTTTTTGAACATTATTGACTGTATACTAATAAAATATATTGATATATATATATATACTTTGGATGTCAGCCAACATTTCCTCCTCTGTTCTAATAGTTGGTTTTCTTAATCTTTAGGTTTATAATGTTTTATAATATTATTGACTGTTTTTAAAGTTAATCATGAGATGGATCAAAACCACACTTGATTATAGTATAAAATGAAAATGAAAAATAAAATAAATGCATGGTATCCCACAAAAATCAATAAAGTTTTAAAATTGCCGTAACTTTTTAAGGAGTACAAAAAACATATTAGTTCATGTGGATTTTGTTTGTTCAGAATGACATTTACTATCGAAAAAAATCTGGATAAAGAGTGAGACACTCTGTATATATTGCTAAATATAATAAAATATAAAAAGGCAAAATGTTTATTAAATTTTTACAAAAATATAACATTAATAACTGAATTAAATATTTTATACTAATTTATTTTACAAATAAAAAAACCATTGTATATGTAGGTATTAATTTATATAAATAAACACGTCAAAATTAACAAAATTTAAAAATTAAAAAACGTTTATATTTTTTGGTTCTTAAAACGTATAAATTCTATTTTAATAAAATATCACTCAAGTGCCTACAAATCGCTTACTTAAATCAAACAATAAATAATTTAATAAAATCAACGCGAAGAAAATTAAAATCCTGTGATAAAAATATATACATTTTAGGCAGAAATACTCTTCATAGCCATCCCACGTTCGGCCATTACATATTCCCTTTCTGCCTTTAAAAAGTCGTTTACAGGTTGTTGTGCACTTACACTATTACCCCCATATTTCTCTAAAATTTTCATCAAAGTAGAATGATCGGTACTGCTAGATCTCCGAGGAGGCACTTGTGGTGACTTATCTACATCATTTGTTATTTTAACATCCTGTAATAAATTATTATTCTCATGTTTTTGAACCTCCTTTTTAGTAATAGCTAAATCTTCCGTGCTATCAAATATTAACTGACTTTGGATGTCAGCCAACATTTCCTCCTCTGTTCTAATAGTTGGTTTTCTTGGTCTTGGAAGACTTGAATCTTTAGGTTTATAATGTTCTATAATATTGAGTCCCCAATCATCTAAACCACCCATGGAATCATCACTTTCAATTTCTGCCAATGGAGCTTTAGTTGTGCTCATTTTATGTAAAAGCATCGTTGGAAGTAATGATCCAAAACTTCTTGCTCTAGTAAGATAGCTTTCCAGCTTCTCAGTTGAGTTTTTAGATGAAAGTTTTTTCGTTTCATCAGGTAACGAATGTGCTGAGCTGTGCTTGTCAGATAAATCCGCATTGCTTTCTCCTGCAACGCTTAGTTTAAAATCAGCGTAATTGGGCAAAGAGGCCACAGAGGGTGTTTTTCGGTTCTTCACTTCCTTGATACTTTCTTTATTTTGTTGTTTTTCGGGTTTTTTTATGTGAACACCTTGATCGCAGCAGGAACACCTGTACGTTATCACCTTCTTCTGGATGATTTGTTCTTCGACAGGTTTCTTGTATTGGAAAACGGCCTCAAGTTTTTCACGAATTCCTTTTTTGTGCTTTCGAGGGGGTGGGACTGGTGTATGATCATCGTTGAATATAAGAGATGAGTTCTTATTTTTAACGAGAGTCTTAGTTTGTGGGTCGTCATCGCTCAAAGGTATATCCGTCCAGTCTGATGATTTTGAAGTAGACAATGGGCGTGGAGGTCTCTGAGGGAGGTTTGCAGGTTTCTTATTGACTTCATAACTGCAAAATAACAAAAAAAGATTTAATTTTTTTTGATTATTTACTTTTCTTTATTAATTTATTTTAATTATTTCATTGAATTACAAAAATTCATCAACTGCTTACAACCGTATTTTAATTTTCATTATGATTTGGGTGATAATGTCAAGTGCAGTATTCTCTTAATCTTGAAGAAATGACGTAAATATAATAAAATATAATTTTTAATTAAAATGCCATTGCAAAATAATATTAATAACCTTAATCTGGTACCTAAAATAAATAAATTTTACGATACAGTAGACCGAATGGTAGTGGAAATTTCCATTTTAATAATAATCTAGTCGTTTTACAACCTATATATTGAAGTAATTAAGTAATTTATCAAATCATTATTACTTTTATAAAGGAAAACGTTATTAACTCCTTCATAGCTTTATTAGTTTATAGTCGCTATCTTATATCTAATAACTTGTGTTTGATAACAGCACCAAATTAAATATGAAAGCTTTAACCTTATTAAGCTTTTTGGTGATTCTCGTCGTTATGGCTAATGGAGATTCTCCAACAAATATCCAAAAGATCAATCCTGCTACGAAAGGTACTATAAATAAATAAAGCATAAAATATCCTTTATCAGTTTCTTTTTTTTAATTTAGAGCCCCAAAATAATTCTAAAACAAGCAGTGACAGTGAAGAAGATTCAAGAAGTGTAGAAGATAATAGCGCCCCTGAAAATAAAGGTAATAATTATGAAATTTATAATTATTTTTTTAATACTTGCTGATTTAGATTCCCCAAAAGGTAATGAAAGTAGTAAAGAAAGCGCGGAAAATTCTAAAAGTGTGGAAGCTCCAAAAAATACTAAGGAAGCAAACCTCGAGAGGAAAGGTAATAATAAAAAATATTATCATCTAAGTTTTTAATATTTAGGAAATTTAGATTCCTCTAAAAGTGCAGAATCGAGTCAAGAAAGCGCTGAAAATTCTAAAAGTGAAGAAGCTGAAAAAATGGCGGAGGAAATAAAATCTGACAACAAAGGTATCAAAATTAATTATTTGTATTCCACAATAGTTTTTAATTTTTAAGAAATTTAGATTCCTCTAAAAGTGGAGAATCGAGTCCAGAAAGCGCTGAAAATCCTAAAAGTGTAGAAGCTGAAATAAAGGCGAATGAAATAAAATCTGACAACAAAGGTATCAAAATTAATTATTTGTATTCCACAATAGTTTTTAATATTTAAGAAATTTAGATTCCTCTAAAAGTCCAGAATCGGGTCTAGAAAGCGCTGAAAATTCTAAAAGAGTAGAAGCTGAAAAAAAGGCGAAGGAAATAAAATCTGACAACAAAGGTATCAAAATTAATTATTTGTATTCCACAATAGTTTTTAATTTTTAAGAAATTTAGATTCCTCTAAAAGTGGAGAATCGAGTCCAGAAAGCGCTGAAAATTCTAAAAGTGTAGAAGCTGAAATAAAGGCGAAGGAAATAAAATCTGACAACAAAGGTATCAAAGTGAATTATTTGTATTCCACAATAGTTTTTAATTTTTAAGAAATTTAGATCCCTCAACAAAGGTCCCCGAAAAAGATAACGAAAGCGCCAAAAATTCTGAAAATGCGAAAGAAACAAACCCTGAGAAGAAAGGTAAAAATAAAGATATTATACGTTAATTTGTTTCTAATATTTCGAACATTTAGATACTCCAAAAAATCCTGATGCAGAAACTGGAAAAACGGCCAATAAAGGTAGGAAAAATAGCTAAACAAGCAATATGTTTTATTGAATTTTTTCAATTTAGATCCAAAAAATGATTCTGAATTCAGCAAAGACAATGCGGACAATCTTAAAGGTAAAAATGTAGAAGCCGCTAAAGATACGACAGAAGCGAAACCTGATCAAGGTAAATACTATGAATACATTAAATTACAAATTTAGTTCACAAGTTTTTGAATTTAGATCCCAAAAATAGTTCTGAAGCAAGCAATGAAAGTTCGGAAAATCCCAAGAAGGCGGAGACTGCAAAAGATAGCAAAGATGTAAAATCTGATAAAAAAGGTATGTAATATAAATAAATTTATATAATTTTTTTTGTTCATCTTCTGATGCAGCTCCAGAAAATACTTCTGAAGGCAGTAATGCAAATTCGGAAAATCCTAAAAAAGTAGTAGAAACAAAGGATACTAAAGAAGAGGAGCCGACTAAAAAAGGTTTTATAAATAAAGTATCTTAAAGTCTGGTGTTTATAACTTTTAATAATTAACTTCCAGAAAGTTTGGATAAACCTCAAAATGCGGAACCTGTTAAAAATTCTGAGGAAACAGAACCTGTCAAGAAAGGTATTACAAACAAAATGAATTTATAATTTATGCTTTTAATTTGTTTCATTTCAATACAGAAAATGAACCCAGTAATGAAAGTAGTCCTGATTCAAATAATGGCAATACTTCAGAATCCAATGATGAAAGTGCAGAAAACCCCGAGAATGTGGCAGCTACCTTTTCTGGTACTAATGAAATAAATTTGTAAAAGATTATTAATTCACTCTATTTTAAATTTTTAGATTCACCAGTAAACTTTTCAGAAGATGAGCCTAAAAAGATACAAACTAATCCCAAATTCAAAGAAAATATTTTCATGAATTTCGTTAAACTTGCTGCATTTACAAATTTTGTTGAATTAATGGCAAAAGCTAGCAAACTTCGAAGACATAAATATTTTGGTACGCCAATAATTTATGATGCACTTGATAATGGGTTTGGCGAGTTGGATCCTTTTGATAAAAAAAATTGAATGCCTAGAATAATTTAATTAAATATCTATTTATTATACTGCTCAATATATGGCAAAAGCTCATTCAATAAATAAAAATAAAAATTTTCGTTGTGTTTAAAAAGTGCCTATGAACCAAATTGTGCAGTTGTCACTTTAACTGCTTTCCCAATTAATTTGTATCATAATATAGCCAAGATATCTCGGATATCTCCTGAAGTTAATAAGGCTGGTTAAAATTAAACTCTGATTATTAATGAGGTGTGTATATTTATACAGAATGCCCACTTTTTTTCAACAAAATTTTTCCTTAGATAGTAATATCATTCTGGACAAAAAATTCCTATAAACAAATATTTGCTATAGACTCGTTAAAATTGGTAAATTTTCATGTTTTTTGTGGAAGACTCTCTATAATTTTTTTCATACTATCACATATTTTATTTAAATCAATTGAGGTTTGGATTTTGTATTGCAGTCTTGCTTTTTTGAACTAAATGGACCATTTAAAATTTCTCCTGATAAAATGAATCTAATTGGCTTAAAGATGAAGACAAGATCAGAAACATACGATTTAAATAATAAAATTCAAGATAAAATGAAATTTATACAGGGTGTCCCAAAAAAATCATTAAACTTTCGAAAGGACCTTATCGTTTTCATATGGCAATTTGGGCAGAAATGAAATTAAAATCTAACTTACCAAAACGAACTATAATATTTTAAATATAAAATATCACCTTCAATTTTGTTTAAAAGATGCTGTTAAATAATTAAACTGTATGGCAAAAATCTATTATTAAGCTGGCAACTGCGGCTATTCAAATTTTAAGTTTTGACAAGTATGACAATCATTGTCAAAAAATACATATGCTAGTTACCTGTAATTACGATTTGCAATTTAAAATATTTCTCTTATTAGTTGATTTTGTTGTGAATTATTAGAGATCGATTTAAATCGTGCGTGCAAAATAAGAAAGAACATTTCAAGTTTTTATAAATATTTTTGAAGAAAAGGACGTACAATGGTTTTTCCTAGAAATAAAGCTATAAAATTAAAAAAATCATACAATCTCGTCAGAAGAATTAGTGCGATTTTCTTAGAACTTAGCGCAACTCAGAGCCCGGAATCGCTTGTAAAAATTGATGATAATTTTATTTTCATTTCCAAAAAATTGTATTTCTTATAAAAAATAATTAGCTGCGCTTGGATATATTATATTTATGTTTACAATTAAATAATACATTTGGAAATTAATGGATTTATTTGTGACACGTAGGTGAAAAATTATCCAATGTTGCCAATGTTTTAGAAAATCCGAAATGTACTGTAAAAATCGTACCATTTTAATTTCAAGATGTTCTAGTGAATGGACATCTATAAAACTTTCGTAAACTATAATATTAATACCATTTTATCACGTAATAGAAATATCATAGTCTTATGCAATGGTCCAAATCTTTTATTCAAGTTTTTGTAAAAATTGAAGAAAAACGGCAACTCTGCAATAATTAAATAATTTTAAAAAATTAATTGTGAATTTACTTATTAATTTTATAAAACTATACGCTAAATAATTAAAATAAAATAAAATATTTATAAATATGTAATTAAGTTCATAATTAATACATTATTAACATCAGAAAATTAAAATATTTAGATGATGCCGGCAACTAATATTGCATTAATGCAATGTTAGTTGTTAGTTAATCCCGACATCGTTGTCGAATTGTGCAAAATTATGTTAAAAATTCAGAACTTCAAAAGCGTTTTCTGAAGCCCGGCCATATTTTCATGACCCAATATTTTACAAAATTAAATATTTTACTTATCTATACATGTGGTATGAATATCAACGTTAGAACACGATCCTCCCAGAGAACGATAAGGTCCTTTACGTTTAAAATTAAATTTACTATCTAAAAAAATCTTGGGGAAAAAGTAGGACACCCTGTATATTCAATAAAATATAGAAAATGACCTTTCTTTTTATTAAAAACTCTAAAATATTAAGATTTCCGTCTGGTGACTAGAAAATAAATTTGAAAACTACCCCTATCCAACACAAAAAAGAAGAAATACCAAATATATTAAAAAATAATAATCCCTCATTATACATATTATGTATACCCAATTTTATTAGAATAACCAGTAAAAAACAATTACTAATAGGTTTGTTCATTTAAATTTTTATAAAATTGACTGTTAAAAGTACTCTTTAAAAATGTTAGTGCAAGGAATTAGACCGCCAAGTTAATATTGGTTATTAGGTATTAAAAAATAAAGTTGTTGCGCTGCCAACCTCAATTTGTACACTTACCGTTGATGTCTACAAACGCGTTACTATAAAATTCCCAAACGAAGGTTGATTGCTATGGCAATTAAAAAAATACAGTATCGTTCAGAATTATAACAGAACAGTGTTTCGTTATGAAATAGTTTGCCTTAAATATAAGAGGTGGCGCCACAACTGCTTTGACAATTTGCACTTCTAAATGTTATTATTCTGTGACCTTAACCTTAAAAATTAAATAACAAAACTTTTAATTTCTTTCAAGTTATAATTCTGATATAAGAATTTATGAACGATAAGTGTACAAATATAGGTTGGTACAGACCTCAAAAAACCTTTTCTCGTTCTGTCATAACGCACTTACCGCCGTTGTACCTTAATATTCTATTATCACATTACTTAAATATTAGTAGAAAGTGCAAATAACAAAACATTGTAGAATAGTATATTACGCAACAAACTAGAAAGTGACGAATTTTGTGCGAGTGTGAAAATAGCCGAACGAGGCGCTAGCCGAGTGAGGATATTACACAAGCAACGAAATTCACTTTCTGCGAGTTGTGTACGCTATTTTTCCGACGACCACGGAGATTTTGCGACCATTATTAATATTTTGTAGTAACATCTATGGTAGTAACAACATAACATAACCTATGTTAACAGCAGCTGACATTGAAGTTATTGATTATTTTTAGTAAATATGTAAATGTAAATGTAAATAATTGTAGGTGGCGCTGTTTTGAAGGAAGCAACTTATCGAAACGAATTTAAAATGTTCCTATTTTATTTAAAATTTACAGAAAAGTGAATTATATAATGATTTTAATAATAAAATTAGTAATATTGGCGGGGTTAAATATAAATTTTTATTTGTACTATCCTTTTTTTGCAAGTTCAAAAATATCCAAGAGAGGGCTTTCGGAATTCCTTCGCAGCGCAATTACAAGAACTATTTGACAGTTATAAAATGAAACTATTAAAAATTTACGCAATTTTCAAAAACCTAAAAAATCAATTACCCGCAAAAGGGGTTACCTAAGAATTTTAAGAACAAAAATTCCAGATGTATTTTTCCAAACATTTGATAGTCTCATGTTTTGCTAAAAATGAGTTAACTGTAAACGTAGATTAATAATAAAAGTGAATACTACGAATAAATAAAATTATAAATATAGATCCAATGAAAGTTCGGAAAATTTCAAGAAGGTGGAGACTGCAAAAGATACTAAAGACGCAAAGCTGAGCAAAAAGGTACCTGTGTATAAATAAATATACAGGGTGTAACAAAAGTAAGGCATAATAGCCTTTTTAATTTAAAGAGTTACAAAAAAAGTTAGGCATGGATTTAAACTGGCAGTAAAATAATTGAAATGGCAGTACTGAAAAAATCGAAATGGCAGTTGTAACGGTATCGATTGCTAACTTTGTTTGTTAAATCTTGACGAGTCCGGTCACACGGCAATCAATTGAAGGTGTAGGCAACATTGGCATTCGTCTTCATTGCACCTTACGAACAGGACTCAAGTGAGCAGTATGTGATGCTGATGAGTGCTAATAAGCATGAAACGCAGCGTCCATCACTCTACAAACACAAGTAATTGCTGCTTGCTACACCTTGCCACTAATAAAGGTGGATCAAAGGAATTATCCTTCAGTTGATTATTTTCTACGAAGCAATTGTTAGCTACAAAATTTCTTTTTGTACAAGAAACAGAAATTTTAGGAAAGCGAGCATATAAAAATTTTTATGACAAAGTTCCCACTTCTCTATTTAAAGATGTTTTTGAAGAAAAAAATGGTCAATTAAATAAATAGGTTTAAAGTTTAAATGGTTTCATTTAGCTTGTACAATGATGTTTTCATAAAGGATAAACTTCGTGAAAAACAATACCTTTCACCATTTTTTTAAGTAAGTTATAAGATAAATATAGTTTTATTTTTAAATATCACTAGAACTAAAGTATCATTTACAGTTAATTAACACAATAAATTTTTATAATATCTTATCGTGATTTTTATTATTTTCCAACAACGATTTACAATAATTGTTTCTTTGGACAAAAATTACGATATTTAGTTAAAACCCGGACAGCAACTTTACAAAGAAAGTGAATATCGTAATATGTTTTTTATAAAAAATACCTAATTTCTATTAGGTCTTATATTTACTTTATTAAATAATTAAAATTGTATTTGCGTTTACGCCATGAAATTTCATTTGAAAAGAAAATATAGAATCAGTTTGTTTGTAATTAAAATCTTTTGTAGTAAATTCAATACCAACACTGTTATTTATTTTTATTTTAAAATTTTGATATAATTTCTTTTTATCAAATATCAAATAGAATGTCAATACAAAATAAGACTTCATTCTTTGCCAAATAAACAGGACTCAAATTTAGAAAAATATGAGACTATCAAATGATTTTTAAAAATCGTTGCAGACGCCTTGCCAATATTTTTCCAAATATTCAACAAATACCTCTTTGCTCTACTAAAATCTTGCGCAATTTGGATTCCTCACATTGTACATATACACAGTGACGATTCCAGGATTTTCATTCACCAGGTTATTGATCAAAATTTAAAATTTTGATGTTGATAAGTTTTTTAGTTTTCAAGATAATTACAATCTAAAACTTAAAAAATATTTAAATAAAGCAATCTTAAAAAAACTTTAAATTTATTAATTACTCTAAAGTTATATTGTCTTTTTGGAAATGGTAATAAATAAGTTTTCAGCCTAAAAAAATAACTTTGTTATCACTTGGTTTTTGAATTATGAACAAAAACGTGTAAAATCTCACTTTCGAGTCAAATTGAGTCCTGAGATTTTAGATTTTTCAAAAAAAAGTTTTTCGGAGGCTACACGGGGTACAAAAACTTTTAACAGCTCAAAATTTAAGGAATGAATTGTATTTTCCGGTAATTCTAATAAAGGTTGGAAAGTCTTCAAATAAACTTTCAAGGATCGAATGTCTGTCAAAATCTTAGCAAATAATTTTCGATTCTATTATAGTAAAACTAATGGACCGATTTTCATCAACATTTTTTTTAAACCATCTAGGTTTTATATCTTTCTGGATTCTTGTATAAAATTTTGGTGCTGATACCTTTAGCAGTTTTCAAGAAAAATATTGAAATCATAAACTTGGAAAGTTTTTTAATAATAAATTCTGAAAAAAATATATACGTGGTACAAATTAAATTAATTAATTTAAATCTAGAAAAAGGAGGTATCAGTGAATATAATATTTTGTCAGGGGGTGAAATCACACTCTTTCCCCGTTTCGGTCCACTACTAGAACAGACGATTTTATAAAAATTTAATAGGTAAATTTATTAATTTATTCAAAAATTTCCGGCAATAATTAATGGTTATTTTAATCAAAAGTTAAAATAAACCTATTATAAAATGTATTTTAAAATATACGATTTTATGGAATTTTTATTATTATTCCAATAAAAATTTGTATCAATTTTTAGAAAGTATAAATACCAAATCCCTTTTTAATTAAACCATTATTCAATTTAACTTGCATTAAAGTAACAAGTACTCGTAAGTAACAATTTCTCTTTATAAGAAATATTTTTATTTAAAAAAATTATCTAAATTATAATAATTAGTTTTATTACTAATAATTATTTTCTTTTATTATAAAATAGTTTCATTTAAACTAAGATGAAATTCATCATTCCATTGTGCATCTTAGTACTTGTCGCTGTGGTTTCAACAAAAGCAAAAGGCCCTAAACGAGGTAATGCCATATTTAAAGCATTGATTTTTAATTTTCTATAAACCTAACTTTTAAATAGATATAAAAAATCTAGCAGCTGAAGACAAAGAAATAATTACGCCAGATAGTGGGGGTGATCTTTCTGGTTGGTCTGACAATACCGAATATGATAGAGAACTCAACCTAGGTGAAATCATAAAAAATATAATTGCCATGATTATGGAGAATATTAAGAAAATGTTTGCAAAGGATTCGAAAGATGCTCCACCCGCTGCTTCAGATTCAGCCTCAAAGAAGTCATAGTTTATTCTTAGTATTTTAGGTCAAAAATTATTTGTAATTAAATTTGAATTAGTTTATTGAATAGCGCAATGTTTGTCCAAAGAAACAATTGTTGTAAATCGTTGTTGGATCTTACAAAAAATAAAAATCACGATAAGATATTATACAAATTTATTGTGTTAATTAACTGTAAATGATACTTTAGTTCTAGTGATATTTAAAATCAAAACAATTTTGATCTTATAACTTACTCAAAAAAATAGTGAAAAGTATTGTTTTTCACAAAGTTTATCCTTTATCCTCGCTTTCCTAAAATTTCTGTTTATGGTACAAAAAAAATTTGTAGCTAACAATTTCTTCAAAAAAGTATTCAACTGAAGGATAATTTCTTTGATCTACCTTTATTAGTGGCAAGGTGTAGCAAGCAGCAATTACACGAGTTTGGAGAGTGATGGAGGCTGCGTTTCGTGCTTATTAGCACTCATCAGCATCACATACTGCTCACTTGAGTCCTTTTCGTAAGGTGCAATGAAGAGGAATGCCAAAGTTGCCCACATCTTTAATTGATTGCCGTATGACCGGACTCGTCAAGATTTAACAAAGTTTGCAATAGATTCCGTTGCAACTGCCATTTCTATTTTATCAGTACTGCCATTTCATTTATTTTACTGCCACTTTAAATCCATGCCTAACTTTTTTTATAACTCTTTAAATTAAAAAGTTACAGCTACTATGCCTTATTTTTGTTACACCCTTTATATTTATTTATACACAGGTACCTTTTTGCTCAGCTTTGCGTCTTTAGTACCTTTTGCAATCTCCACCTTCTTGAAATTTTCATTGAATCCATATTTAAAATTTTATTTATTCGTAGTATTCACTTTTATTATTAATCTACGTTTACAGTTATCTCATTTTTAGCAAAACATGAGACCATCAAATGTTTGGAAAAATACATCTGAAATTTTTGTTATTAAAATTATTTGATAACCCCATTTGCCGGTAATATGGAGATTTTTTTAGGTTAGGTTAGGTTAGGTTAGTTTTTGAAAATTGCGTTATGTCAACATACGCGTTACTATGAAATTCACAAACGAAGGTTGATTGCTATGGCAACCAAAAAATACAGTGTCGTTCAGATTTATAACAGAACATTGTTTCGTTATGAAATAGTTTACCTTAAATATAAAAGGTGGCGCCAGAACTGCTTTGAAAATCTGCACTTCTAAATGTTATCATTCCGTGATCTTAACCTTAAAAATTAAATAATGAAACTTTTAATTTCTTTCAAGTTTTAATTCTGATATAAAACTTTATGAACGGTTAACGGTAAGTGTACAAATATAGGTTGGTAGGGCAAAAAATAATATACGTTACACGGTCGTTAAGTGCGGACCTCGAAAAATAGAAAAAGAGAAAAATAGAAAAACTCGCCCCTACGGGGCTCGTTATTCTAACCTTTTTCTCGTTCTGTCATAACGCACTTACCGACCTTGCATCGTAATATACATCACATTACTTAAATATTAGTGGAAAGTGCAAATAACAAAACATAGTAGAAAAAAATTAAAAGAGTAAAATGAATCTATTAAAAATTTAATAAATTTTCAAAACCCTGTAAAAATCTCCACATTACCGGCAAAAGAGGTTATCAAATAATTTTAAGAACAAAAATTCCAGATGTATTTTTCCAAACATTTGATGGTCTCATGTTTTGCTAAAAATGAGTTAACTGTAAACGTAGATTAATAATAAAAGTGAATACTACGAATAAATAAAATTATAAGTATAGATTCAATGAAAGTTCCGAAAATTTCAAGAAGGTGGAGACTGCAAAAGGTACTAAAGACGCAAAGCTGAGCAAAAAGGTACCTGTGTATAAATAAATATACAGTGTGTAACAAAAATAAGGCATATTAGCATTAAAGAGTTACTAAAAAAGTTAGGCATGGATTTAAACTGGCAGTAAATTAATTGAAATGGCAGTATTGAAAAAATGGAAATGGCATCGTTTGCAAACTTTGTTGTCAAATCTTGACGAGTCCGATCACACGGCAATCAATTGAAGGTGTGGGCAACTTTGGCATTCCTCCTTGCACCTTATCTAGAGAACTCGAGTGAGCAGTATGTGAAGCTGATGAGTGCTAATAAGCACGAAACGCAGCGTCTATCACTCTACAAACTCTTGTAATTGCTGCTTGCTACACCTTACCACTAATAAAGGTAGATCAAAGGAATTATCCTTCGGTTGATTATTTTTTATGAAGAAAATGTTAGCTACAAATTTTCTTTTGTACCAGAAACAGAAATTTTAGGAAAGCGAGCATATAAAATTTTTTATAACAATGTTCCCACTTCTCTACTTAAAGATGTTTTTTAAGAAAAAAATTGCTCAATTAAATAAATAGGTTTAAATGATTTCATTTAGCTTGTACAATGATGTTTTCATAAAGGATAAACTTTGTGAAAAACAATACTTTTCACCATTTTTTTGACTAAGTTTATGACTAAGTTATAAGATCAAAATTGTTTTGTTTTTAAATATCACTAGAACTAAAGTATCATTTACAATTAATTAACACAATAAATTTTTATAATATCTTATCGTGATTTTTATTTTTTTGTAAGATCCAACAACGATTTACACATAATTTTTGACCTAAAATACTATGAATAAACTAGGACTTTTTTGAAGCTGAATCTGAATCAGCGGGTGGGGCATCTTTCGAATCCTTTGTAAACATTTTCTTAATATTCTCCATAATCTTGGCAATTATATTTTTAATGATTTCACCTAGGTTCAATTCTCTATCATTTTCGGTATTGTCAGACCAACCAGTAAGATCACCTCCACCATCTGGCGTAACTATTTCTTTGACTTCAGCTGCTACATTTTTTATATCTATTTAAAAGTTAGGTTTATAGAAAATTAAAAATCAATGCTTTAAATATGGCATTACCTCGTTTAGGGCCTTCTGCTTTTGTTGAAACCACAGCGACAAGTACTAAGATGCACAATGGAATGATGAATTTCATCGTAGTTTAAATGAAACTATTTTATAATGAAAGAAAATACTTATTAATAATAAAATCAATTATAGTAATAAGTTAGTTACAATTTAGATAATTTTTTTAAATAAAAATAATTTATAAAAAGATAAATTAATACTTACTAGTACTTGTTACTTTAATGCAAGTTAAACTGAATACATACTTTCATTAAAAAGGAATTCGGTATTTATACTTTTTAAAAATTGATATAAATCTTTATTGGATTAATAATAAAAATTCCATAAAATCGTATATTTTAAAATACACTTTTTAATAGGTTTATTTTAACTTTTGATTAAAATAACCATTAATTAATGCGGGAAATTTATGAATAAATTAAGAAATTATAGCATTTAACTATTAAATTTGTATAAAATCGTCTGTTCAAGTAGATTTCGCCCCTGACAAAATATTATATTCACTGATGCCTAATTTTTCAAGATTTAAATTAACTAATTTAATTTATACCACGTATATATTTCGAAAACTCAAAAACTTATCTAAAGCTCTTTCCAAAATCATACAAAACTTTAGTTTAATTAGTAAGTTTAAGATTTCAATATTTTTCTTGAAAACTACTAAAGTTATCAGCACCAAAATTTTATACTAGAAAGATATAGCACTCAAACAGTTTAAAAAAAAATGGTGAAAATCGGTTGATTAGTTTTACTATAATAAAATCGCAAAATATTTGCTAAGATTTTGACAGAAATCCAGCCCTTGATAGTTTATTTGAAGACTTTTCAACCTTTATTAGAATTACCGAAAAATACAATTCATTCCTTAAATTTTGAGCTCTTAAACATTTTTGTACCCCGTGTAGTTCTCGAGTAATTAATTTTTTTCAGAAAAATCTAAAATTTCAGGACTAATAATAAATTTGACACGAAAGGGAGATTTTACACATTTTTGTTCATAACTCAAGAACCAAGTGATAACAATGTTATTTTTTTAGGCTGAAAACTTATTTATTGCCCTTTCCAAAAAGAAAATATAACTTTAGTTAATTAGAAAAATTTTTTAACATTGCTTTATTTAAATATTTTCCGAGTTTTGGCTTGTAATTTTCTTGAAAACTAAAAAACTTATCCACATCAAAATTTTAAATTTTGATCAATACCCTGATGAATGAAAATCCTGGAATCGTCACTGTGTATACAGAGTGTTCATTTTAAAAGGATCCACCCTAAATAACACTCGAAAAAATAATTTAATACAAAAATGCCGTGACAGGTCAATTTTTATTTTTAGGGGGACATCTATTTATAATGAAATTAAAGTTGTCTTTGCAACCCCCTACCCTACAGAACCAGCCCTTTGAGTCATCATTTTAAAGGTCTTTTTATACTGAAAATAAAAATATGATTTGTTTTGGCCCTATTTTAATTTAGTCATTTGCAGGACACGATAAAAGAGAAAAGGAAAAAGTAATTTATAACAAAAAATTATAAAATAATAATATAAACTGATTTGATTTTCAATAATTAGCTTTTGTTAAGTTAAAGGACTTGCTTAATGGTTAAAACTTAAAAATTTATCCAAATGTGATTTAAAAAAAATGTTATCGTTCAGTAAAAGTGTGTGTGTTTACTTTGAATAGATTTTAAGTTAAGTGGTAAATACCTTATATAATTACGTGTTATTTGGCGCATGGATGATTTAAGAGTGCATTTCTTAATGGTTAGGTTGCCAGCTTGAATGGTTATTCTTTAATTGGTGTTTTTGCCAATTAAATATTTTAACCTCACTTTTCATAAATATAATCATTGCTTGTGGAATTGTATTTGCATAAAGTTATGGTGTTACTTTGCGAGTAATACCATATATTTTAGGAGTTTTGTAGAAGATCCAATAGCCACACGGTTAAGCGTTTGGAACTGAATCAAACGTAACTAAATAGCAGAAGTTCGATCCTTCATTACCCAAAAATATTTTTTTTTGTTTTGACCTTTATGCCTTTGTCTATTTAACCTCTCTCCTTTCTTCCTTTTACTCCGCGGTCGTCTTGTTTGTTTTTAAAGTCACCACTATCGGCCCGGTGGTGTGAAGAGTTACCTTTGTTTTCTTTGTTTTATTTGTAATTTCCTCTCCTAATAATAATCACTTATCAAATATGCCTATGTCGTGTGGCGTATGTAATAAATTAATACATCCAACATCAGATTTTATTAAATGTATTGGGAAATGCAATAAATGGCATCATATTCAATGCACGAATCTATCAGAAGCAGATGGAAAATTTTTCTTGAAAGAAAAGAAAAAGAAATCAGCAATTGGCTGGGTTTGTGGAATTTGCAACAATGAAGAAAATGATCTAGACGTATTAACAAATTCAGCTCAGTCTACGTCTACAAATATCCCATCTGAAAATATGCTGGCTAAGCTTATCGAAGATCAATTTAGCTTATTTAAAACAGAAATGTTTAATCGTTTTGAATTACTATCAGCTGATATTAAAGGCCTACATGATAGAGTCCAATCTGTTGAAAAAGAAAATGTGGTTTTGAAGGAAGAAATTCTTACCCTAAAAAGGGCAATGGAATCTAAAAGTAATAATACTAATAACTACATCGAAAATGATTTAATAATGGAGATTGATGATCGAAAAATGAGAAGCAAAAATGTCATGATTTATAATCTTCCCGAGTCAAATTCTTCCTCTCCAACGGATAGAATAAACGATGATATGAAAAGCATTAAAAAAGTTTTTGAATCCGTAGATGTGGATTTTAATCCCAATAAACTTATCAGAGTTGGTCCGTCAAAACGTGGATCTAAATCGAATCCCAGACCTGTAAAGGCAATTTTTAATGATTCTTCCAAGCCTATGGAGATATTTAGAAATTTACGTCATCTTCCTGATAATAATCTAAACATTGCATCTGATTACACTGTTCGTCAAAGGGAATACATAAAGGGAATTAAAATGGAGCTAAAATCAAGAAAGGAAAAGGGGGAAACTGATTTGTATCTAAAATATATAAATGGTATGCCAAAAATAATGGAACCTTCTTTGAATAAGTCTAAACAAAACCAGAAGCCAAAAAACGTAGCAGGAAATCCATCAACAGCCTAAATTTATACTACCAAAACGTCGGCGGACTTAAAACAAAAATTCAGAATGTATCTAAAAACATATTGTGTTCGAACTATGACATTTTAGTCTTAGTTGAAAGTTGGTTGTGTCCGGATATAGGTAATAGTGAATTTGGTTTAATAGGATATGACATTTTTCGTTGTGATAGATCCTTAAAAAGTAGTGCTAAATCCCGTGGCGGTGGTGTAATGTTTGCGGTTAAATCTTCCTTAAATGCAGTTCAAATTAAAAATCCCGCTGACGACGTTGAACAATTATTTATTCTCTTAGATCTTTTACCAGGGCGGCTCATCATTGGTGGTATCTACTTTCCTCCAGCATCACCATTATCTAAATACGAAAATCATTGCTCATCCCTTGATTTCTTGATGGAAACTTATCCAAACTGTAGTATATTACTTTGTGGTGATTACAATTTGCCAAATGTTTCGTGGGAAAATAAAAATCTTGGAGTAGTAGCACATGGTGACATTAGCGAACCAACTCAATTACTAATGGAGTCCTATGGTTTTTGGAATTTCCAGCAACACATCGACGTACCTAACTCTAGAAATGTGTTTTTAGACCTTGTTTTCTCTAACATAGACAATGTTTCTACGTCTACTTCTACAGACTTAATCTCTAACATTAGTGAACACCATTCGGCCTACGAAATTAGTTTATTTAATGATATAAGTGATAATCATAATTACGTAGAATATGTCTTAGATTTTAAGAATGCTAATTACATGGCGATTAATGATTGCATATGTTTAATCAACTGGGACCTTATGTTTTCATCTAGAGATGTAGATAATTGCACCTCTGAGTTTTATCATGTTCTAAACACAATCATACATATGCATGTTCCTATAAGGAAAGTATTTACAAATAAGTATCCTAAATGGTTTAACAGTACTCTCATTAAACTCATCCAGAGGAAAAAAACTGCACATGCAGTTTATAAATCCTCTGGCGAATATCAGGACTTTTTAACTTTTAAATCCTTACGAACTGAATGTAAAAAGCTTGGTGATAAATTACATTTATCTTATGTTACAGATATGGAAAAAAATATTTCAGTTAACACAAATAACTTTTGGAAATATGTTAATAATCTAAAAGAAAATAATAATTTGCATAAATGTGTGCGCTATAAAGAGTACTCTAGTAATAATACTTTAGACTCAGCTAATTTATTTGCGGACTTTTTTCAATCTGTCTACAACAGTAATTATATCGATGCGCCCACTTTTTATTACAATTATCAAGTTGATTACAATTCATTTCTGAACATTGGTATCAATCAGGTATTTGATGAAATAAACTCTCTTAAAGATACTATGACTTGTGGACCAGACGGTTTATGTAACTATTTCATTAAACGTTGCATCTTTACAATTTCGAGACCAATCTATTTACTTTTTAACAAATCTATATTGGAAGAAAGTTTTCCTTTGATGTGGAAACAAAGCTTCATTTGTCCTATTTTCAAAGCTGGTGATCGTAATGATGTTCAATGCTATAGGGGAGTTTCACTACAATCCACATTTCCTAAAATCTTAGATAAAATTGTTGCAGCTCAACTTTCTTGGATAAGTCGCCATATCATTGATATAAATCAACACGGTTTTATAGAAGGCCGCTCTACTGTAACAAATCTAGTAGCTTATCATACGTATATTACAAACGCCCTTGAAAGCCATAGTCAAGTCGATTCGATTTACACAGATTTTTCGAAGGCGTTTGATCGCGTAAACCATAACATCTTAATTGCTAAACTTCGGGCTTTAGGCTTCAACATAAGTATTATAAATTGGATTGATAGCTTCTTAAAGGATAGAACACAACGCGTCAAATATCATTCTTCTATTTCTAAGGACATTTATGTACCATCAGGGGTTCCCCAGGGAACTCACTGTGGTCCAATTTTGTTCTTATTATTTATTAATGACATTGGTGAATACATAAGAAACTGTAATTACTTGTTATTCGCGGATGATTTAAAAATTTTTAAGACAGTAAATTCAATAAATGATACTTATCACATTCAATCTGATATAAATAATATTTTAGCTTGGTGTCTGATCAACGACTTACATTTTAACTTTGATAAATGTTTTCATATGACATTTTGTCGATTGAAAGCATTGATCTCTTTTGAATTTAAAATTTTTGATAATATAATTAAACCTGTTGAAACCATTAAAGATCTGGGTATAACCTTTGATAGAAAGCTTTCTTTTAATATACATATTTATAATATATCTGCCGCGGGATTCAGAATGTTAGGTTTGGTATCTCGTATTTGTAAGGATTTCTCAGCTGAAACATTTAAAATCCTATATTGCTCTTTAGTTCGCTCTAAGATTGAATATGCTTCTACGGTCTGGTCTCCATGTTATAATAATTTAAGTTATGCTCTTGATAGAGTTCAAAATAAATTCTTAAGAATAACTGCATATAAGCTTGGAATGCCTAAGAGAGATATATTATATAGAGATATTTTGTTGTCATTGCATCTCGATTCACTAAGTACAAGAAGAGTTTTGGCCGACCTATCGTTTTTGTACAAAATTGTCAACGGTTATTTAGATGTACCAGAATTGTTAAACATGTTAAATTTTGTTTTTAAAGCGTATGGGGTATCCACAAGGAGCTTTGTCTTATTTAGACCAAATATACATTTAACAAATTATGGTTATAATAGCCCTGTAGCAAGAATGGTTAGAATAGCTAATTCTATCAATAGTTACGTTCATTTCGATATGTTTTCGTCTAATATTAATCAATTTAAGCGTAATCTGGCGAATATACGCATTGAGGACTATTTGTAAAAAAGGCTACCTATATTTTTGTTTTTTGGTACATATTTCTTTCTTGTATATCTACTTATAAGTATAGATGTTAATTTCTTCACTTTTACTGTTAAGTTATTATTTTTACAAAATGTAAAATTATTAAATCAATTTATGTATAAAGGGAGGTTATTCCCGTTGATGGATGAATAAATAAATAAATAAATAAATAAATAAAAAGTACATAAATTATTAAGTATTTTTTTTTTAATTTTTAGGTAGGTTAGGAATCAAAAAGATGGCAAAAAAATATGACTGCCATTATCAGGGTACAAAATGCTTTCACTCAACCCCTATTCCTATTTAAAAAAATTGAAGGGGGGGCTCCGTAGGGAAGGGGCTTGCAATGACAACTCTTATTTTATTGGAAAAAGATGTAAAAGAAAGTAAAAATCGACCTGTCGCGGCATTTTTACAACAAATTATTTTTTCGAGAGTTATTTAGGGTGGCTCCTTTTAAAATGAACACCCTGTATGTACAAATAAGATGAGAATATAAAATGTGAGGAATCCAAATTCTGCAAGATTTTAGTAGAGCAATTATTTGTTGAAAATTTAGAAAGATATTGGCAAGGCGTCAGCAACGATTTTTAAAAATCATTTGATAGTCTCATATTATTTATACTTTATTTGGCATAGAGTGAAGTCTAATTTAGTATTGATATTCTATTTGATATTTGATAAAAAGAAATTATATCAAAATTTTAAAATAAAAATGAATAAAATGTTATTAACAATAGTTGATATTAGTATTGAAATTACTACAAAAGAATTTAATTACAAAGAAACTGATATATTTTCTTTTCAAATGAAATTATTCAGGTTTTAAACATCATGGCGTAAACGTAAATACATTTTTAATTATTTAATAAAGTAAATGCAAGTCCTAATAGAAATTAGGTACTTTTTATAAGAAACATATTACGATATTCGCTTTCTTTGTAAAGTTACGTGCTAGCATTTTTTAAATATTAAGCTTTATGATATTGCTGTCGGGGTTTTAACTGCATGGCAAATTTCCAGATAATATTTGCGGATTTATGAAAATTGGCACGCCACATTATTATCTCGAACCCATTAATTACTGCAAAAAAATGTATGAATTTAATGTAATATAATATACTCACTTATAATTTCGTTGGATAATTATAGAAAAAAAGTAATTTAAGCTTTAAACATAAAAATTTTATAGAAATATAATTAATGTAAGTCGCCTAGCATGACAATTAAATCCAATATTAACCCAAAAAAATGAAAAATATTTACAAAAAACTTTAAGTATTAAAAAAATAAAAAAATCATAAACGGAAGCTGTTTCAGGCTTTTAGTAAGGGTGATAAACCCTAGGATATTAAAGCTGTCACGATGGGTATAAAATTTTTTAATCTTGTTTATTTCAATCTTTATGATATTTTTAATTTAACAAAATATTTAAACCAGTTTTCACGTGATCTTAACATGGTACATTAAAATTAATAGACTATTAAATTCTTTAACCAGTAAAAGCAAAAATATGAGAAAGTACTTTGAATTGGGGTTGCCAAAATTTATTTGGATCTTAAACGAAATATGTATAAAACATTGATTATAAAATTCCTATCTGTGTAACTTAATTAAATACTTATGACATAATAACTCGAGTAAGTGGCGGATTTACTTATAGGCACAGTGGGCACGAGCATAGGAGCGGTCAGAAATTTTGGGGCTGAAAATTTTAGGCAAAATATAAAAAAAAGAAAAATGTAATGGTGATTATAAAATAAGATGGATTATTATTAAAGAAATGAGTGGAAATCCTAAAAAAGTTAATAGTACAATAGATTCAATAATTTTTGAATCTGAAACTATCACCTCCAATATTATCAAACACCTTTAACGGTCATTTAATTTTAAATGAGATTTAATTTGACATATCATGTATAGTCTATTTTGTAGCTAAAAGTCATTTATACTATATTCCAACTTTCAGAAATTAAAATTTGTACTAAATTAAATATTAAAAATTACACACCGATTTCTGTATCAGTATCTTTCAAAAATATTAGAAAAAATAATTATTATAAAAATTGTTGATATTTAGGGGGTAAATAAACAAGAGGTTCAGCTTTTTTGGGAGATTGTTGCTGTTAAACGAAAGTTTTGTTGCCGTCAAAGTCATGAAAAAATCGCGACATCGTAACTGAAGCTATTTTTTCTATGTACTTTGATTCGATAGTTATTATAAATTATAATTTATTTTTTAACTAGGATGAGTGATTTAAATTTCCCGCGCTAAAATGCAAAAAATTAACGTCCCTGATTGGTTAAACGACAGGAAGATTTACACCGGATAATTATTTTGGATGATTTTTGGCATATAACTTCAAAATAATTATCACAAAATTTGAATTTTTAATGAATTTACATGTATTGGGTACAAAGAAATGGAGAATTTAATTATGTTTCTGTACACATTTTATCATTAAAAAGCAAAAATAACCTAAAATTCCTGCCAAATCCTGTTTGGTTACTTTTCTAGTAACTTTTCTAGTGTAAGTTGTCTTTCCCTGTCACTCCTCATAGTTAAAAAATAAAGTATAGTTATTACCAAAGGGACAACCAAACTTGAGTTGATTAAAAGCAACAATATCCAAGAAAAAAGCTCAACCTCGAGTTTATTTTAGGAAGATTAACAAACAACTCAAACACGAAAATGAAAGTAGCTAGGAGAAGGAGGGGAATACAAGTCACATGTCAGTTAGAACCAATTATTACATTCTATGAGCGAAAAATACGCATATGCACATGGATATTTTTCGCTGATAAAATGCAGGTAGCTTTTTGTCGCTGTAATATGTCATCTCTGACATTTTTCAGTATAAACGTCATATTATTGGACAAAACAAATCAAATCTCGTATTTTGATTTGTTCTAAAATGAGGTGTATATTAATCACTGAAAAATGTGCGACGATCTGGACTGCGATTCTCGAATGTATGCGATAAATTATCGCACACTTTTTGTGTCAAATGTCTATTACTTTGTCAATAATGTATTCTCCAATGTAGCAAGAGGGATTGCATGCGACAAATATCGAATAAAACGAACAAATGGGTCTAGGACGAACAGTTCTTAGAGAAAGGTAGAAACATTATTTTTACAGAAAAAGTGTGCGATAATTTGTCGCATACATTCGAGAATCGCAGTCCTGACCTTTGAGATGATGAGACCCATAAAAATGTTACCTATATTTTTAATTCTATGGTTGAAATTCTCGTTCGTATTAGTAATTATGGATACAGGTATAAAACAGCAAATCGAACTTCTAATTTTCAATAGTAATACCATGAGTAGGTTGAAATCCGCAATAATTCTGTCAATTTATTGACAAATGAAATTGTGTTGCTTAAAAACACCACGAGTCCGTAGGACGAGTGGTGTTTCTAAAAAGCAACACAATTGAATTGGCAATAAAGCGACAGAATTATTACAGTGATTTCAACCTACGAATTGTATTTGGATAGATTATTTCAAGCCTTATTTCTGCAAAATACAAAAAAAAATTATCAATTTTAACGTCAGTTTTTACTTCAAATGTCAAATTTGAAATTTAAACACATGTCATGTCAACGTCAAAACGTTTGACTTGATAATTTAGGTAGGACCCTAATTCTCACGATAACCCAATGGCAAATGGACCAATCAGAACGCTTGTCAGGAGGAAGGCATGAAATAATCAGTAAAATTTATTTAATGATTTTGCCGACGTTTCGATATTATGGTTGATATCTTAATCATGGCTAAATAGACAATATACAATTTTAATATGGTTCTAAACACGTAAACAAAAATAAACAAGGTAAGTTTTGAGTAAAATACAAATTTTTTATAATCAGAAACAAATTTTTTCCTCTTTTTTGTTACAATAAATTATCAATTTAACAATTTTAAACCTAACACTTTTTTAAAACAAAGTAAAATCTTAAGCATCGAGATTCCAGACAAGAAAATTATAACAATACAATCGAAAATTCATGATTAACATCTTACCTCATTATTTCTAAAATTTTATGTATATGTCAAATGAAACCTCATTTAAAATTAAAAGTCTGTTGATAATAAAGGGGGTTAATCTTTTTTATATTACCCAAAGTTGTAAGTTGATGAATAAACTATTTATTATTAAGAAAATGATAGGTGGTTTATTTGAAAATTTATATCCAGCAACTCTTTTTTTAAAGGGGCGTCAAAAACGTCAGTGCCTATAGTGCCAAAACTACTCGAGGAATAGTATATTGTTTTATTATGAGTAAAATAAGTACTTTTTGTGGCGGGCATGTAAGTTTGCGGGACGAGCTTTGCGAGTCCCGAGGATACATGCGAGCCACAAAAAGTTCTTTTACTCCGATTAAAACATGCTATTTTTTCTTCAAACGTCGAAATTTTTAAAATAGTAATATAATAAATAATTTTAAAATTTGACATTTAATTTACATACAATACACAATACAATGTTAGTGTATATTGGGTTGCCTAAAATTCATTTCTACTTTATTTAAATTATAATTTAATATTAATTACAAAGATTTCTAACCTATAATATCTAGATGCCCGACACGCATTTGAACGCTGCTCAAAAGTTGGTCGTAAAATTTGAGCCTACTGGGGCAATCGGGACCCCCTTATGTAATCGGAATGATTCGGAGACCAACGAGGGGTTGAGCGGGAAATTTAAAATAAGCCAATCGTGTTACAACTGAATTTGACTAGTGAGGTCATTTCCTAAAAGAGATAGTAATATTATATTATAATGAATTAAATTTGTTTAGTTATTAAATTTATGTAGTGTAGTTAATATTTTCTTAATTTAATTCTTTACAAATTTGCGTCCCAATCCAAATCACGTTAATATATCGAAACCAGTGTTTATCTGATAAATAATCCATTTGACTTCTGCAGTGGAGTGCGAAAGAGTAAAAACATAAATAGAAAGAAACATAGATACCCCCTTAGAGCTCTCCATAAGTTTAGCCAGAAAAATGGCGTCGTAGTTGCCCCTTGACTGGGGCAATCAGGACCCCTAAGTAATCGGAATGATTCGGAAACCGACGCGAACTTGGAACGGGAATTTAAAATTAGCCAATCGTGTTACAACTGAATTTGACTAGTGCGGTACTTTACTGACTAGTGCAGTAGAGTGCGACAGAGTAAAAACATAAATAGAAAGAAACAGAGATACCCCCTAACCTCTCCATAAGTTTAGCCATAAAATTAGCCAGTTAATTATAATTAACATTGTTTAATTTCAATACGACATGTATATTGGGTTGCAGTACAAAGTGACCATAGAATCAACGAACATAAAAAGTGACATTTTAAAGGCTTTCAAACGTCTCAGAAGACTGCACTTTAATGACGTTCGAAGAAAAAAAAAGATTTGTAACGTTGTGTATGCTGTTAGAGAGAACTTTCCAATATAGTACTACCGGCTACCAAACAGGAATTCCAACTTAACTGACATTGAATGAAATCAGCGACGCTGAATTTTTATACCCATTAGATTAGATTAGATTATATAGGAGGGCGATTGGCTGCAAATGAGCCTTGCCGAACTGCGACCATTTTGATCTTTTGTTCAACCCTTACTCTAGTGGAGTCCTGGGATATCTAAATGCTTAATAAAGCTGATTAGATCCTTAGGAGGCACAGCCTTGACTTCGTCTGGAATTAGAGTTATCCAGCCGAAGTGATCAAATCTAGTGCGATCTAATGCGTCGCATTCGCAAATGATGTGCTCCGAAGTTTCATCTTCTAGGCCACAGAATCTGCAAGTTTTAATTTCTGACTTGCCCATTTTGTTGAGATGATACCTCAATGGGCAGTATCCAGTTAAACGGCCTGTAATGAGAGTTAGTACGTTCCTGCTTAGGTCGAGAAGCTTTGGGGCTTTCTTGGGCGAGTATTCAATTAATTTCTTCTCCTGTCTTGAACCCGGAGTATGACTCCAGTGGGACATTATACTATCCCTTTCCCACCGAATGATCTCCTCCCGTAGATGTGTCTTGTTCAGCCCACAGAACGGTTCTGGACCACTCGGTGTAAGGTTTGAGGTCGATCTCGCTAACTCATCAGCAATTTCGTTGCCTTCTATTCCCTGGTACCCTGGCACCCACATTAGGACAAGCTTGTTTCCTTTTGCCAGTTGCTTCAGGGATTGTCGACATTCCTGGGCCAATTTGGACTCGAGGGTGTGGGCCTTTAAAGTCCGAATCGTTGCCTGACTGTCGGTCAATATCTATATTTGTGCTCCTTTGAGTCTCCGTCGTAAGCACTCCTGGGCACATAATTCCACACCCAGAGTTTCCGCCTGCGTAATGGTTGGGGAAGTTCCCAAGGCAATGGATACTCTATATCTGGATGCATATACCTATGCCTATACCTGTTCCTCTAGTTTTTTATACACATGCCTGTATTAGTAGTAGTCGTAGTTGTATTAGTAGTAAGTGGTCTTTGCTTTAAGCTTCCAACTAGTAGTAGTAGTCCCTACTACAACCCTCCAGCATGTGTAGTAAAGTTCAGGGTCGCTGATTTCATTCAATGTCAGCTAGGTTGGAATTCCTGTTTGCTGGCCGGTTCTACTATAGATGTATTATTCAATCTTTATTTAAATATAAGGGATTTAATGTAAGTAGGGTAAACAAAGTATGATTTTGAATGAAATTACAATTGGAACTTGGAACCACTAAAAGTAGTTACTTGGAAGTTAGGGAATTTATTATTGATTAAGATCAACGATCTCAGTAGTTACAAGTCTATCCTTCATTACTTTGTGAGGAAGAATTGGAATTGGACAAAATGTTTCGGGGCTTTTTAAATCTCGTACATTATACTAAAAAATGGTGAAGCAATATCATAAATAAAGGTAATAATCCTAAAAAAGGCCCCATATAAAAGTCCATCCCATTTTAAAACCGAAGTAAATCGTTTCGTAAAATACCGGAACGAATACCCCTACGTGTCAACATTCATATTTCAGTCAATGTAAAAAATAGCCATTCGGTTTACGATCCATCCCTGAGCAGATAAAGCTCGCATTGACGACGCAATGAACCAAGCGTAAACATCCGCACGGTTTGCATTACAAAAAAGGTACAATTAATGTCCGATTTCAGAGCTAGCGTAACGGTCAGACTCCGAAAAATTTGCTAATAATTTGCTAGTCACGGACGGGGTAAGGGGGAGCAAATAGCTCCGACCGCTGTGCTGAATCACCTACCTGTTGACTTGTTTATCTTCTAAATTGGGGTCCGATTTCCATTTGGGCTTGAGCTGAAAACGGAAAGCACACACTGTAATAAATATGCAACATCAACCGTACGCATGCGATGGGCTAAATATTGTTTGGATTTCGAATGATAATTTCGTAACACTGGGGTGATTTAATTCCCTCAAGCAATTTCATTTAATAAACTTCTATTACTCTCGGTAATTAATTAATGATCTCAACCAATTCCGTAAGCACCCAAATATATTACCATTTTTTTATAAATTCTTATAATCTACTCGATAATCCATAAGATCAAGGTTGTTTTAAATTAAAACAGACTTTAATTAATAACACATAAATCCACCAACGCCTTTATATGCTTATTGAACCCAAAGCTACAATGACATTTTAATAATACTCTCTTTGTTAAACCGATAAATGCCTTGCTAATTAAAATATTTTGTACCAAAACAGACATAATGTGGAATAATTTGAAATATGGTTCAGTACATGAATTTATCGAAAAAATATTTAGACTTCTAAAATAATTATTTAGGTATCAAAGTTGCAATTTCCAGGCATTCCAGGACAAATATTCTATTTCGAACATCCATATTGTTTATGAAAAATACTATTATAACAATATTATCAAGAAATGATATTTTCAATAAAAATTGAAATACGAACTTAAGGATTCTAAAACGTCTGTGTTATTTCCCTTTAATGTGCTGCATATATTTTAGTTGGTAAGAAGGTAACAATGAGCTCGGCGACGAAGCAACAATAGGACATTTCGCGATTTTATTGAAAACATTTCAATTATGAAGAAATAAAATTATAGGAGTCTTCAGATGATAATGAGGTAGACGTCGGTGATTTAAGGATCTCGTAGGTTACCTCCAATTTGCAAATTGAAATTATCGAACGCGAAAATTTTCCTGGAAATTATTCATGTTTACGCAACACAATCCCTGTTACATCAATAAGAATTTTTGCACCTTTGAATAAAATTATGCAAAATACAGCGTTAATTTACAGGTTGGAAGGTGGGTGGAAGATCTGAGCATTTGTTTACAGGCTTTTAATGAAGCCATGCAAGAGTGTGTTGTTAAAGTTGAACAAGCTCTAAAATTATGCGTTTAATATACTTTTAGAGCTGTTTCCTCTGTACAAGGATTAGTCGAGGAAAAGCTCAGGCGAATGAACTGGACCTCACTTTTAATTACCAACTGTAGTGCCGTCGTACTCATTATTTCCAACCTTGTTTGTTTTACCAGGATCATAGCTCAATTGGGATTGCTTCCTACTTTTTCTGAAAAAAATATGCCATGACCAAATTCGTTATTTAACTTCTATATCCTCATCATTTAGACCTAAACCAAACAAGAAATATGGAACACTAACCTCGCTATACAGGATAAAATGTGAAAAATTCTCGAACTGATTTAATTTATGTTTTAGAGGGTATTAAAGCATTGAATGCTCCTAAGTTTCGAAAAGGCATCATGATGAAGTAGAGTAATGTACGTAAATATTCTAGGAACTGATATAATCTCGGTTTATCTACCTAAGGTTTATATTAAGATTTATCTATTAAGAATAAGGAGTTCGTTTGACTGATTTTTCAATCGTTGCCTTTTACTACATTCAAAACTACGAACGAGAAATTATCTTTCCGCACTATACTGCTTTGGTTTGGCTAACACCATGGAATTTACTAAGATACAAGATAAATTTATGCAGAAGAAATTACTACATATCTGAAACAACTACAGAGGAAGAACACTAGACTATAATATTGATGATTCCCATGAAAAAGATAATAATATAAGAGCAAGATGTACAAATATTATCACGAACTATTTATGTCATATTAAGAATACAAATTTTTCCAACTAACAATTCTTTTTCTAGAACCAAAACTTAAAAAAAAATACTAAAGATGTTTTAGTTGTTAAAGTGGATACAGGGAAAAATAATTGTCATGTCGCTTGGTCCCTTTTTGATAAGCATGGTTCAATTAATCACAGAATTTTAAAGGAAGAACTTGATTTTGAACAACTCTCTTCACCTAATAATCTACGGACTTCCCAAAATTCATAAAGAAGGTAGCTTTCTTAAATCAATCATTTCCTGCATAGATATGTACGTTTATTATTGGTTTACAGAAAGTAATAAGTCATATTTTAAAAAATTACTCCCTACTTTAAATTACAACATTACATTTTATAAAATCACTTACCACATTTTTGATACAAGCTATTTTGTTTTTACTAGTGAATATTACTCACAATTATCAGGTTTTCCTCGAGACCAATTTTGGTCAACTTGGTTATGGACGAAATCATAAAAGAAATTTTAAGAAAGTTGGAATTTCATCTTGGGAATTTCGTGATATACATTGATAAATGTTTCACGACGGTACCTAGGAACAAAGTTGAAGGTCCATTGGATGTTTTTACCTCAATTAACTCTGAAATTAGATTCATAATAGAAAAAGAGATTTTTTGAAACTACATTTTTTGGATTTACACTTTATCAACAATAACTCAAATACATCATCTAATCCTCCCAGTAAACACAAAACGATCATTTACGTAACTGTTTTATCACAACTAAAGAACTGTGTTACAAAAAAAAAATTTTGTAACTGTTACAAACAATATATTTCGTTTCTGATGCATCTGCTATCTAACTAATGTTACGTAAGTATTTTATCACAAGTAAAAAACTATGGTACATAACAACGGGTTTGTAACTGTTATAAACAATTTATACATCGTTTCTGATGCATCTGCTCTATAAATAATGTTAGGTAAGTGTTTTATGACAACTAAAGAACTATGTTACATAACAATAGTTTTATTTCTGTTACAAACAATATACTTTGTATGTGATGCATCTGCTATATAACCAATGATATATAAATGTTACATAAATATTGGAGAATCTGTGAAGTGTCAACCCGAGTAGTTCCAAAATGAACACTAGATGACATGCTAACTTCTATTAATAAGAGTTATGTTCGGTGCACTTATAGTCGAGCTAGCATTCGATGGCAACAATTCAAGTCTCAAGTTGTGATTTCCGTCTAATGCAGGCGGTCACAATTAAGAGTTAGTTGATAAGATTTGCCATGAGAAATTTTGAATATTGGTCCTTCCGGCATTTTGTCGTTTTAGACAATAGATGAATGAAACAAATTCATTTTATTCCAACATAAGTCCACGAGATTAATTCATTTTTATACTACAGTTATAAATCATAAAAATGAGATAATTTTATGTAGGTACAAATGTATGTATTTTTTACCGTCCAATATTGAAGCATTTACAGAACTAATTACTGCACTATACTCTATACTTGTTACATATTTGTTATATCATGGTTACAAATCAAATAAAATAACATATGTTCTGTAAAGATTAGACATTTACAGAACATTTTGTAGTCCAGGTATATGTGATATAACCGTTCTTTCCCCAGTAACATGCATGTTTGTGTTTACTGGGCTCTTTCTGTATACTCAAAAGCAACAGATTCAGATAGAGTATTTATCCAATGACCCGCTGAATCCAAAACTATATTGTTGTCAGATCCACAGCTCCACAAACAGAATAAGCAAAAACTTTTTAGAAAAACTAAAATATAAAGGTTAAAGTGCTAGGTTGATCAATTCTATCTTTAATGTTTCCAAGAATTTTAACAAAGCCAGATCAAAAAACTCAGTAGATGAATATAAGAACTATCTCAAAATTCCATATATCGTCCTTAAAACCCGAAAAGTGTGTAACTCCAATTTCATCAAAATCCTGATTTATATAAAACAACTGCTTGTAGCTTGTAATAACTACACGTTCAGAATATGGTGTACTTCGTAGGAGAAATTAAATATACAGGGTGTCTCACTTTTTTTCCAGCAAAAATGTTTTTAGATAGTAAATGTTATTGTGAACAAAAAATGTCCTATAAACTAATATTTTTTTTCGACTCCTTAAGAAGTTACAGCAATTTAAAAAATTCAACATTTTAACGATTTTTTGTTACACCCTGTAGATTTTTTTTTCTTATCATCATCTTTTTATTTAAAAGATTTATGGTTTGGATTTTGTCTTTTCCAACTTGCCTTTTTGAATATTATTGGCTGTTTTTAAAGTAAGTGGACACATTTAAAATTTCTGACAAGAAAATTAACCTATCTGATTGGCTTACAGATAATGTCAAAATCCAAAGCATACTTGATTTAAATTTAAAAAATTGAAATAAAATGAAATTTATACAGGGTGTCCAAAAAAATCATTAATATTTTAAAATTTTAAAATTGCTGTAACTTCTTAAGGAGTCAAAAAAAAATTAGTTCATAGGAAATTTTTTGTTCAGAATGACATTTACTATCTAAAATAATTTTTGCTGGAAAAAAAGTGAGACACCCTGTATATTACAAACGAAACAGTTGTTATTTACCTTCATGCTGGTAATTTTAAAATGTTTTTAGTTTTTATGTCTTTTTATATCTCCTGTAAAATGAGAGAAAATGGAGTTATACAATTTTCGGGTTTTAACAACGATATACCAGGTAAGTCTCAAAAAATAAAAAAGATCCTAAAAACAAACAACAACAATGTCTGCTTTTACAATTCTCTCACTAATGAAGGATTATTTTCAAAACTAAAATCAAAACTACCAAAAGAATTGGAAGAAAACATTGTCTACTCAATTCCGTATAAAGAATGTGGTAAGATTTACATCGGATAGATAAAAATATATCTGATGAATAAAATTGGTGAACATATCAGAAACTGCAACCTATCAAATAATGTGAAAACAAACAACATTAAGCACCCATCACTTTAAGTACGTTAATAGTTTTAATTTTAAAAATTTCAACATCCTAGATAGTGAGCCAATTTATATAAAATGGTTATTAAATCAAATGATGTACATGCAAAAAACTCAGGAAGTCACGATAAATCAACAAACAGACCAAGAAAATTTATTATTTCCTGCCAAAATCTTTTCCAAAATAACAATACAAGATTGGCAGTTTTTTACCTCCTATCATTGTAGGGACTCGTAAGTCATGTTTTGCCATAGATTATGTTTTACAAAAAAACCTCCATAGAGAAGAATGATTTGGTACATTAGGATATCTCAGTGGGTATACGATATTATAATTCCTATCATTTGAGCGATTTGGAAACCTCTGAAATAAACTCGCAGATTGCACAGTTGTCGTATCTGTGATGGCTGCCTACCATTTCATCATATATCATCAATAGACCTTTGGTTTGAAAGAGACGTTTCATACCACCTTTTCGTCGATATATTATTTTTTGACAAGGAAGTTGACATGTTTTTATCGACAAACCAGTTCTTTGACAATAACATTGCATTAACTGAGTCGTTCTATCGACACCTGCTCTTCTTAATAGGACCAATTTATTGACAAAAATGTTTTATCGGCAATACCTTCTCTTCAACAAGATCGTTAGTCTACAATGTGTTTTCATCGACCTATATTTGGTCAACAATATCATTAGTCATCGATGTTTATTCGATTTATCAACAGGGCATCTTATCAATAAGATCGTTTCATCGATTTTAATTAAATATACAGGGTGCTTAAAAAGTCGTGAACGCGCTCCACGGTAAGTTGTTAAGAAGCACCCGTTAGACAACAGAAAAATATTCATATGTAATATCACGAGTGGTCAAATTTAAGTCGAATATTTTTCACTGTCATTATCACGGATTTGGGGTCAAGTTTTAATTTTTAACCCCAAATGAACAAGAATGCATATTTAAGGGACTATTTAACGAACATTTTTCACTCTGTTATGCAAAATTTGACAGCCAACTTCAAACTTATTGAAGTTTGACATAAACGTCATGAAATAATCGCTGATATTTTTGACGTCTTACTTGTCACAAAAAATAATCACTTGTGAGTTGAATAGTCAAAAAAATACTTCTAGCAGATTATTCAAGATATGAGTGCTCAAAGTTAACAATTTTTTTTGCACATTTTTAGTTATTTATGCTCTTTGTAGTACAAAACATAAAGATAATTGTGTTTTTATCGCATTTCTCAACAAAAAATATTAATTTATGTTGAGAATGTAAAGTTATTTGCATTTTAGAATTTATAATTTATCATAAAATTCACAAAAATAACATATGACAAGAATGTGAAAATATTAAAATTATTTCTACATTTCGTGGAACTTTTTTTATTTGTTTTAAATAAAAATTACTAATAATAAAATGGTCTATATTTTAGCTAATTAATTCTTGCACTTTTAAAAAATGTCATGTTAATTTCAACTGTATCACCTTTATTAAATTGTAATCATAATTTACCAAAATTTGAATTATACAGGGTGTTTACGGTTCACGCATTAATCTTTGAATAGGTGATACTAGAGGTGAATATAAGTAGAATGACAAAAAATCATCTTTGTAAAACTTTCTTTATAAGAGAGTTAAAGCTCTTTGAAGATGCTGCCAAAAAGTATAGTTTTACGCTACTATTTCCAAACGGTTTACATTACACTATTCAAATTTGGTACAGATCTTTATAAAGTTTAGATCTATTATTATCATTTTTTTGAGATTTTTTGGTAGCCTCTAAAGAGTTATTTTTAGTGCGGTTGAAGATAAACATTGTCTAAACTTTGCAGAGGTTAAATATCAAAGCTTTATTCTTATAAAATAATATTCTTTACTTTATTTTAGACAAAAAAGGTCCTCTTATTCTAACTCGCTAGGATGTACCGTTTGCCCAAAAAGCGCATTAAAATTTTCCCTCACGGGCGACCATAACGCTAAACGGAATACTTTGCTTAGCAACAAGCAGCAAACTAGCACCGTTGCTAAGCTCGGCGTTTCCTTCGTCCGCTTTGATATTTAACCCTTGCAAAGTTTAGACAATGTTTATCTTGATCCCTATTGAAAATTACCCATTAGAGACTACCAAAAAATCTCAAAAAAATGATAATAATAGATCTAAACTTTATAAAGATCTGTACCAAATTTGAATAGTGTAATGTAAACCGTTTGGAAATAGTAGGTATCGTAAAAACACACTTTTTGGCAGCATCTTTATAGGGCTGTAACTCTCTTATAAAGAAAGTTTTACTAAGATGATTTTTTGTATCACCTCTTCAAAGATTAACGGGTAAACCGTAAACACCCTGTATATTAAGAGGTAAATGGCATCTTCTAAGTCTACTTTAAAAACAATGTTGTCTAGTTTAATTCTTTAAAATATGCCAACAACTTCGGAAATTCTATCCAAATATTATTTTAATTATTTAACCCTTGTTTAAAGATTGCTTCCAAATATCGTACCGTGGAACGTGTCCGCGACTTTTTAAGCACCGTGTATAACAATTGGCTTTGGTAAACTAATCTTGTTTGTTTTAACATTTAAACACTTTCCCGAAGTAACTTTTGATATTGACATTTAAGTTTGAGTATTTAGCACATATACATTTGATGTTTTCCTTCAAAATAAAGGTCCATTAAAGATTTGTCTCATTCGAGGACGCGCGTGCTTGATGATGCAATCTATAAATTTAGAAGTAGTGTTACTACTTTGCAAGGAAACCACAAGTTGAGAAGTATCAATAACTCAATTTTTCATTTTGTTTAATAAACACGCATGCACCTACGCATTGATTATCAACAAAAATGTAACGTGGCAGCTGCACTTGTTTATAATCATAAATTTATTTTAAACGCTAGTGGGAGTATATTTATAGCCCTATAATACGCAATCCTCGATAAAATACAAATATTATAGATTTTAAAATCATTAAAGTTTATTGTTCCAAATGCCTATTTTACATACCAATTATTTCCAGGTTCTTAAATTCACTTCGGTTTATGACAACAACTTATTTATTTATATAATCACTATGGTTTTTTCAAAGTAATTTATTGGATGGTTTTTGATTGATTAGTCAACACTCGAATGATTTAAAAATAACTGTTTCTAAAAGCATATTCAAACTGCTTTAATTTTACGCCAAACAAAAAAATGATAGTGTACAGATTATGCTAATGAAGGTACTCGTAATTAAGTTATGTTTACAAGCAACTATTAAGTGCGATTTAATAACCCTTATACAGGAAGTGTAATCGTGGGAAACCACTAAATGATAGTATTATTAAATTTAATTATCATACAAATTGTTAAATTACAATTTTCTTATAAGTATAATTAGCTTTAAATTATTAAAAAATAAATAAATAAAAATTTATAGCATCAATTTTTACCATTTTTTTATTTGTTGATAAAAAATTTCTATAATATAAACCAATCAAATTGTGTCATTTTACGACTGACAGCCAATGATGTCTCTTTTATTTTTAAAAAAACGTATCTAGATTTTAAATAAATGAAATCTATAACGATTGAATAATGGGTACTTTATGAACGCGTTTCTAGATAAGCAATGATATCTATTACTCACACCCGTGACTTTTGGTTACCGGTAATCAAAACTCACTAAAGATTCTCTGTTACCAAATTCAAACAATTATTAAAATAGAATCGTCAGTGATCGGGATTCAAAGCCGTGACCTTTGGATCCACAATTAACTGAGCTAGCGATGACTCAAAATTTATACAAGCCTTTTTATTATTTAATGAATGCTGACATTGGTACGTCATATAACCTAATTTTTAGAAAAATATTTTTGCGTTTACCAAATAGTCATAGAAAAAGTATAGTATTCTACTCGCGAGTAAATAGCCATTACTCGCTCAGGCCTGTTACGACACTCGCCTACCGGTTCGTGTCGCAATTTCGGCCTTCGTGAGTAATGGCTATCATTACTCGCTCGTTGAATAATATACTATTTTCCGAGACTATTAAATAAAGGATACATTAGGTTTCAATTTTTTGACAAGTACCAATAAACTGCAGTATTGGCAACCCATTGGGTACTGAGCAATGGATTGTGTGTAATTTCATTAATCACTGGGTAACCTAGTCGGTATTTACAAGAAATCAAGAAATAAAATTACGAATAATAACCTCAACAAATTTGTATAAAAGCGCCGTAAAATAAATAAAGTCATGGAAAAAGTATTACTATACATTTCCATGACTTTCTACTTAGACCTATTACGACAGTCGTTTAAGAGCTCTTGTCGGAATTTCGTTGTTCGCAAATAATGGTTATCATTTCTCGCTCGTTGAATAATATACCTACTATTAACTATTAACTGATAAACGTGCAAGTAGGGTGTTTTTATTTCGAATAAAATGCGGTAGCTTTTTAAAATCTAAGCGTGATTATATGTCAAAGTTTATGTTTTTACAAAGGTCAGTTCTTCAATCATTACTGTGCAAGAGTGTTTCTTGTTTAAAAATTAATACAACTCGTTTAAAATAAGATGTGTTTTATGTTTCTATTGGAGTATTTATTATTTCCGCAAATTAAACTCGATATTGTTTTTTTCTTGGAAACTCAAGTTTGGTTGTCCCTTTGGTAATAACTCTCGAATCAAAGTATAAAGAAATATACCAAATTACTCAGAAAAATACACTGATTCCGAATATGTGCAAATCCAGTATGGCTGCCACAAGAAAGAAATAAGTTTAGTTCTTTTCCGGGTAATCCGTTGGCGAAAAAAAATATTCATTTCTTTTACTGCATTGTACACAAACAATTGTCTGAATTATGTCAAAAAACTTTTCTGGTACCAACGAAAATAAAGAAGTTCTAGCAATATTTTGAAAAACGCATTTTCTTGTTTTTTCTAGATAGCGTAGGAACGATGCGATATTCAAATTTTTTGTAAATGAATTATTAATATTCGAAAAAATCTCTACCACTTTGTCCATTTAACTGACTTTCTACAGGGTAAGCTAAAATGATTGTGTTCAATTCAAATTTTCCGCCTAAAAAATTGGGGAGTTTGATCGCTTCAAGTTCATAGTAACACAAAATCATGTCAAAATTATAACAAAGTAACTATACTTCATTTGTTGTAAAATTAGAGAGCTAATTCTACATATTTTATTTCCAAACACACAAAACCTAAATAAATATCTTAAATTTGTATATTTTTTTTTGAATTCTTGATTTGATATGATTATTGTATTCCTTTTGGAGAAAATATTTGCTATGGCATTGGATTACTAGTGATTTTCTGTTTAAATTTTTAGTTTTACCAACCCTGTATCTACAATAATAACAATGATACTCAAACAGTCCAAGGTCAAATGGGACACCCTGTATATTTCTCATATTTTCTATTCCCATAATATGTTTATCTCTAACTGTTCTCGAGTTAGCTGCTTCTCAAAATCGCATATTTCAGGAGAACGCTATTTCGGATCACATTATTCCTTCAACTGTGCTCTTAGAATGGTGGATTTTAAAATTTTTTGCTGTAAAATTAAACAATTAAGTAATTTTGACCTAGTTTTTGATCGGGGATTTGTTATTCAAAAGATCGTTTGACAAAAAGAGGCTAACAAAATATCATCTATTTGTGATGGATACGTACAATTCCTAAAGAACCACTATCAGGGAAGATTTTTGATGGATACATCATTACATGAAAAAGTACAAAAGTTGCATAACAGGATGATGCAGATTTGACAATTATATCTACATCTAACGAAATCATCCTTTGAGTCATCCCTAATGATGACTCATCTAAATCCTTCATAAAATCAGTTTCTTCGATCAAGCCCAGGGCCGGCTCAAGGGGGGCGCAGCGGATGCAAGGCATCAGGGCGCCGAAGCAAAGGGGGCGCCGAAGGCGCCCTGCTAAATTTTTCGCTCGTAAAATTAATTAGTAAATAATTAATACATTTAAGTAAAGTAACTTTTCGTCTATATGCATTTTACGCACCACAATGCATCACACGTGTGGAGTAGATGGTGGACGTTGCGAGATCTCTCACTCTTTCGCTTTTTCTATTGGCATCTGCAGTCTGCAGCACCACGTGCAACAACTGCGTTTTTTTATTCGATGATTTGTTACAATTTCCTAAATATTCTATTATAATATTATACATATGTGCAAGTGCATGGATATTCAAGATAAATTCAGTCAGATAGTCAGGTAGGTTTAAGCTTTAATTTATATGTATTCCTTTTACTCTTTTTATACATTTATCAATGCGGTGTTGAGATTATTGCTTATTTAGTATAATTTGTAGTTATTCTATATTTAACAAGAACTATGGAATCTAAGAAATTATCCGGTAGTGAAAATCGGAAACGCCGAGCAAATAAAGAAAACGAAATGCAAAAGCAACGGGGAAGTCTATACAAATATTTAAAAAAAGAAAAAGATGTAGCAGTACCAAGTCAAATGGAGGTAAATATTTCGGATGATGCTAATAATGGTAAAGAAGCTAATCAAATTATTGAAGAACCGTCAGCAAATGAACAGCAAGCAGAACCATCTGAACCATCTACATCTAAACAAGAAACTCAATATTCAAATCTGACTGAATCTGTAAGTGTTAGCTTTCCTTTTAATTCTGCTGATCCCGCGACATGGCCAGAATTTATTTATGAAAAAATTAGGAAGATTATTATTGAAGAAGGACCAAGACAAATAAAAAATAATGAATACCCGCGTGATGACAATGGCCGAAGCTTTAGTACGAGTTATTATAATCGTAAATTACCAAATAATGAAACTGTCCCACGATCTTGGCTTGTCTATTCAAGTTCTAAAGACTCGGTGTTTTGTTTTTGCTGTAAATTATTTGCAAAAGATTCTAATTATAATTTGGTTGGTAAAGGTTTCCGCAATTGGCAAAATTTATCTAAAACTCTTAAAGCGCACGAAGGTAATAAAATGCATATAAATAACTTCCTAAAATGGTCTGATTTAAAAAAGAAGATGTCTAACTTTACCACTATAGATGCTGAACTGGAGAAAACATATGAAGTTGAAAAACGACATTGGCGCTCAGTTTTGGAAAGAATCGTCGAAATTATTAAACTTCTTGGTAGACAGTGTTTAGCGCTTCGTGGATCATCTGATGTAATATTTGAAAAAAATAATGGAAATTTTTTGAAAATTGTCGAACTCTTTTCCAAATTTGACATAGTGATGGCAAATCATGTATCAAGGATACAAAACAAAGAAAATACACATCATTATTTGGGGAAAAATATTCAAAATGAAGTTATTTCCTTGGTGTCGGCTAATATTTTAAAAAATATTACTAAAATGATAAACAATGCCAAATATTTCTCCATAATACTTGATTGTACACCAGACATTAGCCATAATGAACAAATGACGTTTATAGCAAGATTTGTGCATAAAGATGAAAACAACGTAGTAACTGTAAAAGAACATTTTTTAGGGTTTTTGAAAGTTACTGATACGAGCGGAAAAGGTTTATCAACATATTTGATTGAAAAACTAAAAGATTTAAAATTAAATATTAATAATTTACGTGGCCAAGGCTATGACAATGGCTCAAATATGAAGGGCAAAAATAACGGTGTCCAAAAACGAATTTTAAATTTAAACCCTCGTGCATTTTTTATACCGTGTACTGCACATACACTTAATTTAGTAGTAAACGATGCATCTAAAGTTAACACAGAAACTATAAGTTTTTTTAGAACCATTCAAGAAATTTATAATTTTTTTAGTGCATCGACTAAACGGTGGGATTTTTTAAAAAAGTTTACGAAAACGACTCTTAAACCTTTATCTGATACTAGGTGGGAATCTAGAATCGATGCCCTTCATCCACTTAGATATGAAACCGGTGGGATTCTAGATGCTTTAATAGATATTTATGAAAATGTAGAATTGGATAATAATACAAAGCATGATGCTAAATCTTTGGCTTTTAAAGTAAAAGAGATTGAATTTATATGTTCAATCATTATTTGGCATGATCTTTTAAGCAAAGTAAATGTAGTTAGTAAGATGCTCCAAAATCCAAATCAAAATTTAAGTAGTTCAATAAATGCCTTAAATAATCTTATAGAGTACGTTCAAGAATATCGATCTGACGAACAATTTAATGTCGTTCTCAACACAGCTGAAAAATTAGCTTTAGATTTAGAAATACCTCTCGAGTTCAAAGATAATACTTTACGAAGACGTAAGAAAAGAATGTTTGATTATGAATGTGTGGACGAATCGCCAATTGATCCGAAATTTAAGTTTAAAACGTCATTTTTTCTTCCAATTGTGGATACAATTAGTAATTCTTTAAGAGAAAGGTTTGATCTCTTAAATACTTACTGTGACAAATTTAAATTTTTACACAATTTTTCGGAAATTTACAATATGAGTGAAGAAAATTTGAAAAAACATTGTGATGATTTAGAACTAATGCTCACAGATGGTGAAGAAAAGGACATATCTGCAATAGAATTGTTTGATGAAATCAAAAACATTAAAGATTTTTTGAAGGACCATGACAAAAATTCATTAAGTATTATACAGTACATATATACAAATTTACTTGATTCAATATTCCCTAATCTACTTATTTCTTTAAGAATACTATTAACTTTACCTGTATCTGTAGCCAGCGGAGAAAGATCTTTTTCGAAGCTGAAGCTTATTAAAAATTATTTGAGATCCAGTATGTCTCAAGAGCGATTAGTTGAATTATCAATGATATCAATTGAAAGTGATTTATGTGATACGCTAGACACTAAACAAATAATTAATGAATTTGCAAGCTTAAAAGCCAGAAAATGTAAAGTTTAAGATATTTTAAAATTATGTTAAATGTTTTTGTTTCTTTATTTTGTATTTTCTAATTTTATTATATATACATTATATATTTTTATGTTTTATGTTATACAAGCATTCATAAACTTCTTAGTTCCTTTTTTGTTATTTATTATTATTACTATTGTGATGTAATTGGAAATGTTTGATGTAAAATGTCTTACAATTTTGTTAATTTTTTATCCTTTATTTTGTTTCTATTTGTAATATGGCATCTTAGATGTTATTTTTTATATAAACAGTTCAAAATGTTTTAGTTCCTTTTATTACTAATGTATTTTAATTATATATTATTTATACAATGAACTTTTGCGTATCATTACGGATTGCCCCTCCCCAAATCCCTCTAACAAAAATTTTCCTACTCACAAAAAATATTTCAACAAAAAGGGCGCCAAAATTTTTTTTGCATCGGGGCGCTGTATACCCTAGAGCCGGCCCTGATCAAGCCTGACATTTCAACACTCCCACCAACTGAAGGGGCCACAAAATACCATTCAATATGAATACCTGGTTTGGAGGAGAAAAGAGGGGAGCTAATCTCCAAACTGCCATAAAGAAATGATTCCCCGACGAAATTTTCCATAATATTATGTGTCGGTGTCAAAAAAATTGAGACTCGGGAAGATACAGTTGCAGAAAAGCATCATTGGAATGCTCAGCAGCATGCCTTAACTGTGACAATGAGGAGCAAGTAAAATTGGATCACATTGGAGTGTCCTTTAAGGATTCATTTTTTTCTTCTGGTGGTGTGGAGTGAGTCAACATGAAGTATACCCGCTACCATCAAGAAGAATTTCAACTACCATTAAATTATGACTGATCGATCGTTTTTGAGAAAACGGCTGCTCCTTATACGACCTATTTTTTAACATTTGTTATTTACATATACCTCAAAAATCTTGAATAAGGAAAATTATACTTTCTATCCTGTATCTTGGAAACTACAGCTAATATTTAAACTTAATAGGTATATTTACAATCGTATCATAAAATTAGTATAATTTAGCTAATTTTTAAAGGATACAAGTGTTATTACATAATAAATGTATTTTCTCAATTCGTTCTATTTTTATATCTAAATTTTTAAAATACTTCGATTAAAAATATTGTCTTAAATTAAATCAGCAAAAGATTTCAATCAAGCACTAAATACTATTCTGGAGAAACTTAATGCGTTGGGGCTTAGGGCTTAGGACTTTTACTAATACGAGTTTTTGCTTCATGTAATCATCTATGTACTTGCGTGTTTTTATCATTACCGACGCTTTAAATTGTCTCTTCTTTAGCCCAAAACAGCCCTCAGTTACTTACTCTTTAATACCTTAAAGTTTTTCTTGGATTTCTGAGGAGCAATTACAGTAAATAAGACCCAAGTAGAGGTAATTGTATAATAAATTTTGAAACGTGCTTAAAATATTTCGACTAATCTAAAAATAGATTAGTATAGTCTTACTACACACACTAAACTTTAAGTTTAAATGCTTGCTACTCACTAGTATTACTATTATTACCATAAGTACAGTATTAGTATTAATCTTTCGGTAATTAAACATCTAACTCACTCATCTTTGAATAAATTACATAGCAAGCAAAGTCAACGATTTTCTGGTATAAATTAAATAAAACGTGTTTTTTTATTTCGTCACACAAACGTAATAAAAAGTAACTTCCGGTTGCAAACAATTTTTTGTTATAATTTAAAGCACGAAATAACGAGGTAGCTTTGAATAAATAACAAAAGGTATGATACAATTTGAAACCCAGATTACTTAAATTGGGTATTTTTAAAAATATTTTATAATAAAAATGCTAATTGCTATAACAAGCATATGCATTTCAATTTAAGTAAAAATAAAACTTAAAACAAAGGTAAAAATAAATGAATTGAAAGTATATTGTGGAAGCAAAAAATATAATATACTTAGATGATGATGTTACAGCAAGGATTATTGATATTTTACCTTCAGAAAATTTATAAAAAACCTTGTATATACAAAAAGAAAACTTGAAGGATACTTTCTTTGAAGCGTTTATTTTATGAAAGGTAGCGTATTTGAATCAATGATTTTATGAAAATTTGTTAAGTTATTATAGATTTTAATATTATAAGTGGTATTGCTGGCGAAAAAAGTAAAATTTTCCAAATTACATTCACAAATTACAATTAAACCATGAAATTTTAATCTAATTTAAATAATAGGGTAAAATCACGACGTATGCAATTTGCAAATTTGCATTTTAAGGCAATATGCATTTGCGTTCACACGCAGAAAAAATTCAAATCTGGGCGTACGTTTAATGCAAAACTGTTCAAGCGTTATCTTCGGACAAAAAAGTGAACTGTACGCATTCAAGCCAGAGTGGCTTATGATAACGCACTCCAACATCGCCCTAGCCTCATATTTATGCAAATTTTGTATTTAACATTCATTGAACTTATCGTACTTGTACGTATTACAACTGACCCATATGCGCAGATATTAAGCCATTCATAGTCTGATGATAGTGGGTGACTGTTGACTGTCGGGTTAAAAGGGTGGGCGAATTAATTGAGCAAATTCAATATTTGCAAGCCTTGACGTTCTTGTTGTTCAGAATTTTAAATGATTTAGCCCCAGGAGCATCTTGAAGTGAAGGTAAAAGCAATTACAACTTCTCATTGGCGTTTTAACCAATTTCCTAGAGAAATTTATGAACACACCAAAACTACGCTCGTAAAATGAGCTTATCAATTCTTGAAGCAAGGTCGTTTGTATTACGGTCAAGTACATCGCCTTGTGATTTTCTGCTTATAGAAGAAAGCTCTACGCTCCACTTTGTCTAAAGATACAAATGCTATAAAAACTTTATTACGAAATTGGCGTACTAAAATTATCGTAATGCTTGTAATAATCCTTACATAAAAGCTTATAAATTTCTCTTATACAAAGTTATAGAAATCTTACATTTTTGATAGTTGCAAACCTTTGTATTTTCGAAAGTATATAATGAGTATAAATATAAATATAATGTCGAAAAAAATTGAAAATATCAATTGTATATTAAAAGTGCTAAAATCTTACTAATGGATTCTACTCATAAATATTTTAAAAGTTAAAAAAATGTACATAATACAGATTTTTTAATAAGTTTTGAATGTTTAATGCGTTTTTCAATTTTGCGCCTATAAGAAAGCTGTAAAGGCACTCAAAACAGTTCGTTTATAGTAAAAAACGCACCGTTTTGAGTGCGCTTATAGCAGTGGAATGTACATTTTCGAAGTTGGTAGCACTTTGAAATTGAACGCGTGCTACAAAATGCGACTTATAAAACTCGTGTTTTAATATACTAATAAAGCATTGTATTTAAAAAATAAAAAGAATTCATATTTAATATGAATAGATTGTTTTTTTTTTCAATATGACTTCTGGTTTTACCGGAAGTGACATCAACTTTATTTTTTTAAACGTAAACCCAATTTTTTTGTTCAAAATATGAAATTATTTTATAAAAATAGTATGTTTTTTTTGAAATTTTGAAAAAATAAATTTTTTTTTCCTCATCCGAAGTTGATAAAAACTACCAAAACTCATTCCAAATAATAGAAATACTTAAGGAAACTTGTATTTTGCAGATTATTTATTATTTAAGCAGTTTGTGAGATATTAATTTATAAACTTTTTGAGAAACGTTTTTGCAAATAACTCTTTTTTTTTAAATCAAAGATGCCGGGTCACTTGTTTTTTCAAAAACAAGATTTTAATACGATTATTTTGGTATCCCAATGTAGGGTGTGTCAGTTTTTCATAATTTTTTTACTCGCGATTTTCCAAAAGTTCAAAAAAATAAAAAATGTACCTATCAGATGCATACTGCTTTTCTAAAATAGTCTTAAATTATGAACAAAAAAATTAGGTGTTACATTTAAAAAATAAAGTTGATGTCACTTCCATAGATCCAATATTTCCAATAAACTTCCAATCGAATGCGAAAATTTTAAATTTATATGTACCGGGTGGAAACGAAACACGGGTCACCTCTATAACTTCTTTATATATTAAAATAAAAAATTGAAATTTAACTATGTTGTATGGTTCAAGAAAACACATATTAGGTACTAAAAAGTTTTTCATAGTTTTTCAGTATATTATAACTGCCCTAATCCCTTGAGTTATTTCCTCCCAATGTATAAATTAAGCATATCCTTATTACTAAGCCGATAAGGTTTACTTTTTGCTTTAGCGTTGGGAGGAACACATCTATAAATTTTTGGACCCTAATAATCCCTAGGAGGAAAAGATTCTAAGGATTAATTTTTAATTAATTACCAAGAGGATACCTAAAACGTAGCCATCTGTTTCTCCAAACGCTAAACCAAAAGTGAACCTAATCGACTTAGTAATACGGTATATGCTTTATTTATAACTGATAAGACCTGAAGAGGAAAAAATAAAAAGGAATTGGGATTTCTAGAGTTCTGGTCGCATTAGTACATATTTTACGAGTTTAGCATAAGATTTAAATAATAAATCTATTTGAATTTTATTGGAGATTTACTTATTAGGTACAAAGATGCATTTTAAATACAATTTCCATTTTATGCAATTTAAAGCGCCTTCTGCTGGTAGCTAGAATTCTCAATACGGTTTAGTTATAATATACAGGGTGGTGATAAAGTTTGGAACCAAGGTCATAACTTCCGTAAAAATTTTTTTTGTAAAAATCGCTCGGACAGGTCATTTTTTGTTTTAAAAATGCCATCTTTTGGAATGAAAAAAATATTCATGACGTCACTGATAACTTCACTATGACGTCATAATCAATTTTTTTAAATGAAAACCGCTACTTTTTTTACACATTTTTCATAGACCTTTTTATCATATTAATGATCACATAAAAATATTTAAAAAAATTTCGAATATTTTTGAAAAAAAAAATAAATTTACTCAAAAAAAAAATTATTAATTCTCAATGAAAATATTACAAAAAAAAAGTAAATTTTTAATTTACAAGTAACAAATTTTAACGAAAATGTTCAAATTGTTCCCCATTGACCATTTGGCATTGTCCCATTCGAGTGTAGGCACTCTGAATACTATTGTTAATAGCTTCTTCGTCAATTTGTTGCAATTCCGTTCTAATTCTAAGCTCCAATTCTTGTAAATTATTAGGTCTATTGAAATAAACTTTTGATTTTAAATGTCCCCACAAAAAAAAATCTAAGGGCGTTAGGTCGGGAGATCGCGGAGACCACTCAATTGGTCCCCTCCGACCTATCCATTTGTTGGGAAACGTGGTCAAAGTGTGGAGGAGCCCCATCTTGTTGAAACCAAATATTTTTGTTAGGAATGTTGCGATTTTCATAATTGGGGAAAATACGAAGTAAAACTGGTAGCAAATCAGTCCGCAAAAAATTCAAGTATCTTTCGGCAGTAAGGTTTTCATTAAAAAAGTAAGGTCCTATAAAACGTCTGCCAATCATTACCACCCACCACCCATACATTTAACTTTCCCTGTCTTTGACTATGGGATTCTACGGCCCAATGAGGATTTTCCTGTGACCAATACCTACAATTATGTCGATTCACTGATCCATTCAATTGAAAGGTAGCTTCATCGGAGAAAATTATACTACTTAAAAAAATTGGATTTTGATCACATCGCGCCATCATTTCTTCACAAAATTGCAGTCGGCGATCGGGATCATCTTCATTTAACTCTTGTATGAGTTTTATTTTGTATGGGTGATACTTTTCCTTTTTTAATAATTTTGCGACATAGGAATGATCCACATTATTATTTCTTGAAATATCTCTTGTTGAAATATTGGGATTTTCTTCAATCGCAAGTAATAAATTTAATTTGGTTTCTTCAATCACTTGAGGCCGTCCTTGTCGAGGCAAATCTCCTACAGATCCTGTTTCTGCAAATTTGGTAACTAACTTACTTACTGTAGATCTTGAGATTTGTGGTCTATTTGGATATTGCTCATTAAACAAAGAACAAGCTTCCCCATGGGTTCTTTTTCTATCGCCGTATCCTACCATAATTAAAATTTCGATTCTTTCGCGTTCGCTTAAACGAGTCATTTTTAATTTCGCAAAACTTAATAATTGTTGATTATTATTAAACAAACGAAGTAAGCTATTCAAGCATTGGTAAATGGATTTAAAATTTTTTGCACTTTCTATATATAATGAGCTAGTTTAGTCCTTATTGATAGAGACTAAAACGTCACATTTCCTGTCTCTTGTCAAATTTTACTTTACTCCCTGTCTTGTCATTACTTTACTCCCGCCCACGTCATTTGTCATCACTTTACTCCCGCTCACGTAACTTGTCATTGAAAATTAAAATTAGTCATAATCTTGTAATTTGTCTGAATTTGCGGCGAAATCATAATCGTTGCAAACTTCAGTCTAGTCTAAACACCACCAATATATTGAGTGAATTCTAACCTCTAATAAATTTATTTGGATTGGTTTGGAACGGAACTTGATTTTTATTCTGGGGTCGGGGATTGTATTATGTACGGTTTATTATTTTATAGATTGATACTAAATTTTAAATTTAAAGGTGATTTAAGTGTACACAGAATCGATTCAATCAATTAGTTAGATCTGTAAATGTGGCAAAATCTTTTAAACTTGATAAACTTTATTCCTGCATCAAAACTTACCTACTTTATTTATTGTGAAGTTAATTATTATTTTTTTAAATTTATAAAATCTATTACAATAATTATAATATTAATCTACAATTATCTATATTTTATGAAAGTTGCTGTATAAATCATTATGACGGGCGAATAAAAATACCCGTCGCCGTCCGATGACAACCGATATTAGTCACAGCGATAGCCATATAATTAAATTATTGTGGAAACTTTTACCTATTCAAAAAGTGCAAAAAATTCTATATGCACCGAGGTAGTAAAGTGAATTTAATCCCTCCTCTGATTGTTTCCCTCGGCTTTGCATCGGGAAACAAAACATCGTCGGGATTAAAATCAGTCACTTTACTACCTAGATGCATAAATAACTATTTTTTGAGTAAATTTTTTTTTTTTTTTCGAAAATGATGGAATTTTTTTAAAATATTTTTATGTGATCATTAACATGATAAAAAGGTCTATGAAAAATGTGTAAAAAAAGTAGGGGTTTCCATTTAAAAAAATTGATAATGACGTCATAGTGAAGTTGTCAGTGACGTCATGAATATTCTTTTCATTCCAAAAGATGGTATTTTTAAAACAAAACAACCAGTCCGAGTGATTTTTACAAAAAAAATTTTTACGGAAGTTATGACCTTGGTTCCAAACTTTATCACCACCCTGTATATTTACAGCCGAGGTGGTCAATTTTGAGGAATCGTCAAGCATTGGACATTAACTGAAGCAGTAAAAAAATATTCTCAAACCATTATTAGGAATTTTGAATGGTCTATTATTTTAACTGCATATCGAAATAGCCCAGAATCTATTGAAATTGTATTGTTACAAATAAATGAAGATTGTTTATTAAATTTTAAAGAAATTCCTAAATTAACCAAAGAAGATTATTGCATAAAGTAACTACATACACAAAGAAAGGTACATTGAATGAAAAAGAAAGTAAGAAATTGGAATTACGTGAATTCAGAAATATAAAAAGTGAATTATCATTACATGATGGTTGTATATTACGAGGTAATTTAGTAGTCATACCTGAAAAAGCAAAGAGGAATAATATTGATTTATTTCATGCTACTTATCCTGGAATTTAAACAATGAAAGCACTAATGAGAAGTTATGTTTACTGGCCTAAGATGTATGATTGGATTAAAAAAGTTGTAAATTGCTACAATATTTGCTAACAAACTCGAAATAATCCACCTAAAGCTCCAGGTCAAAACTTTATAAAAAGTTCAAAACCATGGGAAGTTTAACTTGTTGATTTAACTGGACAATTTAAAGTGAATTTTTTTCGATAGTATTTGACTCTTTCAGTAAATAGTTGGACGTTACAATATTGTATTCTGTTACATCAATCTATTTTTAATTCTAATGAAATTAAAATATTTTAAAAAAGGTATATGATAACTATTGTGACTAAAACTAGGTTTTTTGTCATTTATTTGAAAACGGTTTGTAATAAAGATTTGAAATTTGGGATGAAGACTAATACGTTTAAGATATAATTTCTCAATTTTTTTCAGACTTTTTGAAAACTCTGAAAGGGTAGTTCTAAGGAGGGTTGGGGTTATAAACAGCGGCAACATTTTTATGGTTAACATAAAATCATTTTTGTTTTTATACAAATATTCCTTATTCAGTTTTTTAAGTTGTTTTTTTTGTTTTTCTTTAAGTTTTATTTGGCCGCTTAATTTCTGGACACCCTGTATAGTTATATAGTTATATTGCCCCATATCACCCTTTTTCCAATGGACAAGCAAGAAAATTCGTGCAAATTACTAAAAATAAATGAAGACAAATTACTCAATGAGATTGGTCTTTAAGATTATCAAGAATATTATTTGCATTTTGCATTACTCCGTTACCAGGTCAAGAAAATGAATTACCTGCAAAATCGACAATTTAGAACACCTACGATGAATTTACTTCCAAAATTACAAGAATAAAATTATCTTTTAAATATACGGGAATTTAATGTAGGTGTGATAAAATATATTATAAAAATTTTGGAAATTGAGTTAAATGGGTGAAAGGTTATATTACAGACAGTTTTTATAAGTTGGGAAAATATTCAAAATCGAATTTAAGAAAATAATGAATTACAAAGAAACCAGTAATATTAATAGTATATTAATTATTTATTTAACGAGCGAGAAATGATAGCCATTATTCACGAAGGCCGAAATTGGTCTGAGTGAATAATGGCCACTTTCTCGCGAGTAAAATACTATACTTTTTCCATGACATTTATTATTTTACGGCGCTTTTATGCAATTTTTTGAGGTAATTTTTGACATTTCTTCTATGTAAATTTTAATGTTTGATTGAAATTAAACCATTGCTCATTACCCAATAAGTTAAACGTGATTAATGAAATTACCCATAATCCATTGCTCATTACCCAATAGGTTGGCAATCTGCAGCTTTGTGATTGGCCCATTGGTCCACACACGGTCCGAGAATGTTGAATATGGTGAAAAATTGGGTAATGAATTTCACTACTTATCAAAAAATTCAAATGTAATAAACCGTTTATTCAAAAGATTTTTTGTGAATTTATATCCAGATTCTGGTCAAATCATTTCAGTTTAAAGGTCTTTAAATTTAAATTTGTTATATGGACAATTTCCATGGTTACCTTATTTGTCTCTAATTAAAGGCCTTTAATTTTGACCAGAATCTGCCTATTAGAGGGGACATATGTTATGATAATTAATATTTTAATTAGAGGTGCATCGAATAGTAATTTAGCCGAATAGCCGAATACTATCATTGTTGAGCTCAGCAAACATGTTTCGCATGAAAAGATTTTTGTATGATTAGACCTTTTTTCCCCAATTCGCGTTTAAAGGTTTAAATTTTCGACTTAAAATAAGTGACCACAAGCATAGTAAAATATGGAACTGCTTTCAAAGTGATAAGAATAATGTATTTCCAATAAAATAATATAGTTTATATTTTTTCCGAATATTCGGCCTTTGACATCAAAATTCGGCCTTCCGCCGAATAGTAAAAAATGGCCGTATATTCGGCTTGCCATTTTTAATGAAATATATAAACTTAACAATATGATAGTTATGATAGATAATTAAATGAGGTGAAAGTAATTAAGAACATAAGTAATAAAATAATTAATTAATGACGGATATAGGAGAATTAATTACAAGAATTATCCCATAAATTCGACCTATGTTAGGCATCATATTATAAGAGAATATAGGAGCATGTCTGCATTCAGAGACAATCGGTAGAGCCACAATTCAAAAGGGAATACCGCTATCAAGAAAGCGATTTGGTTAGATCGATGTAATCCATTACTTTGGAAACTGAGAACTGAGAGACGATAAACCCTAAAATCGCTAACGCCAAAGCGAAAAAAGTTACTTCAAATAAAGGAAAATCTTAATATTGCAAAAATAAGTTATTGTATGATCCTTGCTCGCCATTTATTTAAATTTCGATGTTTTCAAGTTGAAAAATTGTGTTTTTTCATACATCCTTATTACGTTATAAATCTCGCGGATATTTTGTACATATTTCAGCGGAAAACTATTAATCTCGCGTGATGCAAATTCAGCAAAAACGTTTTGTTAAAAGGACGCAATTTGTTTAAGACGCGGTGACGACGACGCTGGAAATAAATAATTTATGCAGCGTTCACTTGGGCCCCGTCATAAACAAATTGCTGAAAAACATGAATAAATTAAAAAAAGAGACCCAGAACAGTAAGTTATATTAACACGGAACTTGCTAACTTCCTTCTCGTGTAAGTCTTATCTGAGAAAAACTCAGGTTACAACAATAAGACAACTAACGGATTTCATTAATTATAGTTCAATGAGCTAAGGACATGCAGCGCAAATAATTTTTAATAACAGTGTTATTGCAGTAGCTGTTTTCAACTATTTAATTTAAATTAACTGTTGCGAGACAAAACAGGAAACATTTCAATTCACCATATTTCTACTAAACTCATTTTTTATGGAAACCATTAACCTTATACATTAGTATAGTCATTATAACTCTTATGTTCAGAAATATTAAAGACACAATTTATTTTTTGGAAAGGAATTATCTAAGTAAATTTGCGATTTGCATGAAATTGACGATTATTGTAGACAATTAAACAGGCAGTGTATTATGATAATACCATGTAATTATGTAATCTTCAATTCTTCCTACTAAATTCGTGGGTATACTATTTTCATATTTAAGACTTTCACTAATTTTTTAGAAGTAAAAGTACTTCTTTGTTAAAAATATAATCGTTCTCTCTGAATTAAGCATGTTAACACTAATTACATTTAAATATGCATTAGCCTAGAGTTAAGAGTGTTTTCCGAACAGACAAAATTGCCCTTTATTGGTGCCACCATATACACTAATGCAAACAATTTTTTTATTTACAGAGTGTTCTAAAATTATCATTTTCGTTATTCAAAATAGCGGAAAGATACTTTTAGTCGAAACTTTTGGAAGCAACATACTTTTGTTCGCTGGCAAAAAAATACTTATTACAGATATTTCATAAAGATCAAAGATAGAAGCCTGTACTACCCTAGGCATAATGCAATAAGCCTGGATAAGCCAGGCTATTTGAACAACCGTTAGCACATTTTGTAATTAGCCTAGAGTTATATGGGGTAATTGCAATTAGCCTAAAAATACCAGCCTCTTTAGAAAGTGCTAATTATTTTCCAATCAGCCGCGTGCATTGCAAAATGACGGCGCTCTTTGCAATAAGCCTTAGACAGATATACTAAATATCCTTGTTTTTTTACATCTTTGGAGCAGGAGAACTAAGGATCGCGACTGGGTTAACAGACATTGGCCTTTAAGAAATTGCATAATTCAAAGAAAACAAAACATAATCAACGAACCTTTGGTTACGAGAAAGAAAATCAAGTTTCCACCATTGTGTATCAAGTTGGGGCATATGAAGCCTTTTCAAACTAGAAAGACTTCATTTTGGCTACTTAACACGTAGATTTTTTCGGAATAGCTCAGAAAAACTGAAAATCGAAATATTTAATGATCGTCAGAAAAGGATAAAGATTAAAATTTCTAGCAACTAAGTTTAATCTAATGCTTGGTGTTCAAGTAGCAGAAGATTTTCTTGGACATCATAAGGCACATAATTAAATAGAAATGATAAAATATATGCCCTCTAACTTTAATATTCTTGGTTGTAACATGAGCATAAAACTACCTCTGGAATCACTTAGATCGGTGTCCAGAAAACCTAGACGATTTTACTGAAGAACAGGACGAAATATTCTATCGAAACATTATAAAATCGGCTGCACCAAAATATCTGTAAGTGTTATCAATGATATAAGAAGTAAAAGGCAAAGTATTCATAAAGCCAAAAATCGTTGTTACAATCTTTATTAAAATAAAGATGCAAGATGCATTTCGCAAACAAGTTGCAACTTCATAGAATAATTATCAAAGTTAAAGTTTTAAAAATATAAACATAACTACAAGAAAATTAGGGTTAAGATAAAAAAATATGTAATTAAACCATAATATAACCCGTAGGTCCAACGTTGAAAAAATGGGTAATCAAGAATAAAAACTGACGACTCTAGAGCAGTGATTCCCAAAGTGTGATCCACTTATAAATAAGACTTAAGAATGATATCCCAAAAGGCAAATACATACCGGGTGGAAATGAAAACCGGTCACCTCTATAACTTTTCTATTTATGACTAAAAAAATTTGAAATTTGGCTATGTTCTATGGTTCAAAAAAAAAAATTTTATGTGCATTTTTTATTTTCGAAATCACTTCCGGTTTCACCGGAAACACCATGAACTTTGTTTTTTTAAATGTAACATCCCATATTTTTATTCATGGCTTAAAATACTTTTAAAAAAGAAGTATTTTTGAGATATTAGTTTTTATTTTTTTTGTAAAAAAAATTTTTTTCAAAAAAAAAAAAAGGTTTTCGAAGTCGGTGAAAAGTACCAAAACTAATTCTAAATAATTCAAATACCTAAATAAAATTGTAATTTGAAAAAAAATTTAAGTGGTTTTTGAACTATTAATTTTTAAACTTAGTTAATGAAGATTTTATCAAATATCTCACTTTTTTTAAATGCAATGATGCCGGGTCATTCGACTTTTTAAAAAGAGGATTTTATAACGATTATTTTTAATTTTAATTTTTTTTTAATTTTGAAAAATCCCGAGTACAAAAAATATGATAAACTGGGACAAGTAAATTGATTGCATCCTACATATGGTGTACCAAAATAATCGTTATAAAATCCTCTTTTTAAAAAGTCGAATGACTCGGCATCATTGCATTTAAAAAAAGTGAGATATTTGATAAAATCTTCATTAACTAAGTTTAAAAATTAATAGTTCAAAAACCACTTATTAAATTTTTTTTCAAATTACAATTTTATTTAGGTATTGGTACTTTTCACCGACTTCGAAAACCTTTTTTTTTTTTTTTTAAATTTTTTTTACAAAAAAAATAAAAACTAATATCTCAAAAATACTTCTTTTTTAAAAGTATTTTAACCCATGAATAAAAATATGGGATGTTACATTTAAAAAAACAAAGTTCATGGTGTTTCCGGTGAAACCGGAAATGATTTCGAAAATAAAAAATGCATATAAAATTTATTTTTTTGAACCATAGAACATAGCCTAATTTCAAATTTTTTTATTCATAAATAAAAAAGTTATCGAGGTGACCCGGTTTTCATTTCCACCCGGTATAGTAATTTCGGATAACACCAGATATACCATTGCAAGAAATATTTTTAAATATTTTTCTATAGAAGGATTTAAAGTCACAATTTATAAAAAAAAACATAATTCTATAAAAAACTAGAGATGTTCTGTGGTGCCTGTATTGTTCATGATTATTCTTCCCAAACTCACACGACCTCTAGCGGTCTGCATTTATTATCAGGAACCTCCACTCCACTTAAGTGCAGAGCAAAGCTTTTTTTATTTTCAGACTTACACGCAGTTTTTAAAATTGTTGTTTTGTGATTCTCACATAGCTAAAGATTTTATATTAAAACATTTTGAATATTTTTTTAACTTTTTCGTAATTATACAATGGATCACAAGTTAAAATGCGAACCCATAAAGAAAGCTGGGGTTGTAAGTACAAGTGCAGAAACCACAATGTGACATCTAAGTTAATTCTAACAATTAATAAATCAGAGGCTTTTGGTTTTTGACGATGAGTTTACACTAGTACAGCTCACGTAACAGGTGAGGGAAAAAAACAACGACCAAACCTTGGGTGGATCATTTACAAACGGTGTGTTATCCAGAATTTGCAACGAAGCTCCAGAAAAGTTGAACTCATACGGCACCAGTATAACAAAAAACTTTCGTTTGGCGGCGTTTTCAACAAAAATAAAAAACCAATTGAAATAATGTTTTTTCTACAAACGTGTAAAAACTTGCACTTTCGAAAACCTCATTTTTTTATTTTTTTTACAAGTATACAAAGTAACACCAGTGCAGAAAGTACATAACAAAACCATGGTTACTATGTAAATAACTACTACTATTTTCATAAATTTTATTAATATTATTCGTTTGTAGAAAAAATATTGTACGATGTGTGTGTTAAAAATGTAATATGGCGCTTGTATGAATTGTAGAATTGGTTCCGCTACGCCGCGCTCGTTCTACAAACTTTCATACGCGTGCCATAAACATGCATTTTTAACACTTACATCAAAAATAACTGTTTCCAACGCTACCAATAAGTTTTTTTACAGCTCTCCAAAATTTCTTAAAATTTTTGGGATGTTTTTTATTTAATTCTCTGAATTATTTTAAATTTGTTTTTCATTGATTTTCTTTAATATTTTTATGAGGGAAATTAAGTAGGTGCAAATGAATTTGAAGGTATTACAAAACATGAAATAATTTGACTATCTAATAAAATAAACAAAATTAAAATTATTGTTTTTTGCAGCTAGGTAGGTACTAAAATTAATTTGCAATTCAAACAAGTGATAAAAATTATGTTTGTAAGTAAAATATTTCATGTTTGATTTGCGAAATGTAAAAATAATTGGTACAATTTTTCGGCGCTTATCAAAATTCCGATTTATTTTTTGCATCACGTTGATCGATTCGATCGTTTTGGAGGCTTTAAAAACACCTCTTGATTTTGAGGCGCCCCAGGGGTGAATTTTTTAGATAAATGGTCGCAATTTCATGTCTGTTGTGGTTAAACCCTAAGCCACGATGGTGTCGCTATTTAGATAATTCCCCAGAGGCACAGTCTGAATTAATATTCTCGGTAAACCTTTTCCGCCCCCAAGAAAAAATGAGTCGCGTTAGCGCACCTATTAGCCCCTCCTTGGGGGAAAGCTTGCAATTTCCCTTACATTGCGGCCTATTAATAAAGGGGTAGAGGTTATACCGCAGGGTGCTTTTTCGCGGCGTATCATATCCCGCCCAATTGAGCGGGACGGATGTGACTAATTGGTGTGACTTAATATGTCAACCACACGCTTCCAATGTTTTCCAGATAAAAAAGCTCCGAGAGAATTCTATGCGAACACAATTAATAATCCTCCACTTTGTTCACTTTTGTTGTAAATCAGGAGAGATTGTTTACTGTTGCAATTTGTAAAAGAGCCACCGCACGTGCTATTTTTAATATTATGAAAGTTGTGAAAGCTCATTTGTTCAACTTTGTTCAAATTTTATAACTAGCTTCAAAGCTACTCTTATTTTATATTTCGTACATCGACCAATGATATTTTGTTCAAATTTTAAACTTATTTACAACTTTATAAACAATGAATAAAAATACCAATTTTTTACTTTACTTATTTTTTAACGAATTTATAAAAATAGGTTATACTAAAAGCTTCGAGCTTTATGGGGAAGATTGTCGCTCTTTCCCAGTGATCAAATTCTAGCTCTCCTAACTCCCCAACGCAAATAAAGCTTGATTTCGATTTTCTTTCACTCAGTACTTTTCTCGTCCCATTTTTTCCTATGAAAACTATTAATGCATATCAAAGATGGATGAATTAATATGACCGTTTATTAAGATTAAGCATTTTCACCCAAATTGACTATAAAAATTATTTTTCAATAAATCTTAGAAAGTTTCCGATCTTAATATTTTTCGCAATTTTTAATGATTTCGCTTGAAGTGAGTTAAAGAGAATGTAATTTATGCGCAATAAATTCAGGCACTATACTAATTGGCGATTTAAAAGTTAATTTAATTATCGATAAATAAATTTTATAATTAATCTTATTTTATTTGAAACGAAATTTGAATACAACGAACCAATTAAAAGTACCGGTGGTAGCCCAACCTTGACGAGACGAATCCGTACTAGCGTATAGTATACACCTTTAAAAACAATCAGCTTGTTTTAAAGACAAAAAAACATGATAAAACCGACCTTGGCACTTTAAAACAAGCTAAGTTAAATATTTATACGTTAATAACAAAAACAGCTAGAGGTGATTGATTGATTTTGCTTGATTGTCATCACTTATTGAACTTGTTACGAATTATCATACGTTAGGGACTCTTACTGTGAGTTTTCTAATGATTTTATCCAATGACGTAGGTGGTTTGTTGTTATCAACACGTCTTTTACACAATCGATTGCCCATGGTGATAAAGGCACGCACGCCCTTAAGTTTTTTGATTTTAAACGTATTTTTTTATGACAAGTCAGAAAGTTGATACAAAGCTCGCACTATTCCACACCGTAACTACGAAGGCAATCACGGTCTCACTGAGTTGCTCTGCCCACGGGGGCCCACCAGAGCAACCTTTACCTCGCACACTTTCCAGTCTTTCCGACTATGGTTACGTTATTACCAGTTTACATACTGCCATACACTATAAGAAATTATTCTATTTCGTGCTACGTTTATTTCAATCGCGCTCGTTTTTATATACATCGATTTTACTCGGATTACGTCATTATCATGACGAATCCTAATTTGATTCATGGTTAAATAGTGGTTTGAACAACTACTTTTTCACTTTTTTGTTTTTAATATAGATTACATATGAAAGATGAAACCTGTTAACAGTTACAGCGCTTGGAGCTAGAATTATTTATTTTCATAAGATTAGCAGGAATCACTTACTACTTCTTTCTTATCAATCAGTGCAATCAGATTTATTTGCTTGTTGCTTGCAACGTTCATTATTTATGGATTAGTAAATAATGACGTGGGTAGTTTTAAACAGCAAAAACAATTATTTATAGCTTTATGTGTACGCCAAAAAATTGCATAAATTTTCTGTTTGTTAAAATTTACTGCAGAAAGAAGATAGTGGAGGCCGAGGCATATTGGAAGTTCCGAGTAGAGAAGTCCAAATATCCATGTTTCCAAAAATTTAAGAATTTTCACCCAATATTTTTAAAAAAGCCTTTAAATAATGTAGAAACTCACAAACCCCGATTAATAACACAGGTCATCGATGAAAAAAACTTGAATGTAATTAATGGGTAGTTTTTATAGCTTCTTGGGCGCTAATTCCTGGAAAAATAATGAAAAACCTCTATCACATATAGTTTTCTCACAAAACCACATCTAGTTTTTACAAATTTAATAAATAGGATAGTATAATATCTGTTTACAAATTTTGAAAATTTACTTGGTATATTTTAGACCTTTCGTGATGTCATAGGAATCGCAAATCGCAAAAACGAATTATTTACATCCAAATTTCAATATTCTGATAGTAAAAATAATTCATGTGAGTTTGAGACTTTATCGGCCACCAATCCACTAAGGATGACTAAGGTGGGGACTCTATGCAGGAACGCTCATATAGTTCCCAGTCGAAAGAAAAATTTAGTTTGTTTGAGTAGTCTTGAGTAGTATTTTTCATTTTCTTTTTTTATAATAATGTAAATTTATCAGCATTTCGAACGGACAGAATCATTTTTTGATATTTTCATTTATGCTTTTTTAATTCACTCTTTAATTAATTAAACACCTTTTGATGGAACATATATAACATAATTTTAAGTTGTTTTTAAAAAGTAGTCTGTTCGTTCGAAAGGCTGATGTATGTACGTTTTTAGAAAAAAAAGAAATGAAAAAATATTAAAAAATAATGCGTCCAGGACTACTCCAGCAAACGACTAAAATTACATCGGGATGATTGCTCTTAAATACTACTAAAGGAAGCACAAAATATCATCAGATGAGATAAAATCTTAAAATAGGAAAAATCTCCTATCCACATTTGTTTTTCCTATTTTTACTTAAATTTGTGTTATTTTTGTACAATTTAGGTTATAAAATAAATATTGTAAAATCGTTATTTCGTCAATTTTGATCAAAACCTAACGTAAACTAACCGTTAAGTATTAAGCAAATTTGACGAAATTAACGATATTACTATAATACTATATTTATTTTATAACCTAACTTATAGAAAAATTACAAATGTATGTTAGGATAGGAAAAACAATGTGGGCAGAGGAGGGGGATAGGGGATATGGAAAGCAAACAAGCGTCAAAAAGCTAAGAAAATAGTCAAAACTGAAAAAGAACCCTAGATATGTTTTTGTGGTAAAACTGATAGAAGTTTTTCATAATTTTTCCAGTAATCAGCGCCAAAAAAAAACTATGAAAATCACCCATTACATTCAAGAAAAGTTTTTGAACGTTGACCTGTGTAATAAAACGTCTATGCTTTAGAATCACTGTTCTTTGACATACAAGAACCTTACATTTCGAAATTCTCTTGAAATGTTCCAAATAGATGTTGCTTGGATACAAGCATGGTTTAGAAACCGATATCTTCATACTTGATCACAGGTACAATTCCTACCTCATTAGGATTTGTTTAATTAAAATGATGCTGGATTTGCTTGATCCTAATCAAGTCCAGTTCTCAACAAAAAAGAAGAAAAATTGAAATGAATCTAAGCTACAAATGGCCACTTAAAAACTTTATTTTTTTTTGCAAATGTTTCCTACATCTCATATTCTCAATCTGGAGGATTTTCTTTGAATAGCCTGAGCTATGATAAATAAAAAAATATCATATAGCTATTGCGGCAGAATTAGGATTAATAGAACAGATGTTATATAAGTCAATGTAGTGCAAGCTAGAGTAGAAGTTGAAGATTTTGGTCAATGGGAAGACCTAACTGCAATGCAAGTATCATTATTTACGAATTTGACTTTGGTATTCCAAATAAATATTTCTACGCAAATCAACTTATGGTTGGACTGGCATTATAATATATCCAATATTCAATATTCTTTTTTGGGAGCTAGAAAATGAATTAGAAAAACACATCTCTGAAATCGATCAGAATACCAATGAACCAGGTTTCGTGGGGTGAACAAAAAGTTCGACTACGCCCATTTATTTTTGAAATGGAGAATTTTTGAGAAAAAAATTTCAAATAAATACTTTGCGATAATCACTTCAGTTTTTGTAAATGCCAACCACCCATTTTGACTGCGTATTATTATAATTTGCTTTCAGAGGTTTATGGACAATATATTTTTATTATTTTAAAGTAAATACTTTGGAAGTTAAAAGGATTTAAATTTTCAATACTTTAAGTTCGCCAACGCCGATTTATTTTTTAAATTAACTATTTTTAGAAACATGTATAAAATAAAAGTTGTACCAGTCTTTATTGCATACTATTTAAGCTTATTTTCACAGATATACAGACCATATTTTTTTAAGTACATAGAAGTTATAATAGGTTACCATAAAAATAGATGGTTAAATGCTTATCGCTTGATTCCTAAGTAATGCGTCACCAAGAATCGTACAACATTTTTCTCAAAATATTTTTGAACTAAATGGGCGTTGCCTTTGCATAAGCAAAATGTAAACTTGTAACTTCCAAACTATTCACTTAAAATAGAAAAAATAAATATGGTTTGTAAGCCTGTGAAAACAAGCTATAATAATATATGCAATAAAAATGGGGGGTTGCTATTAAAAAAAATTAAGCGATTATCCCGTGATCTTCAGCTTGCTAGTCAAGGTCACGGCAATATTCCTAAATAATTCAATACTAAGAATTGTACAAGTTTTATTTGAAACATTTTTCTTAAAAATTCTTAAATTCAATAATAAATAAACTTCACGTATTGAAAATTTATACATTTGTAATCCCTTGGAAGAGCAAACTATTAACTTAAAAAAAATAAAAAAATATGATCCATAAACTTCTGATAACAAGCTATAATAATATGCAATAAAAATTGCTATTTAAAAAAAATTAAGTGGTTATCGCGTGACCTTCAACCTGTCAAGATCATAGTAATATTCTTAAATAATGCATCACGAAAAATCGTAAAGCTTTTATTTGAAATTTTATTTTCAAAAATGCTTGGGAACCTGTAGTCATGAAGCAAATATTTTTAATACTCGGATACGCTCAACATTATCTATCGCATGAATATTGATCCATTAATTGAAACAATAGACCCTCTTGGGTATCGAAGTTAAAAATGTTATAAAAGAAGAGAAAGGCAATTGACTTTATCCTACTTTTTGTTTCTGTTCTATTTTTTTGTTCTATGCTGTACAGGGTATTTCCTGAATAACTGCTTCAATTTTTTGGGGTGATAGAGGAAGTAAATAAGTAAAATAAGTTTTAATTGAATTTTTAACCCCAAATGACATGAGTAGTAATGTATAAAAAATATTCGACTTAAAATTTGACCAATCGTGATATTAAATATGACAATTTTTTTGGACAGTTCCACTTTTTTTTGAAAAAAAATCGAAGTGATTTAATTTTTTAAGGAAGCATTTCCAGACAATACTTAATATATTAAAAATTCTTAGATTTACTTCCTCTATCACAACAAAAAAATTGGCGCAGTTATTCAGGAATACCCTGTACAACATAGAACAGAAACAAAAAGTAGGATAAAGTCAATTGCTTTTCTCTTCTTTTATAACATTTTTAACTTCGATACCCAAGAGGGTGTAGTGTTTCAATTAATGGATCAATATCCATGCGATAATGTTGAGCGTATCCGAGTATTAAAAATATTTGCTTCATGACTACAGGTTCCCAAAAATAGATTCTCCTTCATTTGCAGAATCTAAATCTCGATTATACTCCTTATTAATGCTATCCATACTTGATGTTTCAGAACATTTATGTTATGAATATACAGAGTGTACAAAAAGTTCGGAAACGCCTATTTATTTTTGAAATTAGGCATTTTTGAAAAAAATTTCAAATAAATTATATTTAAGGGATTATTTAACGAACATTTTCCACATTTTTGTGCAAAATTTGACAGCCAACTTCAAACTTTTTAAAATTTTACATTAACGTCATAAAATAATCGCTGATTTTTAACGTTTTACTTGTCACAAAAAATAATCACTTGTGAGTTGAATAGTCACAGTTATTCAGGGTCACTCTGTATAGACACACACAAACAAACACACACACTTTGAAATTTCCACATAGGTATACATATGTCAATGTGCATGTATCCAATAGAATTGCAATAAAGCTCATTCTTAAAAGTATATATTTTACGTAAATGATCTATTTTTGAACTTTTACCCTTGATTTGTGACCAATGAGCGAGTTTCCGGATTTGGTGCCCATTGAGACATTTGGACGGCGTTATGCAAAAGTGAAACATCCCAATTAAAGTTGACTTTGAGATATTTTATGGTAAAGTTTTACAAGACAATTAAGTATATAGGAGTTTTCAGATTTCACAGGGTTGTCTGACCTTTCATGGATTGTTCTACAGCTTGCTACGATTTTGCAAAATTAAAAATGGGCATAGTAAACTGAGATTCTGCCAGTCTGTGAGTTGGTTCCTTTTTCTATCTATCGATTTTCCGGGGTCAACTTTGAATCTACAGAAAGTATTTTTCATTGCTTTTGTGCGGGGTCCTTTGAAAAAATAATAAAATTTTTCAAATTTTAAAATTTTACAAAACTAGTTACTTTTATAGATTTTGGCCTGCTGATTACGGTAAAATAAAAAGTTTAGCTCTACCAGTGGTTTTGAAGTTACAACCATTTATGTAACACTGGATAAAGATTTTGAGCTTGAAGGACAATCAAATTAATGCCTATATTTTCATAATGCTGGTGGCTTACGAACAAATATGATTTAATTTAAGTCATCTATTAATTTATGTATTTATGATGTTGTTATTGCGATTGGGTTATTGGGTTTAATTGCAACTAAAATAAGTTTTAATTCAAGTTCTTCAAACCTTGAATTCGTCAATTGAGAACCTATTTGTATCAATAAATATAATTTCAAATAAATATATTATTGGGGTGGTTTATATTCGCCTAAATTCTCAACAAGAAAAATACAATTCTTCGCTTTATAATAGTTGGTATATTGCAATGGAAAAATGTATAGGTAGGAGCAGTGGTGCGCTGTAGGGGGCTCGTAGGGGCTCGCGGGAGCCCCTTCTTAAAATTTTTGGAAATTTACGAGCCCTTTGTTAAAATGATAATTTCCAGATTTTTTAAATCTTTATTTGAGAATTTATTTTTTGTTCCATTTTTAATCTTTTATACTTTAAGAAAATTGTATTTTTTATTATATACCGGGTGGAAATGAAAACCGGGTCACCTCGATAACTTTTTTATTTATGAATAAAAAAATTTGAAATTTGGCTAGGTTCTATGGTTCAAAAAAACAAATTTTATGTGCATTTTTTATTTTCGAAATCACTTCCGGTTTCACCGGTTTTCGAAGTCGGTGAAAAGTACCAAAACTAATTCTAAATAATTCAAATACCTAAATAAAATTGTAATTTGAAAAAGAATTTAAGTGGTTTTTGAACTATTAATTTTTAAACTTAGTTAATGAAGATTTTATCAAATATCTCACTTTTTTTAATTGCAATGATGCCGGGTCATTCGACTTTTTAAAAAGAGGATTTTATAACGATTATTTATTTTATGTATTTGAATTATTTAGAATTAGTTTTGGTAATTTTCACCGGCTTCGAAAACCTTTTTTTTTTTTGAAAAAAATTTTTTTTTCGCAAAAAATAAAAACTAATATCTCAAAAATACTTCTTTTTTAAAAGTATTTTAAGCCATGAATAAAAATATGGGATGTTACATTTAAAAAAACAAAGTTCATGGTGTTTCCGGTGAAATCGGAAGTGATTTCGAAAATAAAAAATGCACATAAAATTTGTTTTTTTGAACCATAGAACATAGCCAAATTTCAAATTTTTCTATTCATAAATAAAAAAGTTATAGAGGTGACCCGGTTTTCATTTCCACCCGGTATAGGTATATTTTTTAATGTATTGAATTTATTTTTTACAATAAAAATAGAGAGCTACTGTTTTTATATCAAAATAATACAAGTTCTTAAAAAATGTAAAAAAATGCAAAAAATGCATGTGGGGCATACTGGGAAGTCCCTCGTTAAAAAAACTCATTCTTACAAACGCCCAAAAAATCGCGAGCCCCTTGTTAAAATTTTCACAGCACACCACTGGGTAGGAGGATAAAAGATTAGGTTATCACCGCTTCAGTGATAGTAGATTGAAATAAACTTCTTTTATCCAAAATTGAAAATAATATGATATGTAATTAATGGCATCAAGTTCTGGTAAAACAATTGTTGATAGGTTTGCTGACTTTTTTGCCTATGTTCACAGCAGAGACAATATCAGCGTTATGCCACATTATATAGCTAATTAACCGGTGTTTTCTGATAAAATTACGTTCAGAGATCTTTGAAAGTATCGAGGAGCTTAAATCTATGTATATGAACCAACTTTACATCAAATATTTAATAATACTTTAAAAAATAGCAGTTTCCAGAGTATTGCAAAAAAGAGTTTGTAGTATCAAGAGTGGTGATAAAAGCTCGGTGACTAATTATATTGGTTTACGCATGCAGTCAACAAATGCCAAATTATTTTACAGCTTGGTCGCAAAGAAGATGAAATGGCTTTGTAAACAAATTGTTGCTGACGAGTAACATGGGTTTTCGCAGGGTAGATCGTAGATCGACTCTAACCAGCTTATTGAAAATGAGAAGGACTGGTTAAAACGCCTTTGAATCTAATTGTAAGGTGGACTCAATTTATATACAGGGTGTCCCATTTTAATTAATCCAGCTGAATATCTTGAAAACGAAGCGATTTCCTTAAAAATGTTTCAGACAAAAATTGTAGCGACTCGAGGGGGACATTTAATAGTGCCCTGGGTTTTTAATTGTTATGGGGTTTTATGGGGGTTTTATGGGAAAACATTTTTTTTTAATGGGAACCCCCATTTTTTATTGAAGATTCGTAATGTATGAAAAATAATAAGAAAGTTTTGGTTGAAACTTTTTTTTCTAAAATTTCAATTTTTCGCTATATTCACCAAAATGAACACAAATTTTAGGATTTTCGATACAGTTTTACTAGAAAACTAAAGGTCTATAAGAAAACTCGCAGGAGTCAAAAAGTGCTTAAATTAAGGCAAGGATTAATAAAAAACATTATTTTACATTATAAAAAAAAATGAATTTAAAAAGAGTTTATTTTATTTTTATTATTTTTTAAGAAAAATATTATTTTTTTTTACTTATAAAATTTTAAATAAAGTCAAAGGTAATTAAATAATACACTTAAAGATATTTGGATCTGTTCTTAAATTACGAGAGCTGGTCTAAATAAGATGTTCGAATATTCCTCCATTTTGTTCAATACACATGTTTACTCGTGTGCGAAAAGCCAATGATACATTTCTCAACATTTTAGGAGTGATACTTCGAAAAGCGTCCGTAATTCGTATCATAATATCCTCTCTAATAGTTGTAGTTGGTCGTTCATCTTTTATGTAAACCCATAAAAAATAATCCATTTTTGTAAGATCCGGAGGTCTTGCTGGCCATTCGTGTACTTCACTACCAATTCCAATCCACATATTAGGGAATTGGTTATGTAAAAATGTTTTAACAATTCTGGCAGTGTGGGGTCTAGCTCCGTCCTGTTAAAACCACATTCGCTGTCTTAAATCTAGAGGTACATCTTCTAAAAGAGTAGACATTTCGTTTTGAATTATATTCAAATAAACATGTTGGTTAAGATTTTCTTCATAAAAAAATAGTCCCACAAGATACCCATCCACTATTCCAGCCCAAACGTTTATAGACCAACGCCACTGTAATCTATGATCTCTTTGCCAATGTGGATTATTTTCAGAATAATAATGAGCATTATGAAGATTTACTCCACCTCCACCCATGTTGTCAAATTTTGCTTCATCAGTAAAAAGTACGCGATTAAAAAAAGGGGATCTCTTCTAACTTGATTCGTAGCCCATAAGCAAAAATTAAGTAGGCGGATGTAGTCATCTTCTTTAATTTGTTGGGTTAAATGATCATGATATGGGTATGATTTATGGTGTTTTAAAATTCTGTTGGCAGAAGATTTAGGAAATCCATGAAGACGCTGAATTTTTCTTGTAGATGTATGTGGATCTTCATTTACGGAAGCTAATGCTATCAATGAGGGGAGCATCTTAGGACCAGTTTTACCACGTTTTCTTCTAAGAGAACCGTTTTCCGCTCTTTTCACGAGCCTCCTAATATTTGTATGATTTGGATGACGCAATTGTGGAAACCTCTCAGCATAAAGACGTGCTGCGTGCCGATAGTTATCATGGCATTCGCCCAAAACTTTTATAATTTTCACGATTTCTCTAGGTGAATAATCAGCCATTTTATGAGAGACTGATTTTAAATAATCACAGTGGCTTCAATAATAATGAGCTTCTATAAAAAACTAATCTGTCACAATATAACAATTATGTGCGAAACACAAAGTAGGCTGAAAATGAAATTCCTTTATTTTTAGAAGCCTTCTTCCAGAATTAAAAAATATTATTTAACATATTAAATTGCGAATAAAATTGAAAAACCGTTTTGACACCTATTGTTTCCAACTTTTGACTTTATTTTAAATATTATAAGTAAAAAAAAATTATATTTTTCTTAAAAAATAATAAAAATAAAATAAACTTTTTTTTTAAATTTATTTATTTTTTTAATAAAATAAAATAAAATTTTTTATTAATCCTTGCCATAATTCAAGCACTTTTTGTCTCTTACGATTTTTCTTATAAAGCTTTAGTTTTCTAATAAAACTGTATCGAAAATCCCAAAATTTGTGAAAAAAAAGTTTCATTCAAAACTTTCTTATTATTTTCCATAGATTACGAATCTACAATAAAAAATGGGGGTTCTCATTTGAAAAAAAATGTTTTTCCATAAATCTTCCATAAAACCCCATAACAATTAAAAACCCATGGCACTATTAAATGTCCCCCTCGAGCCGCTACAATTTTTGTGTGAAACATTCTTGAGGAAATCGCTTCGTTTTCAAGATATTCAGCTGGATTAATTAAAATGGGACACCCTGTATATTTCTCGAAGGCGTTAAATTAAGTTAATCTTAGATTATAATTACAAAATTTACTAATTTAATGATCAGATAATTGATTGGTTTATGTGGTTGGTAGTTGGCAGTTGGCAGAGTTCAGTTTGTTCGCTACGGTCAATTTGTTTCAAAAGAAATATTAGTCACTTCTGGGCTTCCTTTAAATATTTAGAAATTTACTTTAGGCGGCGTTTACACGGTCAATATTATTGACACAATACTATTGAAGAAATATTATTGTTATACCCTTTACCCTATTGATGTCAATATTATTGCTTCAATATAGCGTTTCAATATATTGAAGAAACTCGATATTGCGTCAATAATATTGACCGTGTAAATGCCACCTTAAATATTTCGTAATGTGATGCATTCCACAGAACTTCTTATCAAACGAATACAAAATAGTATATTGATAAAAATGTATTTGGTAAAGTTACTGAAATAATCGATCTGGGAGTAACTTTTGATTAGAAACTAGATATACCCAATCATCAAAATTGTAAATAAAGCTAATAACATTTTGGGATCAGACCTATGTGGTCAGACCTATCCGAAAATACTCTATGATCTTACTAGGTAATTAATTGTAGGGCGCCTGAGGCGCTCGTTGAATACAGCAGAGAGTCCGTTTGTGAATCAGTCAGTGAGTCGATCAGTGATGAGCGGAACTATACAGGGTGTTTAGGGTTTGTCCATTAAATTTTGAAAAGGCGATACTAGAGGTGAAAATAAATCGATTGAGAAAAAATCATCTTAGTAAAACGTTCTTTATAAGGGAGTTACTACTCTTTGAAAGTGTTATTTTATTCAAAATTTTGCTCTGCCACTAATAGTTTGTGCCACTAAAAAACGGTCTATGTTAATATTACAAACCTTACAAATTTTATTACGAAAAAACAAAGACCTGTTTTTCTTTAAAAGAGGTTTAAAGCAAGCAATTTCAATATCAAACACTATTTCAGATCGTGTTTTCAAGAAAAAAATACCAAGAACATAAATACGCAAAAAAAGTCCATTTTGTTTCGAAATTAATCCCTCAAATAACATAACATTATTTTGATTTAATTTAAAAAGGTTCTTGTTTATGTTTTATTTATTTGACTTTAAAACTTTAATGATATTAAAATAAATAAAACGATTTTGTCCATTTTAATCTACAATATTATGATAATTGATAATATTTGAAGTGGAAGCAATACCAAATGGTTTTTTGGGAATGTACATTCCTAAAGGTTAGGTTTCAAATGATGTGGTTGAAATTACAAAAACAGGTTTTAATTCGATATTTTTTAAAGGAAATGAAAAAGTATACAATTTCTAAAATCAACATATTTTACACACGTATTCAAAAGTCAATTACACATTTAAATAAGGTTAAGGGTTGTTGGACTCAATTTTATGCCAACTTTTTTTATCTGATTTTTTCTGAATAATGAATTTATTTAAGGAATTAAAATCCTAATAACAAAACGCAACAAATATGATATATTATTCGTGAGTTGATGAATTAGTGAAAATTAGAACGTGTAGTTTATTATTAAGTGAATAAGGATTAAATAATATTAGTACTTACTTTTTTAAAAATCCCTAATTTACTCCACATATTTTTAAATATGCAAATAAATTTGCTGTGTGTATTGTTCACACTTCACACTTCACTATACAAAATTCCTAAGCTTACTAAATAATAACATCATCATCTTAATTTTAAATTTACACAGGCTTTACATGACGTGTCACTGAATTTGTAAGCTTTTGAATATTTTACGCATAATATTAATTTTATACAAAATAGGTTAAAAAATCCTAATCTATTTTTTAATATGTATAATTATAACTTTTTATTCATTAAAATAGTAAAATTCTTTCACTTAATAAAATCCTCAAATCAGACGCATTTAATTAAATTAATGATATAAATTTAAAGTCATCTAAATTAAATTGTCCACCATTAAACTTGAAAAATAATAATTCCACTAACGAAGTAAAAAGTCCTTAAAATTACGAAATTACACAATTAAAATTATAATAGGAATAATTGAATATCTTCTAATTTTTTATACGGGGATTATTAGGTCGGTAGTTTCATACAAATAAAACCACGAACCGAGTTATTAATAATTTGAGCTGTATTCACTCGAAATAAGCGGAAAATGAGATCGAATTAACCACACTTGTTCGACGTAAATTTTGATGAACTCTGCAGACCAGGAATCCCCTTTTTCCTTCCAATCAAATTTTTAGCACACAAATAATTTTCATTGATTATTTATTAAAACACGACAGTGATTAATAAACATACAATTTTAACTTGAAAATCTTGTACAATTCATTAAAAAATTAATACTTAGATTTAGGTAATTTTTTTTTTAAATTGAATTTGAAAAATTGAATTCACGTTTTAGTTAAAAATATTTTTAACAAAAATTCTCTGCATAAAGAAACCAAGTGGTTCGAGTTAAACGCATTATTAAGACACTTTAGTGGACGCTTAAATTTTAATTATTTTTTAGGGAATTTCATTTTCATTAAAAGGCTTAACTTATAATGGAAAATAAACACTCAATCATCTATTCGGGATTAGGAATAACCATTCAAAGATCGATCAAGTCTTAAGTGCACATTATCTAAAAAGTAATTGAAGAGAAAAAAAATTGCTCTGTGATCTTCTTAGATGTAGCAAATTATAAGACTATTCTCAGAAAGATTCTTCAGAATTAAACAGGAAGAAGAATACTGGGAACTGTCGGAAATAAAGGCAAGTGTACCTCGGGGAATTGTACTTATACCAGTCTTATAACTACTGTATACATCTGACCACCCACAGATACATTAGCAACGTTCGCGGATGATATTGCCATACTTAGTTGGAAACCCAAAAAAGGAAACAACCCAGGAACCCAGGTGTTGCAGGTAGCCGTAATCCAAATTGAAGATTGGACGAAAAATAGAGAATCGGACTAAACGAAGATAAATCGGTTAATATAAATTTCACCAATACACGAATCCAAAATATTCCCGTATGATAATAATCATACAGTGCTGACACCAAAAATCTTGGTATGACCCTAGATATCAGACTAAGGTGTAAAGCTCACGTCAAAAAGAAACGACAAGAATTAGGACTGAGATATAGTAAAATGTATTGGCTAATTGGAAGATCTTCCTATGTGTGAATTCATAAAAAACTTTTGCTTTATAAGCGAGACAAAACAAACTACCTTGGACATAATACAGAGTATCCAAAATAAAATATATACTAACAAAGATCGTTGATGTTCCGTGGTACATCAAAAAGAACCATCAACATAGAAATCTACACATAGACAGTGTAGCTAGTGATATTCATAAATTTGCCCAGAAGCACGAAGACAATAGGAATCTAGTAATAAGACTCCAGAGAACTAAACCCTTCGAGTTGGTGTAGTTATTGATGAAAAGCATGTATTTATTTATTTTGCAAAATAAACTAAAAAACTACAGTGGGGTTTCGAGATATCGACATGTTTGTTAAATGTTGAAATATTTCTTTCAAAATTTCTCCCTAAAGCTGACATTTTGGCCTTTAACTCCAGTGGGCTTTCGAGATATTTACATGTTTGTTGAATGTTGAAATATTTCTTTCAAAATTTCTCCATAAAACTGACATTTTGGCCTTTAACTCCGGAACGAATGAAGATATCGATACCAATCTTTTTGCTTATTTAAAAGGACCCAAAAGCTTTTAAATATGCTATATGTAAGACTAAAATAAAGCTAAAGGGATTAAAATAGTTTTAATCTCGTGCGATTTTCAATTTTGTAGTGGATACTTTTCAGGTTGGTGTCAAAAACGACTGTCCTAAAGTAGAACTAAATTTTTTAATCCTCCTTCATTTGAGAGGTCGTTTCTCCAAAAATTCTAAAATAAAAATTTTCATAAGTTTTGAACTTTTTCCTCAAATTTCGTTCTTATTTAATTTTTCAAAAAGTATTTACAGGAATGAGTTGAAATTTTTACCGAAGATAAAGACTTAGAATGGAAGTATTTTTAGTCGTATTCAACAAAAATTGGCTAAATAGTTTTTGTGAAAAAAAATCCAAATTTTTGTAAATTTCGAATTCGGCACCGGAGAGTGCACTTTTCACGGGATCATAACCGCTGCCTCATTTTAGTAGTTTCTTCAAAATTAATTATTTTTCTATACATCGAAAATTTCACAGCAGTTTTTCTGTCAAAAAGTGTATTTTTCTAATTTGTGATTTTTGAGTCTTCATAAGGAAAAAACATATCGACACGAACCTTTTTTATATTAAAGCTCACTGCAAGACCTCTAAGGTGAGCTAATGCTAGTTAAAATCGGTTATCGTTAAAAGGGAGTAAAAAATGAAGAAATTGTAACTTTTTACAACCTTTTACGTGGGTTTTTTTTTTCGTAATTCACAAATCTTTTTTCGTGTCGTCGTGTTTAAAAAGATCTTTCCAATGCATATTTTCTTTCGAGAATCCGATGTTTCATTACCTTACACCGATTATGTTGGTCGGGCGTCGGGCGGGATCAAAAAAACGCAATTATGACTTTGGTGGTACGGTGCGGGGCCAAGAAACAATGAAAACAACATGTTAAAGTAAATGAGGACAATTCAAAAAATGAATCGAGAGCTACCAGTGATAATAAGGTATATTTACCTAGGCACCGTAAAGTTGCTCCCAGCTCGAAGTAGGACAAAGAATACGCGATCGTGATTACTTTTGTCCTACTTCCAGCTGGGAGCAACTGTACAAGCATATTCCACAAAAGCTTCTTGTATACAGCAATCAAACTTTATAATCATCTACCACAAAATATCCGAAATATGAAAGATATGTTACAATTTAAAAATAGTGTGTACGCTTTGTTAATCGAACTGTGCTGTTACACGACTGAAGAGATTTTGCAAAGGCAAAGTGATGATAATTAATTAATTTATGAATATTACTCTCGAATTTCAGCTGTGCCCTATAAAATAAATATGTCTTACATTCCACTGTTCTGCGTATATTGTATTGTAATTAGTATATCACTTTGTATTTACCTATGAATAACTTTTCTGTATTTAGTATAATCGTTTAGTATTTTAATTTCGAATGTATATTATGACTTTTCCTATATCAAATGTATTTGATCTTACGGAAATACATTTTATTCTATTCTATTTTAATTAAAAATATGGGCATTTCAAAACCTCATGATGAGTCTGTAAACCATTTTTTTTTATAATTTTATATAAAAGAGTACCTTTTAACTTGAATTTTGCAATTTGAATTTTTGGTCTTGCACTTAAAATGGCTTCGCAATCAACTTTTTTTCCTTGCGAGCTGAGTGACGTCATTATTTCCTTGTCGCCTCGCGCGGGTTATACGGTCGACAAAAGTGCTAAAACTGTGCGGCTTCGATTAGAAGATCGGCAGGTGAAAAAAAATCGCGGTTTCTTGATTTGTCATCTACATACCGCGCTACATCAGAAAACGAGCGCTTTTTTTGATATCTTAAATTTTCTGTACTTTTGGCGCCCTCGAATTTGTAATTTGAAATTAGTGCTTTTTCGACGCTTACTTTGAAAATTCGTAACTTATGATCCCGACCGTGTATAATATTCCAATGTTTTTTATTTCCCTTCTTTCTTTATTGTTTATGCGAGAAAAAATCAGCACGATTATATTTTACCCCTGGACTTGAAAAAAAAATCCCAAGTGAAATGTTAATAAAATAGCTCAAACGCGCGCTTTGGTCAGCCCCCTCTGCAGCCGTCAATTTTTAAAATTTTCTCAATTTTACATCAGATTATCAAAGAACAACAATATTTGTGGTGTAATGATCATAGTGCATTTTTAAATTTTGCACGGTTAAAAAGTTATGGCGTAAAAATGTAAAAATGTTGAATTTAGGGGTCAGCGGCTCCCGTCGGCCTATTTTTTAACGGATTTTCATTTTTAAAAATTCTGATAAATCTACTCTTGGTATTAAAACCGCCCACGCATAGGGTTTTTTAAATTATGAAAAAACAACGAAATCTTAAATTTTTTAAGATCGCATTTAAAAAAGTCGCATTTTTATTCGAGTTTCGGTTTAATCAGTCCCTCAAATTTTATTCTACCCTAACGCAATGTACATTTTCGGAAAGCTTTCATGGTCCACTTTACGACAAAAAAAGAATCACTTCGCTATCTCATTTCGTTATCGAGTTATGGCTGAAAATGTAGCAAAAATATGCAAAATCTCCGTTTGGAACCAAAAATGCGGTCTGAAATTTTTTACTTTTCACAAAATAATTAATATCTTCTAATCTATTAGAACCGCCGGGACGAGTAATAGCTTAAAATTCGCACCGTTACCTCCCCCACCAAATTCCTTGAAAATTTTAGTTTTCGGTATAAAATTACGTCCTCCAGGCCCGTATTTGTACCAAAATTTTCCAATTTTTTCCAAAAAAACTGTTTTACCGATTCTAATCAAATATTTTTTAAAATGCGTCTATCCATGGTGTTTACCTTTGGTAAAAATTTGAAATGGCTAACTTTTATAGTTTTCGAGAAAAACAATAAAAATCGATTTCCATGAAAAATTTTAAGCCTTAAAATATCTCAAAAAATATTTTTTCGAATCTTTTCAAAATCGACCTCGCAAATGAAAGATAATAGAAAATAGATGAAATGTAGGGGGTCACTTGCCCTCTTCACCCCGCAAAAAAATTTTACACCCCAAAAACTCAAACAAAACAGAATTTTTCTAGGTAATGTACCTTAAAAAATAAATAAATATTAAAAAATTTAATAAGATAATATCGATAATTTCTACAAACTTATCTGTACGAATTTTCGTTTTTTAATTTTAGTTATTAAGCGAAATATGAATTTTTAACAATACGCCTTTACTCATTTGTTCGAAAGCCATATTTTACATAAAAATTCATATCTTTTGAACAAAAAGTCGTACTGCCTTGAATGTTTTTTATTTTTTTCTTATTTCTTTATACTACAACCCAAAATTATTAACCTTCAAATTTTTAATTTGAAACGCTACACACTTGTAAAAACCACACTAAAGTTGTATAACATTTAAAGTGAAATTTCATAAGTAAAAAATTATAAAAAAGTAAATTTTAAATTACAAACAATCAACTGCACTATACGCGTGTACGGAACGGACAGCGTTCGGAAGAAATGACGTCAGAATACATCGCTTGTTGAAGCGGGGGGGCTAATTTTCTTAAAATTCAAACGCTTATATTTACGTTAATATTTGTCGTATCGAATTGAAACAAAAAACAATTTATTTATAATTATGATTTCTAAAATATAAAATATAAGATATAAAAATATCAATTATTTTTTTCGTTTTTCTTCCTCATTGAGTGGTCCAAATATTTCTTTCTATTTTGGTTCGTTACTATGGCTAGTAACGCACTGACAGCGACTGAGTAGTAAAATTTGCAGTTTGTTTATTATAAAGTGGCAGTTACCAAGCGATTTACAGGTTATTTGATGATTTGACAAACCTGACATTAGAGTTGCCAACTACCAGAAAATTTACTAAAACTGAAAACTATAATATTTTATTTGAAATAGGTAAAAAGGCGCAAAATAGAAAAAATAGTATTAAACTCGTTTCATAAGTCGATAGTAGCACTTGTTCATTAAAATACTCGCCGCTATGCGGCTCGTATTTTAATATTGAACGTGTGCTAATATATGCGACTTGTGAAACTCGCTTTTTAATATACTATTCCTAAACATCATACAAAGCGGTTATTAATTTTCGACAAAATGCAAAAGCTCTGATGGAAACTGTTTTGTTCGACGGGCTGTTTTTTAGCGTTATTTTTCCACACCTTTGGGAAAAATCCCTATGCTACCGAAATAATCGAAAGGAACAGATTATTTTTCTATGCATTGAGGATACCCTGAATCATTTGGTTATCATCGGGCAATTGTTGTAGAAGCTACGAATTTTCAAATTTCCTTAAAAAAACCTACGAAAACGGTACCCCAAATTTAGACCCCTGGAAAAAAGATAAAAAGTGAATTCTTGGAAAAAAAAACCTCTATTACACTTTGACGTGTTTCTTGCTTACGATTACGAAAATACTCCGCATAACAAATTCACATGGGAAGACTCAATATTCCTCCTACATATACATAAAAATGCAAAAAAAAGAGCCCAATGATTTTGAAAGTCTTACCTTTATCCGAGAAATTTAAAGTTTGGGATAAAACAAATTCCCCTTTAAGATGAAACCGAAATTTTTAAAATCAGCAAATTATAACTAATAAACTCGGGCCAATTTGACTTTTAAATTCGTATTTTGACGATAACTTGGTCGTTACAAGAGATCGATGTAGATGTAGTCAAATAGAGCTCAGAATTTTCAGTTTTCGATTCTACACGATAAGTATACTAAAAGGTGGCGCTGATCGGATAATTTAAAAAAAAAGTTATTCCGGAGCAACGGAAGACCTCTTTGGTGGAATAACTTTTATGGGGGGCAGATACGAAAAAAAAATCTTTCAACCAGTTTTACCTTGTGTTTTTCTCGTCCATCTACCTACAACATTTCAAACGGCTAGGACGTTCCGATCTACTCGTCGGTTGTTATAGGATTAGTTCTTCTGATGATCATATTTTAAAAAAGGTGAGGTAGAAATGACAACAAAAGAAAAATTGATGGTTATAATAAAATACTTTTTTAGTAAATCTACAATGAAGCTAATTACTAATGAGAAAACCTTTTAACCTGAACTAATAATAGGAGATAAAAATCTAACCATTTTGAAGTTCGACGTTTTCTTATTTATAAGACCAATAAAGATTATTTTGAGTTTCAAACTGAGGTAAACGTCTTTTCGTTTTACCTTTAGTAATTTATGTTTATTGTAGGTTGTAGGTGTTTAATTTGAGTCCATTGAAAGGTGGAAACCAATAAAGCGTTCAGGCCTAAGTACACGGTGGTGACGAATTGAAACCAAAATAGGGTAATGTAACAGGAAGATGTTGAGGTTGTAAAAAGGGGAAAAATAAACGGCGCAACGTACACCGCTATAACATTTCATCGAGCTCTTCTACATCCTCCTTACATGCGTACGTGCACGTTTATTGCTGCTATATTACCTCCAACACTGTGCGAAGATACGCGCTGAGATTTATCTAAGGTCATTTCGTCTTTCGCCTTAATAAAAAACGAGAAAATTTATTTTTCTTTCATACTGAAATTCCTAATAGTTTATTATTTTGTTTGCTAAAATATTTGGTATTTACAATGAAATATCTCAATTTAACGAAATTTTAGGGATCGAACATATCAAAGAAAAATTTGCAAGAAATTTATTATTTCGATATCGGAGAGAGTAAACAAGCTGGGACCTTTTGGTTCACTTATAGTAGTCCTGGGATTGGGGCGAATATATTTAATCTACTAAAGTGTTCATAATGATTCGCCTATATTAATTTTCTGTGGCACCGGAGTTGCTTTTACTAAAATTTCACTCCACTATTTTACATTTATTGGCACACTTGTTGTGCACTCCTGAAAAGATCCCTTCTTACATTTATTGACTTTCTTGTTCCTTTCTCTCCTATTCCGTTATCTGTTTTCACTTTCATGTAATTGAACAATCATCGTTATTCTCTTATGGAACAACCTAGGCCGAGTCTTATACACTCTTGTATGATTATTTGCCTACTATAAATTGCACTTACAACATCTTACAACCATTCCTAAGTTTTAGAAATTGTTTTTCTTGTAAATTCTGAAAAATTATGAAAATTCTCTTTAAATCTGTCTATGTGGGCATAATTTTGTAGCTTGTTACAATAAAGCAACTATGAAGGGTGCATACAAGTTACTTGAAAATAATGTGAGGTGGTAATAACATATGATTTGGATGTGTTAATGCGATGTCCTAAGTGTTCTGCCACAGTACGTGCAAAAGTTACAAGTATGTGCATTTGACATGTGGCCTATGCACTAGTAATAATATGCGACTCACGAATTGACCCGTGATAATGTATCGCCAGACATTTTCAGGTTGCCTGGAATTCAACACGGTGTTTTTTAAAGCTGTATAGTACAGTTCTAACCAAATTGGCTGATACATTTCGAATACGATGTCGCATTTTAAATTTTACATTTTCATTATAGGTGTAGCGTATAAACCGGGTAGTATAGAATATTAGATTTTTCAACAAAATAGGTTTGAAAATATTAAAACAAAGCCGGCTTGCTGGGAAAATAAAAAGCTAAAATGTTCACTAACATATTAATCATAATAAACTTTTATTAAAGTATAAAGTATGGCATAATGAACTATAAAAGAAGAGGGCTTTGTGTTTATGAATTAATATCCTCGAAGCTAGTAGACACATTTTTCAAGGAGTGTTGGTAATTCGCAGTCGTCCCTTTATCTTGCAATTTCCACTTACATAAACACAAAATGTGGAAACTTAATTCATTACTAATTTTGTTTCGGAGTGCTATAACCGCCATAAATTCCTTCAAGCTTCCCCTTTAACGACAAGTCAGCCTGGACGAGCGCTACAAAATATGAACGCTGTCCTAGAACTTAAATCAAATTTAATGACGTAATTATGTTGAGACGGCCGAAAGAAAGTGCATCTCCTCAAAGAAATAGAACATAGAACGGTAGTTTGCGGAACAAAAGAAAAACTACAATGGTAAGTGATTGAAATGTATTAAGGGTTATTACTTTAATAGTTTGGAAAATGATTATTCCTGTTTTTGCTTTCTATAACACGCATGTTATAGTTTCTTCAATTTTTCTGTTTCAGCCACATTAGCTGCGTTGATGGGTTCTTCAGCAGGTTGTAAATTCTCCACGCCGTTGGTAACGACCTCGTTTACAATTGTAGGAGTGATTTGGGTCATCGAAGGAGTAGGCTTTATTGTCTTGGGAGGAGGACACAACTCCAAATCCATGGGTAACCGGGAAGGTCTGCAGCCCTTTACTGAAAAGGTGACAATAGTGCGCGGATCCATCACAGTTGTGGTTTCCAAATGAATTGCTGTAACTGTCACTGTTGGAGCATAAATACCCAAATACTCGCCCCATCCCAAAGGTGTCGTATGCACCTCCGTCGTTACATCCTTCCCTCCTTTGTCCATTGACACATCTCCCAATTCCCTAAAACCAAATATTTATCAAACTTTAATTAATGCCTCGAATTTGTTAAGGAACTATTCCATTTCAACCAAATTAATTTTAAAACTATTTGTCCTTACGAATTATTTTAAGCCCTCACCTGTTTTATTATTTTGTGGTGTAGGTACATTACTTTTATGTACAGAGTGTCTCACCGAAAACTTTAAATGCCGATATTTTCAATGATATTTTGGTTGCTGGCAATATTAAGCGGGGGAACTCTAAAAACTGTATAACCAAGACTAAACCTTTTTTACTAAAAACCCCCAACTTTAAAATTTTAAAAGGCTTTATGATATATCAAATTAAACCTGCTAAAAAATGCAATCCAAGGGAAGCAATTTAAAATAAATCGAATGATACATTTTCGAAAAAAAAAACTAAAACAATTAATGATAATTAATAAAAATCAAAAACTATGATGTGAAACTAATGCAGAGAGTTGTATTAGGACTGTTACTGCAACTATGCAACCAAAAAATCCTCTTTACAGATTTTAGGCTTGCTAGGTTGATCTACTTGTTGACATTCATTCAAATTTAAATCTGATCTGTCAACTTAACCAAAGCGCCTCTCAGCAGTTTTTCTACGGGTATTTTTTACAAATTGAGAAATATCTCAAGTATCTTTAAAATTTTATTAATAATAGTTTTCAGAAGAATTAATCGCGTAAGAGGAGATGCCCCGAGTTTTGCACATAGATAGAGGGATGATATTTGGCAGTGGGGTGGATCTCGAAAAAATTGAAAGTCGACGATACATTATTCGATCGCAGCTTTAAGGTGGAATTTTATAACTTCTAACTAACGATCGATTTTATGTGAAAGAGAGAGACATAAAATATCTAACGAGTCAACTCTCAACCGAGATCAACTCGTTAGGGTTACTAACTCCCACCTTTGGTTCGAAACTTACTGGTCTTCGAAGGGGCGAACCGAAAGCTTTTTTTAGAAATTATCCGATTGTTTTCAACTTTTAGTGTGTCGTGCATTATCGAAAACTGAACTTTCCCAACTCAAATTGCCCACCTCAATCTCTTGAAACGGCCGAGTTATCGCAATTTTTCGTTTTTAAACGTCAAATCGACTCGAGGTTGTTATCGATATAGTAACGGGTATTTCTGTTCCACAAATCTTCATAACTATGGTCGCATCTTAAAAAGGAATGTAATTCTGGCCACTGGCCCGAATTTTAAATATTTGATGATATTTAGGAGCAAAAGGTTCATTTTTTCGCTCGCACGCTTTGATAAATCGCGGCATCGCCAGGTTTCAAATCTATGCGTCCAAATCGGGCTCCTTTTCTTCTCAGAGCCTTATTTGCGAGATCCAAAAGTCTCTATCCTCCCCGGTCTACTCCGGAGGGTCGTCCAGTTTTTCTTGAGAAACGTCAAAATGTTAGCTTTTTTAGCGGAAAAACGGAAAAAGTTATATGAATTACTTGGAGACTTTGTAGTTCGTTCGGGCTTAGATAATTCGAATAGACTAGTAAACTAATAAGTTAATTCCCTCTAGAAATATTTTCAAACGTTTTAGATAAAGTTCTCGTATACATGGTTCCAACATTTCAATATACAGTGCGGAGATAAAGTAAATCCCCCCCTGCTAACTTTTGAACGGTTATGTTTTTGATTCTGAAAATTTGTCTACTGAGGAATCTAATTGCGAAATTTTTATCCAAGAGATTTCCTGTAGATTTTATTACTGTCAAGACATGGAAGGTGGTTATGTTAATCAGCAAAAATAACGAACTTACTATTAAACATAATTTTGTTTAAATTTAATATTAGTACCTTAATTGCAAAATATTTCATTTAAAATAACGAAGTTGGGGCAGTTGGGTCCAACTTCCGATGTAAATGAAGTTGCATGAAAATACGATTTTCAAATGGGCGTAATTCCGAAAGTATTAATCGTAGACCACACTATGCTAGGTTAATTTAATGGTATTTTTATGGAGAACACGAAAATGCAAAAATATACTGGGTGTTCCGTTTAAAATAAGAAAGTTGCCATCCACTTCCGGTATAACCGGAAGTTCGCAATTAGATTCCTAGGTAGACAAATTTTCAGAATCAAAAACATAAGCGTTCAATAGTCAGCAGGGGGGATTTACTTTATGTCCGCACGGTATACAATACTTGATTTTCTCTAATTTTAGTCATTTTTAGTTGAAAGTTTATGCATATTATTACGTTTTTTAAGCAGAATAGATTTATAAGATTTTCTTTTTCTTGTTGAACTAAAATTTGATGGTACAAAGTGGATATGTCGTAATGCGTAATAGCTACGTGACTCTCACGGATAACAAACATAATTTCCGAACGGAATAATATACTAATCTAATCAGATTTCCGAACACTTGATGAGAATAGGATAGTCTCCGGAGAATATTACCGAACGCACGCCTGGCCGAAAGAGACTTTTTTACCCATCTTTCGGGGATGTTGTATTTGGAATACGTTTTCAACAATGATTCGCGGTCTTTTGAAAAATAACATCGGACTCGGTCTTCCAGCTCGAACCACCAAATTTATCCTCCTAGGCCTAGACGTTTCAACAGTTGCACGGCGTCCTTTTTCCAAAATTTAAAAAAAAAAACGCTGTTTCAATTTTTACTATAAATGATATATCTCTTCCGAAGGCCCAGCAGCTACCCAAAATCACTACACGTGGCAATAATCACATATGATTTCCCGTGTTTGTGGGTTATAAACGAAGACGGTATTCCCAAGTTTGACCCAACACCGACCTGATATTTCGCTGAGAGTTCCAGATAATGTCGATTCGTGTGAGATTATGTTTTGGGCTATCTTCGATCCTAAGCATGCATCGAAAAGCGCTTTTACAGTTCTTAGCAGCAACGCATTTTTGAATTTTGAATAATCAAGCAAAAAATCCCACCCCCTCATGATTAGTTATAAAACGTGAAAACTTTACGAAACCTGCTTTACAAAACTAAACTAACACATCAGCACTCATTTAAAAACGCTTCGAGTCTTCTGGACTTTGCAAAAAGATTTGTCCCAATATCTTCATTCGTTCCGGAGTTATGGGGGAAAATGTGTCAAACTTTGGAAAATTTAAATTTTGGGGAAAAGTTTAAATATTTCACAGAAAAATCAATTTTCCGAAAACTACGACCGAACTTGGGAGTTTTATTCTACTTTCTCCACTGAAAATCTGGAAATAATTTCAATTGATCCAAAAATACGCACTTCGAATTTATATTCAAAATTATCAAAAACTTTCGATTTTTTTGCGAAAATACCAATCTTTGGATTTTCAATAAACGCAATTTAAAATATTCCAATTATGCACATTTATCTTCGGTGAAAATTTCAACTTGCTGCCGTTAATTCTTTTTGAGATATTACGAAAAAATGAATTTTGTAGGGAAAAGTTAAACAGTCAGTTCTTTTCTAGACATATTCTTTCCAAAAAAATGTTAATATTTTTAAAATCGCAGGATATAATTTGCAGGGATTATTCCAGGGCGGTGCCCCGGGGGTGCTTTGTCCCCCTTGTACCGGCAAAGGCCCCCCAGGAGCAATTTGAACTGAAAATTAATGGCACTTCGCGAAAGCAGGATAACCTTATTAAAAAGAAAATTTAAAAATAGAAAATTTTTAAATTTTGCAAATTTTGCAATCAATTGTTTAAAAAATATTCGTTAATATACAGGATGGCCCAGATTTTACTTCCCAGGCAATATCTCAGTTATTTGAAGAGATATAAGATAAATCAAAAAGTGCTTTGAACGGCAGCACTTATACTTCATAATTTCATTCTAAAAAAATTATTGGTATTTACCACTCTTAAGATGCCATCATCATTTTTTTTTCTTTAATGGGACACCCTATTTTTTATAATTGATATTACATCTACAATTTGTTCTAGAAACAGTGATATGCTACACTTAGTATTTAAAGTACATTTTTGAATACAAAAATTAAAATATTGATCGAAGTATGTATTATGCAAAATTTTTTATTTAGTTTCTTTAACAAAATTTGTAATTTACAGTTAGGTTTAGTAACATTAGGTTAAGTTAAGTTAGTTTAGATTTAAAAAAAAATTCTTAAAAAATACTAAATAAATAATTTTGCATTCTACTTCGATCAATATTTTAATTTTTTTATACACAAAATGTACTTATAATACTAAGTGTAGCATATCACTGTTTCTAGAATTAATTCTAGATGCAATATCAATTATAAAAAATAGGGTGTCCCATAAAAAAAAAGATGATGATGGCGTCTTAAGAGTGGTAAATAAAAATAATTTTTTAGAATGAAATTATGAGGTATAAGTGCTGCCATTCAAAGCACTTTTTGATTTATATTTTTATCTTTTCAAATAACTGAGATATTTCCTGGGAAGTAAAATCTGGGCCACCCTGTATACTCCCTCCGCCTCCGTCCGGAAATATCGTATACATTTTGAGTTATTTTGTCATCCGAAAATGAAGTATACATTTTTAATTTAGGAATATTTTTTTAAGAAAGATTGAAATAAATCAGTATTACAACAAAGAATAATACAAATCCAGTAATTATTGCCAGGTTATTATGGGTCAAAACACCATTAATCAAAATTAGGCATTTTCTAACAACAGCGGGTGTCTACATGGTGTCCCAAAATTCCACCGACAACGATTAACTGAAGATAGTAGATCTGATAATAAGTTGATTAGACCCTATTTATCTATTTCCAAAATTCATCCCTGAGCAGTTATAAGCCTCCAAAGTTGATCTTTTAAAATTGAATTTTTTATTACAGCCAAAGCAGTAAAGATTTTTAATGAAATTTTGTATACGTGCTTTTGAATACTGGACACTCAATTGGTAAATGGTGTTAGATGGAAGAAAAAGACACAAACAGTCAATAACTTTTTAAGTATTTAAAAATGTTATTAATCATATCAACTTATTTTTAAGTCTACTATCTACAGCTAATCGTTGTCGGTCGAATTTTGGGACACCCTGTATATTTTAAGCGACTTTTAAATGTATATAATAATTTTTAAAACTTTACAGAACATTTTTATTCAATTTGTTTACTCACAATCACATATAAAGAAATAAAATTAAAAAAGAAGAACAAAACAACTTCCGTTAATCCCAATCGTTTTTGTAAATGTATACCATATTTTCGGACGGAGGGAGTATATTTTATATTTTTTTTGATATATTAATGAACATTTTTTAAGCAAATGATAGCAAATAATTTTTTTTAATAATCCTTTTTCTATTTTTGAATTTTTTTAATAAACTCATCTCGCTTTACATGCGGAACTATTATGGATCCCCCGAAAAATCGTCTCCATTTTTCTTATTTGCCCCCCCCCCCCCACCTTTTCAAATTCATTTCGACAATACTTTGTTTTACCAAAAAATGGCACTGAACTATTGAATTTTACTTTCACTGTAGGCAACTGTGGCAAACTTAAGTTTCATACCATGCAGCCACTAGTAACATTCATTTTTGAACACCTGGTATTATTTCATCCACCTAAGCTAAAATAGTCAACTTAATTAAATTTAATGATAAATATTAAATTTACCAATTTACCTTGGGCCACAATATTAGTTTAATATGATAGTTTTAGTTTTAGGAATTTTTGATTTTATGGACTATTATTATATAATTGCTTTAGATTTTACTTTTTTTCAAAAACGAATCAAATGTGATTTATTTTAATTGCTGGCATTTTTGCATTTCCAGCAGCTTTAATTTAATATATTATCATTTAAAATTATAAAATAGGGGTAGGTGGTTGGTGATATAAAGATTTTATATTGGCAACTACCAAAATTTCTTTGAAAAATATGCACTAACCTTAAAACTAACGGCATTTGAAGTTTTCATTGAGACACCCTGTACAACTAAATCTAGAACTAAGTTGCTTCAACAATTTAATTTATATAATTTTGTTCGAATGGTAAATAAATTAATGTAGTACGCAAATTAAAACAGAGAAAATTAATCAAAATATTTTAATTAACCTGCAGTGAAATTAACGTAAATAATAAAATACGTGGTAATACTGCAAATTCAATAAAACAAAATTTAAATTATTAATCAATGAAGCTTCACTATTTTCCCGCTATTTTTTCATTAATTAATTTTTACGGTATTAATAATTTTTTTCTTACCCAGTTTCAACTCGTCCTCCTAAAAACCTGGGGAAATGATCCATGTTTCTTACATTTCTACAAGGAGGAAGGCTAGGTTCAACTTGCACACATGAAGAAGGGATTAAATTCGTAACCATTTTAGGCATAATTTCGGTTTTGGTGTATCGATAACCAAAAAGGCGACCCTCGCGAGGTCCTCCCAAATCGGCACAATCGCCATAATAAAATATAACAACAAAAACGATGCTTGCTCTCAACATCTTAACTACAAATTGACTTATCACCGGCACAAACTTTTGCCTTTTATACATTCAACCACCCCATCAGGTAAAAAATATCAGTAAAGAATTTGTACCTAAAGTAACCCCATTTTACTTACTTAATGGACAGGAAGTTATATTATCAACTTAAAAAAGATAAGAAAGTTTCTATTGTGCTTTCAGGAATTTCGTAATAAGTAAATACTTGCAATAATTTAATTAAAATTTCTTAGTAGGACCTTTCGATTTACAACAATAATAGAATATAATTAATCATTTTCCTGTAGCAATTTAGGAATTCCGAGCGTTATTTTAAAAATCTAATGAAATAAAACAATTATTTACTTTACAAATTGAAACTGGAATTTTATATTATTGAATTTTAACGATTTTATCCATTTATTAAAAGTATAAACATATTTAAATTTAAAATCAAACCCATTTTAATATGCTTAATTTGCTTTTGATATCCTGTCAATTAATTACAATTTTTAATGAACGATCGCAAGAATTTTAATTAAACATGTTTCATTTGTTGATACTTTATGTTCCTTGATTCGGCGATATACGTGCCTTGTACATTCACCACCACGAGAGCAATGCTGAATTAAGATATTTAATTAGCTTACTAGGTGATGAAGTTGCTGTACTAGCCATGTACAAGCAGACACATTAGGCAAATTACTCTTATCGCCCAGAACGTTTTTCACGTAGCTAGACATTTTTAATCAGCAAACTAATGTTGCTCATTTCTGATGTCTGTTAAGCTTGTTTACCATTCTAATTGAAATTTACTTTTGAGTAAAAAAATAATAATTTGCATTTGCAAAAAATACACAAAAAACTTCAATGATTTCCACAAAAAGTGTTACACACGGTGTCCGAACTAAAACTTCCAATATCTACTTTAAACACCTATCCCCCACAACCTACCTCCCAAAAATCTTAAATACTAAAGACTAATTGATGAAACATCCAAATTAATTATTATTATATTGAGTAATCCACCACAGTTATTTGTATTATAATTAAAGCAAATACTTTATTATAACAATGAATAACTACTGTAAACTGGGTAAACTTTGGCTTTTAATAGTAACTTTTTCCCAAATTTCGGAAAAAGATAGCTTTTGTTCTACTATTAGTTTCCAACTTTCATTTAATACATAGTTATAGATATTTTAAGTGTATTTTTCAGTTAATACAAGAATACCAAATGGTAAATAACATTGGATCAAACTATCTGTTCATTGTTCTTAAGATTTGGTATTCGTAATTGATTGTTTGTAATTGATTGATCTTGCTATGTTCTTATTTGTTCTTAAGATTTGATACTTGTGAATGTTATAAATATGATCATTTGCTACTTGTAATTGAATTGATGCTATGATTTGCTATTAACTTTTACATTAACAGTAATACGATGTGTTTTTTATAGAATTGTTTATTGACAACTATTATTTTTTTTTTTATCTATGACAACAGCTTTCATAGAATATTTGAATAACAATAATAAAAAATAAAATAATTAACATAAAACATTAAACACTATCTTTTTTAAAAATTTGTGCCAAAGTTACCCATAACATAAGGCCCAAAGTTACCCCAGTTTGCTGTATATTTTTTAACGAATATGAAACAATAACAATATACGAAAAATATTTACCAAGAAAGCTATGTATTAAGATATATTGACTAATCAAGAATTGATTTACACTAAGTTTGTTTCATTAAACCAATCAAGTCAGAGTGGTACTTACAGATTATTTTTACCAAAGAATTTGGTTGAATTAAATTTTTCAAAATCGTGTAAGTTTTCACCTTTACGTTTTTACATTAATTTCATTCCATTCGGCTACATTTAATTTAATTCCCTTGTCTAAATTATGTAAATTGTAGCGAATGATTTTGGTATAAATTATAATCAATGTTATTTATCTGTTCTGCAAATTTTGAATAATTTTTCAACCATCCCAGTTTGCGAACATATTCCGCACTACAACCACAAGTAAGTAAATAACTACACTTTTTTGTAACTTTCCAATTTTGTCTTTATTATTTTCTAAAATTTATTGCAAATTTAGTGGTCTACTCAATGAAAAATTAAACTTTTGTTCGTTATTTGATTTTTCAACCATTTTTTTATTTAATTTTGATTGAAAGATTGTTTATGAAAGGGATTGATAAAAATGTGAATTTGATTGAAAATTTATAAAAAGTTCGCAATTTCAATTTGAAAAAAGTTTTTTTTTTTTTCAAAGAAAAAACAAGTAGTACACAGTGAATCATAGATCAAAATCGTCGGTCGTTCACAAATGCATTCTTTAAGGTCTTTGGACCAATTAAAACGTGCTTGGCAAAAACTGTCATTGAAGTTGTAAACCTTTCATTTTGTGTTTTTTGGTGGCTCCGCAAAAAAAAAACGAAAGTAGCATAGCGTTTTTTTTAATGGATGGATCTTTACTAAATTAGGACAATGTGATTTGAGCCTGAGAAAGCCAAATGCTTGTAGTCTCTGTAGAGTTAGTAATGGTGTTAAGCAATTGTGATTTTAGATTAATATGCTGTTAAGTTGGTAAAAGTTTTTAAAACTGAAAATTGCAATGTTTAACCAAAGACTGATAATAAATGTCCAATTTTAGTACTTGTTAATAAATTGAAACACTTTTTCCATAACATACTAACGTGTTTCACTGTTCCACATGTTTTGATTCACTGTACACAACTCATATTGAACACTGAATCAAATTGATTGATTTTTTCATTAAATTATAACTTCTACTATTATATAATTTTAGACGATACTAATGACCCTGGTTAGAAGTTAAAAAACCAAACTTTGTTTCAGTCAAATTGGACATCATTATGATCATTAATATTGGAGTGAGGCACCTTAGAAAAAAGTGATTCACTAATGAACACACTACCCTATACAAACATAATATATGAAAACTAACAAGACAACATATTTCGGGACGTTATGCCTTCAGGATCAACTACGTTTTTGTATTTGAATTACACACCTGAGGTTACCCTGTTTTTCATTAAAGTTTTTTTCATTTTATTGAAAGTTTTATCTAAAATTTCGTTGGAAAAATAATTTCTAATAATCGATGAAAATAAAAATTAAAAAATGCAAGTTTATGTGGGAAATTCTTTTCTGGAAGCAGACAAACTTGCAGGAATTTAGATAAATAATTAGTTACTTGAAAATAAGAAAACCCTATATCCATTTTCAAGTAAATAATTAAGATTCACAGCTAATAACTTAAAAATTAAAAAACAACTTCTCATTTTTTTGATATATTTTTAAATATATAAATTTTATTTTTCGGTTGAAAATTAAGTTACATTAATTCTCAGATGTTTAAAGTTTAGTTTTTGTTTCTATTTTAATTTTAAATTTTTTAATACAAAAAAAATAAAAAATAGAAACAAAAACGAACTTTAAACATCTAAGAATTAATGTAACTTAATTTAACCGAAAAATAAAATTAAGTTACAATAATTCTTAGTTGTTTAAAGTTGGTTTTTGTTTCTATTTTAATTTCAAATTTTTTTATAAAAAAAAAATAAAAAATAGAAACAAAAACGAACTTTAAACAACTAAGAATTATTGTAACTTAATTTTCGACCGAAAAATAAAATTAATATATTTAAAAATAAATTTAAAAAATGAGAAGTAGTTCTCAAATTTTTAAACAACCAAAATTACACGTGAATGCTCTTAATTATTTTTTGTATTAAGAAATAACAAGAGTTATTAAAACATCTAAAATTATTATTTTCCATCTCATAGTGAATTCAATATAGAAATAGTATCAATTTGTCTTTTTTAATGATACAAAAAATATCATCCACATACCTTACACAAAATAAACAATTATTTTTGAAAAATGCAGAGGGGTTCACAAAAAACGACCATCGATGTAGCATCGTTATTTCATATCCGATTTTAGAAAGTGATATGTCAAATTAAATGGTTTGAAGAATGCTACTATCAGATAATAAAAGATTAATTTTATTTTTGAAAAAATCAGAAGAGGAGGAGGCACCTTTTCTTTTTCAAATGGCAACATATTTTTTTCTATAGTAAAAAATCATTAACAAAAATAATCTAAACCAATTGCACCAATAATTTTTTTTAAATTAATTTTTCTTATTTTTTTTAATTTTTTTTTTAATTTAATTCAATTGTTTTTATTTTGTTTCTGAGTTTTCTGTTTTATACTTTTTTAAGTCTTGTTTTTTATTTATTTTATTTTTATTAATATTTTATTAATTTATTAATAATAAATTAAAAAACAAAACTTAAATATCTCAAAACTCAAAAACAAAAAAAATGAATTAAATTAAAAATAAAATTAATAATAATAAAAAAATTTAAAAAAATAAGAAAAAAAAATTTTTAATTTGATTTAAAAAAAATTATTGGTATAATTGGTTTAGATTATTTTTGATAATGATTTTTTTCAATCGAAAAAATATATTGTCATTTGAAAAAGAAAAGTTGCCCCATCGTCCTGTGTTCTTTTCAAAAATAAAATTAATCTTTTATTACCTGATAGTAGTATTCTTCAAACCATTTAATTTGACATATCACTTATTAAAATCGGATAAGAAATAACGAAGCTACATCGTTGGCCGTATTTTGTGCACCCCTCTGTATATTAGAAAAACTAAAACTTTGAATTTTGAATTTTTTTAGTTAACTCTAAAATTACAAATCGAATGGATGGTCGTGGATGCACAAAGTTTATTAGGCAAAAATATGTTTCGATGATAATAACACATCATCTTTAGGCGAAATTTAATGAAAATGTCAAAGAACAACTTTTAAAGGGTATCACAGACTACCACAATTTATTGTAGTTACACGATGATGGTTGGAGTTACAATTTTTGGCACTCCAATTGCTTCTGATAAATATTTGAAATAAAATATAACGACTTAAAATCTCGATATTTTCATTATGAGGAATTAACATAAAGTCAGAAAAATTGATATCTAAATCTATCTATCTAAAAACTTGAAAAATCTATAAGCAATAATAAAGGAATCTATAAACAATAATAAAGAAAACAACTAGTCAAATCGGGGAATTTAACTATTTTTGGTAAACCCTACAATTTTGGAATTATTGTATTAATTAATAAAATGTGATATGTTTTATATAAACTTTAATGAGCATACTTTTGAATCACACTTTTCAAATTATCATTGAACCTATTTATTAAAAACAGTAATCTTATTTTTTTCAAAGTTATTTACAGAGATTAAATCCTCAACTTTTTACTACTTTTACTATTCTTTAATGTTATTATTTCCATCTCTTTCTTTGGTAAAATAAAATATTTTAAATATTATTTAATATTCCTATTAATTATAACAACTTAGGACTGGAATTATAAATTATTTTTTACAGTAGTTTTCGAAATAATTCATGGTTAAAAAATCAAATAAAGAACAAAAGATTAATTTTTCATTTAGGCCACTTAGTTTAGCAAATGTTTTCGGAAATAATAAAGACAAAATTGATAAGTTACAAAAAAGTGGAACTCTTGTAAGAAATATTTTTAAAGACGTGATTAACGTTAACGTTGAAGAAATATTTTTTCATCACGTATTTAACGTTAACGGCGTCTCTAAATTTTTCATCACGGTCGCTGAATACATGCTAATGGCTTTAGATAGTTTGCCCCTCAATTAATCTATAAATAATAGTAGCATTTTGAGTTTTAATAAAACAAACTTGTCGATAAATTTTTGATTGGTCAAAATATTTTCATACATAGCTTTTTTGATGAATATTTTTCTTATATTGTTATTATTTCATATTAGTAAATCCATTTCTTTTTTAGCCTGACTGTGAATCTTTAGACACGTTATAAGGGTGGCCCAACAAATACGAAACGATTGAGTTTTAAAATATTTAATAGAAAAAATTGAAAAAAACGCTCGGACAGTTCAACTTTGGTTTCGAGGGGGACATATTTTGCAATAGAGCTGATGCAAAAATCCATTCATCCCTATGCGGTATGGGCATAACCCTAAAATTATAATTGGCATGGTGGGGTAAGTAATACCCCGTTCGAATGATCTTTTTACATCGCGTAACATACAAAAAACAAATCGATTGACTCGTTTTAAAGATATCTCAATTTAAAAATGCACAATGTAACATGTTAAATTTTAAATATCTTTAAAACAAACCAATTGATATACTTTCGTTTTTTTATGTTACTCGTGGTAAAAAGATCTTCCCAATGAGGTATTACTCACCCTATAAAGAAAATTAAAATTATAGGGGTAGTGTTCATTAAAACGCATAATAGGGTAAGTAATATCTAGTTGGAAAGATCTTTTTACCTCGAGTACATTGAAAAAAAAACAAAAGTCAATCAATTAGTTTTAAAGATATTTAAAATTGTTATATTGTGGATTTTTAGTTTGAAATATCTTCAAAACGAATTGATCGATTTAACTTTTGTTTTTCGTATGTTACTCGAAGTAAAAAGATATTTCTAAAGAGGTAGTAGTTACCTCACCTTGCCTATTATAATTTTAGGGGTTGTGTCCATACCGCACAGGGATGAATGGATTTTTGCATCATCTGTATTCCAAAATATATCTCCTTCGAAACCAAAGTTAACCTGTCCGAGCGTTTTAGCAATTTTTTTATTTACTATTTTAAAACTCAACTGTTTCGGTTTCCTTGGGCCACCCTGTATGTTAAAAGATATACCTATTCATTTATTTTTATAATAAAGTATTTGCAAGTAAAATATCTATTTGGAGGCTTCAAAGACCTTTAATTCAAGATATTACTAAGTGGGTCGAGTCCTATTTAAGATTGACCTTTTTTAACATTTTTTTTTAAATTAAAGGAACTGATATTTCAGAGAGTACAAGTTTTAGTTGGAACATCCTGTTTATAAAATGTACACAACTTTCAAGCTAATTAAGGTAAGTGGAAATAAAATCGCGATTGTTGATAAATAAATTTTTTTTATTGGATTATAGGAAGTTTTATAAAAACAACCTGTTGTGAGAAAACATCGTAATTCTTCTCCTAATAGAAGCTGCTTTAATAAAATTAATCAACTTTATTCATGTAAATTTTAATTAAAAATATCTTTTAGGTAAATGATAAAAATTATAATTTTATGCAAAGGCTTTTTATTTAGGAATAATATTTGGCCAAATTTTAAAGAAAAACAGGGCGAGGAAACTAGGCGCTATGCTGTGGCTTAGAAAAACCTGTGATAAGGCGTTTCGTACTTTAATGGAAAGTTAGAAAGTGTTTTACAAGGACTGTAGAGTGCTCACAAAAGTTTTCAAAGAAAACTTTTCTGTCCTGGAGACTGAACGTGCAACGAAGAGTGCTCCTATGCTTGTAGTTTCTAAAGAAAATTGCCCAATTTGTTAATCCAAAAGAAAAATTACTGGATTATTCTAATTTAAATTAATAAACCTCAAAACACTTTTAACACCTTAACCTATTCTCTCTTTGTTAATCAATAAAATAATTTAAGTAATAATTTGTAATAATTTGATGATAAATATCGAGGTTGTGTATTTGTTAATATAATATTATGGTCTTATTTGTTCTTTGATAATTAAAGTGAAATTATGATACGCTATTTTTTTAATTAAATACTTTCTCATTTAAATAAGGAATGTGCTTTGACTGGGAAAGGTCAGCTTCACAATGCTTCCCTGAACATTAATTCTACATCAAACACAATCTTTAATAATATTTTTGAGTCAAGTGCGCATTGAAATACGTCTACAATTGAAATCAAAGAAAACAAACTCTCCCAATTATATATCCATTATAGATCGTTCGTGAGACTTTCCACACTTTTCATTCATTGTAAGCAGACGGAAATAATAATGGACTTTTATAAGACGCATCCGATATCCTTGTTTGCCTCTTAAATTGCAAATAAAAAATAAACAACTTGTCGCTTTTTATAACAAACAGATTTTTTCATTTTAATTAATTTTAGCAGGAAACGGCTATAATTATTTCTATGTTCTCTTGCACTTTTTTAATTAGCGACATTTCATTCATATTGTGATTATACATTAAGTTACTTCTTCAGTTAAATTCAACAAACTTTTTATATTACATTTATTTACGTTACCTGTGATAAAATTGTAATACCTTAACAATAGTATACCTTGAATATTAGGATATACAGGGTGAGTCGGGAGGAGTGCGTCAAACTCCGGGAGTTTATTCTACACGTTAATACAAACTATAAAAACCAAAACAGTGTTATCCATTTTTTATTAATTTTCGAGTTATGAAGTTATACAAATTTAAATAGGCTTAGGTATAACCATGGCATAACAACGCATTTAGCTTATTTTTAATTCATAGAATATTTTAAAAGATATCCCCATATGCATTTTTAAGCTCTTCTATGAACACTAGCTATTGCTCTTCAAAGTTCTTATTGTTTTCCTATTATTAGAGCTGCAGGATTCAAAATACGTCGAATTAGTGCATCCCGAAAACCAACCGTTTCTTTATAAACCTTAAGTTTTAACCAGTTCCACAATCAAAAGTCTAATGGTGGAAGGTCCAAGAAAAGAGTTATGTCATCAGCGGCTGCTTGCCACTGAAAAATTAATTTTAGTACATTTTTTAGTAAAATATGCCTCCATGGCCAAACTTATTAATATAATAATTAAGATCAGAGGTAAACGAAGTTTGTGAGCAAATGTTATCAGAAAGAAAAAATGTAAACGGGTTAAAAGTTGACATACGTTACTTTGACAGCGGCTGACAAATCATTCGCCGGCTACTATTTACCAGCGTCAACGGTGGCAGCAAGTAGCTAGCACCGGCTGCTGAAGCAGCCTAATGTGACAGGACCTTTACTTTATTAGCGGAGTTTGACAGACTCCTCCCGACTCACCCTGTATAATGTGTTTACACTTACAGCACTTACAGTATACAGGGTGTCCCATTAGAGATGGATCAAAAATTAAAGTCAATGCCCAGAGGTTGCTATCTAGGGCGCGTTCCACTAAAGACTCGTAAAGCCCACGACGACCGCAAAGTCGTTCTGCATAAGACCGCGATTTTTTCTTTCGTGCATTGATGGCGACCGCAAGAAGCTCACAACGACCGTATTTATTAGTGGCTTTCTGTGATTGTTTGTTGAATGGTGAAGTTTTGAGCTAGTGGAACGAGAAAATTTTGCGGTCGTGGTCGTGGGCTTTAGTATGTTCATTAGTGGAACGCGGCCCTAATAGGCAGATTCTGGTCAAAGTTAAAGGCCTTTAATTAGAAGCAAATAATGTAACCATGAAAATTGTCCATTACAATCCATATAACAAATTTTAATTTAAAGGCCCTTATACTTAAATGATTTGACCAGAATCTTGGTATAAATTCATAAAAAAATAAAAGAGGAAAAAATGAAAGAATTATTTTCAATTTGTCCTTATATACAGGGTGTTTCATTTAAAACTTAAAATGTCGTTTATTTCATAACCAAATTTGTTTTCAAATAATTAACCAAAAACGCCGACTTTTGTTTTGAGGGGGATGCATTATAAGACCGATTTAAGCACTCTCACGTTACTCCCTTAAGCGGGGGGCGTTAACCCCCTAATTTCTTAAATGGCAACAGGGGTCGAGTAATATATCATTTGAAAGCAGCTTTTAATTAGAACTCAACGGTATAAATTAAATTAAAATTGATCGTTTCGTTTTAAAGAAAAAAATAAAAACCTATTGTAATACTCAAATTTAAAGTTTGTAATAATTTTTTTTTTAGATATAAAATAATTTAATTTTTAAATAGACAATTAAAGTAAATGTTCGAAATGTTTTCCAGAATTTTCCAAGCAGAAATAGAGACGGTCTTCAAACTCTGCGCGAACATTTTGTAGCATTGCTTGTGCAATATTTCCACATTCGTTTATGGTCCTTTGACGAAAGTCTGGTAAAGTATCAGGTTGGTTCTGGAAGACCTTATTTTTTAAATAGCCCAAAACGAAAAAATCCAGCGGTGTGAGGTCAGGTGAGCGTGCTGGCCATTCAATAGTACCTCTACGGCCAATCCAACTAGCAAAGGTTCTGTTTCAATATTGACGAACTGGTAACGTATAATGGAGCACCATCCTGTTGAAAAATTATTAAATTTTCGTCCAGCATATCATCATTTTCTAAGACATTTGTTATTGTAGGTTCGATAATATTTTGCAGCATATCTAAATATTTTTCGCCTGTTAAGTTGCCATCAATAAATATTGGGCTTATAATATGGTCCCCATAAATGCCAAGTCAAACGTTTAATTTTTCTGGATAGTGACAGTGCTCTTCTCGCATCCAATGTGGATTTTCTGTACTCCAATAACGACAGTTATGTTTATTAACTTCACCCCTCAAATTAAATGTTGCTTCATCACTAAAGCAGATGTTTTGTAATTGGTTTGGAGTATTTGATAGTCTATTAGACATAACTTCACAAAACTCTGTTCGGCGATCAAAATCATCTTCACTTAATTCTTGATGACAAGAAAATTTATACGGGCGATATTTTAAATTATTTTAAATTCTCCAAACCTTGGTACTTTGAAGTCCTGTTAATGTAGATAAGTTTCTTATGGAAGTTTGCGGATTTAGAGATGTTTCGCCTACTACAGTCAACGTTTCTACTTCATTTGGGGGGCCGCCAGTTCTTTTTTTATTTCCTACTGAACCCGTTTCACGAAATTTATTGAACAAATCTAAAACATATCTTGCAGATACATTTTTATCTGGATGAAGATTATTAAAACGAGTACCTGCTCGAAGGGCACATCTTCTTTCTTCACCGTATAGCATAATAATCTCAACTCGACCATCCTTAGAATAAACCATTTTGAATGGTTAGGAGGTAATAAAGTTAGTGTAATCTATTTAATTCGAAAACTTGTAATACACTAAATTAAATTATTTCAATTTTTAAATCACATTTTATTTAGATCATGTCAAATCATGTGGATAACATAACAAAGAAACTTATTTATTGTTCTTTTGCGTTTAAATTTTAAATTAAATTATTCATGAAAACCAAACGGGACATCTTACCTAGAATTTTTTATTCAGTATTTAATAATTTGCTAATTGAAAAAATAATTTTTGGGTTAACTTAAATTTTTTAAATTTATTTATTGCAATGAGGTTTTAATTTTTTTCTTTAAAACGAATCGATCAATTTTAATTTAATTTATATCATTGAATTCTAATTAAAAGCAGCTTTCAAATGATATATTACTCAACCCCTGTTGTTATTTAAGAAATTCGGGGGTTAACGCCCCCGCTTAAGGGAATGACGTTAGAGTGCTTAAATCGGTCTTAAAATGCGTCCCCCTTAAAACAAAAATCGGCGTTTTCGGTTAATTATTTGAAAAAAAATTTGGTTATGAAATAAACGACATTTTTAGGTTTCAATGAAACACCCTGTATATAAAGACAAATTGAAAATAATTCTTTTATTTTTTCCTCTTATACTTTTTTAAGAATTTATACCCAGATTCTGGTCAAATCATTTAAGTTTAAAGGCCTTTAAATTAAAATTTGTTATATGGGTTGTAATGGACAATTTCCATGGTTACATTATTTTCGGTTAATTTTTTGAAAAAAATTTTGGTTATGAAATAAACGACATTTGAAGTTTTCAATGAAACACCCTGTATAGAAATATTACAGAAAATGCTTAAGATAACAACTATTTTTTTGTATCATGTATTTTTGTTGTATATTTTTTGCAATATATTTTTTTTTAATTTTACACTTAAGACAAAAATGTCCATGTTAAACATTCATTTTAAGCATTTTCTCTAAAGTAGTAAAAAAATATCACTTTCTGTTTTTTCACATTTTCTGAAACAATCATAAACGAAGTATTTTTGTTGTTGCTCTGTTAAAGCTTAAATTTGTTTAGTTTACCCTACAAAGACAAAATTTGCAATAAATGATAGCTTCAAGACTTTTGATGCAAAAGTACACCAAAAAGACAAAAACTTATTATTACCAAAAATGTAAGTTTCAACCGAATTCCAAAATCAATTTATTAGATTTGCCGACCATCATCTTAATTTTAGTGTAATTTATATTTTAACATTAACATTAACTTTAAGTTTTTAGGTTTATCGTTTATGACTATGTCCATTTATTACAGGTGATTAAGTGATACTAAAACTTTCTTACTTACTTAAATGGTATGGAGTATGGAATGTTGCGAGATGAGGAAATGTCATACTTGGATACGTAAAAAAACTAACACTTTAGGATTATAATTTTATAATCCGTTCTCAACCACGTGTCTCTTAAAATTATGTATATTCCGTGATTTTCGAGTCATAAAATAAATGTGTTTTGTTAATAAAATTTTAACAGAAATATATATTTCTGGAACTGATTGAACGTAAAATATTTTTTAAACAACGCGTTTTGAAACCTATGAATTGGTGTAAGAGGTAATATCAAATTGCCTCCACGGTCTTCTGATCTAGCAGCACTTCTTTTGGGGGTTTCTAAAAATCAGAACCGTTAACTCAATTTGTCTTCGAAGGGCAAAATTTTATTGATATGCCTTTGGGTCATTTTTAAATCAAAGAAATAAGACCAGTACAAGGCCCAATTATAAAAAAGAATGAAATAAAAATTAATAACAAATCCAAAAATCGTTATTATTTTTACATACATGATTCCTCAACCAGGAATTTTGACTTACAATATCAATTTCCCAATAAAAACTGGTTGCCTTTGTGAATTTTCGATGAAGTATGGTCCAATTAGTTCCCAGGGCTAAAACCACGGCACCCCTCTGTGCCTGTTTTTAAAGTTTATATTTTTTCATACTAGAAATTTAAAATAGGCATGTGGGCAAAATAATTTGACCATACATATGGGGTACGAAAACAATCGTTATAAAATCTACTTTATGAAAAACCGAATGACCCGGCATTTTTGCATTAAATAAAAACAGAGTTATTTTCAAAAATGCTCCTGAAAAAAGTTTAAAAATTAATATTGCAAAAACTATTTGAATAATTTTATTTAGGTATTTGTATTATTTAGAATGAGTTTTGGTAGTTTTTCAACTTCGGATCAAGAAAAAAAATTTTTTTATTTATTTTTAAAATTTCAAAAACAATTGAAAAAAATTTGACAAATACAATTATTGGAAGCTATGAATAAATAACTCGGTGTTACATTTAAAAAACAAAGATAATGTTATTTCCGGTAAAACCGGAAGTGATATACAAAAAAATTCTTAGTACATAAAATGTGTTTTTTTGAACCATACAAAACAATTTGGAATTTGGATGGACATCTTAGCGTATGTACCTGTCCAAAATTTCATTGACTTATCACCTCTCGTTCCTAAGGCATCTTGGGTTTCAGGGAAAAGGGGCGTATGACCCAAATTGTGCGACGTCAACGCAGTTTTTTTATGAATACCATAATTTTTAAGTCAAGAGATTGAAAGGACGCCAATCCTGAATATCCGTACAAAATTTGAATGACTTCAATCCATTCGTTCAGAAGATATGGTGTTATGTTATATATGGCATAAGATAAAGAATTTATTGAACTAAAAAACTTTGAAAGTTTCACCGGAAATTACATCAACTTTTTTTAATGTAAAATTCTATTTTTTGTACTTATTATTAAACACTGATAACTTCTATACTCAATTCAGTTTAAAGATAGAGTGATTGACAACATTTTTCTATCAATGTCACCTTCTACAAGATGGTATTTAGGTATCAAGTGTTATTCCCCTCCATAGGCGCCGAATTTGGGGGTGCTCAGATGATATGTTTTAAGTTTTTTCTTGGAAGGGGTAAATGCTAAATTTTCCATTTTTTGTCGGTATCAGTGCTCGACATTTTTAAATAATTAAACAATTAATATTTCTTCTATTATGGATTTAATATTCTCTCAAACTGACAATCGCAGCACAAAATTTCTGAATACGCTTCTGAGAAATACAACGACCAATAAAATTCGTTTCTCCATGTGACACTTTCTTGTCAGTCAGTCTATATTTAATCTGAATCGAGCATAAGTATGTTTTTGACAAAAAAATGGATTTTTTTAAATTTTTTTTTAAATCTATTACAAATTCCTAGATGCACCTACAACCTACATGTTAGGTATGACTGTAATCGGAAGAAATCCTCTATCTGAATAGGGGGTGGCCCCACTATCATACGATTTAAAAAATAAAGATATTTGGAAAAAAGGCATTTTTTAAATTATAAAAATTATTTTCTTAAAAACGGCTGAATCAATTTCATAATTTACGATTTATTTTACCTTTTTAAATTATTTAAGAGTAGGTACTTTTAATAGATTTTATTAAAAAAAAGATAAAAAGAAATCCTAAAATTTCTTTTAAAGTTCAGAAAAAAAAATTTGTTTTGTCAAAAACATACTTAGAAGTTAGCAGTTTAATAATAAGTTCAAAATAAGAAAAAAAAATTGATGTCATTTCCTGTGAAACGGGAAGTGAAATTGGATTTTTTTTAATTAGGTAAATTCGTTTTCTTATGCCATATAACGTAGTAAAATTTCAAATTTTTATTTTCATAAATAAAGAAGTTACAGGGGTTGCCGTAGTTCTGTGGACACCCGGTATATTAAAATTTTAAACAAAGCGCCCCCTAATAAGAAGGAAGGTTTACTTTAAGCTTTGTGACAGGCAAAAAAAAAGAATCCTAGTCGTTGCTTCTGATAATCCTCAAAAAAGTTCTTTTGAAATTATTAAGCAGCTTACCAATAAATCAGTTACTGATAGTAACTTGGTGCTGAAGGTGGACTTTGGGGAATTACTATCTGACCCTCAGAAAGACGAATTTGTGAACTTTTTTTACAGTGCCCCCACTCTAATTGCCAATAAAATTGATAAATCATACCCGAATATTACCTTAAGAAATAAATGCGACAAATCTATATACAGGGTGTCTCAGACTCAGGCTGAAATAAAAAAAAATTATTACCAAAGCAAATCCGAGGAATGTATTGGTGCACTTATTTTTTTCCGGAATAATCCGGAAGTGCCCGGAACCGGAAGTAACTTTCGATTTTTAAATGGCAACATAGGTCGAGTATGGTATCGATTGAAAGGTCTTTTAAAAAGAAACAACTTTTATTAAAATATTTTTTTAATATCTTTCATAATTAACAAATTAAACGAAAAACAAAAGCAAACAAGTGACAAATGTTTCTTAATTTATGGAAAAATTAAAACACTACCATCCTCAATGGGTAAGGGTAGAGGCAATTAGGTTAGATTTTTTAAATGGAAACATGTATTTTTTGCTTCGCTTGTTAAAAATAATCAATTTTTTTTAGGTTATGTATTTACCTTAATTCAAAAGATAAAAAAAAAGTTGATTATTTTTAACGAATAAAGCGATAAACGCAAAAAAGAGTTTCAATTTAAAAAAATCTCTCTCTTGCCCATTTGCGGATGATGGTAACGATTTAATTTTTCCATAATTTAAGAGACCAATGATCACTTGTTTGCATATTTTTTTTCGTTTAATTTGTTAATTATGCAAGATATTACAAAAATATTTTAATAAAAATTGTTTCTTTTTAAAAGACCTTTCAAACGATACCATACTCGACCTATGTTGCCATTTAACAATCGAAAGTTACTTCCGGTTCCGGGTACTTCCGGATTGTTCCGGAAAAAAATAAGTGCACCAATGGATTCTTCGGGTTTGCTTTGGCAATAATTTTTTTTATTTTAGCCTTGTACGACAAGGCGTTCTCAATAAAAGGGGTGGACGGGTGGTCTGAGACACCCTGTACATTTCTGAATTTTCTCCTCGCGAAATTCTAAAGCAAAAAAACAAATGTAGTAGCGGCCCTGATAATATACCATGTAATATTATCAAAGAATTTGGATTTCTCTTATCTGTGCCATTATGTTACTTAATTAATATTTCTTTTGAACTCGGTTTTTTTCCTGATGGCTTAAAAATCCTCCATTATCAAGCTGATATTTAAGAAAGGTGATAGGAATGATATAGGGAACTATAGACCAATCTCAATTGCCAACTCAATTTCAAAGGTTTTTGAATACGCAATGTTGACACGACTACAGAGTTTCCTAATTAAGAATAAAATCGTTGCTGCTAGTCAGCATGGCTTTACTCCGGGAAAGTCAGCAATGACTGCACTACTTTCTTTTTAAGAAGTCATTTTATCATTAATTGATCAAAACCAATGCCCTATTGGAACATTTTGTGATCTGAGTAGGGCTTTTGATTGGGTTCCGCACAATAAACTTCTAGATAAGCTGGAGGATTATGGAATATGTGGCACTGCCAGTAAGTGGTTTTGTTCATTCCTATCGAACAGAACACAGTATGTCGAAGCTAATTTTAACATGCATAATGAAACTAATAGATTTAAATCCACTACTCTTCCTATATCTCTAGGGGTCCCACAGGGATCCATACTTGGTCCCATCTTGTTTATTTTATATGTCAATGACATTGATGACTTCCTATCTGAATTTCGAATAGTCATCCAGATGATGACTCTATAATAACAAGCTCCATTAGAAGTAATAGAAACTGTTACCAACACTATGCTTACCAAGCTTAATCACTGGTTCTGTGTAAATGAGCTGTTCTTTAACATTGATAAAACATTTAGCTTAATATTCCATACTAAACAGCGTAAATAAATTGATACAGTAGCTTTACAAGTCGGTAGCCTCAACCTGGATATCAAAGAGAGAGTTAGATTTCTTGGTTTGGAGTTATCAGATACCCTCGACTGGGAATTTCATTGTTCAGGTATCATTAAGGAGATTAACAAGTCTTGTTTTAAAATTCGTGCACTTAGGAGCGCAAATGATATATCAGGGTTAAACAAAATAGTAGATCTTTTACGGCCTTTTATTGTGGAGATGTTCGCCTCATCTAAACAAAGTATTATGAGCTCAAAAAAAGCACTAAGGTGCTTGTTAGGAAAACCACACAATTATCCATGTAAAATGTTATTTAGGGAATCTCGAATTTTAACACTTCCTTGTTTGTTAATTTTGGAACTTTGAGTTTACACTTATAAAAATCGAAATTTTTTAAACGTAAGAAACCCTCATGATTATTTTACCCGCAGTGTGAACTTGTTCCCTGAGAAAGTCAACCTTACCCTGGTTCAAAAATCTTTTAAATTTTTAAGTGTACGCATTTTTAGTTGATTGCGACATATACTAAAATCGAACAATTGTAAAAAATTTAAAAATGATCTCAAGTTAATGCTTAATTTATTGATTATGTTTATGTGTGATGTATGATGTATGATTATGTAAATTGATTATTACTCTAGTTTGTGTTGACTTTTGACTTGTCTTATACTTATACATGTAAGTCTGTAAAGATGAATAAAGATTATTATTATTATTATATTGTAGCAAAATCTTAAGAGTACGTCATAAAATTTTTAAATATTTTGGAATTTCCATAATGTCAGTTTCTTTCAAAGGCCTTTTTTTAGATTTTATTTGAATTGGGATTATTCTTCTAGATTCTTTCATAATGCAATAATTACTAACTTTTATTTTAGATCTGCAAACTGAAAATTGGTCAATTTCTGATATCTAACTTTATCGAACCAACACTTCAAGAGAATTACCAGCGAGCTTTTTCGAGTTTAAATGTTTTTTTTTCAGTTACATTTCACCTATTTTTGGTTTCAAAGATAAAATTTTACCTGAAAAAAATCAAGCACATTTATTTTTAATTTCCCGCTTATACAGTCTATCTCTTTTTATGACCCTCTCACACATTTTAGTTACTGTAAAACGGCAGACTTATTAGGTGGAGCCACCATTTGTTTTGTTTTTAATTTTTTACACTAAATGAACCTCTCTAATACTATTCTTCTCTCTGGTAACATAAATTTTAAATGACGCAAAATGTGCTCAATTATAAACACTATTTGACATTTCAAGGCGTTTTTTTTTTAAATCGAAGAGTCACATTTTTAATTTATTTCATGTTACAGGTTACAGACTCACCCTGTATACAAAATCAACGATTGTCCCATATTTCCATTAGAATATTCTAACAAGAATTTTAGTAGTTATAAATTGTAATATAGTAGGCAAATGTTCAAAATTATTTTCATTGTGGTCTCTTAGATTTATGAATTTTCATAATTTTAACCATTTACAGTTCACAGCGGATTAGAAACTGTTTTCAAAAATCCCAAATTAATGTCTGGATTGATTTATTAGCTTAAATGAGAATGTTAAACTCGTGTTCAGTCATTGAAATAATGCGCTAATGCTCCTGACCAATTATAACCTTGGTAAATTCACCTGAAAGTAAATAAATGATACAAGCGTTTAATTTTAATTATGTAAGTAAGTAATCAAAAGCTAAATTTCTACAAAACATTTATTTTGGGCTGCTGTTTGTGTGGTTATTTAAAAAATAGCAATGTTTGTGTAATTTAATTTTCCGTTTAACTACAAAGAGAATCTGAAATATACAATTCGGTTGGCTCTAAGTAAATGTAAATAAACCTTGCTCTGAGTGTATTCAATGGTGCAATTAAAGCATCGCATGAGCTACGAGCGTGAAATGTTTGTGTACTCGGTGAGCGCCCTCGTTGCAGAAGAGTGCGAAAAGCTCTCCAACATTACCTTCCTCTACTTCATCGAAAATACTTACATGCGCTTGTTATAAAGAACAAAAAGATAAAGTACGATGTCAGTGTAGATGCATCCGTTCTACGTTCTTTAAAATTAAGAAAACCATGTTATCAAAACTACCAATCTTGATGCTAGTTTTCTCAAACGTGCTCCACTCAGTGATACTACGCGAAAAGAAAATTTTGTTTTTTCCTGAAAAATTCAACGAAAAATTACCATCGTTATCAATGCCATACATCAGTGATTTGCGCATACCTAATATTTTCCCGGATATTAAACCTTCCCCAGTGGTTACAACCAAAGCAATTAGTATTGTGACCAAATACGTAACAAGAAGCCCAGTGTGTATAAAAAATTCAGGAAACAAACCACCATGCGCCCCCAGTACAAGAGGTGCAGAACATCTCATCACCAAAGAATACTTCATTAAAAAATCTAAAAACCTACCTCAGGACGAACTTATACGCAGCAGTGAAGGCTCACGTGAAAACATCATCGAAAGGGAATTTATCGAAAAAGTGAATTTAGTGCGCAAAGAAACTCCGGAATTAAAACCTCAACAAATGCGCGAAATGCTCATTGAAGACAGACTTGATTTACTTGAAGATATTTTACCACAGTATACTAGATTACGAGTTTACCAAACTTCCACAATTACAGTCACCAAAACTTGGATGCATGATAAAACTACTGCAACTTTAACGGTCAAAAATTGTGTACCGGAAGGGATCGATTTTTGTAAGACAAGCAAGAAGAGGAAGTCAAGGTTGGATGATGAAGTGTTCAACGTTTTGGGACATTAATGTAATTAAATGTGATAAAAAGTTATGATGCTTTTTAATGTCATCATGGAGTGACTAATTAGTGTTGCAAAAATTTATGGACATCATTATTATGTGTAGTATTTATGAGTTAATTGAGATTCTGTTTGCATTCCAATGAGAAAAGTAATTATCTAAAATTTCACTTAATTTGTGAACTATATGTATATGTTATATCATTTATTTAAATAATACTTTACGGGGTATTTTCTATAGTTTTAAATATATTTTAATATACAGCGTGTTCCTGAATTTTTAAGGAGGCGGGAATACTACACAGCTTAGAAAATTAAAAACTTTAAGAACTTTCAAAGGTGGGTCATGTTTCGACCATACAATTTTAGAAAAAAAATTACACGGGACTAGTAAAATCTACCTACTAATTAAAAGTAGTACATTTATTTTTAGATCAGTTTTGAAACAAATTTTTGTCAGAAACATACTTTAAAATTCCAAAAATTTATTAATTTGCACAAAAAGATAAGAGCTTGTATTCAGCGAGCGTGATGAAAATTTTAGAGATGTCGTTAAAGTTATAGACGTCTTTACAAAAATGTTTCTTATGAAGAGTTTTTTTAAACACGTGTTTAACATTAACGACGTCTCTAAAATTTTTATCATGGTCGCTGAATACAGTAATGTGTTTCATTTAAAATTAGAAAGTTTTCTGATAAAGAAGTATGCTAATTATAGCCGATTGCACCACTTTTACTTAAAATTTAAGTGACACGTTAATTTAAAGATTGGTAGGAATACCTATATTGAAAAATCCATCACTTACATTTTTTTTATTTTTCTAAATATGTATTAGAAACTAAAAATCACGTTTTAATTTATTTTAAAAATTTTGGACCACTAAAATTTATTTTAGTGGTCACTTCTAAGGGAAAACCTTGAAAACCAAAAATGCTGTTTCGTTTGTTCTATTTCCTAAGGAAGTAAATAATCGACAGTTATTTTTTGTAATGTTTTCTACGACTAAAATACCCTGAATGTTGTGCTTTAAAAAATTATAGTTAAACCATGGAAGCAAGTAACATACCAGTGAATTATAAACATATTTCAAAATTTGAAATAATCCGTTATGTATACAGGATGGTTTTTAGGTATACATTACAGGGTGTCCCATTTGACGTTGGACTGTATGGGTATCTTTGTTATTATTGGAGATAGAAAGTCGGTTAAATGGACAAAGTAGTAAAGATTTTTTCGAATATTAATAATTCATTTACAAAAAATTTGAATATCGCATCGTTCCAACGCTATCTTGAAAAAACAAGAAAATGCGATTTTCAAAATATGGCTATAACTTCGTTATTTTCGGAGGTACCAAAATTTTTTTTTGACAATTTTTTGTGTACAATGCAGTAAAATAAATGAATATTTTTTTTCGCCAACGGATTGACCGAAAATGAACTAAACTTATTTTTTTCTTATGGCAGCAATATTGGAATTACACATATTCGGAATTAGTGTATTTTTCTGAGTAATTTGATATATTATATGTAATATTTTAAGAAAAATAGAAATAATTTTATTTTACTAACCAAAAATAGCCTTGAATAGATGTAACCTGTCAATACATATGTGTTAAGATTTATTTTACATTTAATATTTTAAATAGTTACATTTATGTTATTGACAATTTACATCTCTTAAAGTCCAATGTTAGTTTGTAAAAAAATCAAATAAAGTTTTTTTTTTTTAATATGATATATGGTATACCAAATTACTCAGAAAAAATACTGATTCCGAATATGTGTAAATCCAATATGGCTGCCATAAGAAAAAAATAAGTTTGGTTCATTTCCGGTCAATCCGCTAGCGAAAAAAATATTCATTTGTTTTACTGCATAGTACACAAAAAATTGTCTGTATTATGTCAAAAAACTTTTTTGGTACCACCGAAAATAAAGAAGTTATAGCCATATTTTAAAAATCGATTTTCTTGTTATTTCAAGATAGCGTTGGAACGATGCAATATTCCAATTTTTTGTAAATGAATTATTAATATTCGAAAAAATCTCTACTACTTTGTCCATTTAACCGACTTTCTATCTCCAATAATAACAAAGATACCCATACAGTCCAACGTCAAATGGGACACCCTGTATAACCAAAAATCGGTGAAGCTGAAATGCCGGAGAAAAAAATTAAAACTGTTAAAATTTAAAAATTAATAAAGAGTTTTTATAAAATTGTGGAATTCGTTTGGTAATTAAGGCCCTTTAGTCGAACTATTGGATATCATGAATCACCAAACTACTGGAACCTTCAATTTTGAAGTTAAAATTGGACCTTCGAACAAATATTTTAAGGCGAAAACAATTCTATTAATCGCCAGAATTTTTGACACTGCAGCAATATTGAATTTTTTCTAATGGCTCAATCTAAAATTTTGGTGATTCAAATGACCGCTTTGGTTCCATACTTACAAAAACCACTTATATTTTGGCAACGCCGCAATAACCGGCGAGGAGATTTATTGACCAATTCCAAGATTAAAGTTAAGAATACAAATTTTCTCAAAAATACTTTATTTTTTATTTACAGGTTGTTAAAATTTCTATATGTTTCTCCACTTTTTTAACATTACTGCCTTATATTTTTTTGATAATTTGATCAAATTTGGAGGACTCCTAATGAAATCAAATATACTAAAAATATTGAAACTTTACACCCCGTAAATAAAAAATGAAAACTTTTCGAGAATATTTTTGTTTATGACTTCACCTCCTGACTTTTTTAGCAAATAACAAGTGTAATAAAAGAATATACATAGATCACCTGTATAATGCATTTTTAAAAAAGATTTCAATATCACTTTCGAATTCACCGCAAATTACATCAACAATTTTAAATATAACACCGTATTTTTTGTACATATTATTAAACATTTGTAAATTTAAACTAAATGTTTGTTACAAACTTTTTTCAAAACTTAAACTTTTGGTAAAAATGTGTAATAAAACCTATTAAAAATTAAAACTACTCTTAAATAATACAGATATATAAAATATACAAATACTAAATTAGCATTATAGTGGGGCCACCCCTGTTTTAGATAGGGGGATATTTTTTCCGATAATACCCAACATGAAGATATAAATTTCAAGTTTGCTAAAAAATTTAACTGAAAAAAACATTTAAAAAAATGTTTGTCAGAAACATACTTCTCCCAATATTTATTAATTTGCACAAAAAGATAGGGTATTTTATTTAAAATATGAAAGTTTATGTCATTTCCGGAAAAACCGGAAGTGAAATTGATAACTTTATTAAATCATCAATGTATTTAGAAGGCCCATATAATGTATTTAAATTTTAATTTTGATTTTTTAATTTTATAAATAAAGAAGTAGTGATCCTAGTTTCGTGTACACATTTTGCAATAAAAGAATTGTTAATATCACTTCCGATTTTACCGGAAATAACATCAAATTTATTTTTTAAATGTAACACCCAGTGGCGTATCCAGAAATTTCGTTTGGGGGGTACACTTTGTCATTAAAATAACTAATACAGTGAATTCAAATAACATTGAAACCATTGACATTGCAAGGTAGGAAACCTAAGTTTCCCACAGTTGGCTACACTAAAATGAATGCGTTGTGCTCCGTTGAAAAAACCATCGTGAATATTTTAACTGCACTAATTTTTGTTTTGAAAAGCACTGCTTTTTATAAAATTTACAACACACTGAGAAATAACTTGAAAAAATACCCGAAGAAAAACTGTTGAGAGACGCTTTGGTTAAATTGACAGATCAGATTTAAATTTGAATGAAAATTAATAGGTACACCAACTTAGCAAGTCTAAAATCACTACAGAGTATGTTTGGTTGCATAGTTGCGGTTTCAGTCTTATTTGAATTCACTGTACTTCTTCCACCCTATAGTCTTATACAGGGTGGCCCAACGAAAATGAAAACGATGAATTTTCATTTAGTTAACACAGAATTTTGAAAAACGCTCGCGAAGATCAAGTCAATAATTTTTTATTGCTAAATTCAAATTTTAATGGTATTTCTGTAATTTTAAATTTTATCATCCAGTGAACTTGTTAAAATTTGTTCAAAACTTTCAAAATTTTCAAACTTTGCAAAATTTTTAATTTTTCCAAAATTTTTAATTTTTCAAAATATTCAAAATGTTTAAAATTTTTTAAATTTTTAAAAATTTAAAATTTTAAAAATTTAAAATTTTCAAAATTTTAAACAAATTTAAAATAAATAAACATAATTAAAATTGATAACTCTTAGCTTAATTACTAATTTTACACCAACTAAGAGTTAAGAGTCTTAAATTTTAGAAAAATGTTCAAAATTTTCATTTTTTTATAAAATTTAAAATAGTGTGTCTGACTTGTTCATTTATTTATTACAAAAGAGTCTTAACTCTTAGTTGGTGTTTTAAATAAATGAACAAGTCAGAAACACTATTTTAAATTTTATAAAAAATGAACATTTTGAACATTTTTCTAAAATTTAAAGTTGTGTGTTTTTGACATGATTTTTATTTAAAACACCAACAAAATGTCATGCTAACAGTTTTTAATTTTTATTTTCCTTATTTGAATTTAATTTGTTTCAAATTTTGAAAGTAAAAGTTAACAAGGGTACCGGAATATAAAACGCAAAATTACTGAAATACCACTAATCCTATAAAAATTTCATAAGTGTACTTTTTTGTGGTAAATTGAATGAAGATTTTAAAATTTCAAACAAAACTGTCAAATTTTCCAGTGTCGTTCTAAATAAATTAATAAAAGGGGGCACCTTGACCCGATTCTAAACCACTGGATTGTCAAATTAAGACAAATGTAATAACCAAAAGTGGATAGTAACCAGCAGCTTTTGGGGGGTGCATTTGCATATGCGCCTGAATACGCCACTGGTAACACCCCAGTTTTTTGTTCATAAAAAATGTTCTTCAACCTAAGTTGATTTAACCTACCAAGCAATTTTGGTAGTTTATAGAAACATAATGCAAAAGTTTGTGCCTCTAATTTTGTAACCAATATAAATACTTAATTAAAATTGTAATTTTTGGAAACAAATCTTTTTTTAAATGCAAACATGCCGGATGAAATTTATGATCGTTTCTTAATTTTCAAAATATATAAATTATCAGAAACATAACTTTAAACTCTCCAACATTCAATATTTGTTTTAACAAATAAAGAAATTACAGGGTGAGCTAAAATGATTGTGGTCAATTCAAATTTCCCGCCTAAAAATCTGGGGAATTTGTTTGCTTCAAGATCATAGTAACACAAAATCTTGTCAAAATCAAAACAAAGTAACTAGATTTCACACAAGCAGAGGCGTAGCTGTAATTTTTACCGTAGTGTCAAAACTTCAGACTTTTGAAATTCGGTGTTGTGCCTTCTATTTCATAAACGTTTTATCAAAATTAATTTGGGTAAATCTTTGTTTTATCTTAGAATCTACGTCGAAAATGAAGAAAAACATTTTAAATATTTGACATTTGCTGTGAAATTAGAGATTTTGGAAAAAAAATTGTTACGCCATTGGATTACTAGGAGATTTTCTTTTTAAAATTTCAGTTGTACCAACCTGCGTATTTGGTTGCCTAGATATCAAACCACAATCATTTTAGCTCACCCTGTATAACTTCGTTTACACCTTACACCCGATATTTGGCACTCTGTATATTTAAATGATTTAACATTTAACTTTATTGATTCTTAAAAATCTACAATTTTTGTAAAACCATATTCGATTATATATTATTTTTCAAAAATATGCAAGCACTGTTTGTTATTAAATAAAATAATATTAAAATTTTGAGTTTTTTGTATGCAACTTCTTTAACACTATTGGTACGAAGTTGCATACAACTAAAATGTACCAAAAACTGTTTGCCTTAATTATTAAATAGAAATAGTAAATAAATTTCAATCATTTCATCAGGTTTTTTTTTAATTTTTACCGGTGTAAATAAAGCAAAGTAAAGTTAGATGCATACAAATCTTTTCTTTACATTTCCTTTTTTTCGTCGATATCACAACACCGCTTTTCACGACCTTGGTTGTTCTGTCATAAATAAGAAGATAACAAAAATGTTGATTTGTGATGCTAATATCACTGATTAATTAATTATTATACTGGGAAATTTGCATTATAGCAGTGAGTTTTACATGTACCTAAAAGCACTGATAAATGCAATAAAAATGTTTTGACACTTTGATGATTAAGCATAACCACAGTTAATTTTTTAAGTGACTTTATTCCCACACAGTGCAAAAATGGTAAATGTAAAGGCATTTTGGCAGTGCATATTCAGCCCTAAGCTTATGAAACAATATGAAAACTCACCTAATGGGGTAAAATATAAAAATTTCATCCAATTTTTCTTAACCTCTTGCTTTTAGGGACCTTACGAACCTTCTTCGGTTGAAAAACTGGGTGATCGTGTATTGAAATCTGTATACTTAAATTAATATTTTTCTTTAATTGTTTATAATAAATTTCGATTTACAGATGTTTATTATGTGGAAGATTGGATTGTATACGTCACCACTTATTATAGGTTTTTTATATCGTAGAGGTTATTTTGAATCTGAAGGATTTGTTACATTAACTAAATTTGTTAGTCTCTTTGGCGGTATTATTGTAGTATCATACGTTATTAGAGGTATTGGTCGGGCAAATAATCCCATGTATACGAACTTTGTTAAATCTTTACAAGAAGCAACTGAAAATTTTACGCCTGAAAACAAACGAGCATTAGCGAAATATGATTTTGATTTTTCTGCTTGGCCTGTGGAATTTAAATACAGTGATTTAAATCGGTAAAATTTTGCACCTCTTCTAATTAAAACAAACTTAATATAATTTTTTAGAGATGAAATTAAATCTCGTTTGTATATAGATAAACCAAAATATAAGGAGAATTTTTTGCAAGTAGGTATTACTTTACCATGTCATGTCTTGGGATATTTAGCTGTCCACAGTTTTGGAATAAAATTAGTTTATCCTGGATCGATTGGTCTCCTACAAAGTGTGCTAGGTATGTAAAATTGTTGTAGGATTGGGAGTCTAAGTAGAACTGCGCTCCGATAGTAAACATAAACTTTGAGCTTCTTGAATTTGGGGAAGAAATCTTGACCCAAAGTACATCCCACATAATTAGGCTGAAAGTACCAATAAAAATCTTCATTTCTGTTATATTTTAAAATTTGTATCACCTAAACTACAAAGGTATTAGCTGCTTTTACAGTTAAAATGCACTTTTGAAATTTACGAAATATGCCTTGCAATTATTTCAAACTACAACCATATTTTGTAAATAACATTAAGTTTTATAATTGCATAGTTTAAATAATATTCATTTCTATACGACGACTCTTTCAAAAATTAAATCAAAAAAATAAGTTTAAAATAAGCCAAATATTAGGTATTTTTAATGATTTTTTTTGGCCATTTTGGATATAAAATATAAAAAAACTGTCCCATACAGAGATTCCACTTTCATATGATATTCTTATTTTGTATTTAGCTCAATACATATTCGCGTAGTTTGAAACATAAAAACAGGGAAAAACCCATATAATTTTGTAGACTCCATATCCTCTTAACTCCAAGGTTTATTTGCATTACCGAATTTATTTTAGAATCAAGCTTATTACAAGGACGGTCAAAACTTGTTGAGGTAAATAACGCTGTTAGATATAAGCTGCAGGCAAAAGATGGTAATGAGGTAGATACAATGTTTGTTGATAAACGTAATACCAGTGAAAATGGAAATACTTTAGTTGTTTGTTGTGAAGGAAATGCAGGGTTTTATGAAATTGGAATTATGGGTACACCAATAGCTTCTGGTTTTTCCACACTTGGTTGGAATCATCCAGGTTTTGGTGGCAGTACTGTAAGTTATTTTGAAGCACCCTACTATTTTTGTTTAAATAAACTTATTTAGGGTACTCCTTACCCTGCTGAAGAATTAAATGCTATGGATGTGGTAATGCAATTCGCTATTAAGAAATTGGGATTTAGAGTAGAGAATATCATAATTTTTGGTTGGAGCATTGGAGGTTTTTCAGCTTCATGGGCAGCTATGAATTACCCTGATATAAAAGCATTGGTTAGTATATTAATAGATGTGATTACAAGTATATTATAAATTTTGATCAGATTTTAGACGCATCTTTTGATGATATAATGCCTTTAGCTCTGAACCAAATGCCTTCATGGACTGAATCCATTGTAAAAATTGCAATTCGTGATTACATCAATCTTCATAATTTTGAACAAATTGCTAAATATCCAGGTCCAATATTACTTGTGAGAAGAACTCAAGATGAAGTCATTTGTACAACGTAATTTTTCTATTAACACATTTAAATTTTGCAATAATTATAAATAATTTTAGAATGGGTGATTTGGGTACAAATAGGGGCAACAACCTATTAATTAAATTATTAAAATATCGTTATCCACAAATAATGAGAGAAACACAACAGCAAGTTTTAAAAAGTTATCTTAGTCTACCAACAAGTAATTCACAGGGTAAAAAATTATAATCATATAGGAAGGTTTATAAGTTATAAGTAATTTTTTTTTATATTTTTCAGAAGAATACTTGGCTAATTCTAATATTAATGTTGATTTTTGTAATAAATATGTGGAAAGTTATTATAATGAACATCAAAAGACTTATCCTTCCTGTTTGGGTGAAGAATTAGATGATGAAAAGAAAACCTTCATCGCCTTATATTTAGTAAGATTTTTAAATTATTTTTTTCCACCACTATTGTATAATATGTATATTATGTGTTTGTTTTCTGAAAAGTAATGATATACTTTATTAACATACCCTATCTTTCCGCCACGGTTTTGCTTTCCCACACGCATTTTGGACCAATCATAAAGCGAGTCATAAAGCTGCATTTCAATTCCCACACGGGATTTTAGTTAACCTTGCAATATTGAGGTGGTGCTACTTGTAAAGAAATGTCAGAAATACGAAAAATAACCTTATCAAATTTTTATAAGTCGCCGTAAACTAAAAAAAGTTGTGGAAAAAGTATAGTATTATACTCCTGAGAAAATAGCCATTATTCACACAGACCTATTATGCAATTTTGGTCTTCGTGAATAATGGCTATCATTATCATTCTTTTAAATAAAAGTCAACCAACCTTAAAATATTTACCAGAACAAATATTTTTGAGAAATTGTTGGTTTTGAAAGAAATTAGCACGTATTTTTTTATCGACGTCCTACTTTGAGGTCATTTTTTTAGTACCTATCATCAAAAATTTGTTTTTTGAACATACATTAAAATAAAACGCTTTTTTACAAAGTTATAGGTCTCCATCTGAACTTAAAATCACAATAAAGGGTGTTGATTAGAAATTAATGTTTCAGATTAAACAATTTTTGGATACAAATTCTTAATTTTAAAAATGTTACCACATTCCAAGTAATTGACTCAGCTGCGCATACTATACTCAGTGTACTTTTTGTTCATTAATAAGTTCACAGTTCACATACTTTTTAAGCGTTTATAAAAACATAAAAAGGCGAGATTGCCGAGATTGCCGAGATTCCTTTGCAAATTTTAAGCTGTCAACAGTTTAGATTGGTCGAGTTGTTCATTAGGTAAAGAATGACTAGTTGGCGTTTTTTTAAATTAAATTTGAAAATTATTCTCACTTATTAAAAAAGATACCTTTAAAAACAAATAGTTGGCGAAATGAACTTTTTCTTCGCATCAAATGGAATATTACAGCACTTGCCTGGCGTCAATTATCGTAAACATGTAAAAGTATCATTTAAATATTCATAAGTTTATGTGGTGTCAGTAAAAAATAACTTAAACTTACTTTTCATAGTCAATCAAAAAGCCATCGTTAAGTTCGTGTAAATTAGAAACTAATGTCAAAAACTTTTACTCTGCGTTTATTTTTTTGTCATTACTTCAAGGCAAATTAAATCTTGCGAAGATTATTTTTAAATTAAAAGAAATATAAAGTTTTTTATTTAATTAAGCTTCGTAGAATATTAAAAACAACAAAATTTAATTTTTCAAATTTATTACATTTTTTGGTTCATATCTTTGGAAAGAATAAAGATTTCGATACTAATCTTTTTCCTTATTTAATGAGACTTAAAGGACTTTAAAATAAGCTAAAAAAATGTAAAATACGATGCGATGTTATCTTGCCTTACAGCGATAATTTTGGTCGCGAGGGGTTGAAAATACACAAATTCGACTTTGGTGGGTCGATGTAAAGCCAAATAAAAAGATAGAGATTTCAAACTTCAAACCGACCTCGTTCAAAGAACCCTTTTAAAGGTCACGTGTAGCGATTTTTAATTTTTGGTTTCGTTTGGGCCCCATTTCCTCTACCGATTTTCTCTACGCGCCGTTTTTTATCGATATTTTTCTACGCTTTTGGAAAAAAAATACCGACGCCGCCTAACGGGCCGCATAAAACCGATTATTTTTCTGTGTATTAACGGTACTTTTATCCACAATATAAGCCGCGTTCCGTTAAAATCGGTGGCGTCGTTCGGTAGCTACGATTTTTTAAATTTCGTTAAAAAATATCTAAAAATCGTACCCCAATTTTAATCCCACTGAAAGAGGGTTAAAAATAACGGGATCGAAATAAAAACATGCCTATTGCACTTTAGCATGTTTCTAGTTTCCGAAATCGGCATTCGCGTATTTTTCCCGCTGGTCAAAGTTTCAAAATTGGCGTTACCGATTTTTCCGTTTTTTTCCTACAAAACGCGACATTTTGACGTCTTCAAAGAAAAATTCACCTTCGCCACAGGATTAACCTGGGAGGGTCGGAACTTTTGGATCTGATCTCGTAAATGAGGATGTGAGAAAAAAATGGGCCCGATTTGGACGTTTCGATTCCGAACACGGCGAAGCTACGATTTTTCAAATTCGGCGCGGCGGACGTTCGAAATTTTTTTTTAAATTTGACATTTAATTTACATACAACAAACAATACATGTTAGTGTATATTGGGTTGCCTAAAATTCATTTCTACTTTTTTAAAATTATAATTAACATTGTTTAATTTCAATACGACTTGTATATTGGGTTGCGGAATAAGCGGAGTAGAAATTTAATTTCTACTCCTAGGCAGTACAAAGTGACCATAGAATCAACGAACATACAAAGTGACATTTTAAAGCTTGTCCAACGTCACAGAAGACTACTTTGATAACGTTTGAAGAAAAAATATATATGTTACTATTTGAAAAAGCTGAGTTGAGGTTAGAATAACCAAGAAGTCCTCCTAGTGAAAAATATCTACACCCACTGTGAGGGTGCTTTCTAACTAAAAAATTTTTACTTCAATTTTTTTTTCAAAACTTACTTTTACCCCCAGTACTATCAATCACGTTTAAAGGTCATTTAATTTTAAATGACATAATATATAGCCTATTTTGCAGCTAAACGTCATTTAAACTATATCCAAACTTCCTGAAAATATTATACAGGGAGTCCAAAAATGAAGCGGCAAAATTTTAGGAGTCGATTCTACAACTAATTTTAAGAAAAAAGCTTCCTATAATTATATGTCCGATTTTGCTTCCTAAGGGAGCTACAGACCTTGAAATATTGTGTCTAAAAGTAGGTTTTTCGTCATTTATTTGAAAACGTATTGTAGTAGAAATTGGAAATTTGGTGTAAAGCATAATACCCTGAAGATACAATTTTATGATTTTTTCAGATTTTTTGAACCCCCCTAAAGGGTAGTTTTAACTTTTTTATGGTTAACATAACAGAATATTTATTTCCATAATATTATTCCTTATTTAATTTTAGACAAAACCTAACCATTCACATGCAGAGTTCCAATCATATTTTACAATTTTACCATACAATAATTTTGCTACTATTGTTCTACAATACTCGATTTTTATTATTAGTTTCTTAATGAAAAGTAGCTATTTGATAAGTTTGAATAGTTTCTTTAAAATACAGGGTTAATTGACCTATTGTACTGACAATATTTCAAGGGCTGTAGCTCCCTTAGGAAGCAAAATCGGACATATGTTTATAGAAAGTTTTTTTCTTAAAATCAATTGTAGAATCGCCTCCTAAAATTTTGCCGCTTAATTTCTGTACACCCTGTATATGTCAAATTAAGAGATATTTCCTTCGGCTTAAATGGACCACCCTGTATACAGGATGTTTACGGTTCACCCTTTAATCTTTGAAGAGGTGATACTAGAGGTGAAAATAAGTAGAATGACAAAAAATCATCTTAGTAAAACTTTCTTTATAAGAGAGGTACAGCCCTATGAAGATGCTGCCAAAAAGTGTGTTTTTACGATACTATTTATCTATCTATCTTATCATTTAAGATTCATATTACCTACATTACCAACTGTGCACTTAAAATGCTGGGTTTCATCAGCCGAATAGGCAAAGAATTTTCTATATACACTTTAAAAACATTGTATTGTTCCTTTGTAAGATCACGACTAGAATATGCTAGTATAGTTTGGTCTCCAAATTATGAATATTTAAGTTATATGGTCGAGAAAGTTCAAAATAAGTTTTTGCGTATTGCAGCTTACAAGTTAGGCATATCGAAGGAAGTCATTAACTATTGTCATATCAGAACAACTTTAAATTTAAATTTGCTTTCTATTAGAAGAAGACACTTTGATATGCACTTCCTTTTTAAGCTCATTAATGGCTTTATTGACTGCCCCAATTTATTAGAATATTTAGATTTTTATTTTCGTCCATTCGGGTCAAATACACGTACATCTAACATATTCAGAATCAAGTACCATGGAAATAATTATGGGTATTTTTCTCCACTTACCAGGATCATGCGTTGCGCTAATACTTTAATAGATAGACCAAATTTTATATTATTTAGTGTATCATTAAATGAATTTAAAAACAATTTAAGTATAATTTCGCTGGATGCTTTCACTTAGTGTTTGTTTTTCTTTTGTATTAAACAATTTTGCACTTTTTACAATTTTGTACTTTTTTATTATATTCTTATATATTTTTGTAATTGTTGCATATTTATATTATATACATTTTGTATTCTTACTCTCATTACTCATTTCTAAATTTTTAATTTATAAATTATGTAAATTATTTGTAATATTTTTTGTAAAAAGGAGTTTTCCGTAATAAATATTATTATTATTATTATTATTATTTCCAAACGGTTTACATTACACTTTTCATATTTGGTGCAGATCTTTATAAAGTGCAGATCTATTATTATCATTTTTTTTGAGACTTTTTGGTAGCCTCTAATGGGTAATTTTCAATAGGGATGAAGATAAACATTGTCTAAACTTTGGAACGGTTAAATATCAAAGCGTTATTCTTTTAAAATACAGGGTGTCCTGTAACTACACCGACAACGCTTAACTGGTGATAGTAGACGTGAAAATAAGTCGATTTGACCCTATTTAACTATATCCAAAAATGCACCCCTAAGAAGATATAAGCTTCTGAAGTTCATTTAAAAAAAAATATTTTTTTTAATTGCTGCCAAAGTAATAAAAATTTTATGATGAAATTTTGTATGCATATATTTTTATAAAAATCGCTCATTTGGTAAAAATTTTACCAATCCTTGATTACCGGAAACGGTCTTAGATGTTACAAGAGGAGATAAAACACTTAAAAACTTTTTTGGTATTTAAAATTTTAATTTCAAATTTATTGGCTCATGTAGATAAATTCAACAGAAAAATTTTTTGTCTCTTATAAATTTTGTGTAGGATGTGCTATTTTCGAATAAAATTTAAAAAATGATTTAATTTCAGGTGTTTTTAAAACCGTATCTATGGTAACAAGCTACATCTTCAACTTTTCAACTGGATTTCCTAATTTTAAAATTTAAATTCGAGTTTAATGAGTATGCGAATATGCATTTAATATGGTGTAAATGCAATGGTAATTTTTAAATGAACTTCAGAAGCTTATAACTTCTTAATAATAAATAGTGTCAAATCTACTTATTTTCACGTCTACTATCACCAGTTAAGCGTTGTCTGTGTAGTTACAGGACACCCTGTAATATTCTTTACTGTATTTTATTCAAAAAAGATCCTCTTATTCTAATCGCTAGGATGACCGTTTTCCCGAAAAAACGCATTTAGTATACATTTGCTAGCGACATTCACGGACGACGGAAACGCCGAGCTTAGCAACGCTGCTACTTTGCTGCATGTTGCTAAGTAAAGTATTCCGATTAGCGTTTTGGTCGTCCGTGAGGGAAAATTTTAATGCGTTTTTTGGGCAAACGGAGCATTCTAGCGAGTTAGAATAAGAGGACCTTTTTTGTCTAAAATAAAGTAAAGAATATTATTTTGTAAGAATAAAGCTTTGATATTTAACCTCTGCAAAGTTTAGACAATGTTTATCTTCAACCCTACTAAAAATAACCCTTTAGAGGCTACCAAAAAATCTCAAAAAAATTATAATAATACATCTAAACTTTATAAAGATCTGTACCAAATTTGAATACTGTAATGTAAACCGTTTGAAAATAGTAGCGTAAAAATATACTTTTTGGCAGCATCTTCAAAGAGCTGTAACTCTCTTATAAAGAAAGTTTTACTAAGATGATTTTTTGTCATTCTACTTATATTCACCTCTAGTATCACCTCTTCAAAGATTAACGAGTGAACCGTAAACACCCTGTACATAATATTTTGCCAAATGACTTATTTTATTGAGTTTTACCCCTGTCCAAAAAAAGTATCAACTTAAAAATCACCCTGTGCCTGGAACTACATAAATCTAGAGATTAGTTTTAATTACTTTTTAATTAAATATTTTTCGTTGAAAGGGCAATTTTTAGAAAAAATTATAATTTTTGAATGTATTGTTTTAAATTTTTTTAATTTCCGTTTTTATTTCTCAGGGGTAAATAAACAAGAGGTGGAGTTTTTTTCGGATGTTGTTGATTTTAAACGAAAGTTTGGTTGTCCCGGTAATGACTAGAGAATCAGGCAAAATTTAAAAAATGTGCAAGAGTTCAATGTGATTTCAATGTTTCATTACAACGTTGCATTAATGTTTCAATGAAACGTTTAAAATAAGTTACGTAACATTACATGTTTACTGAATAACATTTTTTCAATGTTTCATTGCAACGTTGTATTAGAATTGCATTGAAACGTTTAAAATACGAAATGAAACATTACATGTTTACTGGGCTTGTTGCATTAATTTGTTATAAGTAACTTAAAAACATATTAGAACTTTTATAAACAATAAAGTAATAACTATTTTATTGAGAGATTTCGTTTTTTTTTGTAATTTTCTTTGGTATGACTATTTTTTGTTGTTTTTAAAGAGTTAATCGAGTTTAAATCAGTAGTTAATAACAAAGCAAGCGTACAATACTGGCATTTGGGGTAAACTGCATTATAGAGTCGAAAATAATTTTACTTGCGTTATAATTTTTTTGTTTGTATTATTTTTAACCATTGTTTACTCCGTTTCTGAGTACACAATTTAGTAATAAATACTTTGTTTTAGGCACGGATGTACATGAAAGACTATAAAGCAACCCATTGCACTCCTCTACCAAGTGATATGTTCCACATGCCTTGGGATGTTAATGGTGATAATGATTTTGTTATAACATAGAATGTTTTTTTTTATTTTTACAATTTATTCTTAATTAAAATAATTTATTAGTTATAGCTTAGATTTCTGAATTCTAATTTGTATGAAATATTAGAATATTTTATGTTAGTGGTGTACAAAAATATAACATACTATTTTTGTTATTAAATATTAATTAAATAAATGATTTTTCAAATTTTAATTAGTAAGTATATTTTTTTATTACTTAAGGGTCTTCAGTTTAGCATTCAATTTGCTTCATCTGTTGAGTTTTCATTTAAAAAATATTTATTCAAATCCAAGGCCTCTGGAGAATTCTCAGATTCTACTGTTGTAGGTTTATCAGAATGTTTCTTCTGTAAAATATTACAATAATACTAAATATAAAGGAAAGTCTTTATAACTACTTACGAACAATGGCAGGAAAAAACTCTTCAACATACTTGTACCATCACCGATTCCAAACTGTTCTTCAGCAGTTTCTATTTTACCCTCCAAAGTATTTACATTAGTCTTAATATGTTCAATTAATTTTTCAATTGTATCAATTCGTGAACATAAAATAGTTAAATCCTTTTGAACATCTGTAACTTCTGTAAGAGCACCTGTAAGCCCCATAGCATTACACCTCTCCTGCTGTGCAAGTGCAACCATGGTTTCAAACTCCTCCAGTCGAACAAGCATTTCATCAATTTTTTGATTTAAAGGAATCAACTAGAAATTATTAAAATAATTTAATTGTCATTAATAATGAATTTATTAGGATTTTAATGTTGTAATATTTTTTTGAGGTTATGTTTTCATTTTGTAAAGTTTAAAAAAGGTAATTCACCTACTTTATTTTCCAAATCAACATTAAAAAATTTTGCATAATCAATTGCAGCTTCCTCCTCCATAATAATTACAATAATATATATTTTATCAACAATTTAAAGCACTACATTGATATGTGAGCAACCTCATTAATTGGTTAGTTGATAATAAGATTAAGTATTGTACTTTGTGATATTCACCTTGGCTCAAAGTTCACAATTTTTTCCTTGAAGATTAACAACTGTTCTGCAAAATGAGTCTTAATATTGAACTTAAAAATGGTGTTCGTACGATAATATTTAACAATCCAAGTAAGAAAAATGCACTCAATACGGATATGTTCGAAGAACTTACAAATATTTTAAACGATGATGCGAAAAATGGTGCAGTTGTCGTTACGATTATAACTGGAGCAGGAGAATATTTTACTAGTGGTAATGATTTAACATATTCGATGTCAAAACTTGGAAATCTATCGTTTGATGAAGTTTTAACACAAGGTTGGACACAATTTAAAAATATGGTAACTGCTTTTATTAACTACCCTAAACTATTAATTGGTTTTGTTAATGGCCCTAATATTGGAATTGGAGTAACAATGTGTGCTCTATGTGATATAGTATACGCTACAGAAAAAGCCACTTTTATGACTCCTTTCGTTAAGTTGGGTCTTTGTATAGAAGGTACAGGAAGCTACTTATTTCCTAGAATACTTGGCAGAAGTAAAGCTACCGAAATATTATTACTGGGTGAAAAATTAAATGCTGAAGATGCTTTAAGACTCGGATTAATTTCAAAAATTGTACCATTCAACGAGAAAGATGCATTTATTGAAAAATTGTTTGATTTGGGGAAAATGAATGTCGAGTCTGTAATTTTAAATAAAAAATTGATCATGGACAATATTAGGCCACAATTGGTGGAATGTCATGAGCGGGAATCAAAACAACTTTATGAATGTCAACGCTCTGAAGTGTGTTTTGAAAATATTTCCAAATTTGTTAATCGTAAAAAAAGCAAATTGTAAATGTTAAACAAAATTGTACATTTAAAGTATGTATTGGTGTTTGCTATTTTTTAATAAAGTCTATATTTTTTCAGGAGCAAAAACTGTTAACTATTTATTTTTGGTTCCTACACTTTTGTGATTAAATATTCTTGTTGTAATCCAATATGTAAAACTTTATTAATAACAAAGATACCCATGTATTGCAACTCAAATTGGGACACCCTGTATAGATTTTTGGGTATACTGGCAATTCTTTGACAAATCCGTTGAATTTTCCATCATTTCGGCGCCATCTTGAAAAAACAGGAAAATACGATTTTTAAAATATGGTTACACTTTATCCATATTTTGGCCCATACCAAATTTTTTTAAGTATTATTCAGATACTTATTTTTTGTGTACAATTCAGTAAGGCATTAATCTAATTTTTTTGTGTAAGCCGATGGATTAACTGCAAATGAACCAAACTTAATTTTTTCTTATGGCAGTTTTATACAATATATTGATTCTCGGTTATATGGGTAATCTCTTGAAGTTTTTAATACTTATTTAGATGCCTCTTAAAAAATGAAAAATTCCGAGCCATTCGGAAGATAAACGGAAAAAACCGAAAAATGCAATTTTTTATAAGTCGATTATTTTCTTTAACTACAAAACATCGCAACTTCAGCCATACTAATAGAAAATCTAATCAGGCTATGCACCTAAAGCAAATTAAATACCTCAGTTCAACAAAATGAGACTTTTATTTATTTACATATATCAACAAAATTTCTCAATCAACATGTTTTGTTGGTGTAAGAGTAATTTTGTTGAATATAAAAAATATATAAAAAAGTAACAAAAAAGATTTAAAAAGAACCCAATCAACTCAACAACATAAAGAAATTTAAAATATAATTTCTTTATTAGTTTAATATCCACCCAGTAAACACAGAAGTCCCAGGGACGTCGTTAAGATCTTTCTTTGTTACTTTATTGAGACATTACAAAAAAATTTCGCATAGATCTCCCAGTGATTTCACGATAGGTCGCGACCCTAATGGAACATCTTTGAGAATTCCTAATGTTACCTTATTGAGATGTTACAAAAAAATCCCAGTGATTTCACAATAGGTCTCGACCTCAATATCCTCAATATGGAACATCCCTAAGAATTCCTAATCTTACTTTATTGCGAGATTACAAAAATTTTACGCAATGATCTTCCAGGAATTCCCGCCAGGTCTTAACGCAATTGTAACATCTCTGAGATTTTATAATGCGAGGTTAATACAACCAAACTACCAAACTCGGTAAACCAACTTATAAATTCTATACCTGGTGTCCATGAAACTAGTGGCAAAAGTTACAAATTTTTGTCTAAAATGCGTCAATGTGTAATTTTTGAAAAAAAAAATCCTTTATGTACAATTTATATACAAAAAAAAGTATACCGTGTGTCCACGAAACTACCAAACTAGGGGCATCCCTGTAATTTCTTTATTTATGAAAATAAAATTTCGAAATTTTAGCATTTTATATGGCATAAGAAAACGCAGTTATTTAAAAAAGTTCTATTGTACTTCCGGTTTCACCGGAAATTATATCAACTTTATTATTTTAAATGTAACACACTATTTTTATTACTTATTATTAAACATTGGTAAGTTCCAAAAGTATGTTTGTAACAAAAAAAATTTTTTTTTGAACTTTCAAAATAAATTTTGGATTTTTTTTTGGTAACTTTTTTTAATAAAATCTACTAAAACTACTACTACTAATAATTTAAATGCTAAAATAAGTTGTGAATTATAAAATTCATTCGGCAGTTTTTAAGAAATTAATTAATAATAAAGATATTTGCAAAAAACGCATTTTAATAATTATAAATATTAATTTCTCAAAACCGCCGAAAAAATCCAACATTTTTTTTAAAACTTCAGAAATTTTTTTTTGTGATAAACATACTTGGAACTTACCAATGTTTAATAATTAAGTACAAAAAATAGGGTGTAAGATTTAAAAACAACAAAGTTGATGTAATTTCCGGTGATGGACGCTGCTTTTCGTGCTATTAGCACTCATCAGCACGCAGCGTCCATCACTCTGCAAACTTGTGTAATTGCTGCTTGCTACACCTGGCCACTATAAAGGTATATCTAAGGAATTATCCTTTTTTTGATTTTTATCAAACCAAGATCTACATCATCGATTGCAACTTTGTTGTTGACAATAATTTATGTTTCTCTCAAAGTTCTTAACTCAAACTAAAACGCGCGAAACACACGAAAACACAAATCTGTGACTTTTAGCTTAGATTGATTAGGTTAGTTAATCTTTTATCTGCACGTCTAAATCGGTCTTACTAAACAAAATTACCAGAGAAATATGTTTTTCCACGACTATTGAATAAACGATACATTACGTTTAAATGTTTTGACAAGTAATGAAATTCATTACTTGGGGCGCGTTCCAGTAATGAACACTAAAGCCCACGACAACGACCGCAAAATTTTCCCGTTCCACTAGCTCAACAAACAACCACAGAAACCCACGAATAAATACGGTCGTTGTGAGCTTCTTGCAGCCGCCATCGATGCACGAAAGAAAAAATCGCGGTCGTATGTAGAACGATTTTGCGGTCGTCGTGGGCTTTAGTGTTCATTGCTGGAACGCGCCCAATTCATTACTAAATTTTTGACATTATTCATGCTCGGACCTTGTGGAGACCAATGGATTAATCACAAAGCTGCAGCCAACCCATTGGGTAATAATGAGCAATTTGATTTTGGGTAATTTCATTAATCACTGGGTAACCTATTGGACAATGAGCAATGGATTATGGGTAATTTTAACCACAGAATAAAATTTACATATAAGAAATCAAATACATATGTCAAAGTTACGAAATTTTTATTTTGATATTTTTTGTTTAACCATTACAAAAGACGCTTTGAATTAAAAAATCTTGTAACCTCAGCAAAAAAATAAATGAGAAGGCTTTTTCTTGGGCCGACCGAGATCGTGTCGTCGACGAGACTACAAGGACAGACTCTTATTTTTTCATGTAAATGAAAAGGACAGAATCTCAGAACTCAAAAGTCGTCGGCGACATCATGTCGACTGGTTCAAGAATAAGGCCCTATTAGACCGAATATAAATGCGCCCTGCAACCGATGTGTCTATTCCTTGAACAGACCGGATTTTAGATTTCAAAATTAATCGGCCCTCGAGGATTAGAACTATAAATTTATTTGAAATGAAGAAAAATATAAAATTGGATTATTATTATTATTGTAAATGTTCAAATTAAGGATAACAAAACATCGCAAAATTTTCAAATGAAAAGTTAGTTTGTTTGTCGAAATATATTATACCATTTGTACCATAGGCGCCGACTCGACCGACAAGATCGATTTTTTCAGATTTTGTTTTATTTTAATAGGAGTATTCCAATTTCTAACTGTATAGAACGTTATGAAAGTTTATAATATATTTTTGTTAATTTTTATTGCATCAAAATAAAGTAAAATAATTGGTTGATATTGGTTCTGGCCGCTCGTCACGAAATTGGGAAGGGGGTAAAGTATTGGCGTTAGTGCTAGTGAAGTTTTCTGAGGTTGCAACTGTGGTTAATTGGGAATTTTTAGATTCCGCTCACACTCAGGTGCTCAGTCACTGAGCAATTATCTATTATGTTTATAACAGTGAACGATGATTTAAAAATAATGTAAATCATATTTCATGGGTCTTTTTGAAACATCTTCCACTAATGCCGAAACCATTTATAAGCTAATAAAATATGTCATTAAAATGTTCATTAAATTTAAAATTTGTCTAGGACAATGCTGTGATGGTGCAGCAAACGTTATTGGAAAAATATCAGGTTTAAAAAAATAAAAGATGATGAGTCCGTGCTTTATATGTCCACTGCACCGCACTGCACATATTCAGGGTATTCAAACGAGCCACCCTAAATAACTCTAGAAAAAATAATTAATTGTAAAAATGCTTTGACAGATTTTTAACTTCAGGAGGACATCTTTTTACGACAAAATAAGAATGGTAATTGCAACCCCCTTCCCTACTGAACCACCCTTTCAATTTTTTTTAAATGGTAATAGAGGGGTCGAGTGATACATCACTTAAAAGCATTTTTTACCCTAATAATGGTAGTCATAATTTTTTTGGAAACTTTTTGATTTTTAACCTACCTAAAAATTTAAAAAAAGTACTTAATAATGGTTATATTTATGTACTTTTAAATCACTTTTCGATAAATTGTTAAGTTTTGACCATAAAACACGTGCTCTAATTTAACCAAAGCTAATTATTTATAATGATTGAAAAATAAATCAGTTGCCATTTACCATGCATATTTTTTATAATTTTTTTGTGATAAATTACTTTTTACTTTTCTCTTTTATCGTGTCCTGAAATTTTTTTATTTTCAGGATAAACAGACCTATAAAATGATGCGTCACTCGACCACCATTCCCATTTAAAAAAATCAAAGCGTCGGTCCCGTGGGGTAGGGGGTTCAAAGTCAACTTTAATTTCATTGTAAATAGATGTCCCCTTGAAAATAAAAAACGACCTGTCACGGCATTTTTATATTAAATTATTTTGCGAGAGTTATTTAGGGTGGCTCCTTTTAAAATGAACACCCTGTATATTGAACCTTGTAGTACAAGAATCCTTTCAAAACAATATTCTAGTACAAGATTTTTTTATCACTTATTAAAGATAATAATGTTAAGCTTGTTAAAAAGATCGATTTTTTTAATACATTTCAAGATAATAATGTTAAATCCATTAGACCATTTGGTCTAAAATTAATGCAGTTATTGAAATACTTTTTAATATTCGTGAAATTTAATTTGATGAATTTTGGGATAATGTTGCACAAAACATGGGAGAACAATAAATACCAAAAAATCTAGACGAAAATGTGTTAACCACTCACAACTTGAAACACCTAAAGATTATTATGGTCCAATATTTTTTGAACTACTTGACTAAACAATTAGCCTATAATATAAAACGACGACACAACCCTGAACCACTTGGTCAATATGGAAAAGATTTGTATTACCAAGTTGGATATGGGTGGCCCAGATTTTACTTCCCAGCAAATATCTCAGTTATTTGAAGAGATGAAAATATAAATCAAAAAGTGCTTTGAACGGCAGCACTTATACCTCATAATTTCATTCTAAAAAAATTATTGGCATTTACCAGCACGCTTGAGACGCCATCAACATTTTTTTTCTTTAATGGGACACCCTACTTTTTTATAATTGATATTGCATCTACAATTTATTCTAGAAACAGTGATATGCTACACTTAGTATTTTTAGTACATTTTGTATAAAAAAATTAAAATATTGATCGAATTATTTAGTTTTTTTTTAGAAATTTTTTTAAATCTAAACTAACTTAACTTAACCTAATCTAACTGAACCTAACTCTAAATTACAAATTTTGTTAAAAAAACTAAATGAATAATTTTGCATAACACATACTTCGATCAATATTTTAATTTTTTTATACACAAAATATACTTGAAATACTACGTGTAGCATATCACTGTTTCTAGAACAAATTGTAGATGTAATATCAATTATAAAAAATTGAGTGTCCCATTAAAGGAAAAAATGATGATGGCGTCTTAAGAATGGTAAATACCGATAATTTTTTTTGAATGAAATTATGAGGTATAAGTGCTGCCGTTCAAAGCACTTTTTGAATTATATTTTTGTCTCTTCAAATAACAGAGATATTTCCTGGGAAGTACAATCTGGGCCACCCTGTATATAAAAGATGTTAAAAGTTTTTATAAGATTGATTTTGATTTTTGATTATGAAAAATTAAGTCTAGACAGGACTTCTTGGACTTGATGGACAGTCGTGCTATTAGAATTTAGTCATTTATGATTTTATGAACGTCGTCGATTTTTTCAAGAATAATGAAAATGAAGGAATAAAAACTCTTCTTAGCGAATAGTTTAAATTGATTAAGATTTTGATGACAATTCCGATGACATCTTGTTCGGCGGAAAGATCCTTTTCTAGTCTAAGAAGGCTGAAAACTTACTTGAGGAGAGTATGACCCAAATACGAATAAATCATATAGCAATTTTAAATGTTCATAAAGATGAAACACAAAATTTAAATCTCGTTGAAATTGCTGATGAATTTATAACGAAAAGTTCAGTAAGGCGTATTTTGTGATATATTTCTAGTGCAAATATTAGACTGTTATTTTATTTGCAGATTTCGTTTTTGTATTCATTATTTTTTATAGTATCATACATAATTTTCTTAGAATTTTTATTTATTTTGTGGTAAAGCTCTATAGTTCAATTGTAAGAAATTATATTATTAGGTTTTTTGTAACTCAATAAATAAAAATACGTTAAATTTCAATTTCATTGTTCTTGAGATTAGTGGAATTTGTAAGTATTTTGTGTTTTTATTAAATTCATTACACTGATGGAGAATTGTTTTTAAATTCACTTCGCTATCATTTTCGAATGCATTGCTGGTTTTTATTATCTGTATACTTTATCCTCATTTTAAGTTCATAGATCAACTGTAAATTATAATTTACTGGTATACCAGTGTTTACACGAAACAGTAAACAGTAGCATGTCTTTAAAAATCTTTATTGAAAGCGGTGTTCGTGTAATTGTTTTCAATGAACCAAAAAGAAAAAATCCGATTTCTATAGGAACTCTTGAAGAAATAAAAGAAATTTTAAACGAAGATGCAAAAAATGATAAAGTGGTTGTTACCATAATAACAGGTGCTGGTAATTATTTCTCGTGCGGCATTGACTTAAAAGAAGCAGTGAATCGAGAAGATATATCATCTTTTAATGATTATTATAAAAGAAGTTTTAAGGCTTATAAAGACTTAATTACAGCTTTTATAGAATTTCCTAAAATTCTAATTGCTTTTGTGAATGGGCCTTGTGTTGGTATTGGATTTGCTATTTGCACATTATGTGATGTGATAGTTGCCTCAAATAATGCGAAATTTAGAGTGCCAAATATTCCCATGGGATTTTCTATAGAGGGATTGTGCAGTTATTTACTACCCCGAATAATTGGAAGAAGTAAAGCTTCCGAAATTCTATTTTTAGGAAATGAATTCAATGCAGAAGAGGCTTTAAAATCTGGATTTATAACCAAAATTATTCGAATTGAAGAAAAAGAAATATTTTTGAAAAATACCTCTGAAGTTATAAAATCGTTAAATTTACAAACATTAATAGCAAATAAAGAACTGATTATGAGGAACATAAGGGAGGCGTTATTAGGATGTCATGAAAGGGAATGTGAACAAATTTTGAAGTTACGAAATTCAGAAAGTTTTTTCTATAACTTTTATGAATATGCAACTAAATATTACAACAAATTGTAACAAAATAAAAACATTCCTTAAAAAATGAGTAGTTTTTAGTAGTTTCATTTTATTATTAATAAAAAATTAATTACAATTTTTAAAAATTTATAATACTTATAAAAAATTATTAGAAAATAATTATTAATATAATACCTGAACACTATTTGGTATCTGTTGTCTTATAAATTAATTAATTGTGATGAACCATATTTATATTCCATAAATTAGTTTTTTTTTAATTAATCAACAAAAATATGTTTTATGTACAAATAAAATATATTATTAGCAGCATTTATGGTACCAAGAAAATCCTTTATGACGCATCCTTAATTGTTGTGGGGTGGTTCTATCATGGGTATTAGTTTTGTGCCCATATTTAGCATCATAGTAAGAATTTTGGGAAGGAATTCTATATTTAGTTTGCACCATTGAATCTTTTACCCGTATATGACTCCAATGGCATCCTTGTTGTAACGTCAAATTATTCTAAAAAACAATTGATTGATAAAGAAATTCTAATAAGGCAGTTTTTTTACATCATAATTATCAGGTCCTTTAGACATATATTGAATACCATGTGGGCAAATCAAGACGGCTCGATATTTTCCAGGACGATGGTCAGAAAAATCAAAATCTACAAAAATTGAATTTTTTATGATAAATACTCCAAAATCATATACAGGGTGTTTCAAAACTATTCCGCATCCTCTTAAGGGCCGATTCCTCTCATGAAAATAAGACGAAAAGTTCAAATAAACAGGTGTCCGATCTCGCTTCATAAGGGAGCTACAGCCTCTTAAAAGTGTTGTTAATGAGAAGGTTTTTCTTCGTTTATTTCAAAACGAATTGAAGTACAGCTTTGAAATTTGGTATGAATTATGATACAGTTGGTACACGTTTTCGTGAATTTTTTTAATTTTTTTGCATGTTTTAAAAGGGTAAATTTAACTAAGGTTGAGGTTTAAAATTATCATAACTTTTTTTGCTTAACTTTTACAAGAGTTTTTTTTTTAAATTATTGTTCCACATTTAATTCTTAACAAAAAAGGTGCTCTTATTTAAAGTCGCTAGATTGCGCCGTTTTCGGAGAAAATGCATTTTTCCATTTATTGACGGTCAACACAATTTAAATAAAATTATTAAAAAAAATCGTATTAGCCATGGATTCTTTTGTTGACAAAAAAATTGAAAAAATTCACGAAAACGTGTCCCAACTGTATCATGATTCATACCAAATTTCAAAGCTGTACTTCAATTCGTTTTGAAATAAACGAAGAAAAACCTTCTGATTAACAACACTTTTAAGAGGCTGTAGCTTTCTTATGAAGCGAGATCAGACACATTTTTATTTGAACTTTTCGTCTTATTTTCATGAGAGGAATCTGCCCTTAAGAGGATGCGGAATAGTTTTGAAACACCCTGTATAAGAAATTTTTATTTGAATGCAGTTGTATGTATACCTTTGATACTAATAGTAAAATGACAATATGCTCTATTGCCAGCATCATCACTAGCAACATAATTCACTTGATGCAAACCTGGACCTAAAATCGTCCCGGGATCCTAAAAATAATAATCAAAATTTTTAGAAAAAAAAACAATATAATTTGAATACCCTTGATTTGTATAAAGTTCTAATTCCCACATTATCCACAAATGTCGGTTCAGTCCAAAAAGCATTCCTAGTTCTTTCCCCTCTTTCTAGCTGAATCTCCATATTTCCAGGACAGCCAGATACTTTTGGAGCTTCGGTGTCTTTTACAAACAAGCTTAATTTACAACTGGCTGTACTATTCATACCAGGACTAAAAGCTGTGTAAGCTATATCAAAACGCCCAGGAGGTAAAGTGGAAGTGAGGTGCATTCCCCAAGAAGGATTAGCACTTACAAATCTGCAAGACGCAAGATAACGTACATCTTTAAAAATTGTATAAAAAATCTTACCGCCACCAATCTACGTTTGAATCGGGTTTTGGAATTTTTACAAGCATTGTGCTTTGACCTTCAGGGAGAGTAAAAGTAAGCACACCTCCACTAGGGCATCGGATGTACGGCTTAGGCATATCTAGAAAAATATTTATACTAGGTTTATTTTCGAAATTAAACCTACAAACCAGTGATGCAGATATTTCTAAAATCTTTCTCGTTAATCTTCGGTGACCATTCCGAATTCTCCTCACAAGTGAGAACTTCAAAACCAGGAGCTGGTCTATACCCACTTCTACAATACAACCTACACCTATCTCCAACATTATTCTTTCCCAATGTACAAGAACTAGGAATTATCCGTCCTTTATCAGGATGCATTAGATTAGAGCAAAATCCAGCTGTAATTAATGAAACAATATCGTAAAATTTAAAAACGTTTTAACTATAACATTCTCACGTAAGCAATAAGGATCACTACTATCCCAATTCCCAGTACTGTCACAAGTCCTTAAAGATTTTCCAACAAATTTGTATCCATCACGGCACCAAAATTGGCATTGTGTTCCTACAGACACGAACGTGGAATTGACTTCAAGACCATTGCAACTAATTTTTCCATGAGTGGGAACATTAATAGGACATTCTTGAAAAGTAGCTTGTTTACAACTCCGCCCATCTTCATCCAAAGTAAACCCTTCATAGCACCCACATTTTGGCCCAAAATCATAGTTTTTACAAATTTGTTCACAACCTCCATTTAGAAAACTACAACCTTTATTTTTTACGCATTTTTGATCCATTGTTAATTTATATCCAATAGGACAAATACACTTGTAGCTTCCTGGAGTATTTCGACAGGTATGTGAACAACCGCCGTTATTAATTAAACACTCATTTATATCCTTACAAATTCTTCTATTCGGTCGTAATGCATAACCAACCGGGCATGAACATACTCTAAAACCATTATTATTGTTGCAAATGTGTGAACAACCACCATTATTTTTGCTACAGGGATCACTATCTAAACAAATTTTTCCGTGTAAAATATAGCCTTCAGGACATGAACATTTAGCTTTCCCATTATTATTTGTACATATATTGGAACAACCTCCATTATTAATGAAGCAAGGATCAATTTTTTGGCACGTCTTATTGATCAACTCGTAACGTTCTGGACATTTACAAATCGCTTGATAGTCAACAACCACACACTCATGTGAACAACCACCATTTTTAACTAGACATGGATTTATCACACATTCTTTGTCATTAACGAGTTGATAATCATCAGGACAACTACACTTAACTTCTCCAAACTCCAATTCACAAACATGGGAACATCCTCCATTATCATCGTCACAAAGATTCGTGCAAGTAGTGCTATTTACAAGAAAATATCCTTCAGGACAATCACATTTCGCGAATTCACCATCTGTAGTACAAATGTGTGAACAATTTCCATTATTTTCTAGACATGGATCGATTTTCTTACAGGTTCTTCCTACCAATTCATAATTAAAAGGGCAAAAGCATTTCGCCACTCCCCTATAGTTTACACAAATGTGTGTACAACCACCATTATTGTTATTGCAAGGATTTTTTGCAATACACGTGGTTGAATTTACTAATTCGTAATTTATAGGACAGAAACATTCGTGGCTTCCGTCATCATCGCTGTAACATTCATGCGAACATCCGCCATTATCTATCAAGCACGGATCAATTTTTTCACATCGTTTTCCTATTAGTTCATAACTATCAGGACATTCGCAAACAATTTGTTCGTTGAAAAAATTGCAGAAGTGAGAACAACCACCATTATTTTCTTCACAAGGATTCCTGCGTTCACACATTTTTCCAACTAGTATATGAAAAGCTGGACATTCGCATGAAGCAGTGTTATTATCAAAAACGCATATATGAGAACAACCATTATTATCAATTAAACAAGGATTTATTTTGAAGCAGGTTTTATTTATAAGGTCAAATGTTTCATCGGGGCAAGAACATTCCACTTCATCTTCTATGCTTAAACATAAATGAGAACAGCCTCCATTATTTTCAAAGCACGGATCGAAAAATTCGCAATGAGTTTCGTTGACCAAAATATGAGTTTTTGGGCATGTGCATACCACAGTGTTGTTTATATGTTCACAATGATTTGAACATCCACCATTGTTTATTTTACATGGGTTGATTTTAATGCAGGTTTTTCCTGATAGTTCATGATCATCAGGGCAGCCGCATTTAGCTTCCCCTTTTATGTTTTCGCAATAGTGTGAGCAATCTCCATTATTTATAGAGCACGCATTAAATTCAATACAAGTTCTGTTATCATCTTGCAGCTCATAGCCTTTATCACAAGCGCAAGAGTAGGTACCTTCAAAATTAGCACAAAGGTGTGAGCAATTTCCATTCATATACAAACATTCATTTATATCATCACAACCAAGAGTATCTTTATTTAATGTATATCCATAGTTACAATCGCAAATAAAACTACCTGGAGTGTTTATGCATTTATGATCACATGGTAAATCTTTGCATTCGTCAATGTCATCACAATTAGCACCATCTTCATTTAAATTGTAACCATTTCTACAACCGCACTCGTAGCTTCCGTTGGTATTAACACATATTTGTTCACAATCATGTAGATTTTTATCTGAACATTCATCAATATCTGAACATTCATTATCTATAAATTCGTATCCAAAATCACAAACGCATTTAAATGATCCGGGTAAATTTTCGCAACTTCCTGGACAAGCATTGTCGTTATCAGTGTTACATTCATCAATATCATCACAGGTTCCGTCTGGTAATAATTTATAACCGTCGCTACATTGACATTCATAGGATCCATGGTTGTTAACACAAGTGTGCTCACAAGGATTTTCATTGCATTCATTTACATCTACGCAGTTATAACCCGAATCATCTAAATCTAAACCCTTTGGACATTCACATAACAAAACTCCACTTCGCATATGATATGAATGAGAACATTGTACTTCAATACAAGTGTGATTTTGTAAATACCAGTTTGGTGGACATTCGCAACTATATCCTCCAGGTAAATTTACACAAGCATGCGAACATGGATTTGACATACATTCATCAATATCTTGACAAGTATATTTATCTTTTGGTGTAACATGATAACCTTCAGGACAAGCACACCTGTAACTACCAGGAGTATTTTCGCAATAATCAGAACAACCATTTGCAGGATCTTCGCACTCATCAATATCTGAAACAAAAATTTAAAATTTTTATATCTTAGCTATAAATATTGTATCTGTTTCTTCTAAGAATGTGATTTTTGCCTCGTTACACTTATGGGTAGCGCCTATAGTGTTTCACATCCTTGCATAAAATAGATGTAATGTTATGTAATATTGTTAGCGTTAAAAATTAAAAGCGGCATTCATGATAAGAAAAGTTACTGTGGTGTTTTTAGGAAGAGTATAAAATAAATAAAAGATGCTTTATCCAAATTATTTGTTAGTCCAACCAATTTTCGTGCTTTCGTCAATTTTTAAACTTACCAGCACAATTGCCATCAAAATTTAAACGGTAACCAAGAGAACATGATTTAAATATAGGGGTCAACTCATTTTCTTCTTGATTTCCATCAGTAGGAACCATAAGATTATTTTCAGAATTTTTATCCGATTCTTTATGAGAGTAATTTGTACCTGATTCGTTATTTTCTTCTACTTCTTCAACGTTTTCTTCTTCCTCGTAATCTTCCTCATCATATTCACCAGGTTCAGTTTCTTCCTCAATATCATCAGTTAGTTTTACAGTCGTTTGAGTTATTATATTTTGGTTTTGCTCGTTATCCTCGATCATATCTGGTTTTATAATCTCTTCACCGTAGCTTTCTTTATCAGATTCTTCAGAGGAATTTGTTATATTACTAGGCTCTTCAATAACATATTTTGTTTGAAAATTATCTTCATGATTTCTTACACCGTTTTCCTTTTCCACCTCCAGTCTGTTTTTATACAAATTCTCTGTTTGTGACGAATAATCTTCATTCGAAATATTGTGATCCGAATAATTTTCAGTAAAAATTTTAATTGTTGAAGTCTGTTCGGTTTCTGTATTATTTTTGTAATTGTTATTTTCATGGTTAAGTTTATCATCGTTCCAAGTACTTTTATCTTTATTTTCATTTAGTATTTTCGATTCAATTGATGCATCCGTGCTATGTTCATAGTTATTAATTTCTTCGTGGAATTTATGTGTTTTATTATTTTCTTCCTCGTAAAAAACTTCGTTGTGGTTTTCATTAGTTTTAGTTTCACTGTGTCCATTCGGATTGTTGTTTTTTGTGGCATTTTCATTTTTACTATCTTCTTTATGAATATCGGATTTTTCGAATGTAGTTTCCTTATTTATTTCATCATATTCATTATTTTTATCAGTTTCTTCCTCATATTCTTCGTCGTAATTTTCATCTTCCTCCTCGTAATCATCGGTTTCCTTCTTTTCTGGAAAAAGTTTATTTTTATTTTCGTTTTCGTTCTCTTTGTCCTGGATATTATGTATTTTCAAATTAGTTTCATGTTCAGTTTCATCATGATTCCGTTTATTTTCAGTTTGATTTTCATTTTCGTTATAATTTGGGATTAATTCAACAGGATGTTTTGAAGTTTCTTTATTTTCATTAATAGTTTTGTTGACGTTTTCAGCAAGTTTTACATCATCTTCTTCCACAACCTCACGATGATGAATTATATCATGGTAAATTTCTTTGGGGGTAGTGGTAATAAGGTTTTCAATTTCGTCATAATTTTTATCATCTTTTTCATCATAATCGTCTTCTTCTTCAAGTTCGTCGTTTTCTTTTTCCACATCAATGTTTTTTTGTTTATTTTGATAATTATGCATTTCTTGAAAATCTTTGGAATCATGATGTAAACTTACTTTATGATCCGTTTCCTCGAGGTGACTTTTTTGATCAAAAGAATGTTTTTCATCAACATTGTTTTGCTTGTTTTCTTCATAATTATTATTTTCATGATCATTATTACTTTTATTTATTTCTTTATTGTCATCAATATTTTCTGCAAGCAGATTATTTTTGTGATATTCACTTTCCTCAACATTTTCTTGACGTTCGATTATCTCTTCATTTTTATCATTAATGTCGTGATTTTCGTCGAGCTCATCCTTTTCCAGATAATCACCATTATCTTTGTAATCCTCTTCATTTTCATCCTCATCTTCATAATCTTCTTCATCTTCCTCATCCTTGTAATCATCTTCTGGATACGGTTGGTCAGAAACTAGTCTTTCTAAGTAATCAAAAGAATTTAAAAAAAACGTTGTTTATTTTATACTCTTCTTAAATTAATATGTTTCAATTCGTTTTTACCTCTACAAGTTTTCCAATCCGATTCTAAAACCATTCCATCTGGGCACGTGCAGAATGGTTTTCCATGCGTGTTAATACACCCATGTGAACATCCCGAACTTTTATCAGCACATTCGTCGACATCTTCGCAAGAATGATAATCGGGAGCTAATCGAGTTCCAAATAAAGTGCAGTAACATTCATAAGAACCAGGATGATTTTCGCACCGATCTTCGCAAGGTCCATGACCATTCCTGAGAAGGCATTCGTTTATATCCTCACAAGTTTTATCATCAGACATAAGTCGATAACCAGATTTGCAGGAACAAGAATACGAACCCATGTTATTATTACATTGATGATCGCAATTTCCATGATTTATTAAACATTCGTTAATATCTAAAATTTTCTACATTAATTTAATGGCACAAGTAATTTATTATTGCAAAACCTTCACAGTGATCATTTTTAAGTTCATAACCTTGGTAACAAATGCACTTTGGTTTGTTGTTTTCCATGATGCAATCTTGGGGACATCTTTCGGAAAAATTGCGGGGACATTTTTTATTTTGATACTGCAGGGTTTCTAAATGTGATATTGTTGCAGCGTAATCTCCTTGGGTAAAATTGAAATCTAAGAGGATTATAGTAAAGTCAAGTAAATTAATTGCATAATTATGTTCAATTGAAAAAAATGAAGTTAAAAATTATTATAGCATATTACCTTCATCATTTTTGTTTATACATATAGGAATAGGTCCCATCCATCTTCCTTTGACACAGTATAAATTTCTGGTATTGAGAAATTCGAAGCCTTTATCACAGGTGTAGGTAGCCAAAAGGAAAGATTTTTTCTCTGTTGATTTATGAGTAAAAGTTCTTTTAGCGTATCTTACTGTACTGTTAGGAACAATTGGTGCTTTAATTAGGCTATGTCCTAAACAACTGGTGTCCACATGATTTTCCAAATTATATGGTATTTTCGAAAATTGATTGGTGATGACGAAATCGTCTAAAACAAATATTATTTCATTACCTACATGAACCTTGTTTACAAGCATAACATGGGATATTATTTTTCTTCTTTAAGAAGGTGATTGATGTGAGAAGATTATTAATAAATGAAGTATTGATGAAATCGGCCCCAGCGGCCACATAAAGGACCCAATGCCAAATACGGTAGGGAATTTTTACGATTTCTCTCGTTGATAAAGAGGACGGCGCATCACGTATACGACTCTGGTGCCTCTTGCACAAGAGCATTATTGCATGAAAGACTTTGCGGCATATTTTTGACGTTCGTGAAAGAATGGATTTGAAAGGAGGCGATAAGGGACTTCAGATTTGTCCGTAATTAAATCAGATGCATGTTTATCAAGTTGAAAAGTTTTAGATTAATTATGTAAATTATTATTTGAATGTTATGTGGAGCTTATAGTAACATAATATCTGACTGTAAACAAAAAAATTACCAAAAATAAAGATAAAAGTATAATTTTTATCAACATTTATTTTATGGGCTATAGGCTTGTAAATTGTTTCATTAAATTCATTAATTTTTAAGGAATTTTATTAAATAATTTTCATCACTTAGTTTGCAATTATCATTAATTACTGTAACATCTGCGATATAATTTAATCATATGGCAATAAAATTATAGCATAATGACTAATATGTGTGTAAATTATACGTGAAATAAATTATTAAAATTTTTTTAAATTCTTGGTTTGCAGCTGAAAATTGCAGGATTCTTGCTTAACAATTTTCACGTGTTTTATAAAACTTTTGATGGGTTTTCATGGGATTCAAAAACAGAAAAAAAAACGAAGTATAAATATAATTTTTGTCTAAACCTAGAATCCAAACATCAAACATGTTTTTTATACTGCTTCCATAAAAATTGTTGAGATTACTATTCTGAAAATAACCTGGAATGACATAATCTCTGGGTGACAACTTATCCGTTGATAATCCTCCATTCCAAAACAAACTCTCATAATAAAGCCTGGGCCATAAGTTATAAGCGAAGTGCGTGGTTTATATTTGTTTGCCCTACGCACTAGCATAAATTATTCCAGTGGCCGTAAAATGTGATTTCTGAATTAGAAAAAATGTCTCGTCTCATGGTGGCGAGCCTCGTCAATTTATGGTCCAGTCTCAAAGTGATGATAATAATGTTGTCAGCTATCCGTTAACATGTATCGATTGCTCTATTCATAAATTTTTGGATTAAATTACTTATCAATAAAGTTTTGATTTAATGCCTTATTCGAAAAGTATTTTATAAATAAGGAATTTGTAAGTAAGCAATAAGTGTCTTTATTTGCAAGTTTCAACTATTTTTGCGCCATCAATATTTTTCTATCTATCAACAATAAGAAAATGATTTTATTATCATTAAAGGCGACATAACATCGGTATGTAAATTTTCTACCACATATCAAGTTCCTAATAGCCTGGAAATTACAAACATTTTCAGGTGGGCTTAGATTTTAGGTCAATCCAAAATGTCCAAACGCTACAAAAAATCTGAAATAACGTAGGTGATCTCCTGGACATAAGTTTAAGCTTCTGGCACATCCGTAAAAAAGCCTACGAAATGGCTCATTCAGTATTTTAAACAAACAATAAGTACCTGCCCACACCAAGAAAAAAATTTGGTGATAAATTATCGCACGCATTTATATTTGATGTCGCACGATTTGTTACTATTTTTTTAAATGATTTTCTTGTGAATCATGAATGGAATTAATTGGTAACAAGCTTATCTGCGCTTATGTTAATGTCTCGTTTTTTATGTTCTGTCACCTTGTAAGCCATTATTTTATTTCGGTAAATATTAAAATAGAAATATCAGAAAAAAGACAAGATTCAGTTTAATTTAAGATAACAAAAAAATTTGGTTAATCAATTTCAGGATCCGAAATTATTTCTTTTAGGTAGATTTCGCAGTTTTTGTTGCAAACCTTTAAATTGCAGCAAAATATTTTTTTAAATTAAAACCTATATTTTGAAAGGACGAATAAGTAATATCAAATTATAAATTATTAAATATTTGAATTACTCTTGTAACTTGTAACTATAGAAAAATAATATTAACAATTTGATTTTTGAGCGAGTAAAAGGTAAATTTTCGAGAAAATGTGTATAATTTAAAGTGATACTAGATACCAGAGTGTAGGTTCAATTGTTTACCTCTTGAGATATCATCGGGATGTTAAATATTGGTTTAACTTAACAGGTTTCGTTTTAAATTTAATTGTGAACTTTTGGGAGCATAAAATTTAATTTAAAATATGTAGCTTAAAATGCAACCTATTTCTATTTAATGGAACGCATCTATTTCTAGAAAATAATTTTTGTCCAGGAAAACAACACAAACATAAAAACTATTTTAGTTGATAATTTGAAGGAAAATTATTTTTAGAAAAATTGTAAAATTGATTGTATTCTAGGAATACTTACAATGGTCGAAAAACTGGAGCAAGATCAAGATGAAATATTGTTTAGAAACCATCGTGCATTCTGCAATTTAGTAAACGACTTCCGCGGACGCGGACTGCATTAGATCGCGTTGCAGCTATCTTTAAACTGAGTTTACTGAGTGAGCCTTTATTCTTCTGAAGACAGGCCAAGATCACCGCGAGCATCCGACACATTTAAATTGCTACTAGGAGGTCCAACTTGCTCAACAGGGGGTCCTATTGTAGGTTTTTAATGCAAAACAATTTTTCTAATTTATTATTTTTACCTTAATGTGAAAACATGAAAAATTAAAAATATAAATTTTCCTTATGAGCTTTGCCACCACACGAGTTACTAAGGTTAAAGTTTGTTTTCCTATTATGAACATGATAAATTTGTTGTATGTAGTTAGTAAGACATGTTATTTAATGTTTAAAAATAATAGCGGTAGTATCAAATTTAATTGGGGTTTCTATTTTAAGACACTTACTTTAAAATACATCTAAATTAATCATACTTAAATCCATTCGTAAGAAACTACGAAAGCTAATTAATGACTTCACTATATTATCAAAAGTATTAGATACTTTATTGATAAATTTCTAAAATATTTTCAAACATTTATCAAAGCCTTGGGATTCTGCCGACCTGTGAGTAAAGCGGCGTTCTCACGATTCAAATTTGGTTGATCGATAATAGTTGATAGACAAACGTTGAACAAAAACTATAGTGAGCAACTTTGTTTCAATAAAGTTGATCAACTTTTTAGTGGATCAAGAAAAGTTTGACCCGGTCACCTCCCACTTGCTTCAACTTGAAACTCGACTGGTCGAAAAGTGTGATGCTAACATTTTTGAACTTTACTTATACCATAAAGCGATGGCTTTGGTTCTTAAATTGGTCTGTCAAATGTGGACCAACCGCATTCGAATGACATCTTAGATCGTTTGATTCTGGCCAATTAAGCTTTTGGTTAACCGAAATATGAACTGTGGTCGGGAGCACGGTTCGATCATTGATTATTCGCTCTTTCTATCGGTTCGAATGGGGAAGAAAGAACCGAAGAAGCTGTAACATTTTGGTTGACCACTAACCAACCAAAGAGCCATTCGAAATCCCTTAGAGTCACGATTGTCTTTGGAACCACCGATGAGACAAATACCAAACTGGAGTTGAAAGAAAAAATGCGTTGTGTTCTATTCTCAAAGAGATGGAAATTCCTGAAATTGCTACTCACTACTGCTGATCTAAAGAACAAAATCAAGACCTTTGGATGAATGTACAGAAAACAGGGCTCATTAGTTTGCAAATAAAAATAACACAACTGGTTTCAACGCCATTGTAAAAGTTTCTATTAAAATGTGTGAACAAAAATTGAATCAAGTCATATATTTAACTATTGTTATTCAACTAATCGCGATTTCGGAGATCAGAGGTAGAAGTTTGTAACCCTAACGAGTTGATCTCAGTTGAGCTTTGACTCGTTAGATAAATTACGTCTCTTTCTTACCCACAAAAACGAGATAAAAATCGTAACCATAGTAATGTAGTAAACAGTCCACCGTTCTCGTTACGTTGACGTTACAGACTTCCACCTCAGATACGACCTCTGGTGGTCATTTGAAAAGGTAGAAGGGGAGTAAATAATAAAAACCTATTTATGTAAACTTTATCTGTATTCTGTAGGGGTGCTAATAAAAGCCAGTGCAGTTACAATAAAAACTCAAAGGCCAACAAAACCTTTACTCACCTTCCTCCATCTTTTTACATAAATTATGTCAAAATATCTATACGTAGTCGAAATTCCTAATAATCGATCAATTAAACTTGATTCGTGAGGCCGCACATTTAGAAGTAAAAAACATCCTCTCTAATAGAGTAGAGAGCCCTTAAAGGTTGACCACATTTTTTAGTTTAAAAGTTATTTCATTTTCGTAATCTCTAATTTATTAAACGGCTTTAAAAGAAAGACTTTTACCGTCAAGTAGTTAGCCATAAAATTTCCAATCTTTGTAACTTTTTATTTTACTTTGTATAATAAAACTAATAATACCATTCGAATGGTCCAATAAATACCTACAAGATAGTACTAATCAAAATATTTGCCTCATAATAATTAATCTGCAAACTGTAATTAATCAGATGACTACCTCAAAATATCAAAAACACTCTAACTATTATTTAAATAAACTTACAACAAAAGTAAAATTATCAGTTCAATTTGCATTAAATTCTCCCTCAATTGAACCTATTACTTTTTATACTTTCAATATTGCAATCCATTAGAACCAAAAAATACCTGGAAATTAGTGGTTTGACTAAGTTAACAATTTTTGGTAACCTGATTATTCTTATCCTAAACAGAAAACAGATAGAAAGCTGAACTTTTTTAATTGATAGAGTTTACTCTAAAGTTTTATAGACGTAAAAAATGTACCCTTATTGGGTTTATATCAAAAGTTGAGCGATAATAAATAAAAATGATAAATAATAAATAAACAATTTTTTTGTATTTTTGCTCACATCTTTAAAATAAGCCAAATTAGGATACCATTTATCATATGGATATCAAATGGATATCAAAAAATTTAGAACTTGTCGTTAAACAAATAATTAAAGAAAAATAATAAAAAAAATGTTTTTTAAAAAGAGCCGGTTTAACTGGTGTCCCATGAGTATTTGGTTTGGCTTACAAAAACAAAACCAGAAGAAATTGGTAGCCATAAGACTCTTCTGTATACCAAAAAAAGAAATTTTAAAAAAGCATCAATAGAAAAAAAGATATGAGCAAATCCGCAAATATCAAGCGTATTTCAAAATCAATTTAACCACTGTCTCATTTGTTAACTTTTTATTTGACAGACTTCTTGACTCAGGCAGGGTATTTTTTTACAAGCACTGCTCCTAAAGTAAAAGAGATAGAACACTGATTCTTTTTTTTGATTGATAGATTTTACTGTTTGACGGACGTAAAAAAGTGGTACCGTTATGGACCTTATTTCAAAGATATGTGCGAAAATATCAATAAAAAAGTATACAGTGGTGTGAATAAAAATAGGTGTATGAAAATTTTCGTGCTTAACTTAATAAAAAATAACATAATAATATTACAAATATTTTCAATTCTATGTAGAACAATAAAAACGATCAGTGTCTGGAAAAATATTGTTTTATATTACCTTCTTCTGTAATTAATTCAGTTTTATAGAAGATTTTTGTAGTATTGGTGTGAAAAAAAATAGGTGTGTATTACATTTTTGTCAACGAAAAACTATTTATTATGGTTTTTTTATTACAAACTGGATTATAAGTCGTTTTATAAATCAGTATTTGGTAGCATGACCATGATTTTTTAGTACAGCTGCACAACGACGAGGCATTGAGTCGATTAGGCGCTGACATCGCTCAACAGGAATTGCCTTCCATGCTTCTTCAACTGCTTTCCACAATTCATCCCGATTTTTAAACTTTTTGTTTGCAATTGTCAGTTTAACATCACGCCACAAATTCTCAATGGGGTTGAGGTCAGGCGATTGTGCTGGCCATTCCATAACCCTAATTGTATTGTCTTCAAACCATTTTTTTGCTAACTTAGATGTGTGTTTAGGATCATTGTCCTGTTGAAACACCCATTTAAGAGGCAATTCCTCTTCCACATATGGTAGCATTATTGTAGATAAAATATGAACGTAGCTTTGAGCATTCATTATGTCTTTAATCCAAAAAATAGGACCCACACCATTATACGAGAAGCATGCCCATACTAAAATTCCACCACCTCCATGTTTCACAGTTTTTACTGTAAATTTTGGGACCAACTCTTGGTTCTGAGGCCGTCTAACATATTGTTTATCTCGATCGGAACCAAATAAATTTACTTTGGACTCATCCGTCCATAAAATGTTCCTCCACTTTGTTACAGGTTCATTCAAATGCTCGCGCGCAAATTTTAAACGGTTTTGTATGTGTCGCTGTAAAAGAAGAGGTACCTTTCTGGGACTACGTGCTGGCAATTTATTTCTAATTAATAGTTTTCTGATAGATGATGTTGTAACTTTTAAACTTAAATCTTTTTTTAGAGCAGTCGATGTCATAAACGGATTTTTTCTTACAAGATTTACAATCCTACGTTCCATTTTTTCTGTAATTTTTCTCTTCCGTCCTCTGTTTTCTTTTCGTGGGTGATATTTTAATGCGTTTGTCACCATATTTTGAGAGCAGCTCATAATCTCACTAATTTCTTTATAAGTTTTACCACTTTTTCGTAGTTTTCGAATCAATCGACGTTCCTCGGGTTTACAATGCTCTCCACGACCCATTTTGACAAAAAAAATCTTAAAATCATACATACATGCAACAAATGATAAACGTAAGTATGAAATAATTTACTTACCATTCAATTAATTAACTTATAAGGTTAAAATTACAAATTACTTCTTTCTTTAATCAAGTAATGTTTGTTACACCTATTTTTTTTCACACCTAGTTACAAATATATTTTAATAAATCTTAATGTATTGATACTACGTTGTATATAAAGTAAATAAAACTTCATAGCTAACATTCTTTTGTTTGGCATTTCAATGCACACCACATTTTATATTCTTTTATAATTTTATTTGCAGGTTTTTAACAATTTAATAAGAAAAATTTCATACACCTATTTTAATTCACACCACTGTATTATCATTAATTTTCTGTAAGAAGAGTTTTTTTTTCTATCGAAATATTTTTTTGGTGATGATTTAATAACTTCAATCCAAAGTGGAATTATTAAATAATGAATTAGCTTTTTTTTATTTTTTTGCATTTAAACTGACCAAATAGTAGTTTATGAACTATAACCGAATTTTTTGTGGGAATAAAATTCAATAAAAAACTGGGCTGTTCCTACCTCGACTATTAAGTTATCTGCCGATAAAATCTCGTCTACTTTCTAGGATTTTCTTCTGAGTTCTGAGCACATCTTTTTGGGACACCCTGTATAATGTAAAATATTAAAGTTACAACGGTTTTTCTTCTTACAGAGAAATAAATGTAAAAACTATGACTGGGAATTTTGTGGCTAGCTTTTCACCGGTACCTTTGGCCTTTGGTCACTCAAAATTTAAAAACCTGGTCGAACAACCACCGACGAGTTTAATTATTCAAAAATTAAAAAAATTACGATTATCGTAAAAATATTTTCAAATAACTGTGAATACATTTTCTAAATTCCACATCCTTCAAAATTTAATGCAATGTAAAATTTTCTAAATTTCTTTTGTATAATAAATTAAATAATTTTATAAGAGTCGTGGGAGTTTCAAGAATAAGAAGATTAAAACGTGTAAAAATGTCGTTATTGCTGTTAGTCTGTTGGTTTTATAAAGGCAGTAATTTTATAAGTCATTTGATTGTCTTAGTTGCATATGTAAGCATTTCTGATATCAACAAGCCTTACTTCTTGCTACTGAAATTAGAATAGCGATGCTCTTCATGAAGATCTTTATAAAATGTACGCCATTTCAGTGCTCATATTTTTATGCCTTCTTCTACAAGGTAGGAACAAATTAATTATTTTTCTTTTTTTATACCTGCACCAAAATTTACCGAAAACTACACAATTTTGATAAATACCCCCCTTTCACTGCTAAAATTATTATTTTCAAGCTTTATGCTTTTATTATTTTTATTTATAACGCTGTTATTTCATTAAGCAGATACTTTTTCTAATACATCTTCGTTAATTTAATTATAAAATCCACCATTAATCAGCAACTAATCAAGTAGATGTTAACTGATTTATAGATATAGAACACATATATTAATTTCATAATGTGCTGAAATCTATAGACCATTATTTTAAATGAAAAATAATATTAAACTTACATTACAAATAAACTTTATTATGCAAAAAATAATATATTAAATTATAATAGTTACAATTAGATAACCAACTTTGCTATTGTATAAATACATAAATAGTGGCGTTTCTTTAAATTTTATACAGGGTCTCCCAAAACTGTTGCATAAGCTCCCGCTTCGTTTCAGTACCCTTGGTAGAGTACCGGAAAAATATTTAAAAGAAATCCTTTAAGTTATACTCTTATTTAATATTTTTATCCTTAAAATAGAAATAGACTATTTCAACTGAAAATGGTTAAATTTGTATTTCTCTATAAAAAAAGAAGTAAGAGTTTGGAATTTTCAGAATATATTTTTTAGAATGACAATTCTGCCAAAAGTGACATTATATTTTAAAAACTGTCATGTTTGAAAAGTCATTTTAATAATCTTCGTGAAAATGCAGTATGGTAACTACTGTTTTAAAATGATTTAATACACTCTGCACCTTTCGTATGTGATGCAGGTATTATTAAGTTGCCAAATTGACCAATTCTTAGTTGGTTAATAACTTAATTATTTTTTATATCATAAGGATCGTAACGTCAATCATTATCGTTCATGTCGTGTTAGCAGGCTCGGCCTTCGCCTCGTTACGATCAGAATTACATACAAACCTTTATCTATCGTGAAAAAAATTTAAATAAATTAAAATTTATTTATTTGGAGTCCATAAAGTACTTATTATGGACGTTTTTTTATGATTTGCTGCTATATTAATGAAATCGTTACCATAGTGATTTATTTTGTGGGCCTCAATCCGATAAAGAACATCATTATATCAATCAAATTAACACACGTAAAAGTGACCTTATGGTATGCAAGCAGATAAAAAATATTATGAATCGTTTTTTTTTATATTTTTCCGAAACTCCTGACCCTGACCCTGTATTCATAAACATTGAAATCAAATTGAAAATAAAAAAATTGTTAACATTTATACTTTCTCCATTCCAGGTATTGAATCGAAGCCTAAAAAAATCCCTAATAAACTACTTCACCCTTCTCGTATGATAAACTCAACCAAAAATATAATATGCGATGATTCCAATAAAAACACCTTGGAACAAATTAATACCTCATCTAAAATCAATAAACTAGAGGAAAAAATTAAACATCTTGAACAAAGAAAAATTCGCTTGGAAAATAAAATTTCCACCCGCAGTCTTGATTACAACACCAAATACAAATCTAAAGATAAGCTAAAATTTGTAAAAAGAAGATTAAAGCATGCTCGTAGTGGTTTAAATTTCAAACGAAGTTCACTAAAACGGAGTATTAAGCGACAGGAAAAGTGCCAGAAAGTTTTAAAAGAAAATGTAGAAATTGGGGAATTAACTGTTTTTGACGAGAAAAGGTTACGAGGAAGAAAATCTTTGAAGAAAAAACCCACTCGTGCATTAATTCAGGAATATTTTTTAAAACTGAAAAATGGTTCGGAAAATGAACCACTTAATACTACACTTCAAAGATTTCAAAAGAATCATTATTATATTTGCTTTGAATATGAGAATTGCACTTGCATAAATGGGTTTAATTTAGTTAACGAATCGATTTGTCAAGGTAAGTAGATTTATTTTATAAAACGCTAATGCTGAATAGTACATATTTTTTTAGATATTGACGAATGTGCTTATGAAAATGGTGGGTGTGAAAGCAAATGCTCCAATTTTCCTGGATCTTACAAATGCTCGTGCCCGAATGGTTATACATTGGGTTCTGATAAAAAATCTTGCAATGATATAAATGAGTGTATAGAAAACAATGGGTTATGCAAAGGTGTCTGCAGAAATACACGTGGTTCCTATCAATGCACTTGTTATAACTTACCTGGAACTATTTTGGGAGAGGACAAACATGAGTGTGTGGATATTGATGAATGTAAGGAGAATATTCATGGTTGTTCCCATGATTGTATTAATTTTCATAGTGGTTTTAAATGCGATTGTCCAGAAGGACTGACTATTGGTTCCGACGAGAAAACTTGTGAAGGTACTTGTTTTTACCAGTAAATATCATTTAAATTTTAAAACTATTTTTAGATATAAATGAGTGTGAGAGTATTGAAGTTATTAAGGAGTGTCATTACGGTTGTAAAAATGAAATAGGAAGCTACTCTTGCTTGCAAAAAAATGATAAGATAATCAAGAACTTAAATGTTAGTATCGTTTGTCCTCCATTGCCTCCCCCTACAATAGGGTACTTTGAATGCTCATATTTGTTGGATAATACTTTTAAGAGCATACCAAAAACTATCTGCAAATTAAAATGTAGAAATGGAAATAGTGATTATATGGTTATTTGTAATTCAAATATGAGATGGGTATCTTTAGAACAAAATAAAAATATTTCATGTGAAACTAATCCAAATTAAGTAGTTATTTTGCTTGTATACAAATATTAAATATTTTTAAAATAAATATCGCATGTATTTCAAGTGAAATTTTCATTTTTTTATACAATAGTGGATATACATTAATTTTTATATTTTAGGATTCCACCTATTTAATGCCATTTAGAAAATAATGCGTACACCAACAAACGTACACATGAAATATTTATTTGAAAATTATATAGCACCAATTTCAATAATTTAACGTAGATAATATGAATTATCCGCGTAAAAATAATAATATCTGACATGATGTATATTTTGTGTTTCTAGGAAGGAATTTGCATAATTTATTTAAGTGCCCCTTTAGAATAAATTAAAAATCGAAATTACTATAAAGTTGCTCTTATAATTTCTCACCAAAAATTTAAGAGTATAGTCGACAAATCTAATAATTTAATTTTGAAATCTGGTTCATACTTGCATTTTTGGTCATAATAAATTTACCGTCCAAGTTTTTTAATATTTATTTGCATGGTGTATTGAAAACTCTTGCAGCTATCATTTTTTGTAAATTTTCTCTTGGTGGGTTAAACCAAAAAAAATTAAGAGAATAACAAAAAGTAAAAATACGCGTTATTAACTCCTTTAGAAAATTTGAAAAGCAGAAAGTGATAATATAATTTTTTCTGTAGGTACTATTTTGAAGAAAGTGATTGACGAAGACTTTTATTTTTTTGACGGGATGTAGAAAAATAAATCATTTTTTTTAAACTACGCTGTTATAAAAATACAACAAAAATACATAAAACAAAAAAGGCCTTGTCTAGTTGTTATTTTAAGCACTTTCTTCAAAATTGTACAAAAAAATTATGCTATCACTTTCTATTTTTTCTATGTTACATCTTTAAAATTGTTTGGTTTAAAAGACAAAGCCAAAGTTATGACCAAAAACGTATCGACGGAATTTTAAAATAAGCCGCTTAGATTTGCCGACTACCCACTTAACATTCTTTTTTTAATTCGCATCTTATCAAATAAAAATTTACCATTATTGTTTGTAAGTGGAATAATATATTATTATGTAGTTTTACTGGTGTTAGAAGTTAGATTTAATTAATTAACAATAAACAAAAAATAATCCCGATGTTTCTTTGTATTAAATTGTAGACAACACTCCCAACTGTAAAATTGGAGGACTATTCATAAAAAAATCTAAACTCCTAATAACCAATATAGGGAACCTTTCGTTCTCAAAAAAAGTTAGTCACCCCGGGCTTCGCCCATGAAAAACTATTTTGAAATATTTTACCTGACAGCGACAAAATTTAGCACATCGCGTAGAATCGAAAACTGAACCGAATGACCTCAACTTGCTTTCATCGATCTTTTAAAACACCCCTTTTTTCGTTTTTTGACGTAAATTCAGAGTTGGTTTCTTTTAAGTCTTCATGGGTGCATTTTTTAATCGATTTTCAAAATTCGAGATGCGTCTTATACAGGAATATTTTTTTATAACTAGACCGAATTTCAAATTTCTCGGGCAACGGAAATACTATCAAAAACATTCCCGAAAAAATCAATTATTGGCGGTTTTTCTCCAGCTTTCCCCGCGAAAATTTTAAAATATCACAGCTCCGACAGATTTCAAGGGAAGCGATAAAATTGGGCTCCCTTTTTTCGACCTTCTCCGGTGAACCCAGCGGCATCGCCAAATTTTTCTTGACAAAAATGGAAAAAGTTATATGAACAAATGTGGGACTTTGGACGGAGGAAAAAAATCGCCTGTGGCATTTTCGTAACTGAGAAACATGAGAATTTCGTGTAAGTGGTTTTATATCGCAAAAATTTTGTTTGTACCCTTCTTGCAAGGGGTTTGAATTTGGAGTACCGTTTTTTGAAAAACGGTCAACCCGGTGACTTCAGGATTTTTTGCCAAACCAGTAAAATACCCGCTTAACAGCAGCGCGTCGACCATTTTTGGGTATTGAGAAATTGCCAAAATGACCATAAAAAATAAAAATCGCTGCTAGTGACGTTTCTTCCAATTGGCCCCGTACCAACCCATCAAAGTCAAAATTACGCTTTTTCGATCCCGCCCGATTTCAATTATCGGATCGTCGATAAAAATTGGAAATTATTCAATTTCGTCCTTGTACTTCTAATTGTAAGTTATATTACTCTTCTTCTCCTTAGGACCTTAAAAAAAACACACCTTTTCTTGTTTTTAGCGTTAGAAATGTTAGCGTGGAGTGTAGAATTGTTTGAATTTTGAAGAAAAATCAAAATTTTAACTCCATTGAAAACTTTGTAAATTAATTCGATTTCGATAATTAATCATCTCACTTTCTTCAAAAACCACTGATATTTTAAAACCTTCAGTTTTAGCCAAAAAATTGCTGGAAATTATTTGATTAATCAGAAAATTATCAATCTTGGGAAAGCCTCAGACCCGATCAAGACGTTTGATAGCTTAAAATTTGCAGAATCCTTTTCTCTATAAAATGACGAGAAAGCAGTTATGATGGAAAAAAGTGAGTTCACCAGATCTGTTTCAATAAAAACGAAATTCTGGAAAATTAACCAACACTCGAAAAATGTCAACACTTCGGAAATTATGGGAGTTAAAAATATTTTACCCTCTTTAACTCGTTGTTATTTTAACACTTTAATTTAAATAAAATAAATTCATGAGATTTCTCGATCATAGACTACGCTTACGTCGCTGGATTAGATTATGATTGGATCGAATGCTGGATTGTTCAATCATGTAAGCAACGCATTTATCTCATTTGGACTGGAGACTAGATTGGATTTTTTCAATCCGAGTTTAATTCTAGTTGCAAACTAAAGAGGAATACAATTACTAAAAATAGTTCATTTTTATTGTTCTTTGATGTTTTCTTCATTCTAATACTGTTATTTTTTGGAATGTTTTCTATTATTTTGAATTTTGTTGAAGTCCGTTGAAGTAGTTAGGTTAATTTAGTGAAATCTATTAAAACTGTGAATCAAAGGCCCAAAAAATGAAGGAGAATTCTGCTTATTTTGAGGTTGTTAAGGGAACTTTCCAATTCATTCAGCACGAAAAGTCATTTACCAAATATTGTAGGAGCCACTGACGGAACCCATATTCCGATTCTTCCTCCCATAAATGATTATCGCTATTTTCTGAATCGGAAAGGTTGGCCATCAATGGTGCATGAGAGAGTCGTAGATTTTAAATATAGATTTACGGATATTTCTAGTAAAACTCCGGGAGCTACGCATGATGCTGCTGTTTTTGACGGATCAAATTTATTTAAAAATATAAATACCATGATGCCAAAAGTAATATTTTCCTTAGAAATCTTTTTAATTTACAATTATATTATTTTTCTTTTAATACTTTCAGAGTTCTGTAAAATTAAAGGCCGTGATTTTCCATATGTAATTGTCGGGGATCCAGCAAATCCACTATTACCTTGTCAAGATGGAGGAGTCTCTTAAAGAGATAAGACACTACAGTTTTGTTCCCCATATTTTGGCTACTTGTTGCACCTTACACGTTACTAAGGCCGCGTTCCACTAATGAACACTAAAGCCCACGACCACGACCGCAAAATTTTCCCGTTCCACTAGCTCAAAACGTCACCATTCAACAAACGACCACAGAAACCCACGAATAAATACGGTCGTTGTGAGCTTCTTGCGGTCGCCATCGATGCACGAAAGAAAAAATCGCGGTCTTATGTAGAACGACTTTGCGGTCGTCGTGGGCTTTGCGAGTCTTTAGGGGAACGCGCCCAATAACATACAATTGTGTTACAACTAAATAAACAATAAACTATTCATCAATCAGCATCATTCAGAGAATATCGCTTTTTTGTGAAAGCATTCCAGTGCATGCTTTCATTATTTCACCCTGTTTGTCTATTATTGTGTTTAGAAATATTTTGTTGTGTTCTTTTTGTCATTGTTTTGAAAGTCTTCGAATATTTCTTTCAGTTCCTCTATTATTTTATTGATTTTTTCGTCTTGGCGGTTCGACCAGATTTTCACTAAAATTCCTTGTGGATGGAGAAGAAAACTCCTCGACCAGTACATTTTGAAGTAACAACGCATTATCATAATCTGCAACTAAATACATATTCTGCAACTAAATACATATTCTGCAGAAGTACTGTGTTATTCTTTTTTCATTGATTTGGCGTTCATTAGATGGATGATTCCTACATACACAATTCTCACATATAATTACCTTGAATTTCTTGGATAGAAATAACTGAATTTTACCCCCAGGGTTTTGACCTTGTTGTAGTTGCTTGTTTTGATGTTTATTACCTTGGTCTTATCTATGTATATTGAGTTTCAACTTATTTATTTGGAACCAGGCTGATGGCTGATGCTGCTTCGTGTTATATTCGTGTAGTATATTAGCGTAGTCTGCTTACATTACTATAATGTCCTTTTTAGGTTTGATGGAAGATCGTTTCTGAATATTAAACAAATTAGTGGTCCTAGGATTGATCCCTGGGGTACAACATACTATATTTCTTTGGACCAAGATAGTTCGTTATCCAATATGCAACACACTGTTTCTTGCTGGGCAGATGTGACTTAATAAGTGTGCTCACTGGAGGTTTGATTCCATAATAATTGACTTTCAATAAGAGCATATCATGAGATATTATATAGCTTTTGACAGGTCATATAAATAAGTTATTTAATGTTCACTTTGGGAATTCAGTGCTTCTAAGAAGGTTGTAGTATTGAAGCCAATGCTGTTATGGTAGATCTACCTTCAAGAAACCCATGTTGAGAATCGGAGAATAGTTCTCATTTGAAAGGAAGAGGTCAACAATAATTTTTTTGAGAATTCGGATAATACTGCAATGTGTCTGTAGTTATTACATTCTTCAGTGCTACCTTTTTATGGATGGGTACAATTTTAGCGATCTTGAGATCGTTAGTAAACGAACCTTTCAGTAAACAGGCAGTTATTATGTCATAAATAATACCAGATATAGTATAGAGCAGTATTAGCACTATTATAATTTGTAGGAGGTGCGTAGTCCAGTCATAAAGTATGTGTCCAGCTACTGGGAAATAATGGTTGGTACAAAATGTTCGTGAAGTAATTGGTTCAGAGTACTTTTATAGTGTATAATTTTGTTTCCACCTTTTGTTTTTTATTTCTTTTCCAGTGTTCCTTTAGAATTGTTTTATCTTCAAGTGTATATTCGGTATATTTTAGATCAATTTTGGGGGAAAGCATTCTTCAAGTAGTTCCGCTATTCTATTAAGGATGGTCGTGTAGTTCTCTTTAGCGGTACCATTTTTAGAGTATATGTATACGTAGCATATACTATTGTAGGGAACAGAAAACTAGTGTCGATTTGGCACTTTTTCTGTGCGATGCGTATTTTTCGAGATGTTCCATATTCCAGATTAAATGAATCACCCGGTATATCAATGCATGATGCAGGTGACTACGTGGTTCAACAAAATCACAGACAAAATTTTGTTATAACCCGTAGGAGAGCATGACAGTCAAGAAATTATTTTTTAATGTTTTGTGATTGTTTAATAAATTAATATTTCCTCCTATGATTAGACAGTGGTTTATTTAAAGTCTATTGCATTTTTCAAGAAGTTCTTACCAAGAAACCTCAATTTTCTTTAGTGGGCGCTTTATAAATTGCCATGAGTATTAATATATTTTCCGGGATTTCAGTGACACTTATTTCAAACAGTTTTTAGTTCATATAAAAACGGTATAGGCATGCACTTAAGGGGGCGCGATACTAAAGTACTGGTGTCATTCTAAGACGCTAGATGGCGTTAAGATAAAATATTTAAACGTGTCGTAAACCATTTAATTTTTCATCATTTTAATGTTGCGAATAATAGGTTCATCATCTTGGCATTGTCCCCATGTAGTGGGAGTAACCCAAGACGTAGGCGGATGACTAAACTGTAAATTGTATTTTTTTCATTATAGGCAACCAAATCAACAGTTTAAGTTTCCATTATACAATAAGACAAATTTGATTTTACTAAATTGTCTGAATCGTGAGATATGTTCAATTAAAGTTCTTAAATGAAAATCTTGATATCGCCCCCCTCCTCCATTCAGTGGATTGTTGCACATAATCACTGATCATCCATGTGAGTTAACTTCTCTGCAAATGGAATCTATTACAAAAAAAATCTTCGATTTTCATGATTTCCATTTCGCCCGTACTCATCAATGTTCAGTCATTAAGATGATATCTTTTCAGGACATTTGAAAGCTTTTTGAGTTCTCATAATTCTGAGCGAAAAATTTCAACATTTCAGAATTCACAAAATAATCAACACCTTGAAAATTATTTGACCAATCGTAAACTTCGCAACGGAAGCTACTCTACAGAACCATTGCAAAATACATTTCAAAGATTTTGGTTTTTTAAGCGATTTGAATCGAACAGAACTTGAAATTCTCCTCCCCTTGATCTCAATTTTTGGTGGAAATTTCAACTTCCTGTCATTAATACTTTTTGGAAATTAAATATAATCGAAATTCTGGAAAAAACGATAGTTTTCGAAAATTATGAATATTTTCATTTTCGAATTTTCGCAAAAGTTACCACTCAAATGAAAAATAAATAAAAATTGATTGAAATTACCTTTTTACTATTTTTCCTAAATTTTCCCAAAAAGTGTTCAATTTTCTGAAATTTTATGTGTAAAATTATTTACCCCTTCTACCCTTTTTATTCTATAGTTATGTAGCGTAATTTAAAGACCAACTCCTTTAATCGAAATAAATGTTGATATTTTAATTTTCTTTTGAAGTACTGAACAAATAAGAATTTTTGTAATAATTTGGGGGATTTTACTTTAAAATGTTTCAGAATATTTAATATTACGAAAAATGAATTTTTCCAATCGCCCTAAATTCTAAGATGCCTTTTTGATTGACTATATGTTTTTATAAAATTTATAATACCTACAAGTAAACTTAATGATAATTAAGTGGTTCAATGTCATATTTACGACACTTGCCTTTCGGCCATAAGGTGTTTGAAGCGAAGAATTCATTTCATTTCGCAAGGAATGTTTTTATAAGCAGTTTTAAGTTTTAATAAAATAAAAGTGAGTATAATTTTCAAATTTAAATTGAAAACGTCACACACTAATGGTTCAGCTTCTATTTGGGTTTTATTACAAAACTTTTTAAAATATATTATTTTAAAAGTAGTAGAAATTTTGCGAATTTTTGTTTTTTTTTTCTAATATTAAACATAGAAAAAGAAATAAAGACTAGCACTTTTTGATTATAAGCTTCTTTTTGTTAAATCACGTATAACAAAATTAATCTTATTATTCTAATTTCACAAATTTGTTGACTAAATATTTTGTTAATTAATATGATTTTTTTTAATTTAAAGCATCACTTTTTAAAACTGTGAAAAACGAATAAGCAATTCTTGAAATCTGAAAAAGATTAAATAAAATAACATTATAAATTAAAAAAAAAAAGTTACTTACAGACAAAAATGTAGTGTAAGTTAACGGTGTAAATTTCCCTATAGTCATGGATATTGGTTTCATCATTCGATTCATGGTAATTAACATACAACTTTTAAATTTTTTATTTGTTGATAACCAATCCCCTTGAAATATTGATGTTGGTAATTCCGCACTCTAAAAATATTACAGTTTATACTCAGATATTTAATAAAAATATTATTTTAATTTCAGTTACAGCATGAGTGACTTCATTTCCAAACCAACAATATAAAAGTAACTCAAAGCTCGTTGATATCAAATACGTAACCTCTGGTCCCATATTCTCATCCAAAGTCTAAAATTACATTCATTAGACGAAAATTTTTTGGAATAAAATAACTAACTGATGACAGAAAATAGAGGCAGAGGCACATTTCAAATAAAGATGTTAAAACTTGGATTAGTGTCTGCCGATTGTATATTTTTTCCATTTTTGCCGCAACACTGAAAATGAACAATTTTTATTTTACGGTTTCTTCAAGCTTTGATAGTTTTTGCATAAAAATACATTAAATAAATTTTGCTCAAAAACAATCTTTTAGAAAAGTTTTGGTTAATTACATACTCCAGAATCATATGAAGATGCCTTATACATTTCTTCATTTCTTTTTGCATTTCTGCTTGTAATTCTGGTGGATCATGTAAATGTTCTTGATTTTGAAGTCCTAAACGTGTTATACACCTAGGGCGTATAGTTTGAAAAGCTTGTTTTAAAATCGTTAAATGTGCACTTAAAGAAGCCATTAAACTTGTAAATAAACAATCAAGTCCTACAAAATATTATATAAATTAAATTTTAAATCAAATTTTTACTTATTCTTCTAACCAACGATCATCCAAGCATGTATTTCCAGTGGAAAAATTTCGAAGGCAAAATGCAAAATAAAACCAGTTCTGGTGAATTGAGTAAAAGGTGTGACCAAATTAACTGCCAACGGTTGAGAGTATAATTTATTTCCATTTTCATCTTCGATATATTGCGTTTCGTATTTAAAAATAAATATGAAACAAACCAAAAGTACCATATTAAAACAAATCATATTTACGAAAATCAAAAACGTTATCATCCATTTATCCGCTTGTTTTTTATACTTTTCAACAATTTTGTTGGCATCAAAATAACCATAATCCTCATACATGTATTCTTTATTCCTCATGGTATCAATTATTGAAAGTATAGTTTTTCTATTAGTGAAATAGGTGTACATTTTGTAAAAACAACCAAAATGATTAAATTGATCACGTAAACTTCTCAAAAATTTCGCCAAATCGGGTTTGAAGAACATAACGGCTGATTCTGCAGGTTGATAAATTGCGATGTAAAGTAGTAGGGCGAAAGTGTAAAAATAACGCAGTATTTTTTGGTGGAATGGTGTCGATTTTTCCGGCATCCATAATCCACAAGATGATAAAATGAACACATTCTTTTTAAAAAAATTATCAAAGGGGTATTCTCCTTGATACTCTGTTGATTTCGAAGCCACCACAAGAAAAACCATTTTAATTTTTGAATAAATTTTCTAGAATACTCATATATATAGGTTTGGTTTGAATTATTTAGCGTAAGTTATTATCGCGATAAAAATTTTAATAATATGGTGATTGGATATGTATTATTTGGTGACTAAGGTGGAATTTATGCTACTTATTTATAGGGGCTATTACAATAAATTGAAAATCACGAAAATTAAATTGTAATGATAGGTATTTATTGAAAATGTTGAATTGTTATATTAATATCAAATTAGTAAATTGCTAAATATCGCGATACTCAAATTATAAAACAATGGTTTGAATTAATAATTAATTTATTTTTGTGTTTAATGGGTAAATAATTACAAAATTAATTAGTGTTTGGTAGAAATAATTACTAATAAAAAATTAGGAGTTAATTTGGTTCAAAACTTTTTTACTTTTAAAACCTCATTAAAATTGAATTATTATATTAATATATGTATAATTTTTGATTATGTTATTCGGAAATTCCAATTTGATCTTATTAATGGCTCAATACTTCAAAATGTTTTGAATTAATGGGAAAGTATGAAGTACGTAACGTATCGTTTTATTATAGGGCAAAAAAAGTTTCCATTTTTTTTAAATTGCTGTTTTTCATATTAATATGATTTTTAAAAACTTGTTTATCTAATATTTAACGAAAACAAAAATTAATCTCGTCGTTTAATTATTGAGTAACTTTAACACTTGATATCAATTATGCTTTTTTCAGGTTTATTTGTCATAAAACCGATAAAATCATGGCCTGAGGGGTCATTTGAATATAGAACGAAACAAGTTTTGCTTAAGAATTTGTCTTGTAGTCGTTAGCGACGCATTTGTTTTCTCAACTCTACTCGGAATCATCAGAACTTCGACTTGTCTCAATCAAAAGAAATTAGGAAAGATGATGGGCCCTCAAATAAAAAGTCTTTCAAAAATTGATAATAACATCAAGGATGTCAAGGAATTCAAGGATAACATGGAGAAGAAGGATAATAATGGATACAAAAATAACAAGGATGACAAGGATAACACTTTGTATGATGTGGTGAGTAGTAATTATTTATAACAAAGAAAAAAATCCAAAATATTAATTACCTTTATAGTTTATATTTGTGATTTGAATTTCAAATATTTGTGTTCGTCAGGAAAAAGTGATTTTTAATAAGTTAAATGTTTTTGCATGGGAAATGCATACCATGATACTATTATTATAATTTTAGAATTATATTTAAATAATATGTGTAAATGCTTTGAAAATTTGTCAGATTATCACCTAAATTTAAAAAAAATCCAACTTTATGCTATGTACGTCGTAGGTTTTTTTATGAAAATTCTTCCAAAAATGAGCTTAAAACATAAAATATGTTGAGCTCACCTGAAATTCAAGACAATTCGCCACAAATTAGTTAAACAGAGGTAAATAATTTAAAAAAAATTAAATATTACTTTAAATGATTGGACAAGCTATAAGCTATAAACTTAAAATTATAATGGCTATTTCGGGGAATACTGGAGTCTGTCTACAGCTCTTACAAATTGTTATTTTAAAAAAAATTCTTTCTAAATTTGAAAATGCGATATTTGGACTACAGAAGTGCGCAAAGCTTTTTAAAAATTGCAGAATGTTTTCAGAATTATTATTGAAAACTGACGTTTTTATGCAATTTTTATTAGACAAATCATAACATAAAAAATATGTTAAAAACTCTAAAATTCGTTTATTATTTAAAATTTTATGAAAAATTGCTTAAAATCTAAAGAAATTCTTAACTTTATATGCTTATAAATTGCTGAACAATTTGAGAAAAACAACATCTAAGTCATAATTGATTTAACCCTAAAAAATGATAATTAGAAAGAAAATTATACAGGGTGTCCCACAAAAATCATTAATATTTTAAAATTTTAAAATTGAAGGGTCTTCTGGTAAAAGGAGGTAACTGCAGTTTAGGGGATTCAGCTAATTTTAGTTGCACATGTCTTGGTGTTACCTGCTTTTTGCCTCAAATGACCAATAAGATTTGTTTTTTGTTTACAATTATTCCTAATCGCCACAAGTTAACACATGGTGTTTACTCCTTTATAGATTTCTTTAAATAAAATATGATAGTAAAATTCATTTTTTCTATTTTTTTTTCTAAAATTAGATGAAACATCCATTTGATGACAAAAAAGAGGTCCAACAATCACACTCATGCCACGTACTCTAAAAAATGTAATTATGAGTGAAAATAGGGTTCTTATATGTAAAAACAATTTAGGAAACATATCCACAAAAAAAATTCATTTTTTACGATTTTCTCAAAACTTAGAAAATTGGAGTTACCTCCTTTTTGCAGCAAACCCTTCAATTGCTGTAACTTTTTAAGGAGTAGAAGAAACATATTTCATAGGAATTTTTTGTTCAGAATGACATTTACTATCTAAGGATTTTTTTTCCTAGAAAATAAGTGAGACACCCTTCATAACACGTACAAACGATAAATATCAACTCAAAATACTAAAAATTTTCCATAATTTAATGAAAATTCACAAAAAGAGAAGATATTTCAGTTTATTAACTGCATTTTAAATAATAATAACGTTGACATACTTTGTTTTTATTTTGTAACTTTAGCTGCCAGCAACATTCTTTATTTTTTTAACTTGATGTGGCATTGCTGATCATTCACAAGTCAGCTCGTAATTTGTTACTATTTTTTTTTCAGTTTATATTTCCCATAATTAGCAAAACATACGACAATTTATAAAAATATCACAAAATAACGTTGACATACTTTGTTTTTATTTTGTGACTTTAGCTGCCAGCAACATTCTTTATTTTTTTAACTTGATTTGGCATTGCTGATCATTCTCAAGTCAGCTCGTAATTTTTTACTATTTTTTTTCAGTTTATATATCCCATAATTAGCAAAACATACGACAATATATAAAAATATCACAAAATAACGTTGACTTACTTTGTTTTTATTTTGTAACTTTAGCTGCCAGCAACATTCTTTATTTTTTTAACTTGATTTGGCATTGCTGATCATTCTCAAGTCAGCTCGTAATTTGTTACTATTTTTTTTTAGTTTATGAATCCCATAATTAGAGGGGGGTAAATTCACTATAAATTACTAAGAAATAGATTTAAACGTACAAAAGTACAAAAAATTTGAAGAAAACACACTTTAAATAAAATAACAAAAATTCATTAGAATTCGCTCAAATTAAATACAAAAAAATCCCTAAAATCGTGGAAATAATTCAAAATGAAAATGAGAGACTTTACTAGACATTTTATTTTCATCATTTTGTCAGCAAAAATTCAAATTTCCCGCCTAAAAATCTGGAAAATTTGTTTGCTTCAAGTTCATAGTACCAAAAAATCATGTCAAAATTATAACAAAGTAACTATACTTTATTTTTTAACTAGAAGGAGTGACAGGGAAAGACAAGTTACACTATAAAAGTTACTAGAAAAATAACCAAACAGGTTTTGGCAGGAATCTTAGGTTATTTTGGCTTTTTAATGATAAAATGTGTACTGAAACATAATTAATTTCCCCATTTCTTTATACTCAATACAAATTTATACATGTAAATACATTAGAAATTCAAATTTTATGATAATTATTTTCAGGTTATATGTCAAAAATCATCCGAAATAATTATTGGGAGTAAATCTTGCTGACGATTAACCAATCAGGGGCCAGGGACGTTAGTTTTGGTATTTTAGCGCAGCAAATTTAAATCACTCCTAGTTAAAAAATGAAGTATAGACTGCACAAAAGCAAATGCGTAGGATATTTGTATTTTGTTATTTTGCCTTCTGCTTCTGTTTCATAAGAAACAGTTTTTATCATGACAAATTTGCGTAAATCTTTGTTTTGTGTTAGCATCTGCCTCGAAAATGAATGTCATAATTTTCAACATTTGACATTTGTTCTAAAATTCGAGAGCTAATTCGGCATTTTTTATTTTCGAAAACACAAAACATTAATAAATAACGTAAATTTGTATATTTGTTTTGAATTCTTGATTTGTTATGACTATTATGTTCATTTTGAAAAAAATATTTGCTGCGCCATTGCTTACTAGGGGGTGTACTTTTTAAATTTGTTCTTGTACCAACCTGCATATTTTATTTTTTTTTTTGAAAATTATGATTCGTTACCCGCCTACAAACAGGGTTAATAATAAAATTTTCATATGTCAAAATGTTTCTATCAAAACACTTCATGAACTAAAGTCCCCGGCCCTTCAATTTATTAAAAGCATTTTTAAAATAATTTTATACAAAATTTGATATTGTCAATTTTGATGAATTTAAATGGTTGTCAATAAAGTACTATTTACATGATATTTTTTTGTGAAAACATAATTACAGAAAACTGTCTTGTCCACTTTGTTTGCAATCGACTGTACATACTTGTACAGTATCATAAAAATTCATTCTGAGATTGTTTAGAACTTCCCTATCTTTTGAGGGTGTCATGTGGGGAGAAGGGAGAACTACCTCCACTTTTTTAAATTGCAACACCTATCGAGTTTGAACTCATGTTAAAAGGAATGATAATACATTCCTTCAAACAAGAAGCCATTATGTTGGTTTATCAAAAAGTTATTATGGATTAAATAATTTTTGTCACCATTTATACCAAAAAACCCTTGGAATTTTTCAACAAAAGAAGGAAAGCTTCAAAATGTTTTGCACTGCCCATAATAATTAAAACAAATATTTGAATTATTTTACTGCGTTAGTCAAAACATTAGAAGACTTTTCCGGTAGCAAAAAACTTTTGCCGGACTATTTACTTTTATACTTACATAAAAAAGTATATTGTTTTATTGGGAGCTAAAGTGATACTTTTTATAGCATGTACGCTGTGTTTGCAGGACGAGCCAGCGAAGCGGCGAGTGATATGTTGTCTCTGTAGAGTTAGTAATAGCGTAAATATTGTTATGTTGGTTAAGTTGTATTTAAAACTGAAATTTTCAATTTTTAACCAAAGTATTACCAACTTTAGTAGTTTTTCCATAACATACTACTATGTTTCACTGTTCAACCTGTTTTGATTCACTGTGCACAACCCATGTTTAACAGTGAGTCAAATTGATTTGTTTTTTTATTAAAATATAATTTCTACACTATTATACAGAGCGTCCCACTTTTTTGCCAGAAAATTTTTTTAGATAGTAACTGTGATTCTGAACAAAAATTTTCTTATAAACTATATTATGTTTTTTCAACTCCTTTAAAAGTTACAGCAATTTTAAAATTGATAAATTTTCATGATTTGTATAATATTCCTTCTTATTATATTTTTTTATTGAAATCAATTATTATTTGGATTTTATCTTTGCCAAATTGGTTTTTTTTCAACATTATTGGCTTTATTTAAAATATAAGTGAACGACGAGGTTAAATTTCTCTCGGTAAAATTTTGCATCTTATTATCTTAAATATAATACATAATCCAGAGCATACTTGATTTAAATGAAAAAAATTAAAATAAAATTAAATTTACACAGGGTGTCCCACAAAAATCATTAAATTTGTGAAATTTTAAAATTGCTCTAACTTTTTAAGAAGTCGAAAAAACATAATATCTAGTTTATAGGAAAAATTTTTTCGGACTGACATTTACAATCTAAAAAAAAGTTTGCTGGAAATAAGTGGGACAGCCTGTATAATTTTAGACGATACCAAAGACACTAGTTAGAAGTCAAAAGAGCAAACTTTATTTCAGTCAAATTAAAGACCATTATGATAATAAATATTGGAGTGAGACACCTTTAAAAAAAGTGATTCACTGTTCACTGTTGAACACATTACCCGTTATATTTACTAGCTTTTGTTAGTTTTGATTTTATTTACGTATTAATTAAACAGGTTTAATCAAAATTGAGAAAAATTTCTATATTTTTGGATATTTGTAATGCCTCTCTAGAACAAAATTCACTTTTTTGCCGCCCGAAACACTTTTGAAGGTCAAGGTAACGGTTTTATTGTAGCAGTATTATATGAGTTTAATCCTGGAATATCAAAATCTAAACCTAGGGGGAAAATAGTACCTCCTCATCATGGAATGATAAAACTCTAAATTTTCTAGCGTCGATAATTTTTTTAACCCGTTTAATGAAAAATGGTAGATAAACCATTTTATTGTAGAATACAAGAAAACTTTTAAATTTGGCAAATTACAAGTATTGTAATTAAAAAGCGGTAAAATTGATTTGAGTTTATGGCGAAAATTGTAAAAAAATGCGTAAAAATGGTACAATTCTGTGTAAAACTGTAAGTCCTTACAGGAAATTTCTGTAAGGTAACCATGGAAACAGGGGCGGAACGTTAAGTTTGGGGGTCCTGGGCTAATTTTAGTAGGGGGGGGGGGGCACCCAAAAATTCAATTAACCCAATTATGGGTTAGTTGTGGCGATTAATTCCCCATATTTTGTGGAAATATTTTTGGACCAAAAAAAAAACATTATCTCCAAAACTTTTCATGACTCTTGAGGGGTTAAACTTTGCATGGGAAGCCTTTTCATTAAAAAATTGAAAAAAGTATTCAATCGCCTTAGGGATTTTTTTTCGACCAGATTATTATTCCATCGAAATTCTTGAAAAAAGATTTAAAATCGTTCTATATTTGGACCTTTATTGGTAAAACTCTCAACTTACTACCCTTAACACATTTTGAAAAATTTAATACATACAAAAATCGGTTATAAAAAAGTCTTTTTATTTTTTTCATTTGGAGGACTTAGTTAAAAGTAGTTTTTTCGAAAAAAAAAATGAAAAAATGTGTGATTTTTTCCAATGGTACTAAAGAAACGATAACAAAAAGTAGTGCCGTTACACATACAGGGTGAAGCATGTGCTGCATATGTAGCCTGATAAGCGTTCCATGTAGCGCATTTGCAGCATATGGTGGGTTTCAAGGTAAAGTAAAGTTGCTCCCAGCTGGAAGTAGGACAAAGAATACTCGATCGTGATTACTGTTGTCCTATTTCCAGCTGGGACCAACTGTACATACCGTGCACTACGACGCATTATAAGACTGATTTAAGCACTCTCACGTCACTCCCTTAAGCGGGGGGCGTTAACCCCCTAATTTCTTAAATGGCAACAGGGGTTGAGTACTATATCATTTGAAAGCTGCTTTTAATTAGAATTCAACGGTATAAATTAAATTAAAATTGATCGATTCGTTTTAAAGAAAAAAATTAAAAACTCATTGTAATAAATAAATTTAAAAAATGTTAAATTAACCCAAAAAATCTTTTTTCAATTAGGAAATTATTAAATACTGAATAAAAAATTGAAGGTAAGATTTCCCGTTTGGTTCTCATGAATAATTTAATTTAAAATTTAAACGCAAAAGAACAATAAATAAATTTCTTTGTTATGTTATCCACATGATTTGACAGGTGTTTAAATCTAAATAAAATGTGATTTAAAAAATGAAATAATTTAATTTAGTGTATTACAAGTTTTCGAATTAAATAGATTATACAAACTTTGTTACCCCCTAACCATTCAAAATGGTTTATTCTAAGGATGATCGAGTTGAGATTATTATGCTATACGGTGAAGAAAGAAGATGTGCCCTTCGAGCAGCTACTCGTTTTAATAATCTTCATCCAAATAAAAATGTATCTGCAAGATATGTTTTAGATTTGTTCAATGAATTTCGTGAAACGGGTTCAGTAGGAAATAAAAAAAGAACTGGCGGCCCCCCAAATGAAGTAGAAACGTTGACTGTAACTTATCTACATTAACAGGACTTCAAAGTACCAAGGTTTGGAGAATTTTAAAAAATTTAAAATATCTCCCGTATAAATTTTCTTGTCATCAAGAATTAAGTGAAGATGATTCTGATCGCCGAACAGAGTTTTGTGAAGTTATGTCTAATAGACTATCAAATACTCTAAACCAATTACAAAACATCTGCTTTCACTAAAGCAACATTTAATTTGAGGGGTGAAGTTAATAAACATAACTGTCGTTATTGGAGTACAGAAAATCCACATTGGATGCGAGAAGAGCACTATCAGTATCCAAAAAAATTAAATGTTTGGCTTGGCATTTATGGGGACCATATTAGACCCAATATTTATTGATGATTATTAACAGCCGAAAAATATTTAGATATGCTGCAAAATATTATCGAACCTACAATAACACATGTCTTAGAAAATGATGATATACTGGACGAAAATTTAATAATTTTTCAACAGGATGGTGCTCCACCACATTATACGTAACCAGTTCGTCAATATTTAAACAGAACCTTTCCTAGTTGGATTGGCCGTAGATGTACTATTGAATGGCCAGCAAGCTCACCTGACCTCATACCGCTGGATTTTTTCGTTTGGGGCTATTTAAAACATAAGGTCTTCCAGAACCAACCTGATACTTTAGCAGACCTTCGTGAAAGGATCATAAACGAATGTGGAAATATTACACCAGTAATGCTACAAAATGTTCGCGCAGAGTTTGAAGACCGTCTCTATTTCTGTTTGGAAAATTCTGGAAAACATTTCGAACCTTTACTTTAATTGTCTATTTAAAAATAAAATTATTTTATAAATAAAAAAAAATTTTTTGTAAACTTTAAATTTGAGTATTACAATAGGTTTTTTTTTTTCTTTAAAACGAATTGATCAAATTTAATTTAATTTATACCGTTGAATTTTAATTAAAAGCAGCTTTCAAATGATATATTACTCAACCCCTGTTGCCGTTTTAGAAATTCGGGGGTTAACGCCCCCCGCTTAAGGGAGTGACGTGAGAGTGATTAAATCGGTCTTATAATGCGTCCCCCTCAAAACAAAAATCGGCCTGTTCGGTTAATTTTTTGAAAAAAATTTTGGTTATGAAATAAACGATATTTGAAGTTTTCAATGAAACACCCTGTATGTAGAATATAATGTTCCACTCGGAAGGCACCCATACAATTTCCATTAAAAGTAGTTTGTTTACACATAGGTGGTTTAATAAAAAAGTGAAAACAATTTTTAAATTTAATTCGAAAACGCTAAAAAACTTGTGATCTAATCTGATATTTTATTGAAAAAAAAAATTAAAATAAAGAATAATAGTAATGATAAATTGACGTCTACATCGCCAATAATTTTAAATGATTTTTCTAAGACACCCTGTATAATTTTCTTTCTTATTATAATTTATTAGGGTTAACCCTAAAGGACTCGCGCCTAGGTATTTTTTACCCAGAAAATCTTGTTTAAAATTGCTGCAACTTTTTAAGGAGTCGAAAAAACATAATAGTTCATAGGAAAATTTTTGGTCAAAATAACATTTACTATCTAAACAAAATTTTTGCTGGAAAAAAATGGGTGTATTAGATACCAATAAATTATTTACAAAAATTTTCGCGCAAGTACTGCAGGGTTAAGTCAATTATGACATGGATTTTGTCTTTTTCAAAATTCTTGGCTGTTTTTTAAACTAAGTTAACCACGAAGTGGACCATTTTAGATTTTCCTCGAAAAAATCAATCAATCTGAATGGCTTAAAGATGACGACAAAATCTAAAGGACACTTGATTTAAATAAAAAATTCAAAATAAAATGAAATTTATACAGGGTATCCCACAAAATCACTAATATTCTACAATTTTAAACTTGCTGTAACTTTTTATTAAGGACTCAAAAAACAATTTTTTTCCAACATCCTTACAAATAATAACTAATAAACAAAATTAGCAAAGAAATGTATTTCTGGTATAAGTGTTGTTATGCCGTTACAACGCTTTAAACTTAAAAATTCATGAAAGTGCAGCAAAAAGATGCCAAAAAATCATAAAAATTGAAAAAAATACTATGAAATGGATTTATTTATCTAAAGTCCATACATTTATAATTCATTACTGAAAGAGAAAATTGGCAAAGAAATATATTTTAAACTCTTGAAAATGCAGCAACAAGTTAGAAAAACCAACTTAAAAAAAGAAAGAAAAAAATACAAAGCCGACTGATTAAACTGGGAATTGTGCGCTGTTTTTATCGCGAAGGGGGCCCCCTGATTGAAGGGGTCCTTGGGCTGCAGCCTATAAAGACCATCCCTAAATCAGCCCCTGCATGGAAACCGTCCATTACAACCCATATAACAAACCTTACAGATATTTCCTGTAAAAAGTGGCACTATTATTTTTACAATTTTGAAAAATATTTCAATTGCCTATAAAATCGATACCGCAGGAAGGATAAAAATCTTTTTTAAATTTTCTTGAAGTGTCTCTATTAATTGTTACTTTTTTGTGAAACTGCAGTAATTTATTATTTTTTAATTTCAAGATGAAATAATTTTTTTCTGTGATATTGCAATCTTTCAAAATTCGAAAAAAACCGATAATGTAATAACATTATCGGTTTTTTTCGAATTATAAAGAATACTTTCTACTTTTAATAAAAAGAGTTTGGTTTGTTTATTTTCGTTCTATAAAAAAAAATACAAAATAAAAAACATATTAATTTTTGTTGTTTCATTTTATTTATGAATAAAGTATAAATCTGCCCATTCTTTATTATCTCTTAAAAGATATTTTCTGTTAAAAATCCATATTATTTTATTATCTTTCCATATAAAATAATTGCCTCATGCTTCATTGCCTTTTTATAAAAGAGTGTTAAGACTTATTAAATAAACATAAACAAACATAAATTATCATCTTAATTGCGAAATAAGTCACACATTAAAGATACACCAATCGTTTTAATATAAACATGTAATATAAAATTGTTATTATTTCCTATATCTGCATAAATTTCGCATATCGTGACGTCCAAGATCATCGATTAAATAATTTTAGCTAGAAGCTATGTAGGTAACCGATTGACAACAACAAGTTTACCGATGATCTTGAAAATTGCATGGAATTTTGATTATTTATAAATTCTATCAGCAACTACAAGTAATTAATACATGTATGTAAAAGGTAGCAAAAGTAAAGTGGAATGGGTCGTTTTAAAAAAAAAATGTATTTTAATTTGGCCTTCTCTAAAGCACAATTTTCCTTTTTTCATTGAAACCTTATTAAAGCAAAAATAATTAGTGCTTGAAACACAATAATTAGCCGTTCATGGTAACCATGAAAAATAAGAAGTTAACAGTATCTTTTAAAACATACTTACTTTCATGATTATTCCTTAAGGATTTTAAATCTTCCAAAATGTTTAATGTTAATTATTTAAAATTGATATTAAATAAAACTGCTCTGGTTTTTCCAATTTATTTGTTTTATCTAGATTAGTGTATTATAAAATTCCAGCAATTCTCAGTAATAAAAGTTGCAGTAGTCAATAATAATATTAAAAAAATCTAAGAATGCAAGGAAATTTCCAGCTATATTATTTGTTCCGTATTAAAACGTATAATTAATCCTCCCAAGTAATCAATCAAGACACGAAGGTCAGAACAATTTCTTCGTGAGCAAAATGGATTTTACTACCTTTTTCTGATGTAAATTCTGGGGACTTTGCATGGAAACAACAAAAAACATATCGGTTAATTTTATTGCGACATTGTGGTTTTTCTTAATCAAATTAAATATACGCAAGAAGTTCATTGCGTCAAAATGTTTTTGTTTTTATCAAGAGGTGATATAAAAATGGAATCCAATCCTCTTCTCCTGTCAATCAAAAGTTAACACTCGCGAGGAACAGATATCCTATTTTTTATTTATTTATTTACAATTTTATAACTATTTATTAACTTTAATATTAAGTGACAAAAAACTCCTTTAATCGATGGTGTTAACGAAAAAAATGGTATTTGATCGAATTGATCAAATAAATAACAAAAAAGATGTTGAAGTAAGTACTTTATTAAATTTATTTTCAAGTCATTTTTATTTTTATTCGAAACCATGGATAATTTAAAAGAATCGAAATTTTTTTTAATATTAAAATTTTTTTATTGTAATAATATATGTACCTACCTACTATAAATACATGTAAAATTTTATTAATTCAGTTGAAGTTTTTTATTTATTTTATTTAATATTACTTAAAACTTAATACTTGGATTTGCAAATAATTTCTTAAATTTTTTAGCCAACTTTGATGCCTGGTGGAAATTACATTAAACCTGGAAAGGACTCGGCAAAAAGTGTATACTTGATATTTTCTCCTCCAGCAGAAGAAGTTGGAATTTTGGCTCGATATTTAAAAATCTTTGAGAAGAATGGTATTAATCTTCTTCATATAGAATCCAGACCTTCAACTAGGGTGAATAAAAAATATGAATTCGTAGTTGAATGTGCTCCTGATGGTGATCTACAAACCGCTGTAAATGAAATTAAAGATCTGAGTGAATACTTTAATATAATATCAAGAAACAGTTTAGATAATCAAGGTGAGATATAACTATAACTAATATTTTTAGTATCAAATTTTCAAATAATTTTATTTAGAATCTGTCCCCTGGTTTCCTCGACGTATCCGAGATTTGGATCGTTTTGCGAATCAAATTTTAAGTTACGGCGCGGATCTTGATTCCGACCATCCAGGATTCACTGACCCGGTTTATAGAGCACGAAGAAAATACTTCGCTGATTTGGCTTACAACTACAAGCATGGCCAACCTTTGCCGCATGTTGATTACACCAAAGAAGAAATTGAAACTTGGGGTCAAGTTTTTCGACAATTAACGACACTTTATCCTACCCACGCTTGTAAGGAGCACAATCATGTTTTTCCTTTACTTGTTCAAAATTGTGGATATAGAGAGGATAATATTCCACAATTGCAAGTAATATCCAATTTCTTAAGAGGTAAAGTACTAAGCTTTAATTGATAATTTTTAATGTTTTTATTTTAGATTGTACTGGTTTTACCTTAAGACCAGTGGCAGGCCTTCTCTCATCTCGAGACTTTTTAGCTGGTCTAGCGTTTAGAGTTTTTCACTCAACGCAATACATTCGTCATTCCAGTAGACCTCTTTACACTCCTGAACCTGATGTTTGTCATGAAGTTCTTGGGCATGTCCCACTCTTTGCAGATCCAGAATTCGCACAATTTTCTCAAGAAATCGGTTTGGCATCATTGGGTGCCCCTGATGAGTACATACAAAAATTGGCTACCGTAAGTGAGATTAATTTTGGAGTTTTAAGATTTAACAAGTAATTTTAGTGCTTTTGGTTTACTGTCGAATTTGGACTCTGTAGAGAAAATGGAGATTTGAAAGCTTATGGCGCTGGGCTGCTATCATCGTATGGCGAACTTCAGTACTCACTTTCAAAGCAACCCGAAATCAGAAATTTTGATCCGCCAAAAACAGCAATTCAAGAGTATCCCATTACTGAATTTCAGCCTATTTATTATGTGGCTGAAAGCTTTGAAGATGCCAAGAATAAAATGATGTAAGTTTTTCAAAACTCTCAATATTTTGGAAAGTTCATTACAAAATTTATACTCCTATTTATTTACGATTTCCTATCAATGAAGGAAATGTCAGACGAGGTACGTTTTTCGGGGTAGTTGAATTCAATATTAAAATATTCCTACAGTTAGAGAATTCTTCAAATAACTCTTAGAAAATTAAGTTGATTGTAAAAATCAAGGACAAAGGTTTTTTTAATAAATATGTAATATTATTTTTCAAATTTCAGAAAATATGCAGCTACAATTCCAAAGCGATTTGGTGTTCGTTATAATGCTTACACGCAAAGCATTGAAGTTTTGGATTCCAAACCACAAATTGAGTCTCTAGTCGTTAATATTAATCAGGAAATACAAATTCTTGCAAATGCTTTAAAAAAATTATAACGTAAAAGATTTTTTAATAATCACACAAGTTAGTAACACTGTATTTTGGATTTATTATTTTTTCTTATATGTATAGAAAATGTACACATTTAACAATTATATACAGAATATGACTATAATGAACATTAAATCATAATTAATATCACATAACATATGCGGGTTATATTTATATAATTAAACAATCAAAATATTTTTTACTGAAACTTTATAGTTTATGTATTGGACCTATTAATTTTTAATATATTCGTACGTAAAAACTAAAATTTAATCAAATCTCCTGGAATTAACATTTACGTAATAATAGATTTAAATTGTAAAGGTATGATAGATATATCAAAAATATAGATATTTTGGATTTTTTTTTATTTTTTTTATTCCTCTTTAAGGTTCTTAATCTACTTTATTTATAAAATGATTGGAATATTAAAAAGGAATTTTACAAAATTGTAAATGATGCAAGAGCATTTTTAAAAATATTTTTTTCTAAAATTCCAATAAGTTTATAAAACCTTAAAGAAATCAGTATACTTCTTAAGAACTCGATTTTTTTTATAGAAATACCAATTAATAAAATTTAATTACATCCTTATGAAAATACTACCTAGCCTAAACAGTAATTAAGTACAATACTTTCATAAACAATTAAATTTTACAATAATTAATAAATTTTAGTATAATTTTGTAGCGTTTTGCACTTACAGCTTACAACATTTTATTTTCATTCGGATTTGAAAACACCACATTATTTTGGTGCTGTGATATAGGTATTGTTAAAGGTAACGACACTGATGGTACTATAACAGACGATGATAAACTAGGAGAAATTCCTGATAAGGTCGTGGTACTACTAACGGTTCCAGAATTGTAACTACTTGAAGATACCTAAAAACACATTTCGCAACTTATCAGTTTATTCTATGTATACCACAAAAGTAAAAGAAATTAAAAATTTATTTAAAATGTTGGAAAAAATAATAGAAATACTTACAAAGGGTACATGATCATTTTGTGCGGATTGCATTAATCCCAGCCTTGCCATAAGCAACTGTTCCGAAACTTTTCTCAACTCTGCCTGTTGTTGCCCAATAATAGCTTGGAGCTCAGCATGCTTTCTTTGTAAATCAACTTGAATTTGGGATGGCATCGAAATTAAACCAATATTATCTATGGGCTTAAATGAAAATACGTAAATGATAACGTAAAATTTTTACAAGTTAAGTTACCTGCAAAGGAGCTGCAAAACTTGCTATAACTGGTTGAATTGGAATAGCAGCTACGTACTGGGTTGGTTCTATGAAAAAATGAGGTGCTGATGGAGGTTGATTGGATTGTGTAGGGACGTTTTTAGCTTGTTGGCCCACACTTGCTCTGGAGTTCTAAAAATAATTAAAATTAAGCATATAACAGATTTGCGAACATTAGATTTTCTAGAATACAGTATGTATTCAGCGACCGCGATGAAAATTTTAGAGGCGTCATTAAAGCTAATCACGTCTTTAAGAAAATACTTCTTAAGAAGAAATATGTTTTAATCACGTGTTTAACGTTAACGACGTCTCTAAATTTTTCATCACAGTCGCTGAATACATGCTAATGTGTACTATCAAGAAGTCCAAGAATTTTTGAAAGAGGTCTTTGATGTATGTAAATACAATTTCTTAATGTCATTAAAAAATGGTATAAATAACATAATTTGTTAAAATTAGTTTTCTTAAACAAAATAGGAGACCTCGGTGCTATATGCGGTTAAAAACGACGAAAACTTTTCAGATAACAACACGTACCAAAAGTCCCGGGACGACACCATAACTTTTGAACACGTGAACAAAAAAATTGAAAATATTAAGGCTCATGAAAACTATATTTTGTGGTATTTTGGGACTTCCAGGGGTGTTCGGGGGGGGGGAGCACAGAGCTCTCTAACTTTTAAATTGTAACTCATATCGTGTTTGATATAATTTTAAAGGTAAAACATAGCCCCGCAGAGTATAAAAACGAAAAATAACCTAGTAGCTGTAAAAGTTATTCTTTTTAAGGAAAATTAAGTAAAATTTGAAATTTTTTAAAAATTGTGGGCGCCAGTAGTACAACCGCGTTTGTTGATTTTTTGAACATTTTACGTTCGATTTTTTTCTGAAGCAAAAGGAGAAAATTTTGGGGTGTCGAATTTTTTGATTATAAATATTAATGAAATAAGCAAAATAAAAAATATCGCACCATAATATCCAACCCCTATCAAAAGTTACGAATTTTTAAAGTCCGCGTTGAAAAAACGAAATGCAAATTTAAAGGCTTCAATTCAGTATAAAAATGAAGATATCAAAAAATTGGCTCAAATGGCCATAATAACGGGTATCTACTTTTTAAATCAAAAACCCACATCCTCAAACATAAGGGGTACAGTTTGAGCACTTTTGCCGCACGAAAAAACTCTATATATTTGTACACTTCGCGTGTCGGCGCCGGGGCGCCACACGGTTGAGCCTGGAGACTTAAAAATGGCCATGGTCTATCCCCAGGATGTAAAAATAAAAGGAGCCAAATTTCGTGAATTCCCTTAAAGACCGGACGGGTCTGCGAGTGTTAGAGGGCTTTGAAAAATTTGAAATTTAAACCTCGCTTAGAATATATATCCCTCTTCACGATGTAACCGGAATTTTTAAAATCTGACGAAAAAAGCTACCCTTTTCGTGGCTCCGCGCAGAAAACGTCTAAATTCGGGCAAATATACAAAAGGGGTCGTATCTCCACCCCCTTAATAGATAGGTCTGAGCAGGTCAAAACCATCGTCTTTAGAATCGGGTCCTCCATAACGTACTAAAATTTGATGCGATTCGGGTTGAATTTCGGACACTGAGGGGATGAATTCGATTTTTCCTTCGGGGTGGAATAACTTTTTTCGGAGCCTTCCGATCGAAAAGGGACATTTTTTATTAAAAGTTTCTCCTCCGTACACATACAAAATCTCAAATCTCTACGAAAAAAAATACCTTTCCCGTTTCGAAACACTGTTTTCTTTCATCTGTAGTATATGTATAGGACATTCGCGCTACTTTAACAAAAATTAGTTCACCCTACAAAAAAGTTACGAACAAAAGTTGTAGGAAATTTTATGCTCTATAAGATTGATAATAAATAATGTTATCGTAGGATTGATAGAAACCGAGATATTTGGAAAAAACCATTTCCATCCCCCTTTCCACCCCCATAACTCCAGAAGCAGGTACCCACAACTCGGGACTCTTTAGATCCTAAATGATTTAAGCTACAAATAAGCCGAGTTTCATTAACTCCGCAATTTTTTCCTTATTGAAACCTAATTTTACTGTACTATTAATAAATTTTAAATACAATTAAAAAATTTCTTTTTAGAGGTTATACAAAATAATTTTTTTCTCAAAATTTTAGAAGAAAAGCTTTTGTAGATTCTAAAAGATTCCAAAAACCTACCTATACTGGGCCATGGAAATAATTCACTGCTAAAGGCCGAATATGAATGTGTTTTATTTTTAAATTTTTATTTTTGTAGCATATTTTTAAAACGAAAAATTTGATTTAGTACACAATCTGAAATGATATCAATATTTTTATCTTATGGTTTTTTCTTATCACAAGAGATGTTCAAATTATTTTGTCTTTCTTCGGTCTTGCAAAACCCCAAACGTTCATATATGACATTTTGGTCATTTGGAAGTACCTCTAGTTATAGTAGAAAACTCCTCTCGTATGCGATTTTCCAATTGATTTAGTGTTTCTGGGTTTATTGCAAGTTGCATACCCCAAAACCCTATTTTTAGAAACCTCCAAAAGAAAAAAGCAATAGGTTTTAAATTAGCAGGTGACCATCAATTTCTCCTATCCTATGAATCCAAATCCAATGGTTTTGAAATGTGCGACTTAAAAAGTCTCTGACTCAAAACTTAACTGTGGGGGAGCACCATCTCAACCAATTACATTTAACCCTCAAATTGTGGCCCATACATTTATTTTCTGGGGTCTATGAGTATGATCTTCTCTAAATAAATATTTGTATCTGCACAATATCAGTAATTCATCGGAAAAACACCATTCGAAAGAAAATTTCTACCAGCATCACATTTGTTTCGTATTATTTCTTCTATCGAAATGATCTCCAATCAGTTCATGAACAGACGAAATTTGTATGGAAAATTATTATTTCACTGAGCCCTCTTCTAAAAATCTACTAAATAGTTCGAGAATGCTCCGAGGACTTTACCGCGTACTGCAGCAATCGATAAGCGTTACTTAAAATATATATTTTTTCCATAAAAGGAGAATTTACAAAAAAAGTGGACTTGACTGGTTTTTACACCAAGGTCTTCAATTAGTGTTAAATAATAATGTTAGGACATCATGGATTAGCAATTTCGAATAAAATTTCTTCATTTACGATTCAAAAAGGTGTATTAAACTAATTTACGTAATAAATTTAAAATAATTAAAAACGTATTAATCCGTTTAGCATTAAAAGTAAATATTACGTACTTACTTTCACTTAAGTAAAAGTAACCGTTATTTACCTTACAGCAACTTGATATTGTTCCTTATTAAATGACCAATGCTAAGTGCTTTATTCCATTCTAACGGTTAATCCAAAAACCTTGATAAGTAATAAACGATCTTAAGGTTAAAAATAAATCGAATAATGAGGTAAGCAAGCGAAAGTTTTCTTTTGTTGCTAACAAGGAGAATAAAGTTGTAAAACTGGGCTCATGGATTATAAGTTTTTGAAACAATAATAAATAACAACATATATTATATAATTATTGGCTTTCAAAAAAATATATTACTCCTGTTATTGTTTTATAACTAAAATTTGGATAGATGTCAAAAACATAATACCTATGTAGTAAATATAACACTAGAAAATTCGGTATGATTATACTCTGTTCGATATTATTTATATTTGTGTTCGTATACAAAGAGTAAATAAATTTTACATGTGAGTAGTGACAGACCCAAAGGGGAGTCTGAGGTTGACCCACTGACAAGATATATTAACTGATGGCGCCCTTTGCAAGATTTACATTATTTAATTTAATTTGTACCCAGTATATTTTTTGAGAATATAAAATTTCAGGACTAATTTGACTCTAAAGTGGGATTTTGCACATTTTTGCACATTTTTGCACATTTTTGCATATTTTTCCCAGAACACTAAAAGAAAAAGTGAAAATCTAAAGACCTTTTCAAAAACATATAAAACTTTAGTTAAATTAGTAACTTTAAAGATTTACCAGAAACATATAGCACCTAGATGTATTTTAAGAAATATTTAGTATATAGGAATTATTCCAGCTGGAAGAATAAAGTTTAAATATTAAACTGTTTTTCAATTTGTCCTAATAGGCAATAATTCCTACATGCTATCAATTTTTGGACGATAACCATTTCAACAAATATTGGTGGAAATTGATCGATTAGCTTTTCCATAATAAAATCGAAAAATATTTGCTTACATTTAGGCACAAATCCGGTTCTGGAGAGTTTATTTGAAGACTTTCAAACATTTTATTAGAATGGTCGGAAAATATAATTCATTCCATAAATTCCATAAATTTTTAGATCTTCAACGTTTTTGTACCCTATATAGTTTTTGAGTAATCAATTTTTCTCTGAATAATCTAAAATTTCTGAACTAAAATTTGACTAGAAAGATTTTACATATTTTTGTGTAAAAGTGAAGTTTTTTTGGTTGAAAACTCATCTAAATCCATTTCCAAAAACATATAAAACCTGGGTTTATACCCAGATTCTGGTCAAATCATTTAAGTTTAAAGGCCTTTAAATTTAAATTTGTTATATGGGTTGTAATGGACAATTTCCATGGTTATCTTGTTTGTTTCTAAATAAAGGCCTTTAATTTTGACCAGAATCTGCCTATTAATTGGAAAATTGAAGATTTCTAATCCCCCAAATAAAACAAATTTAAGAAATCATTTTCATTTTCATTTTCATGCTACTATTGTTACTTATTTCGAACTGTGAAAGTACCTATACAAAAAGTCTCTCATTTCTTTAAGACTTTTAGACGATTCCATCAAAATTGGATTTTTTATTTCTACTTATTTAAGATGAAATAAAAAATATCATAAAATATCATTTGATGTAAGAAAATATTTCTTTACATAACATATTAATTTTTTTGTAAATAAAGATACAATTGAAACATTTAATATAATTGGCAAATAAATATTTTAAATAATTACTTGAAAATCAAATGTTTGTAAAATTAAACTCACAATTGTTCTAGTTGCAATATTTAACGATCAAACTTGAAAGAAATCGAAAAAAAATGAGAAAATATTTCTTTACATAACATATTAATTTTTTTTTTGGAAATAAAGATACAATTGAAACATTTAATATAATTTGCAAATAAATATTTTAAATAATTACTTGAAAATCAAATGTTTGTAAAACTAAGCTCACAATTGTTTTAGTTGCAATATTTAACGATCAAACTTGAAAGAAATCGAAAAAATGAGACTTTTTAAGACTTGAAATTTTTCATGGGAATTGGCTTTTATTTTTTTTTTCTAGAAAACTATACAAGTTAGTGGTTTCACATTTTTACCGAAGGTAAACAAATAGACGCAATTTAAAAAGTATTTGGTTAATATCGGTAATTTAGTTTTTGCAAAAAGAATTCGCAAAATTTTGGGCAAATGTTGGTTCAAATACGTGCCTAGATGGCGAAATTTTTAACCGACAATTATAATTTTAACGGAATTTAGTGGGAGTGCAAATTTTAAGCTATTAAACATCCTTCTGGGTTGAATAGTTTCGAAGATATTAATTATTTTGTGAATAGTGAAAAATTTCACAGCAAAATCATGGCTGCTTATTTAGCTTCATTTTCAGTCATAACTCGAAAACGAAAATTGATATTGAAACTATTCTTTTTTTGCCGTAAAGTGGACTTTAAAAGCTTCTCGAAATGATGAAATACGTGCGGGTGAAATTGATCTTTAGGGGTTAATTTCATTCAAATGCGCAAAAAAATTAAAAAGCCTATGCGTGAGTGCTTTAGGTTCAGATCAGAGATTTAATAAAGCTTTTAAAATTGAAAATCGGGTAACAATCAGCCCGCCGTGAGCCGCACACCCCTAAATTAAAAAAAAATCCCTGTTACGGTATCACTTTTTAACCCCGTTCAATTTCAAAATTCCCTACACGCTAAGCACCGTAGAAATTATTTGTTTCTGACGCTTGATGCTGTGAAGTAAAATTTTGAAAAAACTCTGGGCGCCAGTGGTACAACTTACAAGCTGCGTTTCTTGCCATTTTTTGAATATTTTATACGCGATTTTTTCTGAAGTCCAGGGTTGAAATCCAGCTTTTATAATTAAATCCGTGTCGATTGTCGATAAAGCATGAACAAGGAAGAGCAAATTTAAAGACACCAAATCAATATAAAAATTATGAAATCAAAAAAATGATATTTTTTGCACTTACGAAAAAAACAACCTTTCTGGTACTCCGAGCAAAAATATCAGATTTCGGGGTAAAAATACAAAAGAAGTTGCATCTCCATGCCCTCAAAACCAGAGTCTTCATAATTTGGTGCGATTCGGGGTGAATTTCGGACACTTAAAGCGCTCTACACACGATCCGATTTGGTCGGACGGTCGGGTGGATTTGGTCAGGTCGAAAGGTAAATCGGATCGTGTGGAGGCTGTTGTCAACCAAATTATCAGATCGGAAGGTCGGACGCTCGGCGTCTTCCAACCGCTCGAGCGTCCGACCAAGTCGGAACGTGTGGAAGCTCTTTCCGACCAATTTGAATCCTTCGTCATTTTTGCATTTTTTACTGATTAAAGGCACGTGCAATTACTACTCATTGCTCTAAAAATTGATGCGCGAAGAAAAAAAAGTAACTTAATAAAAATAAGAGGGTTTTTACTTCGCGCATCAATTTTTAGAGCAATGAGTAGTAATTGCTTTAATCAGTAAAAATTGCAAAAATTGGTTGAAAAGAGCCTGCACACGTTCCAATTTGATAGGACGCTCGAGCGGTTGACAATAAGCCACCACGCGATCCGATGTACCTTGCGACCTGACCAAATCCACCCGACCGTCCGACCAAATCGGATCGTGTGTAGAGCGCTTTAGGAAGTAAAACCGAAATTAGCTTCGGGTTTTTTTCGGGGTCCGATCGAAAAGTGGCCTTACAACCACGTAGAAAATTACAATTCTCTACGCAACAAACACCTTCCTTGCGGTTTTAAAATTATTGACCAAAAATTAAATTTGAATTTTCCCAGTTTAAAATCAAAATTAGTACAATTTTATTGATTTATTGTTTTCATTCGTTGCGAAATTTAAGAAACGTAGACATTTATATTTCTTAAGACATTATATAATTTCATAATTATCACGGTTATAATCTATATCTCCATTTATAAATAACAACTTACCCTCGAGAAATGCGTCATTCCCGAATGTCTTGATGTTGGTGAATCAGCAGACATAGACGTACAATCAGAAGAAGGATCGTGAGCAACTCGAGTTCTTCTAGATCTACAAGGCACGGAATTGCCAATTTCTTCAGATGTTGATTCCTCGAAAATTCCACTGTTATCATCAAAAACTCCCTTTTTTAAAACATCAACGTAACTAAAAACAAACATCGATTATAAAATGAATTAAAAAATGTACGCTAACTTACCTTACAACCCGATGAGTACAAACAATAAATTCAGGTTTACTATTCCACTGATGATACGTAATATAAAATCTACTTTGTAACCAAATCCACTGCTGCCCCTTAGTTAGAAACCTATAAAAGCAAGATGTGCCTTCACCTTTCTTCATGAGGGCGTCATGGCAGTTGATCACTTTATCTATATCATCCACGTGGTAATAATCGTACCCACAAGTCCCAAGAAGTTCAAAAGGTAAATAGCCTATTATTGGAGGAGCTCTATGATCCAAAAATAAAAATTTCCATTCCAAACTAAATCTGGAAGAAAATTCACTATTGCTTGAATCCACTAACGGCAATTCACGAATTAATTGTGGTGTTTGAAGACGACCTGTCCCCACGAATAACAGCCTACAAAAATAAACCAAATTAGTAATCCCAGATAACAATATTAACTACTCGACTACCGTGTATCTGCTTCACCTGAAAACCCGCTATACCTCGAGTTATCACTATGCATACCATCATTATCGGATCCTAGTAACAAATACAAAAAAATAATTTTTCAATCTTACTAATTGGTATAGTCAAAATATTACAAAAATCTAAATAAATTAGTGATTTTTTAGCTAAAAATAAACGATTTATTAATTAACTACATTGTGTAAATATGTTTATTGCGTGTATTGGTAATTACATTTACAACATAAATTCAAACGGTATTTTATTAAATCATTCACGTGATTTTAATAAAGGTGTGTGGAAAGGTCAGGATATCTACTTTTGTATTTATAATTAAAATGAATTGTTTGGAAAATTTTTGAAATTCTATCTCGTGACACAGTTTAATTTTCGTTGGCTCGCAATGCACTTAATGGTTTCGTTTTGTGAATAATGTAAGGGCTGGTAATTACGTAACGTTATTACAAAATTTGGATCGATGCTACAGTAGATTGTAATAAATTGGTAGGTGGTAGCATACAATGAACACGGATACAAAATGTAAACATAAACTTACTGAAATACCCCTCGAAATGTACGAGTTCATAAACTGGAGGGAGCTTTACATCTCCGCTATCCCTTTTTAAATGGCATGAAAATGACAATGGTCTTTCATCCTCACTGGGACCCAGAAGGACGTTGTACAGCTCTCCATGATCCTCTTCACTCGCCAAGTCGTAAATTGTCATTCCCAAAATATCTGTCTGTAAATTGATTTGTTTTCGCAAACGTTAAATTGATTACAATAAAACCAAGTCTAGTGTTCTCCAAATTTTAATATTCAAAAATTGAGCACGCGAGTCTGGTTATTAAAAAATGTTATTTTTAAGTAAATACACAGGGTGTCCCAAAATTCATTTTACAGGCCATAGCTCCGTTAGATGAAGAGATAAAAACTTAAATCAGCAAAAGGTTTTAAGGCATCAAATTGACATTCCAATTCCATAGTCAAAATAGTATTGGTTCTAACCACCGTTAATAAGCCTTGATCAACTTTTTTTCAAACGGCACCCCCTATTTTTGTAATCAGAAATGGGATCAAAAGTTTATACTGAACACGACAGTATTTTATTCTTCCTATTTTTGATACACAGAATTGTATTTGAATCGCCAATTGCTGTCAATAAAGATATTTCTTCAAAGGTGGGTTTGTTCTTACGTATAAATAAATGATATAATCGTTTTTTACTTTTTGACGCTTATGTACAATCTGCAGGATTTTATACATTTTTTAAGTGAGTAAAATTTTATCCTATTCAAAATAAAATTGAGATTCAATTTCTATTAACAAATGTAGAGAGTGCCATTTGAAAAATAAGTTGATGATGGCTTCTTGGTTGGTGAAAATCAATAATATTTTAAAGATGGAATTGGAATGCCAATTTGATACCATTAAAAGCTTTAGTTGATTTGAGTTTTATCTCTTCAACTAACCTGTAAACTGATTTTTGGGACACCCTGTATATTTTTTGTAATTTACCGCTAAGTGTCCTAAAAGAGAAGTAATACTTTCAGAAATGTAAAAAAATTGGCCGCTACTTGAGAAAACAGTTATAAACCCATCTACTGCTTCAAGGATTAAATGTGTAAATTCTTCATTTGTTAAAAAAGTCGGTTTCCAGTCTTCGTGTATTTCGTGAACCCTTGATCTTGCTGCTATTTCTACAAGCAAATTTATGTTTATAAATAATTTCTTAACAATAATGTATACGGAGTTCATTTTAGTATCTATAAACTCTCTAACCATTATGATTTTTAAGGAAGGATATCGTAGCTTTAAGTACAGTTGATTTATCCATTTTCCTACCCCTTGTAGACACCATTGAACTGAGTTCATTAACCAAAAGATTAAATTGATCACGACGCTTTTTTTCACTTAGATTTCTCGATTTTCTAAAAATATAGAAAATATTCAAATAATTTTCTTTATTGGCATGTCAAAAATACCTCTTATAGTCTTTATCGTCTGAATCATCATCCATAGCATCACTAGAATAAAAAAATAAAAACTATATTATAAATTTCAATACACATTAAATTCCTTCAAGATCAATTAGGTTTTTAAATAAATTTTAATATTACTTAAGAATGTAATTAAATTATTTTTTATTCTTTTCTTGTTTCGCATTTTATCAATTCAATTAAAAGTAAAACTCTTTTCGCGAACAAAATAGACACGCTTTGCCCTTTATAAAATAACAGTTTTATTGAATAACTTGTAATTAATAAACGACATAAAAATGTGAACAAGGTTGTTTACTACGTGAAAAGATTGTAGCGTTAAGTTTTAATGATTTTCTTTCTGAGAATGTCAACCAGTGAAATAATGAATGGCGATGGAGAAAATTGTTTAATTATATTCTGAAAAATATGAGAGCGCATCAAAGAAAAAAAAATTTAATCAATTAATTTATTACCTTACAAGTTAATCTATTTTTGAAACTTACTTCTTGTAAACAAAAATATTTTAGGAACGAGAAAAAAATTACTGTTATTTTAAAAATTCATAATTAATAATAAAAAGAACAATTTACAAATATTTTAACATTTTCAATTGAAATTCAAATGTAGTATATTATATGTGATATTATAACAGGCAGTTAAGAAAACTGGTGTATGACAAAAAAAATTAACAATAAAAAAAATAAGAAATAAAAATAATTATAAAAACTAAAGAAATATGATAACATGAATATTTAAAATAATTGCTTCTTTCAATAATTTCTTTGTATGATTATCACAAATATTAAATCTTCCTGAAAACAAATCACAAAGAAACTAGTTTAATTGATAACATTTTAATTTGTTGTTCCCAGGAAAATTTTTTATTCCCAGATATTTGAATTCATTGGAAAATTTTATTTATTAATTTACAGATTTAAACTTAATTATTGTATATTTTTATTTTTTAAATCATAAATTCTGTTTTTAAATTCATACAGAGTAAGTTTCCATTTGCCCAATTTGAAAAAAAATAGGGCAAATGGAAACTTTATTAATTTCGTTTTCTAAAACTTTTTATTAAATCCTTAATTTAAAAGAGCAATGTCATCAGCAAAAGTAGAAAAAATTGCTTTTAATCCACCAAATTGTTTATTATTAATTTAAATTAAAAATAACAATGGACTAAGAATTGATCCTTGAGGAACACCAGGATTCTAAATTAAGTTTATTACTTCAAGTATTATTAATATAAGTATATGTTGATCTGTTACTTAACAAAGATGTTAAAAGAACATGTATTTTCCCACTTATATCATATTTTTCCAATAAATTTAAGTAGATTATGATTTACCTAATCAAGTGCTTTCTTTATATCAATAAATATATTCCTACCGCATAGTTAAATTTAGTTAATTATAAATTAAGTTTAATACATGTGTTATTGCAGATTTTTTTGTTTAAAAATTCGAATTGTTGAGAGTCAAAAATAAATATTCTAGATTTAATATTTTTTCTAAAACTTTACATAAAACATTTGTCAATGTAATTGGTCTATAGTTATCAATATCTTGTTTACTACAATTTTTAAATGTAGGAATAATTTGTGATAACTTTAAAATTTTTGGGTAATATTCATTAATTTGTGTAAGTCAGAGAAAAACTTAATAAATAACTAATAACTAGTAACTAGTAATAAAGTTGGACATAAGATTATTTCTTGTAGTTTTTCTCTAACCTACACAACACTGGTCCAAAGGATCGTGTCATACACTCACACCTCGCACTATAATATTCATTTGATCAAATGTTATTAAATACCGGATGTCCACCACCCGTGTCATTTGTTTAATGTTATGAAAAAAAATTGAAGAAAACGCGTTTATTGAACTAAAAAAATCACCGGAAATCAACTTTCTTATTTTAAATGTAAATATTTTTTGTACTTATTATGAAACATTGGTAATAGTTATAAATATGTTTGTGACAAAAAATTTTTTCTGAAAATTTAGATTTTTTGTGGTTTTTTTTTAATAAAATCTATAAAACTACTCTTAAATAATTTAAATAGGTAAAATAAATTGTACACTAGGAAATTCATTCGGCCGTTTTTGAGAAATTAATTTTTGTAATTTTTAAACTGCGTTTTTTGGAAATATCTTAATTTTTTCAAATGATATGATAGTAAGGCCACCCCGTATTTAGATAGAGGCTTTTTTCCTGATTTCAGTGTAGGTATAAACCTTCCAAAAGAGCTTAAAATGGGACAATTTTTTTGTAATTTAAGCAACTTTTAAACCCTCATGTTTCCAAGATCCCGATGTATGTATGTGTCGTAGAGAAATGATAATTTCAGGCTAATAGCATTTTCCTTTATTTTCTATTTGCCTAGGTTTATAGTATTTATGTAGGCAAATGGTATTTGACGTAGCAGTTTTTAGGCAAATATTTTCAGTCATTATGATTTATAATCCATGTTTATTGTGCCCCTTAATATATCATCCAAATAGGTTGTGGTTTGAGGACAAAACTTTCTTAAAACTCCTTTATTTCGCAATAAGTTTCGGTTTGGGTTTAAATCTTTATCAGGCTTTGAAAACCATGAAGAGATATGTTGTTGTCAATTAAATTTAAACTTAAACCAAATCTTGTCGCGAAATAATTGAGTTTTAAAAGAGTCTTGTTTTGTCCTCAAACCACAATCTATTTGGATGATATTATGATTTATGTATTTCTTACTCTTTTTTACCCTTCTTCTGTTAATAGTTTATCAATTATTATGTCTGATGACAGAAATTTGTGAACCTTAAACCTACTATCGGCTCATTTCCATAAAGACTCTTGTAGGCGGGTGATCTTCCATGATACGATGGTAACTAGTTTTCTGCCACTGAACAAAGTAACAGCAAGTTTGATGTTTTATTTACCTCTATCCAAATTCTCAACATTTTGCTCTATACCATGATTTGACCGTTAAACGGAACCTGGACTTTGGGGATGTCTAGGTCGTCCTTGAACGATCTTACATTCTGCAACCAGTGAACCTCCGCAGTAAATTCCCGCCCATTATCACTCTGCAATATTACTGGAGCCCATTGCTCAAGAAAAATTCAAAGGCCACTCCTGTTAGTTTAAGTTTATTTTATATTCACCAACGTTACAGTTTTGAAAATCAATTAGATCGACTTGTCCTCTTACATCAAAATATTTAGATGTTATGGGTTTTACCACTAAACACTGGTCCAACAACAGAGTTATTAACAATACCCAGCCATACATTAATGGAAAACCTCCGCTGGTGTACAAATTCACGACTTAATTTTGGATTTTCTTTATTAACTTATTTATTATTATGTATTAACTTCTTTATTTTTGTATTAACTTTATTGATATGCTTGCATACCATAATGTCACCTTTACGTGTGTCAATTTGATTGACATAATGACGTTTTTTATTTGATTGAGGCCCATAAAGGAAATCACCATGGTAACGATTACATTATAGGTGCCAAATCATAGAAAAGGCCCATGATAACTTTATGAGATTCAAATTTATGGGACTAAGCTGTCAAAAAATTTTAATTTATTTATTTAATTTTTTCAAGTTTATGCAAGCAGATAAGGCTTTGTATGTATTTCGAATAGTAACCAATCATTATGGTTCACGTCGTTAGGATCCTTATGACATAAATAACTATTATTTCTAAGCGAAAATCCTTAAACGGTTGGTGTTCCATAATATGGTAATAAAACAACGTCTTAAAACCAACCTCTGTTACATATATTTAATAAATATCTAATGCATTTCGAGGATATGATTCCTCATCTTCAGAGATACATTAAGTTATTAAAGATCTAAAAAATAATAGAAAAAACTAATAAATAAAAGAAAACATATAAGGTGTAAGGTAATACTTACGGAACCTCTTGGATGTACACAGGGCCGGATTAACGCATAGACAAAATGGACATATGTCTTGGGCCCGCATATCACAGAAGGCCCGGAAAAATGCCGATTTTCTTACGAAAAAAAATGTGTCAGAGAAACAAAACGTGCAGCTACGAATCCCCCTATACTAATACCCTTGTTTATACATGGTGTCCCAACTAGATGTGTTCAGAAGGAAATCCTAGAAAGTAGAGGAGATTTTATCGACAAAAATCCAATAGTCAGGATCGGAAGAGAAAATTTTTTTTACGGGTCTTTGAATTTTGTACTCACACAAAATGTCGATAATTCGAAATTCTGTTATAGTGCATAAACTACTTGATCAATTTAAATGAAAGAAATTGAAAAGTAAAGCTAATTAATGCCGCTTTGACTTGAAACTAAAAAAATCATCATAAAAAATTATTTTGATAGAAAAAAATATTCTTTTTTCAAAAAAGTAATGAAAATTCACTTTTATCCTTTATACTTTCGCTCATATCTTTGAAATGAGCTTAATAAAGAAACCACTTTTTTACGTCCGTAAGACTTCACAGTAAACTCAATTAATTAAAAAAAGATTCAGTGTTCTATCTATTTTACTTTAGGAGCAGTGATGATATGAAAAATACGCTGCGCGAGTGACTTGAAGTAGTAGGGCAAGTAAAAACTTAGTAAATAAGGCAGTGGTTAAAGAAAATGAAATGAAAATAAATTTTATGCTATAATTATGAAACAAAAACATTACATAATTAATGAATATTCAAGATGTTGACCATTACATGACCTTCAACCCCCTACGTCAAGTCAGTCGCGTAAAGTATTTTTCTTACCACCACTGGTTCTAGAGAAAAAGAGATAATACATTGATTCTTTTTTCAATTGATTGAGTTTAATATGAAGTTCTAGGGTCATTAAAAAATTGTATCCTTATGAAGCTTATTTTAAAGATGTGAGCAAAAATAAAAGAAAATAAATCAAAATTCCATTTTTATTTATTTTCGCTCAATCTTTGAAATAAACCCAATATGGGTACCACTTTTTACGTCCATAAAACTTTAAAGTAAACTCAAATTAAAAAAAATTCAGTGTTTTATCTCTTTTTCTCTAGGAGCAGTGATGGTAAGCAAATTACTCTGCGTGAGTGACTTGGCGTAGGGGGTTGAGGGTCAGGTAATGGTCAACATTTTGATCATTAATTAATTAAAGTTTTAGTTTCATAATAATGGCATTAAACTCATTTTCATTTTCTTTAATCACTGTCTTATTTGCCAAGTTTTTACTTGACCTACTACTTCAAGTCATTCGCGCAGGGTATTTTTCTTACCATTACTGCTCCTAAAGTAAAAGAGATAGAACATTGAATTTTTTTTTAATTGATAGAGTTTATTTTGAAGTTTTACAAAACGTGTTGTCGTTATGGAGTTTATTTCAAAGATACGAGCGAAAATATCAAGAAAAAATGTGCATTCTCATTAGTTTTTGGACTAAAGAATATTTTTTTCTATCAAAATAATTTGTTGGTAATAATTTTGTAAGGTCCACCCAAATTGGCATTAATTTGCTTTACTTTACATTTTATTTCATTTAAATTGACCAAATTGTTTATGACTTATAATAGAATTTCGATTTAACGACATTTTCTGTGGGAACAAAATTTAAAGCCCCGTCAAAAATAAACTGGGCTGTTCCGACCCTGGCCATTGGGTTTTTTGTCGATGAAATCTCGTCTACTTTCTAGGATTTTTTCTGAGTACTTCTTTTTGGGACACCCTGTATAAACAAGGCTAATACATAGGATACTAGCGATTTCATTGTGTTTTGTAAATTAATCTTGAAAGTATATTTAATAAAGTATACAGTGACCATTTAAAAATTTTTAAATTTTTTCTTTATAAGGTTGTAAATTGAACCTAAAAGTTGCACATTTTTAGACGTTTTCGATACGCATTTAGTATAATAAAAATTTAAAAAAATAAAATTTTGTCATGGTCGATAAATGAAGTAAGGAATTCTTATGCAATATCAAAAAAGAAAAAGCGATTTCGATGAACCGTTTGTCCATTATTAGAAAAACACGAAATAGAAATTTACATTGTAAAGTCCTATACCTAAATTTTACCGACTATCCACTTAATATCCTAATACGAATAAAAAAATTGGTGAAAGTCTTTACTTCATACACCCCCCGTTACGAGAAAGGGCACGGAGAGAAAAATGTCTAGGACCCCAAAAGTGGTTAATCCGGCCCTGGATGTACAAGTAACAAGTTTTCACTTAAGGGCAATTTCCTAAACGGAAAATATATTGGTTTAGTTCTACAGTCATAAAAGCTAGTACGAACAACATTTTTGTATATTTTTTATGTAGATGATTTAGAAGTCATTTCTTTAATTTTTGCCAGAAGAAAAAAAAATTGGAGAATGTACAAAAAAATATAATGATCTAAAAGTACCTTAACTTTGGACCCATATAATTAATTTTGTGCTGGGTTGCAGAAGGTAACTTTCTGGCAGGATGTAGCCTAATCAGTTTAGATTATAAATCTGAAAAAAAAATTGAAAATCTAACGAGGGAAACTTGAGTTATGACTGCGGAACTAATGCTCGATTTCATGATATTTCACAATTTTTCCTCCCAAACTCGCGCACCCTCTAGGGATTCGCATTAATTATCAGTTATATGGTCATAATTTGCAAAGAAGCTCCACAAAAGTGGGATGGATTTTCTATTCCTTGTTATTATCTCCAACGGAAAATATATCGCGGGTGTCTAGGAAGATGCTCTTAAGTAGAGGTTCACACATTGGACGCATTAAATTATTAACATTTTTGTAAGGCTCTCTTGGCTCTATAACAAAATAGGAACTCCAACCTAGTTAATATTTCTGAATGAGGCTACTTAACCGAACGTAAGCACATTTTTCCTCGTTTCTCTTTCATGTTTCTTTATCAAAATTTAATTTTTAGTATTGGTTCAATTATTATATACCACAGAAGATATTCAATCATTTATAAGCAAAGTTCGTATGCGTTCGGCCCTAAATTAAGATGAGGGATTCATAATAGTTGCTATGCAAAAGTTGTTCAAGAATTAGGGAAAAAACCGTTTTTGTGTTATACCCTAAGTTGGTTGACGCTTTCCAATACAATTTTACGTTTAAAGGAGGAATAAATGGTTTTTGATGGTTATAGAGCCAAGAGAGCCTTACAAAAATGTTAATAATTTAATGCGTCCAATTTGTGAACCTCTACTTAACTGAAAACTTGTTACTTGTACATCCAAGAGGTTCTGTAAGTATTACCTTACACCTTATATGTTTTCTTTTATTTATTAGTTTTTTTCTATTATTTTGTAGATCTTTAATAACTTAATGTATCTCTGAAGATGATGAATCATATCCTCGAAATGCATTAGATGTTAGATATTTATTAAATATATGTAACTGAGGTTGGTTTTAAGACGTTGTTTTATTACCCTATTAACTACTATTTCATTTTTTCTTTTTATTTCACCTCACATTAATTCTTTAATAATATTCCATATTTCATATTTTTTAGATTTTCCATTATTAGTCCTTATGAATGCATTACATTTGTTTAAACTTATATAGATTTTTTAACGTTTTGTTTTGTGGATTTTCTTTTAATTTTTTATAACTATATTTTTTTCATTTATTGCATTTAGAATTTAGAGTTTCCAAAGACATCCAATTTTCATTTCTTATTTTAATTGTTATGAATTCAGAAAATTCTGATCTATTTTATTATTATAGAAATATTAAGAAAAATTAAATAATGATCATATTGTTTTATATTTATTTCAAATCTAAAAGTTTCATTAGAATTATTCGTAATTATAAATATGATCAATAATAATTTACTGGAATTTTTATTTCGTGAAGCAATATTTTCTGACATTAAATTAACCACTTTGTATACATTATTCTTTGTTAAAATCTGCCTAGGGACTTTCCTTTTGTTATATAAATTGTATTTTTGTTATATTTTATATCCCTATTTTTGTCATGTATAATGTATATATTTTTCTAGACAAATAAAAATATTTTATTATTATTTTATTATAAACATAATTGTTTTTGTGTAATAAATTAATATTTATATTACCTATTATAATTTATTTTTTATTGTTATTGTTCAATAGATTATCAACTACATTTGGTTTAATATTTGTAATTTTAATCATAGTATAATATTTGTTTCACCTTGATTATTATTATTATTATTATGTATTAAATTTTATACCTACAGGATATATTAATGGGAAGTTGTATAGGTTCACCTAACATTTTTTATAAAGTTTTGGAAAAAAAATTAATATAAAACATCTTTTATTTCTTAAATTTTCAAAATATGAGAATATCTTGATAAATCAAATAAATGTTAATTTAGCATTATAAAGTTTAATGTAATAAAGATTTAGCCCAGCTTTATATTGATTTATACAAATGTAAAACCAGGCACATGTCATTGGCAATGGAAAATTGTAGGATAACCTTGCGCTCGCATTAAAAAAAATAAACTTTAACTTACTCCGAACGCCTGGAGCTGGTCCTTTTCCCGAACATCATCGACGAGAGGTAAAAATTTTTAACTTGTGTTTCCAGCACATAAAAATGAAAAACACAGTTGGGCACATTATTTAATTTCAGTGAATGAAAATTCTCTCGGTTTTATCTAAGGAAAAACCATCGAAAATCCTCAACTAAACCAATTAAAAACCATCCCGAATTTTACATGGGTAAAAATGATTCGGAACCACTATTAATTATTTAATTTTAACTATATTTACATTTTTTATTACATTAAGAGCTGCAGGTACGATCTGATCACCGTGTATAGAAGAGAAGTATGTACTCTATATTTACCTTGGTGCATGCGCTCTCCCGCCCCATTTTCAGTTTATAATCAATCGTTTTGTATTAAATTGTAAAGGTGGGGTGAGATAACTGAAACCTACATAAATTCTTGCCGCCGAAAATTTAAATTAGCACATCATCAGGGTTTAATAAAAAGCATTTATTGTAACATTACAGTGTTAACTTTTATGTAAAGCTCTAAATTTACGAGTGTTAATATTAACATTTTTCTCTTTCACAAAATTCTGGCGATCTAAATTATTATTAACAATATCAAAATTAACACTATTCGATTTATTTAAATTTAATTTATTATTTTGGGTCTGTCCTTTAGGTTCGTTCATAATTTTCGCGTTATTTAAACTACTGGTGGATGATTTACTAGATAATAATTTGTTAAAAATGTCATTTGAGCTTTTTGTGTTGTAGGGTTTTGGAGTCTTCAATGCAGCTCCAGGAATTATAAAAGGATTCATATTTTTCTTCTCCGTGTGGATAAAATCACCAAACGAAACGTTTTTATCACTTTTAACTTTCGTCACTTCACTTTTATTAATTTTGAAACTTTGTAGAAGGACGTTGTTCTTCAAAGCATTTTTCCAGCCAGATTTTTCAGCCTGCATAATTTCTAATCTTGATAATTTTTTCTTGCTGTAATTTTGAAAAAGGACTCTCCATGTACAATCACGATTGCAGAGCTTAAATAATTAAGGATAATAAAAATCTATTATTACGTATTATGTTTGCTTACTTCAAAAAATATTTTTGATGTTTGGCCAAGTTTTACGACATCATTCGTTGCTAAATATCGTAAAATGTATAGGAATACTCTCGATGGTAAACACTGTAATTTCGGGTCACCTTTACTCAAATCAAGACAATAAACCAAAACGTGTTTACCGAATATTTTTTCTATATCGTTTTGAAAATATTTGTTGTCAATGAATTCGTTCAAAACACATTTTTGGCGTTTCGGGAAGACGTGAGGTCCATGCGTAACGTTCCATACGTTTAAAATCACCTAAAAGGTTAATGCAAAATTACTAAAGTAGACGCTCATGGTTAATTTATAACTAATAAATTTTTATACAGGAAATAAATTGTAATATTTAAAATAGTTATTCGTTATTCACCTTTCGAAAGTGTAAAAATTTTGCTAGTTTTGAATGTCATGGTAGCTTATTACAATATTAATTATAAAAATTAAAATCAATTAACTCAATAAATAATTTTTACTTTGTTTGTTTAATAATTTGTTGTTGAGTTTTATTGGATCTACAAACGATCCAAATCCATCAAAAAATTGATCATATGGTTATATTTAACGAACTTAATAGTGACGATTTTAAAAATTATTTTGAAGCATCCAACTTGGTTGGAATCAGCGTCCACGTGGTCGAACTTTTGTCGGGTGGTTGGGTTGGATGGTGCCGGCCACCCGATCACAACCAATCGCCCAACTTGATGGGCTACAAAAGCTTCCACGACTCAGATTTGCACCCAACTCCACCAAATAGTATACAGGGTGAGTTTTTAGTGCAAAATCGGAAGATATATCTTTTATGGTGTTTAGAAAAATAGTATACTTTTTCTCTTCGAATTTTTATATTCACAGACCGGTTTCGGCAGTTACGCCATCATCAGTGTGCACGTCAAATGTTCCAGAAGCCCAAAATCAAGAATAAATAATTTAAAGAGCTAAAATAAACTTTCAACCTCATTTTATTATTTTATTATTTAACAAGCTAAAACAAGCTTTCTAAGTTTAATTTTGGCATATTTTTCAATACTATTAAATGTTGACACCGTTCTTGATTTTGGGCTCCTGGAACATTTGACGTGCACACTGATGATGGCGTAACTGCCGAAACCGGTCTGTGAATATAAAAATTCGAAGAGAAAAAGTATACTATTTTTCTAAACACCATAAAATACCTCTCTCTTCAAAATGGACATCCGAAGATTTCATGATATATCTTTTATTTTAAGAGATAGGAAAAAAACGTAAATTGCAAAATTGCATGCTTTGTGGATGCGCATATCAAGAAATTATTTTTGTCTATACTGGGTGTTTCGTAACTGGAGCGTAGGTTATTCCATCTTTTTTTAATGGAACACCCTATATATTTTTTGATATTTGGATTAACATAAAGCTAAAGAATACAACAATATTTTTTTTTTGAAAATTTGAGTGTGTCCTTAATTTTTTATCGGAAATTTTCTATAAAATTTATCACATTTAGACATATTTTTAGAAATTTATACTGGCCTTATTATAAACATTTAAAAAACAATTTTTATGTCATTTTGAAACATGGACTTCGATGTATTTTTAATACATTTTTTTCGAATTTTATTATAAATGGCGGCAGCTATGGAGACGTAAAAAATGAAAACTAGATAGGGATGTATTTTAATTTTTTTAAATGGAACATTCCGCATTTTTTTACAAAATATTGTTTCTCTTTAAGTGTTCTTTAACTTTTATACAAATCATTTTTCGCTAAAATTTTGTAAAATTATGTCGAAATTTGATAAATTTTATAGAAAATACCCTCGAAAATACCCGAAAAAAATTTAGTGCACGTTCAAATTTTCAAAAAACAAAAAATATCGTGGTATTCTTTAAATTAGTGTTAATCCAAATATGAAAAAAATATACAGGGTGTCCCATTAAAAAAAAGCGAAATAGCTTTTGCGCTTTAGTTACGAAACACCCAGTATAAACAAAAATAATTTCTGGTTATGTGGATTCATAAACCATGCAATTTTATAATTTAAGTTTTTTCCTATCTCTTAAAATAAAAGATATATATTCCGATTTCGCATTAAAAACTCACCCTGTATAATTACTCGACTCCAAATTGAGTGGAATGTAGGCCCGTTTAAGGGAATATACAGGGTGTCCCTGAAAGGTCTGTACAAAACAATACCTTTTATACTCCTGAGACCAAAATATGATGATTTAACCAAACTTATCTCTATCCAAAAGTTCTTCGTTAAGGTGCTACAGACCATTAAAGTTCTTAAAACTATTTTGTATTTTTTAAATTACTAAAAATTGGCTCATACGATCATAACATAATTTGGTATGTAGCTATGTAATGGAAAAAAGTATTTTTAGACAATTTGTTTTTACTTTTTCACGTTATGTAAGTGGTCAAAAATAGGTCATCGACATGCAAAATTTCCTATAACTTTTTAATGGCTGAAAAAAAATTCATAAAACTTTACTTGTAGCTAAACAGTGTAATTATAAACTTTTTTTGTCTCTTACAAAATTTTACTATCTCCATTATTTTAGGCAGAAAAAAATTATTTCTATGTGGTACATAACCTAACTTTGAAAAAATATTAAAATTTTTCGCTAAAGAGTCTGTTCAAATTAACACACAATATTCCTGAGACCAAAATTGAACGATTTAACCACTTTCATCTTTATCCAAAAGTGCTTCCTTAAGCCTCTATTGACCATGAAAGTTATTTAAAAAGACAAGATTCTTCAAGGTCGCTAGACATTTAACGAAGCACTTTTCGATTAAAATAAGTTTGGATAAATCATTTTATTTTGGTCTCAAGAATATGTGGTGTTACTTTTTACAGACCTTTTGGCGAAAAATTTAAATATTTTTCCAAAGTTAGGTTATGCACCACATGGAAATATTTTTTTCTGCCTAAAATAAAGGAGTTAGAAAAATTTTGTAAGAGACAAAAAAAGTTTATAATTACACTGTTTAGCTACAAGTAAAGTTTTATGAATTTTTATTCGGCTATTAAAAAGTTACAAGAAAATCTGCATGTCGATGACCTATTTTTGACCACTTACATAACGTGAAAAAGTAAAAACAAATTGTCTACAAATACCTTTTTTCATTACATAGCCACATACCAAATTTTGTTATGATCGTATCAACCAATTCTTAGTAATTAAAAAAAAAACAAAATAGTTTTAAGAACTTTATTGGTCTGTAGCGCCTTAACGAAGAACTTTTGGATAGAGATATGTTTGGTTAAATCGTCATATTTTGGTCTCAGGAGTATGAGGTATTGTTTTGTATTGTATATGTGTTGTAATGGACAATTTCCATGGTTACCATATTTGTTTATAAATATAGGCCTTTAATTTTGACCAGAATCTGCCTATTAGTCAGAAAATCTAAGCGCCTGATTTTTAAATTGCTAGAAATTTGTTGCTTTGGTCATATTTGTTCAAAGGAACTTTTCTAATAGCCTAATGGTGTTTATAAAAGTTATAAAAAACAAAAAACTAATTAAAATATTTTTTTTAGTCAAGGTTTTTTCTTTTTCATTTTTTTAAATTTCACCATGAGTTTAAAAATACAATACTTAATAAGAAGAAATAATCATCTGCCATTTTTAATTTTCTAAATATCTCATAAAAAGTTTTTTCAAAAAAAATTACTAATGTACTTATATTCAGTTGATTTTAACGATTAATTATAATACTTACATAAAATTAACTTAACTTTAAATGAAACTTTTTTGTGACAAATTTCAATAATATTATTAAAGTTATTTTATTCTTATTAAAATAATTTAAAAGAAACACTTTTTAATTACACCAAGTTCAAAAGAAATATTGGTAAGTTGATATTCATGAAACTAATTCACAATATAAAATGACATCAAATTAACACTTTCAACGCAATTGAATATAATTTATCAAAAGCTTTAACAATTTGTACGTGTCACCCAATGTTTAAATAACAGATATTTCAATGTAAGCAAAATAAGGTTAATTATTATTTGTTGCGTTAATCAAAATACGCAAATTGTCGTTTTTAACTTGTGTCATTAATTTTAAAAACTGTTTTTTCTAAAACTCACCTCCTTCTCAGTAATAGTTAGACCGTAATAATCCCTACTTGGTGCAGGCGCTCTCGAATATAATTGCAATAATACACCATTTCTGTCCATTTATTTTTTAAATTATGGCACCAATTTGTCGAATTTGAAACTCGGTGACATTGACTTAAAGAAAACTAGCGCGAAATACAAGACCTACCGCGATTAATTTTAGATTTCTTTAACCCATTTGATAAAAATAAAATTTAAAACGAAAATAAAAACACTGATACGGAATTTTCAAATATTTATTTCGCCTTGATGATTACTGATTACCAATTTGAAATGGAATAACGCGTGCAAAGACACAAGCACGCGCAACTGCGGCTTTTTTGGTGCTTACCTACTTTTTTAAATATTGCATGAACATCAAACTCGAGTTTCATAACGCATTGTGCAACTTTTTGCGTGTATAATTCCACATTTTTTCGCCGAAAATAAACACGTTTTAATAATTACTTTTAAATTAATCGCTTACTGTTTAAAAAAATAACACGTACCTACTTATTTTGTAAATACTACTATTTTTTAAATGTTAACCATATGACTTACTTATTACTTTATACTCGTTTAAATAATTTTTTAAACTGCGGATCAAGTTGAAGGCTAATGATTTCTATATCTAGATTAGACTAATTAATTTTATAGATTGTCTGGAAAGGAAGGCGCTCAAATTTAATGCCTACTTATTATTTAAGTACTTATTACTTTCATTATACGGATAGGTAAGTAGGCCATTTATAAAATTGTAATAAGTAGTATTTAAATACGTAGGTCCATTTTTCGTATTGATTATACATTATACAATATTATTACAAGAAAACGATAATTTACATACACCTATAAACTAATTCTTTGCAATTTTAAACTTAACTTTATAAGCTATGCAACCCAACAAACAAATATCTTTTAAAAGCAGATTTGTATAGAAATTTGTCAACGCTGCTTAAACTAATATTTTGAGCATTCTGTGATTATATTTAATTTCATAAACTATTATTCTATGGTCGTGTCTGGTCGTGTCAGCCATTTTTAATCAATAAAAGTTGTCGAAGGGTTAATTCCAATAATTTGATTCGCATATTAAAAATTTCCTTGAAATTAGGTATTAAAGAAGCCAAATTTTGGTAACACCTAAAAAATGGGCGATATAAAGTCCTTTTTGCATCAGTTTTGCCAAAAAACCAAAGTCGAACCGGTATTTGAAGTAAGACCTACAGGTAAATATTTATTTTAATTGTTAATCTAAAGGTTATTAACGTTGTTTGTGGCTGCTCCATAATTACCAATGACCAAAGTAACCGCACAATGAAGAAATTTTTATTAAATTAATTGTGTATTTCTTTTGAAATTACTACTATCATAATTTCTTTTATTTAGGTCCAAAACATCGACAGAGATTTTTATGTGAAGTTCGTGTGGATGGGCACAGCTATGTAGGCGCTGGAAATTCCACAAATAAAAAGGATGCTCAAAGCAATGCCGCCAAAGATTTTGTTAATTATTTAGTACGCCAAGCACTTATAAGTCCCAATGATGTACCCTGTGAATTGGGTGCTGAAATTCCAGTCAAATCAGGTAAATTTTACAACTCAACAAAAAATTAAAAGGTGCTGTTTTCATCTTAAACGATGTTCCAAACAATGAAAGAACGATCTATTATTGATAAACAGTTCCTATTATCTCGAGGTGAATATAACCAATTATTACTAAGTATATAGGTGGTTGTAAGGCGACCGTTGATATTTCGATTTTTGATTTTTATGCTTACAGCATTATAGAGTCCGTCAGTCAGTGGTGGGCATAACTACATAGTCGATTTTAACTAGAGGTGCTTTTTGCTAGCGACAGAAAACGTCAAGCGGAAAACTTTGCTCAGCAAAACTGTTTTTATGACAAAGTTTTCATGTTGTTTTGGAGCCCTCAAATTTGCGTTTAGAATTTCGTGCTTTCTCGACACTGACTTTGAAATTTTGTTACTACTTATAGGGGCTACCTGTAACAGTTAGATATTTTTTATTTTGATTATTACGTTAATATTTATTAGTGGAAAAATCAAAACTTCTAAATTTTTACCCTGGGCTTTAGAAAAAAATTTGAACGTAAAATGCGTTCAAACAAAGGTTACAATTATCAATAAGAAATGCGAAGAAATGTCACTAAACAACAATTTTTGTCTAGTCTTCGTTTTGCTTCTGCTGTTTATGTATTTGATTACAGTAAAAAAATTTAAAAGACTGGGGAATTTTGTTTAGTGTATGAAGTGTTTGGATAGAAAAATTTGACGTACAAAAATTTATTTTTATTTTCACTCTGTTTATAAATACTATGTAGGTATCGAATCACATAATTAAAAAAATAATCTTAAAAATAAAAAAAGGCAAAAAAATTTAAATTAAAATAAAAATTTTTTTTTTTAAAATACAGTTGAACTTCCCTACAACGAACTTCCATATAACGAATTTTTTTTGAGAATCTTCACCTTGAAGGCGTTTTTAATGTATTTTTTACACCTTATAACGAATTAAAGTTTCCGTATAACGAATTTTTTTAACGTAAATATTAGAATCTTTCATAAATTTTAGTCAATGGGTGGCTAATTTTAAAAATTTCGGAGAATTTTATATTAGATTAGTGTAAAGAATAATAGAAAATCAGGTAGGTAATTAGAATTTTTAGAAATGAACGTAAATTCCGAGTCTTTATAAGGTTTACTTATAAGTTATACCTCTGACTTGGAGCAAATTTAGTTTTTGTAAAACATGCGCATTAAAAACAATGTCTTTTCATATTTTTAGTTAAAATAAAGAGATTTAAAGTAAATAACAAATTTTTTATATCAAAATTACGAATTTCTATGTAGCGAATTTTCTATATAACGAATTTTTTAAGGTTCCCGTGATGAAACGTTATATAGAAGTTCGACTGTTTGTAAATTAACATCTAAGTAGTATTACATGAATTTCACTTTTTTATTTTGATCATTTTTGCAACTTTGATCACATAAAAAATTCAGTTTTTCTTTATTTTTTTTTTTTAAATTATATGATTCAATACCCACCTAATATCTGCAAACAGGGTGTACCAATAAAAGAAATTTTAGAAAAAATGATGACCAAAATCACAAAGATCTAGCGAATTTTAAAATCGAACCCTTAAATCTACTGACTGTTCTCTTCACCTGTAACTGCTGTATGCCTTTTTTGGCGATGTACTTACTGTAACTGGTGAAATTGACTGGATTGTACAAATTTACTTTTCTCCGTGATTTATTGCATCAAAGATTTTTATATTTGTGTTCAAAAAATTTCTCATATTTACCTTAAAAATTCAAAAGAAAAAACTAAAATTATCAAAAGTGTACCACCTATTTATTATTAAGCAAATGTAAAAATATTGCAAAAAACAAAATAAAACAATTTATACAAATACAGGGTGTCCTGTAACTACACCAACAACGCTTAACTGGTGATAGTAGACGTGAAAATAAGTCGATTTGACCCTATTTATCTATATCCAAAAACCCCTAAGAAGTGATAAGCTTCTGAAGTTCATTTAAAAAAATATATTTTTTTTAATTGCTGCCAAAGTAATAAAAATGTTATGATGAAATTTTGTATACGTCCATTTTTATAAAAAACGCTCATTTGGTAAAAATTTTACCAATCCTCGATTACTGGAAATAGTCTTATATGGTGCCAAAGGACATAAATCACTTAAGAACTTTTTTGGTATTAGAAAATTTTAGTAAAATATTATTTGTTTTTGTATAGAAATTCAAGAGAAATTTTTTTTGTCCCTTACAAATTTTGCGTAGGAAGTGCAGTTTCTGAGTAACATTAAAAAAATAATTTAATAAATGGTAAGTAAGTTAGGCTTTTTAACATACATTTTTAAGAAAATATTTATTTAAAGCCCAAAAATTACCATTGCGTTTACCCCATAGCAAATGCATATTCTCATACTCATTAAACCCGAATTTAAATTTTAAAATTAGGAAATCCAGTTGAAAAGTTGAAGATGTAGCTTGTTACCATGGATACGGTTTTAAAAACACCTGAAATTAAATAATTTTTTAAATTTTATTCGTAAATAGTACATCCTACACAAAATTTATAAGAGACAAAAAATCTTTCTCTTGAATTTATCTACATGAGGCAATAAATTTTAAATTAAAATTTTTAATACCAAAAAAGTTTTTAAGTGTTTTATCTCATCTCGTACCATCTAAGACCATTCCCGGTAATCAAGAATTGGTAAAATTTTTACCAAATGAGCGATTTTTATAAAAATGCATGCGTACAAAATTTCATCATAAAATTTTTATTACTTTGGCAGCAATTAAAAAAAAATATTTTTTTTAAATGAACTTCAGAAGCTTATAACTTCTTAGGGGTGCATTTTTGGATATAGATAAATAGGGTCAAATCGACTTATTTTCACGTCTACTATCACCAGTTAAGCGTTGTCGGTGTAGTTACAGGACACCCTGTAGGTGTTGAAAATTGGGTTAACATTTTTTGACAATTGATGAGGCCAGAAAGACATAAATAGTTCGGTTCGCAAGAATTTGACATCGGTTCTGTATCCCCATTGGTTCTTACTCCCTCATTAAAATTGATAGAAAGAGATAGAGCAATACCCAAAGAACTAATCGTGCTTTCGAGCTTCAATTGGTTTAAAACCAAACGATCTATGATGTTAAAAACTAGTCATTCCAATTCGGTTGGTTACAACAGACCAATCTTTGAACCAAATTTCAGGTTATAAAGCGCAACTAAAACTACCCCACAAAATTTCATCCAAAAAGTCTTACTTGAGTTCTAAATACAGTGTTGGAAAAATTCATACCTAAAAAATGTAGGGGGTAAATCTTAATTCTAAAAGTACAAAGGTCAAATAGACTGGCTAACAGCAGTTACGGGTTAACAATACGACTATATGACTTAAGTGGGTATTTCCCCTAAAAATTGAAAAACTCCATTTTATAACTTTTAAAAAAACTTGGAATCAATAAAAAATGTGTATTTTATCAATTGGAACCCTTAGTTTACCATTTATCAGACTAGTAATCCTATTTGAGCTAAAAAATGCTAAAAAGTAGGTCCTGATTAAAAAAAATTGTGAGTTATTTAGAATATTTTAATAGAGTTTTGTTTGTCCATTTTTCAGAGTAATATGTTCTGACCTTTATTTGTCTATATTTTGATTTGACTGCAAGAGGCTCCCAAAGCGTACTCATTTTTATGCAAAATTTGTTAATTTTTGGGAAGATAATTAAAAACGTATAGCTAATAAAAAGCAGTTAGAACATTTTTTATAATTATATCTTATTGTGTTGCAAGTGAATTTAGGGTAGGGACGCACTCATTTTGTAGAGCCCCCTTTAAGAATAATTGCAGGCTCACAGGCTGCTTCGCATTGGTTGATAAAATTTGATACAAACAAATCATGAATAATATCGAAACGAAGTGGGAAGTGATTCCACCTCTTTCATACACCTTAAACGTAACACTCCATTTCCAGTAATGTAATTTAAGCAAAGTGAAAATCCAAGACACGTGCGCTTCGAACCCCAAATGGAGCAGTTTTTTCATTAGATTTTTGAAAATTCCAAATGCCTATGACAGATGAATGTTTACTTTATTTACTGCCAAAATTTTAAATTTTTCCAAGTACGGGAACACTTTCAAAATTTACCCAAAAAAAGGTCGATTTGAAAAATCATTACTTTTGATCGTAGAAATTGTTTGGCTCAAGAAGGCAAAGATTTTGAAAAATTTTTAACTACATTTAAAAAAACGGTTCTTTTCAGAACCACCAATTAAAAGAAAAGAAACCGATTTATTGGTATTGCAAATTTTCAGAATTTAAATTTTTGGTTTTTGATTTTTAAAACTGTTTATTTAATTTATAATTTGAAAATAATTGTGTGATGGCACAACTCCCACATTTTGTGTCTACTTGCGATTTCGGAATTCTGAACTCCCTCTGGTGAAAGTTTTTTGAAAAAGCCAAGTTTGATAACATCAAAAAGAAAAATTGTATTTAAATTATACACTAGCAGTGATAACAAGCGAATATTACCTGTTTGATTAGTGTTGTGAGCTAAATTGATTAAGTAATTGGCTTTTATGTAAATTGTAAACAAAATAGGTAAAAATTTTCTCTTCACAAATCGCGAATATAATTAAGAATTTTGTGTCGTGTAGCTAGGCTTCGTTTAGCTTATGCGTAGATTCCACCCCCATTGTGACAGTTCCAACTCAACTCTAGAAGAAGCAGATTAATTTATTAATTCTTTTTTTTAGAAGCTCCTCCAAATGCCCCTGGTTTTAATCCACATAACCAGAGATCTGTTTTTGGAGAAGGAATGGGGCCTTCTTCCATGGGAGAAGCTTATAGACCAGTTGGAAATAACAGCCAAAATGATCAATGGAATTACATGGACCGTATTGAACAACAAAAAAGAGTTGAAGATGCTGAAGATCTCGATGTAAACGCCCGAATTCATGGAAATTGGACTGTAGAAAATGCAAAATCTAAACTTCACCAATTTATGCAGACAAACAAAATTAATGCTGATTACAAGTACACGGTAGTTGGACCTGATCATACAAAGTAAGTCATTTGATTTTAAAAGATTTAATTAAGAAATTAACAAAAAAAGTTAGTTTCTCAATTATGAATGTAAAAATAAAAATGGTTGACGTTTCGGAAAAACAGCTCGAATAGGCTACCATTTTCATTTTTACATCATTTTTTTAACGAACACTATATTTTTATTTGCTCATGTATTTTTTACTTTTGTTTTATTTAGTTGCTACTTAATATTAAAGATAATATTTACTTGCAACTATTTTATGATTTAAAATTAAATATTTTATACAACTAAAAATAGTTGTATAATATATTAGTAGATGAGCATGCATTTAACAAAAATTGTACAGTGCGTAAAAGAATTGATGATGAAGAAACTAGAATTATAATAGCTTCTTCGTCATCTAAAATTTAATAAAAATGAGTAAAATATGTATTTACATAATTTTACTTAAATCGCATAATTTGTGTGATATAATGCAAATTTTTAGTGCTAACCACTAAAAATCAGCAGTACTAAATCAGATGCCATAAAATAATTTTAATCTCACTGTACAATTTTTGTTCCTACAGGTGCCTTTAAAGTAAATTATTGTATGAACAAAATTAAAAGTAAGTAAAAATTTACTTTTAATAAACTTAAACATTAAAGTGTAATGTATTATTAGGAGTTTTGTGGCTGAATTGACTTTTTACGTGAAGCAATTAAAACGTACTGTAACAGGGCGTGACACAGGATCTAATAAACAATCTGCAAGCAAAAGTTGTGCTCTTTCCATGGTTCGGCAATTATTCCATCTTGGAGTAATTGAAGCTTTCTCGGGAACTTTAAAGAAAGATAAATCATCTTCAGAAATGAAGCCGTATTCAGTTAAAATCTCGTCCGAATTGAATAATCAAATAAATGAATTATTGGTTACTTTAGACATAAAGCCAGTTATTATCAATCCTCAAAGTAATGAACCTCAATCACTCTTAAGTACACAAATACTTGATGATTTTAAAGCATCGATGCCTATTAAAACTGGTGTCGTTTCGTGGTCTCCACCTCAACCAAACTGGAATCCATGGACTGGTTGTAATATAGATGATGGGTACTTTGCTACTGCTTCTTTGGATGAAATAAGTGACCAATTGTTGCAAGAATATCGAGAAAGAATGCAAAATGATCAAGATTTAGCAAGTAGTGTTAAAGAAAGGTCAAGTTTACCTGTTTTTAATTGTCGAGCCCAAATTATGGAAGCAATTAATGATAATCCAGTTGTAATAATTAAAGGAAATACTGGTTGTGGTACGAATTAATTACTTTTTATTTATTTACAAGGTTTTAATAAATTAATCTGCAGGTAAAACAACTCAAGTTTGTCAATACATCCTAGATGACTACATTGCATCTGGCCAAGGAGCTTATTGCAACATTGTAGTAACACAACCTAGGAGAATTTCAGCAGTGTCTGTATCTGAAAGAATAGCTAGTGAACGATGTGAATCTCTTGGCCAGTCTTTAGGCTATTCAGTGCGTTTTGAATCAGTTTTACCAAGACCATACGGTTCAGTAATGTTCTGTACTGTTGGTGTTTTATTAAGGAAATTGGAAGGAGGACTTCGAGGTGTAAGCCATGTAATTGTGGATGAAATCCATGAACGTGATGTTAACAGTGACTTCATTATGGTAACTAATAATACAAATGTTTGTTTTCAAAAAATTCTAGAATATTTTATTAGGTGGTACTACGTGATATGATTCATAGTTTCCCTGAGCTTAGAATAATACTTATGTCTGCTACAATAGATACCTCTTTATTTTCAAAATACTTTAATATGTGTCCAGTGATTGATGTTCCTGGTCGTGCACATCCAGTAGATCAATATTTCCTAGAAGATTGTATTGAACTTACTAGATTCGTTCCTCCTATGAATATTAAGAAACGTAAATCTGGAGGAGGGGGAGATGATGATGATGAAAGTGTTTTAGGTGGTGATGAGGGTGACATAAATCTCAATAAAGTAAGGCTTTTTGTACCTTCAATCTAAATTCCAATATTTATTTGTAATGTGTTTTTAAGGTTTTTGGTGGAAATTACAGTGAACAAACAAGAAACGCTTTATCTCGTTTATCTGAAAAAGAAGTCAGTTTTGAGTTAATTGAAGCTCTGTTAACTTACATAAAGTCATTAAATAAACCTGGGGCAGTTTTAGTATTTTTACCTGGTTGGAACTTAATATTTGCGATGATGAAACATTTGCAACAGCATCCAGTTTTTGGAGGACATCAGTATTGTATTTTACCACTTCACTCCCAGTTGCCACGAGAAGACCAAAAAAGAGTGTTTGCACCAGTACCATCAAATGTTACTAAAGTAAAAACTTAAATAACTGAAATTCAAATTCTATCTTATATTTTTAGGTAATTTTGTCCACTAACATAGCTGAAACCTCCATTACAATAAATGATATTGTTTTTGTAATTGATAGTTGTAAAGCCAAAATGAAACTGTTTACTTCACACAATAATATGACTAGTTATGCAACAGTTTGGGCTTCTAGGACCAATTTGGAACAACGAAAGGGTAGAGCTGGTCGTGTAAGACCAGGATGTTGTTTCCATTTGTGTTCCAAGGCTAGATTTGACAAGCTTGATGAACATATGACACCAGAAATGTTTAGGACGCCTCTTCATGAGCTTGCTTTGAGCATTAAGTTACTAAGACTTGGCGCAATTGGTCACTTTTTAAGTAAAGCTATCGAACCACCACCATTAGATGCTGTAATTGAAGCAGAGGTGAGTATTTACTAAAACTTATTATTATTTCCTTCATTTCTCATTGCTAAAATTTTCAGGTTCTTTTAAGAGAAATGAAATGTTTGGACACAAATGATGAGTTGACTCCATTAGGAAGAATTTTAGCCAAAATGCCGATAGAACCAAGATTGGGAAAAATGATGGTTTTGGGATGTGTTTTTATGTGTGGTGGACCTTTAGCTACAATGGCTGCAAATTCATCAACTTTCCCTGAAATCTTTACAATGGATGGTGGGCAAAGGCGTTTATCTAATCACCAAAGGGCTTTAGCAGGAGACCGATATTCTGATCATGTTGCTATGTTAACTGCCTTTGAGGTAAATAATTTAATAAAAAACAAGGAAAGGATTACCAACTTGTTTAAACATTTTACAAAATCATCGTCAATCCAACTATCGCTAAATAATTTAAATTGCTATAATTAAATATCACAAATTATCTTCTTCAGTTATGGGATTCAGCCAGGCAAGGTGGTGAAGATGCAGAAATACGTTTCTGTGAATATAAAGGGCTTAACATGCCTACCTTGAGGATTACATGGGAGGCTAAACATCAACTCCAAGACATTTTAAATACATGTGGATTTCCAGAAGAAACTGTCCAACCTTTACATTTGGAAACGGTTGGGCCTGATCCCAAATTAGATATGATCATGGCTCTCATGTGTTATGGACTCTACCCAAATGTTTGCTATCATAAAGAAAAACGAAAAGTAATCTAGATTATTAAAAAAAATCAAAAAGTTAATAATATAAATTTTAGGTCCTCACAACAGAAAGTAAAGCAGCATTAATTCATAAAACATCTGTCAATTGTAGTAATTTAGAACAAACCTTTCCTTACCCATTCTTTGTTTTTGGTGAAAAAATTAGAACTAGAGCAGTATCTTGTAAACAAATGTCCATGATTACACCAATTCACCTACTTTTGTTTGGATCAAGAAAAGTAGATTGGGTATGAAATGTTTATTTAAATTTTTGGTAATCGGTTAATTTATTCTTGTTTTTATAGGTGGATAATGTTGTAAGATTGGACAATTGGATAAATTTTGAAATGGCTCCTGAAGAAGCTGCTAAAATTGTAGCTTTAAGACCAGCATTGGAAAGTTTAGTGATTAGAACTTCACAACAACCAGATGATATCTTGGAAATGAGTCCTTTGGATTTACAGGTTGTTTCCGTTATTCGGGAGTTATGTAAACTTCATGCAGGAAGCTTTGGTATTGAAAGGCAAGCTTCTACACCCATGGGAATAAACAATAGAAGACCACCTAGAGGACATTCTCTTGGGAATTATTCAGGTCCACCTCCCAAATTTTCACGTGGCGGACGTGGATTTGGGGGTGGTGGATTTAACGGGGGTGGAAGAGGGTTTAACCGAGGTGGTGGATTTGGAGGAAGAGGATCTAATAATTTTGGAGGAGGAAGAGGATTCAATAGTGGAGGTGGAAGGGGATTCAATAGTGGTGGTGGAAGGGGATTCAATGGAGGGGGAGGAGGATTTAGGGGTGGTAGAAATTTTTAATATTTTCTTAGTCCATGAAATTATTTACTTAAATTTATTATAATGCTTTTAATAATTATTATTTTATGAAATTAATAAAATATACATAAACCTAATGAGTTTGAAATTTATTCTTCTACAGTTACATACTGTGTGATAGCCAATAAATATTTTACATCGTTATTATCTAAATCAATATTAAAGGCTTCAACTAAATTATTAAAATTACAACTTAAGAATGAAGTTAGTTTCACAGCTCTATTTATTTTTTGAACATTTCTTCTATAAAATCTTAAAAATATTTCACTGTATTCTAAAAGTGTTTCTAAAGAAGGTTGAAAAGCCGAACCTCTTACATGCATGGAGTTCTCACAAATATTTAATGAACAACTCTCCAATTTATCACACTTTACAAGAGCTTCTTGATTTAATAAGTTAAGTTGTGTTCTAGAAAAAAAAATTACATATTATTGGGCTGAGTAATCACAATATGAATAGAATTAGAATGTTGTAGGTGATGTGACAATACCTCCTATCGGCATGACAGAAGATTTTACAGGAGAAGCAAAAACCTGTGCGATTAATGATTAGTAGCGAGTAAATTGTGACCGTTTTTTTAGATTTAATACTAAAACCATGTGTGCACTACCGCTATGAAAAAAGGAGGTTCTGCCAGCTATATTTTCTAGCTTTGTAATAGTTAAGAGGTATTATTTCTTTTGAAGTCACAAACTTAGTAAGTTAGGAGGAATTGCCAGGAGATACCCTTTGCACAGATCATCAAAATGGCTCCAAAACATTGATTTGGCTAAAAGTTCGAGATAGGAGGTATTCTCACATCACCGACGATATACAATTAATAGAATAAACTTTATGGTATTGCAAGGAGTGGGCTGTTGATACAATGGGTCAAACTCGTCCATACGTCAAATTTTGATTGTTCTTGTTTCCAAACTTTACAAAATACAATAATAACTTGACGTTCTGTTGAGTCGATGAAATTCACAACAAATACTTACACTACGTGTAAAAGCTTTACAAAGTCGAGTTGCATTTCCTCTTCAATAACTGCAACTAGGTCCCAATAATCATCATTTCCTTCGCTATTTTTTATAAATTGAACTACATAAATCATTTGCTCCCGAAGGTTGGCTATACCTTTTAATACTGATTTTGCTTCTAAAAATTTGTCGTTCCATTCTTTTACGTGATTTGGCAAGATTTTACAAAAACTGTGTAGTGCTTTTTGAAAAGCCTCATCGGCATTTTCGCTTTCTAGTGCCATTAACTTAAAATTCAAGAAAAACAAAATAAATTTATTAAACTTTAACCTAAAAACTTGTCAATTGTCAAAATATTTCCTGTTCCTGGTACAACACTAGATGGCGCGGATAAACTAATTTTTAAAAATTTTCAAGTATCAAATAAATTAAACTGCTTACTTACTTAAAATCTCCTCTGATAAAAACCGAATATTGTGGACAAATTGTTAAACGAAAAGAACCTTTAAAGTACTTAGTTATTTGTTTGCCATTTGCTATCCGAATGATTCATTTCATTATCCGTTAATGAATCATACTTACATAAATTATAATATGTATTATGCTTTTGTGCACTTTTTTGTTTTTATTGTCATATCGTATCTTTATCTTTAATAACCTCGTAAACTGATTACTTAGGTTTAATAGATTTATAAAAAAATATTATAAATTAACAATGGACATATACTAATGCATTGAGCTATATACAAAATAAAAATATATAAGTGGAACTCTGCTTAAGGCTTGTATGCGACAGTTTTTTAATATTTTATATCCAAAATGGCCAAAAAAATATTAAAAATACGTAAAATTTGGCCTATTTTAAACTTTTTTTTTGTACTTAATAATTTAATTTTTTTAAAAGTCGTCGTATACAATAAGTCTAGCCATGAATGTTATTTAAACTATGCAATTATAAATCTTAATGTTATTTACAAAATATGGTTGTAGTTTGAAATAATTGAAAGGCATATTTCGTAAATTTTGAACGCGCATTTTAACTGTAAAAGCAGCTAATACCTTCGTAGTGGTCTTTCAGCATAATTATGTGGGATTCACGTTGGGTCAAGATTTCTTCCCCAAATTCAAGAAGCTCAAAATATATGTTTACTATCGGAGCGCGGTACTACTTAGACTCCCAATCCTCTTAATGGCATAGGTAATTTCATGTACAAACTTTTTCAGAGGTCCTAATTTACTCCTATTTATTTTTTTAAATATAATTTCATATTCTAAAGACTACAAACTACAAAGTAGAACTTTTTTGTAATAATTAGTAATAAATAATGTAGAAATAAATTTCAAACTATTTTATTTTTAAATAAATTTTATAATAAATATTTAATTGCAATATTCCATACGATAATATATGTATAAGAAACTGTAAATCTACACAGATTGAACACATAAGAATAATATACAATAACTAATCATCCCTTCTCAAAATAATAAAAAGGAAACTTAATAAGAATAAATAAAAACTGTTTAAAGAATTATTTATTGTAACAGTTTTGTTCACGAACAGGCTGTCAGTAAAAAAATAATTTCAACCAATAAAAAATAATACCAATTGTTAAGGATGACATCTTCCTATTCTCTGCTTTAATATAATTGTTTAATTAGCAATGCTTCTTAGTTTACATACATTTATATGTCATTTTTAATTTCTAAAAATATTGTAAAAGCGCGGCTTTTAAAATACCATAAAATTATTGGAGGTACAGAGTAAAAAAGTACTGAGTAAATAAAAATAAAAAAAAATAACAGTTCTAAATCCTACACATCACATAAATATTCAAAGACTGTCATCGCTATCGTCTTGAAGACCTCCAAATGGTGCAGCTTCGTGATGCGCAGAGTTGCTTTCTGATGGAAACTCTTCAACGGGGGGTGAAGGTGGAGAATCTATATCAGCAGTTCTGCCAATTGATGGCTCAAATGCTTCTTTAATTTGACTGCTTGCACCTTTAGGATCAAGATCAGTGGCCCAACTGAAGTGCATCAGGGCTAAATCAGTATTTCCGAGTTTCTTATGTACTTTTCCTATTAAATAATAAACTAAAGATTCTTTTGGTACTATTTCTTTTAGCTCTTCAAGCTCTTTGAGGGCTTCTGAATGTCGTCCTACCGCAAAATAAATTGAACCTCTATGAAATTTACAAAGTGGGTTTTTGGGATCTTTGGCGATCGCTGTATTTAAAGTTTGTAAAGCTCTTTCAGTCTTTTTTAAGGCGTGCTGAACTACACCTATGTGACACAAAATCACTGAGCTATGAGGATTAATTGAGAGGGCTCTATTGTAATTCATTTCAGCTAAATGGAAGCGTTCTTGTTTGGAATAAATCGTACCTATTCCAAACCAAGCATTGTAATGTCGAGGATCAAGCCTAATTGCATTTCTGTAGCAATTCATTGCTTTATCCAATTCCTCCGTCATAATGTATTCGTGTCCTAATAAGGTATAAGCGTATGGAAATTCTGGATTGACTTGCACAGCCCTGTGGAGAAATTTGATTGCTGTATCATGCTCTTTATGTAAAGAAAAGCAATTACCACTTACAATCCAAGTCACTGGTGAATTCTTATTCCACTGTACCAAGTCTTGTGCTAGTGCAGATAAAGTGACTTCCCTTTGTAACTGCCAAAGAGCAGTTGAATAAATATCCATATACTCAATCCGGTATGGTTCTTTACTACGGATTTCTCCAAAATACTTTGCAGAATTTTCATAATCTGCCATTTCAAAATAGGCTAATCCTAACATGTTATAAACCCATGAAGTTTGGAATTGATGAGGAGGTAATTGATTCAATTCTTCTATAGCTAACTTACAATTAAACTGTGATAAATTTAAATAAGCTCTTCCTAAATCTTTCAATAGACACATCAGGCCTTCGGCACTCTGTTTTTGCAATTGCATTGCAGTTAGATTGTTGGCACTAGTTATTGCACTATTAGGTTTTACTTCATTGGAGGTAATTGTTTCTGATTTTTCCTTCTTAATCCTGTTTTTGTTATTCAAATCCATATAATTAAAATCATTTAAACTACACTTTGCTAATCTTTGCTTTGTTTTTCGAGATGGTGACTTTGGTGTGGTAAATTTGTTTCTATTTGGAGATTTGTTATTTTCTTTAACTGAGTAACTGTTACTAAACAGTCTACTACTTCGCCTCACATTTTGACCAGTAGATATAGGAACAGGTGATGGAGTCATTGGTATAGTATTTGTAGCATTTGATGTTTGACTGAACACAGGTTTACTATTTTGAAGAAGACCTTCCTTTCTACTAATTAAACTGCCCATATGAGCTCTAACCTTTTTACTGAATGACTTTTGTTCATTGACTTCCAATAACGTTGGGGGAGTATTTGGTGTCCCATTGTACTCTTCAGGCCTATCCACTAAATAACCAAAACTAGGTGAACTTGAAGTACTCTAAAAAAGTTAAAATAACAAAATGAAGATTACTGCAATAAAATTTTTGTGCAGAGATGCTACAAAATCATATGACAAACGGTCCAAAATAATTCATTTGATTGATTTCTTAAGATTTTTTTAATGAGCTTTTACACAATACTAAAATATAAGATAAAAAAATAATTACCCTACTAAATGGTTCCAACATTCTTAATCGAATTGGTTTTGCTCTCCCAGATAAAAGTGAAACACCAGACATGGTTAACGGATTGGCAAGAGGGCTTTCATCAGGTGTACATGCCTTCGAATTTAATATATTGTTTACTTGAGAATACGGATTTAAAATTTGTTGTGGAGTTGTTATGTACGCTTGATTATCTTGTACAGGAGTATTATTAGTTGTTACTAGCACTGATTCCAAATTATTTAAATTACTACCATGGCACTGACTTAAATTATCCAAATCGTTTAGATGAAAATAAGTATTAGGGTTTGGTTTTTCCCCCATTTTGCACATGTTTTCAAAACATGACCATAAAAATGGGTTTAATTTAAGAGCTTTTTTATATGCTTCCGTTGCTTGTTGTACTCTGCCTGTTTTCATGGAAATTTGTGCTAAAAGCAATAATGCAAAAACAGCTTCATCTTCATAGTCGGTTATTAATTCGTCTAAATAATTTTTAGTACTATTATTATCAGTTATTATACACTCTGCTTCGGAATACCTAGAATATTTAATTAATTAATAAATAATTATCGTACGTTGATTTAATTATTACTTTTGCATTTTAAAAGCACAAGTTCCAAGGAGATAACGACATTGTGGTGATGTTGCTGATTTATCTTTAAGAATATGATAAGCGTGGTCAATTTGGCCATTGCGAAAATAAGCAGTTGCCAATAGAAATAAACTTTCATCAGTTTTCACTAAAAAGAAAAATAACTTTCTAGTCACAAAATTACAAATACAAATCTAAAACAAACCTTCTGCATACAATCTTTCTGCCAAAAATATAGCATCAGCATAGTCATAATGATTCAAACAAAACCATATTACGGCCTAAAACACAAACAAAAGTTAATAAAAAATTATAATTAACAAATTCATTACAAACCTGTACAGGTTCTTGAACAATCATTTTATTTTGATTTTAAATTCTAGCGTTTATACTTATAAGCACATATTCTAGTTTAAATATTATTTTCAAATGAATTAATTTTTAAATATTGATTAAAATGCATATAAATACAAACTTTATGAACTTTTGACAATTGATTGTAGCAAAAGCTCAACAGCCATTTTGTTTTTGGACATTGACACTTGACACTTCCTTGACGCTTGACATATGTTAAAGTTCTATTTTAACTTCAATAGTTTTTAATTTAAAATAATAAAATTATAACCAATTTTGGTTATAATACAATATTTATTAAAATAATTATTATTTGACTATTGAAATTTTTGGTAATATGCCACCATATATATTTTGACCGGGGTGAAGTTATCCTCCAGAAAGTTATCCTCTATTTCCGAAGAAACCCGATCGTAGCGCGCCGTTGCCGCACCTAAAACAAAATTATTATTTTAGTTTGTTTTTATACGGGGCGATTCAGACCACCGGTGCCACCCATTTATCTCGAGAACGCGTTATCGTACATGGCCGAAATAAAAAATTTTATTACCAAAGTGAACCTAAAGAATCCATTGGTGAACTTATTTTTTCCGGAACAATCTGGAACTTCGGATTTTTTTTAAATTCCAACATAGCAACATAGGTCGAGTTTGATGTGGTTTGATAGGTCTATTCAAAATAAACAACTTTTATTAAAATATTTTTTTAATATTTTCCATAGTTTAGAATTTATTCGAAAAACAAAAAAATATTGTTAAAAAAAGTAAATAAAAATTATTGCATATTTTGAAGAATTATGTTTAAATATGGATAAGTATGTTAGTTAAAGTTGGTAAAACATTAGAATTTGTAGAAAGAGTTTATAAATTTATAAAATTCTTCAAGATATGCATTAAATTTTTATTTACTTTTTTTTAACAATTTGTTTTTTGTTTTTCGAATAAATTCTAAAAATATTTTAATAAAAGTTATTTGATTTTGAAAGAACTATCAAACCATACCAAACTCGACCATGTTGCCATTTAAAAAATCAAAGTTACCTCCGGTTCCGGATAATTCCGGGTTGTTCCGGAAAAAAAATAAGTTCACCAATGGATTCTTTAGGTTCACTTTGGTAATAAAATTTTTTATTTCGGCCATGTAGGATAACGCGTTCTCGAGATAAATGAGTGGCACGGGTGGTCTGAATCACCCTGTATATTATACACTATATATTACATTATTTTTATATATTATATATATTTATGTACATTGAGTTGCCTACAGTAAAATATCGTGTAACAAATAAATACAGGGTGAGCTAAAATGATTGTGGTCAATTCAAACCCGGCTAAAAGTCTGTGGAATTTGTTCACTTCAAGTTCATACACAAAATCATGTCAAAATTATAACAAAGTAACAAAGTAACTAGACACAAAACCAGAGGCGTGGGTCGAATTTTTACCGTTGTTTCAATATTTCAGATTTTTATATTTTAGTTATTATGCCTTCTGTTTTATAAACATCAGTTTTTATCAACTCTACTTTTTTTGTGTTACCATCTGACTCGAAAATGAAGGTCATAATTTTCAACATTTGACATTGTTGTAAAATTAAAGAGCTAATTCCTACTTCTATTTTTTTTATTTTCAAAAGCACAAAACCTTAATAAATAACTTAAATTTGTATATTTGTTTAGATTTTTAATTTGTTATGATTGTTATATTCATTTTGAAAAAAATATTTGCTACGTGTCAATGGATTTCTAGGGGGTTTTCTTTTTAAATTTTTAGTTGTACCAACTTGCGTATTTGGTTGCCTACATATCAATCCACAATCATTTTAGCTCACCCTGTATTTAATAATAGTAAATATGCAGTGAGATTTTTTCCATAAATTAAATTTCTCAAAATAATAAAACTTTAACGCTAACAAATAAAAATTAGTGAGTGAGAAAATCAAAATATTTCAAATCGCACTCGGTCTATTTCGATCTGGGACAGCTTAGTAAAGTGTAAAATTCCCCAAAAACGATATCGAAATCTAAAAAGATTAGAATTAGCAATTAGCGACGTAAGTTTTTAATAGTATCTAGTTTTGACACAAACGTACAGTTGCTTTTTTAATATTTAGTCGATGTAAACTTTTAATTTATGATAGAGATGAGTTAAATTCAGGTTTTTGTAAAAAGTAACAAAAATTTAAGGAACTTTCGAATTGCTAAAATAATCAAATAAAAGTTAAGGAGAGGAGTCACCTTAACTTTTTGGTTGGAGAACCAATAAAAGAACCTATTCAGAAATTTTGAAAATCATAATTCTTTGATAAAAGGTAAAACAAAAATGATGAATTAAATCAAGTTGCAATTGGTTTTGTACTTTGACAGAAATGAGTTTTAGCATATAAAAATCAGAAACATCTAGGTGTTTTGAACCACCTTTTTATGGTTTTGTGAGTTATTAGTTTCTGCAGAGAGTTCATTTGAAAAAAAATTAAAATAATTCTTACCTCTTGATAGAAATACCAGCAACTAATTAAAAAGTTCACTAAATAGTTTTAGAATCCACAAATGAAGATTTCAATTTACAAATTTATGTTCCTACAAAATCGACTGGTCAGGACCAATGTTAATCTGAAACTGCCCTGTTTTCCTTTCGTGTCCTTCTTATATCCTTTTGGTTTTGGAAGGTGGGGATTGGTAAGCCATTATTGGTTAATTAACATTTAATTACCTTGGAACTTTTTTTCGACGAATTTTGTTTAATCTTTTTAATGAGTTTCTTTCGTAGATAGTTGAAATTTTATTGGTGGAAGGAGGAGGAAATTTTAAGAAAAAAGTTTAAATATCCCTTTTCGATCGGAGCACCTCGAAAAAAGTAATTCCACCCCAAACGAAAATTATAGTTCATCCCCTAAGTGTCCGAAATTCAGCCCCGATTCGCACCAAATTTTAGTTTGTTATGGGGGACCAGATTCTGAATACGGCTGTTTTGACCTGCCCGTATCTATCTATTAAGGGGGCGGCGATACGACCCCTTTTGTATTTTTACCCCGAATTCGGACGTTTTTTGCGAGGAGAAACCGAAAGGGTGGTTTTTTTCGTCCGATTTTAAGAATTCCTGTTCCGATGTAAAGAGGTATGTTGATTCCAAGTGTGGTTCGAATTTTAAATTTTTTGGACCTCCCCGACACTTTGAAAAAAATTCTCAAAAATGGTCGATTTTTTCCGCTTTTTTCGGGTTTTCGGCGGCGTTAACTTTGAAAAATCACAATTTCGTCGGATTCGAAAGGAAAGCGAAGAAATTTGGCCCCTTTTATTCTAATATCCTGGGGATGACCGATTTTTAAGTCTCCCGGCGGAAAGGTGTGACGTCACGGCCCCGAGACACAAACTGTACAATTCTACCGTTTTTTCGGACGGCAAAAGTACCAAATTTTTTTGGCTTCGATTAGAAGTTCGGCAGGAGGAAAAAATCGCGGTCCTCATCTAAATTTTACCTTAAAACGGGAGCTTTTTTGATGCGCTTACTCTTTATGTCGTTTTGGTGCCCCCAAAGTGACGCTTTATTTTTCACGTTATTTTGACGCGGACTTTGAAAATTCGTAACTTTTCATAGGAACAACTTATAATACTCGAATATTTTTATTTTACTTATTTGGTATTTACTTATGAGATCGGCACCTTGAATTTTTTACCCTGGACCTTGGAAAAAAATCGAACGTAAAATGTTCAAAAAATCGGGTAAATCGTGGTCCAACCTGGGCTCGTCTGGCTCCCGCCGTTTTCAAAATTTTTGCAATTTTATTTCGCAACTTTAAAAAGGAATATGTTTTACAATGTGTAGACAACTCGGATTTTTTTATATTTGGTAGGGTTCAGAAATTGCGTACAAATAAACTCGAAATTTTGATTTTAAGAGTGAGTGGCTCTCGCCGGGTCACTTTTTAACGGATTTTTAATTTTAAAAACACTTTAGAATCTACTCTTTGAACCGAAAGCTCCCACGCATAAGGTATTTTAAATTTCGAAGAAATAACGAAAAAAAAATTTATATCTCATTTTTAAAAGTTGTATTTACGGGTCCAATTCACCCTTCAAATTACATTTAAACTCTACTTTATTTAACTTCCCTAAAAGCTCTTTAGGTCCACTTTACGTCAAAAAAAGAATCACTTCGCTATCTCTTTCCGTTTTCGAGTTATCACCGAAAATGTAGCTAATATAAGCAAAATCTCCGTTTGGAGCCAAAATTTCGGTCTGAAATTTTTCACTTTTCACAAAATAATCAATATCTTCTAAACTGTTAGCACCACCAAAACGTTTAATAGCTTAAAATTCGCAAACTAACTTTCTCCGCCAAATTCCGTGAAAGTTTCAATGTTCGGTTTAAAATTGCGCCGTCCAGAACCGAATTTGTACCAAAATTTTGCGAATTTTTTACAAAAAAATTATTTAACCGATTTTAACCAAATATTTTTTAAAATGCGTCTATCCACGGTGTTTACTTTTGGTAAAAATTTGAAACAGGTAACTTTTATAGTTTTCGAGAAAAACAAATAGAAACCGATTTCCATTAAAAATTTCTAAAATTACTAAATTTTTTTTTGCGGCCATATTGGATTTTTGATATTTTTTGCGTTTTTGTTTTCCGCAAATATTCTAGTTTAATCACTTTTGGAGAATATTGTTAGAAATCCGCGCCAAAAGTACTTAAACCGTAATTTTCAGGTTCAAGTTTGATATTCCTCGAACAAAATGATTAAACCCTCGTTAAAGTAGCATTTTAACGAGATCAAAAGTTATCCTCCAGATTTGAAGCTGTTGGCGCCGCGCTTTCGTAATTTTTGATTTTTTTGCATTTTTTAATTCCTCAAATATTCATTTTTAATGAAGTATTAATCATTTTTGGCGGGAAATTGTTAGAAATCCCCATCAAAAGTTTTCTTACAGACTTGGAGCGACGCGCATTCGCAATTGTCAAGTCACTCGCGTGTCATTAAAACCTACTCGATTTTTGATTTTTTTGCGTTTTTGTATTCCTTAAGCATTCCAGTTTAATCAACTTGGGGGAAATTGTTAAAAATCCCCGCCAAAAATTATGCTCATTCAGACTTAAAGCGCCACGCGCATTCGTAATCTTCAGGTTCAAGTTTCATATTCCTCGAACAAAATGATTAAAACCTAGTTAAAGTAGTATTTTAACGAGGTTTTAATCATTTTCGGGGAATTTTACTAATAGTGGCCGTCAAAAGTTATTAATCATTTTTGGGGAAAGTTGTTAGAAATGGCCCTCAAAAGTTATCCTCCAGACTTGGAGCGCCGCGCATTCCCAATTTTCAAGTCGCTCGCGTATCATTAAAACCTACTCGATTTTTGATTTTTTTGCGTTTTTGTATTCCTCAAGCAATCTAGTTTAACATGGTATTAATCACTTTTGGGGGAAATTGTTAGAAATCCTCGCCAAAAGTTATGCTCCATAAGGAGTGCAACGTAAATGTGCGTTTCGATTCATTTACTGACTCGGAAACATAAGAGCATGTATTCAGCGACCGTGATGAAAATTTTAGAGACGTCATTAAAGTTAATCACGTCTTTAAGAAATTATTTCTTATGAAGAAACATTTTTTAATCACGTGATTAACGATAATGACGTCTCTAAATTTTTCATCACAGTCGCTGAATACACGCCAATCTCTCTCTCGGACTATTCTCCCGTCCTAAGTTAAAACACTATAGCCTTTATTCAGCGCCCGTGATGAAAATTTTAGACACGTCGTTCGTCGTTAACGTTAATTACGTCTTTCAAAAATATTTTTTATGAAGAAATATTTTTTAATCACGTGCTTATCGTTAACGACGTCTCTAAATTTATCATCACGGTCGCTGAATACAGGCTTATATTACCTGTAAATGAATTAATTATTTTAATTAGAAATTTACACGGTGTTACTAACTAAGTGTCGGTAACTTTAGAAATTGACCAATTTTAAAATACAAAATAAGAATACAATTATTTGCCAAATATATTCCATTCTTGAAATGTAGGATGTTAAAATTTACTCATTTTTTCAATTTTTTAATATAATATTTACATTTTATTGATGATTTGCTAAAATTTTGATAAAACCTTACTCTTGCAGTAAGTTTTAATTTTTAAAGAAAATTATGAATACATGGGTTTGTAGAGAATACTCCAAATCTTTCAATTCAGATTTGGAGTATTCTCTACAAACCCATGTAAAACTAATCCAAAGCAGCGTTGCCGTTCCACAAGTTTCAACAGGAACTTCTTATTTAAAATTATGAATATTCAAAACAAATTTTAAGATGAAGTTTTTTCAGGGGCAACATTTACCCACCCATTTTTTTTTGGCCCGTGCCATTATTCTAAATAAAATTCAATATTTTTGCTTCTATATTGGAAAATAGGATTCCTAATCGACCCTCCTATAAAAATAGTAATCTTTTAACGATAAATGACGCAGGTAATAATTAACATTTTTGAATCTTACTGGTAGCACTGGAGAACCCCATTAAAAAGGAATAAACAAAATTCATCGAAAACCCGTGGGATCTTAATTTAATTATACCTGCGTGTTTCCCATTATTTGCTAATTAATAGGCAGATTCTGGTCAAAATTAAAGGCCTTTAATTAGAAACAAATAATGTAACCATGGAAATTGCCCATTACAACCCATATAACAAATTTAAATTTAAAGGCCTTTAAACTTAAATGATTTGACCAGAATCTGGGTATTAGGGTCGATTTTTACTTAAAATTTAAAATGCAATCGATCCTCAAAAAATAGTTTTGTAAATAAATTTGTAAATTGCAATATAAAAGCAAATGGTAATAAAAAAATGATTTTATTAAGAATAAAAAAATTGGGAAGGTAAAGAGGGTTAATTTTATCTAAAAACGATGATAAAAAATTAAAAAAAAACAGGAAACTTCAACATCCTATATTTCTAAAATGAAGTTTTTTAGCAAATAAATGTATTCTAGTTTGTTATTTTAAATTTACCTGCTATAATTCTAATTCGAAATATACATATAGGGTGTTTCTAACAAAAAATATTAATTTTATTTTTGAAAACATCAGAGGAGGAAGAGACAACTTTTCTTTTTCAAATGGCAACATATATTTTTCGATTGAAAAAAATCATTAACAAAAATAATCTAAGCCAATTATACCAGTAATTTTTTTTAAATTAATTTTTTTTTCTAATTTTTTCTTAATTTTTTTTTAATTTAATTCAATTGTTTTTTTTTGTTTTTGGGTTTTCAGTTTTTTATTTTTTTCAAGTTTTGTTTTTTAATTTATGTCCTCCTCTGTTAAGCAATAGTGGAACTAAATTACTTACCGAGTTTGATTGAAAAGCATCTGTTGACAAGGAGTGAAACTAACTTCATTACCGGTTTGGGCAGATGTCTGCTGAAAATATTGTCTTAGCTAAGCAAAGTTTGACAATTTTCGTGTTTTAATCATACTTTCCTACATTAATATAAACATTTTCGTTAAAAGTATGCATTCATCTAAATCTTAAAATCATATTACATATGATGACATAAATATAAAATCTTAAAAGTACTCCCTTTCCTTTTAAATTATGATTGATCTATGCGTGCTCACCAGTGCTCACAATCGTCAGCAGACCCTTAAACAATATTTTTGGCACGTGTTAGGTGTGGCAACGCCGCGCTACGATCGGCTTTCTTCGGAATAGAGGATAACTTTCGGAGGATAACTTCACCTGTGTTCTGATCTTTGGTGTTCTGTGGTTTTAAATTGACATCTGACATTATTGACTTTTTCCTTGTTGTTTACGGTGTTTAAAAATAAGTTAAAAACAATCAAAATGTATAGAACTGATAAGCAATTTATGAAAAACCCAGCAACTGCATCTTCCAGGATTTATGTTGGAAATTTAGCAGAAACTGTAGTACCCGATGATATGGAAGATAAATTCTCGATACACGGAAAGATTTTGGGTATGGTAGTTCAAAGAGGTTTTGGATTTGTCCAATTTGAAACCGAAGAGCAAGCCCAATCAGCCATAGAAAAGGAACATGGTTCTACTTTAAAAGGTCGAAATTTAAATGTTAAACAGGCCGTTGATAACGCTAAGGCCAAATCTGGATTTACTAACCAAAACCAGAAAAACAATTTTCAAAACCAGAACAATTCTTTCCAAAACAATCAGAAAACCAATTTCCAAACGAATAATCCCAATCAAAATAATCAGAACCAAAATAATTTTCAAAATAAACCAAATAATTTTCAAATGAAACAAAATAACAACCAAAATCAGAAACCAGTTTTTGAGCCGTCACCTCAAAATAATTTTCAAAACGATCCTCCAAAAAATTTCCAAAACGACAATTTCTCAAACAAAAATATATCTTTTAATAGTCAAGATAATTCTCCTAAAAAAATTTTAAAAGAAGAACCTTTGCAACAACCTAATATTGACGTTAAACCTGAACTTGCACAAAGCAAACCACCATCGCTCATGTCTACAAATTTAGAACCTCCTCCGAGAGAACCAATAGTACAACCATTGCCTAAAAAAGATGGTCCACCACCAGACAAACGAAACAAACGTACAAATAATCCAAGACATCCATCCAGAGATTTTCGCGAGGATTATAGAGATGATATGCCACCCTATTACGATCCATATCCTCCAGTTCGAGCTCCGGCACCGTATTTACCACCACCAGAAAGAAATGATTGTGAAATTATTGTTGTTGCAAAAGCATTAACGTAAAATTTTTCTTTATTATAATTTCAATTTAATTAACTATTTTTTATAGCGAATACGCCGAGTATATAGAACAACGCTTGAAATCTTTAGGACTCATCGTTGATCTATTATTTCCAAATGAGGATGTACCAATCGGAAGGGTTTTGGCAAATATTTCAAGTAGAGGATGCTTATATGCAATTTTAGTAACACCACAGAATGAAGAGCACAGATCTTTAACTCTCAACATTTTGCATGGAATACCTGAAGGTTTATACATTTTATTGTATTCAATTTTCTTTATTATTTTAGTGTTTCATTTTAGAGCACAGAAATATGCCCACTGAGGATGCCTGTTTGTTAATAACAAGAAATTTTGAAGCTCATTTAAGAGGAGAAAAGTTTGTATCAAATGATGATGCTGATAAAATGGCTTTAACTACTCGACATCCGGAACATATACAAGTAATATTAATTGCATTACTAAAAATGTTTTTCTATAATTTTTGATTTCAGGTGATACTTAATTTACTTGCTGAAAACAGGATGATAAACACATGGCAATACGATAAAGTTGTAACACATTTGCAAGAAAAGAGAGAACTACAAAGGCAGTATGAAGTTTCTGAAGGAATAGATTCTGGTGTAGAACCAGAAGTTAAAAGCAAACAAGCAGAATTGCAAAATCGAATCATGAATATCTTAAATAAAAAGGCAGACGAAATTCCAAAAATAACAGAAAACAAACCAGCAAGTGGCCCAGCTCCTCTTCTTAATGATCCATCTGTTCAAAAAGCACTAGATAGTTTACTACTAGGTGACATGTTTAAAAATATTTCTTAAAATTTAATATTCAATCAACTGTTTGAGTATTAGGAATAATTCTGTTTTACTTAAATTTAATGTAAATGTCTTGATAACTAGAAATTATATTTACCTTATAATTTTATTATCTAGAATAAAATTACTTTTTAATGCAGATTTTTAAATAAATTTTCATAACTCAATTGAGAATTTTGACTACCCGCATGGGGAGTGGGGAGCCGTTTAGACGGAAACAAACTACTCGTAATGAGTTTACATCTACATTTCATTTATAAGATACAAAAAGTTAGTTTGTTTTTTAAAAGTGTGAGTATAATTTAATTTTTTTCTTTAACATTTAGGTATAATTTTTCAAGTTTATCAAAATCCACCAGATACCATCTAAAATTTATATATCGTGAAAACTACTTGTGTGAAACTAGCAATAGATTCCAGCAATAATTTTTTTCGTAAATATAAGGTTTTTATGAATTTTTTTTTTTGAATTATAACCCTCTAAACTAAATATAAGAAGGAAAAATGAAAAAACAAACGTTTTCCTCCTTAATGAGGGGTGAAAACTACTACCCCCAAAACAACAATGCTATCAAAATAAGGGTAAGGCCCCTATTTTTTATATTTTATTTCTTGTGGACTATAGCTGGCAAGATTTTTCAACAAATAGCAAAAATTTCGAGACCAAATGCCTAATTATTTTTTAAATTCGAATTGAAGACGGCGATTTCAGAGCGCTCAACGACAGTAACATACTCTAATAAAAAGCAAAAAAAGACCTTATTTGCAAATTTTATTGTTTATATCATTTATTTGAACAATTTTGAATAACTTCTTAAAAAAATTGGAGAACACATACAGCCTAAAATTTTTATATTTGTTATTAAAGATAGTGCGTTTGGCGCGCACTTGTATTCTTAAGTTACCCTCGAAAAAATACCAAAGGCCGCTCTTTTTTGCAAAGTTTTTTATACCGTGCGGACATAAAGTAAATCCCCCCTGCTAACTTTTGAACAGTTATGTTTTTGATTCTGAAAATTTGTCTACCCAGGAATCTAATTGCGAAATTTCTAATAAAGGTATTTTTGATTTCGTGGAACTTGTGATTATACCGGAAGTGGATGGCAACTTTCTTATTTTAAATGGAACACCCAGTCTATTTTTATATTTTCGTGTTCTCCATAAAAATACCATTAAATTGACCACTATACTAATAGTGTGGTCTACGATTAATACTTTCGGAATTACGTCCATTTGAAAATAGCATTTTTATGCAACTTCATTTATACCGGAAGTTGGACCCAACCGCCCCAACTTCGTTATTTTAAATGAAATATTTTGCAATTAAGTTAATAATATTAAATTTAAAGGAAGTTGCCATCCAGTTTCGGTATAACCGGAAGTTCCACAAAATCAAAAATACCTTTATTAGAAAGTTCGTAATTAGATTTCTAGGTAGACAAATTTTCAGAATTAAAAACATAACCGTTCAAAAGTTAGCAGGGGGGGTGGGGGGTTGTATTTACTTTATGACCGCACTGTATACATCATTTATTTGAACAATTTTGAACATCTTATTAAAAAAATTGGAGAACACTTGGTGCTTATAATTTTTATATTTGTGATTAAAGATAATAGCATGTATTCAGCGAGCGTGATGAAAATTTTAGAGACGTCGTTAAAGTAAATCACGTCTTTAAGAAAATATTTCTTATGAAGAAATTTTTCATCACGGTCGCTAAATACACGCTAAGGCGTTTGCCGCGCACTTGTATTGTTAAGTTACCCTTCGAAAAAATGACAAAGTTTTTTTATACAGTGCGGGCATAAAGTAAATCCCCCCCCCCCCCCTGCTAACTTTTGAACGGTTATATTTTTGATTCTGAAAATTTGTCTACTGAGGAATCTAATTGCGAACTTTCTAATAACGGTATTTTTGATTTTGTGGAACTTCCGGTTATACCGAAAGTGGATGGCAACTTTCTTATTTTAAATGGAACACCCAGTATATTTTTGCATTTTCATGTTCTCCATAAAAATACCATTAAATTGACCTAGCATAGAGTGGTCTACGATTAATTTGAAAATCGCATATTTTATGCAACTTCATTTACACCGGAAGTTGGAAAATTAACGAACTTACGGTTAAACATAATTTTGTTTAAATTTAATATTATAAACTTAATTGCAAAATATTTCATTTAAAATAACGAAGTTGGGGCAGTTGGGTGCAACTTCCGGTGTAAATGAATTTACTTTATGTCCGCACGGTATACATCAATTATTTAAATAATTTTGAACATCTTATTATGGCATTTTTACCAGGGTAACTTAAGAATACAAGTACGCGTCAAACGCACATCTTTAATAACAAATATAAAAATTTAAGGCCGTATGTGTTCTCCATTTTTTTTAATAAGTTGTTCAAATAAATGATGTATATAAAAAACTTTGCAAAAGAGAGGGGACTTTGGCATATAATTTGTTAAGCCATAAAATACGAATCGATTGGTACCATAAACATGCCAAAGAAAAATGTTTTTAATTAGTTATTCGTGGGGTACGAAACATTGTTTTTGAACAAAAGTTGCCCAATTTAAACGCAGCAACAAAAAAACTCATAAACATAAATAATATGTGCAATAGTTTTCAATTATTATGTAAAACTGTGTATATTGTTGTTATTATTTATTTAAATTGAGTATTTAGTTTTTAAATCGTTGCGCGGTGCGAGTAACATAAATTACCCTTAGGTTCCTAAATGCAAATAATAAACATAAACAGTTTTAAAATTATATTAATCTAGGAGGTTTATTTATTTTTATATTATGTTTATAAAAATAAAGAAGTTTCGAACGCGCAATATTCTTACCCAGTAATATTTCGACCCAACAATTTTCGACCATGCCATATTCGATCCAGCAATTTTCGGTGCAGCAACTTTTCGATCCAATAATATTTCGATCGGACAATATTTCGATGCAGCAAATTTCGATGCAGCAACGTGTTCCTAACGACACTACCTTTTCATGGACAACCGTTTCATGGACACCCGTTTCATCGACAGTACCTTTTAATCGATAAGCCTTTTCTTTGAAAAGGACGTTTCGTCGACACTACCTTTTCATCGACAAACAATTTCAACGACATTACCATTTCTTCGTCAATGTCGTTTCATCGACTACAGTTTTATCGAGCAACCTATTTATCTTGTAGATACTTATTTGTTTATTATTTTCCCTGGTGTAAAATATTGTATTTCAAGTATATCGGGTGTCCACGAAACTAGGGCTACAGGGGTGGTTCCTTATTTAAGGCCGTATGACACTTGCGAGTTTACTGTATAAAATCTTCACATGTTTTCTCGTGAGTTTTCTATGGTAATAACTCGCAAGTATCATACACGTTTTCTTAACAGAGTTTTCTCGCGAGTTTGTTGCATAAAATTTGCTGTAGGACACTCGTCATTATTTATTAGAGAAAACTCGCACTTGCTCTTTGTTAAATTAAAATTTATTTACATTTTGAGGTTACTTGTTTGTAGGGAAGTTCAACTGTATTATAGCGGATTCTTTTATCTGAGTAACCAAGGGTTGGTTACTTAAATTTCGCGCATGTGAGGTTTAGCATTGCGCATGGCAGACCCACGATTTTCCGTGAGTGTTCATTTTCCTCTGCCTTAAGTAACAGCACGTGAATCTCGAGCCGATTAATTTTCAATACTTAGTTGAAAATCCTGTTTTTTCAGGTAAGCCCTTTATTAATTGTGGGTAGCGCTAATTTATTTTTTGTATCATCTCTTTATTTATACAGGGTGTCCCGAAATTAAGCGGCCAAACTTTAGGAGGCGATTCTACAACTAATTTTCGCTTACTAAGGGAGCTACAACCCTTTAACTATTGTGACTAAAACTAGGTTTTTTGTCATTTATTTGAAAACGGTTGGTAATAAAGATTTGAAATTTGGTGTGAAGACTAATACGTTTAAGATATAATTTCTCATTTTTTTTCAGATTTTTTGAAAGATCTGAAATTTTTTGAAAGCTTATTACAAAAAACCTAGTTTTATAGGCAGATTCTGGTCAAAATTAAAGGCCTTTAAATAGAGACAAATAAGGTAACCATGGAAATTGTCCATTACAACGCATATAACAAATTTAAATTTAAAGGCCTTTAAACTTAAATGATTTGACCAGAATCTGGGTATTAGTCACAATATTTAAAGGGCTGTAGCTCTCTTAGGAAGCGAAATCGGACACATGTTTATAGGAAGTTTTTTTCTTAAAATTAGTTGTAGAATCGCCTCCTAAAGTTTGGCCGCTTAATTTCGGGACACCCTGTATAAATATAATAATGTTTTGATATGATTTTAATGGCATAATAAAATTTCAGTGGTGTTTACAAAGAGGTCAGAGTTTCATTTACGCCCTTTTATATCCCACCCCCAGTGTTTTGGCACAGTGTTAAATTCATTCGGTAGTTTTTGAGCAATTAATTTTTATAATTTTTATAATGCGTTATTTCCAAATATCTTTATTATTTCAAATGGGGCCACCCCCAATTTCGATAGAGGTTTTTTTACGAAGAAATGGCAATGTCGTTGAAATTGTTTGTCGATGAAAAGCTAGTGTCGTTGAAACGTACTTTTCAAAGAAAAAGCTTGTCGATTAAAAGGTTCTGCCGATGAATCGGTTGTCGATGAAAAGGTAGTGTCGAAGAAACGGTTGTGGATGAAAAGGTAATGTCGATGAAACGTTCACGCGTCTGGATATGATCCCTTATATCGCAATCAGATGCTTGGAGCACTCTCCACGCCGGTCTACCCCAAAAGGTCGAACGGGACAAAATGTCGACATGGACAAAAAGTCGACATGGACAAAGGCCGACCCTAGAAAAGACCGAGAAGGAGGAAAGCCCGAATGACAAAAGTCCGACATGGATAAAAGGCCGAACGAAAAAAGGCCGAATTAAACAAATGGCCGACGCAAACAAATAGCCGAAAGGAAAAAGGCTGAATGATAAAGGCCGAAAGAAAAATGGCCGACGAAAAGAAAAGGCTGAAAGATGTTTATGCGCAGATTTTATTTCATCCGGGTCTTTGCTGCGTTAACTGCGGATTAGCTATTTATTTATTTTATAAATATAAATAAACATGAAATTAATTAAGAAATTATTTGTATTATTCGCCTTATACGTTTCTTGTTTAAAGACTTTTATATGCAAAATATTTACCAAATGACTTAGTACATTGAGTTTTACATCCCGTCGAAAAAAAGTATCAACTGAAAAATCACTCTGTACATGGTGAGGGTGAGTCACACAAACTGAAAGATGAAAATCTTTCTGAAACTAAGGATTTTATGAAAAAAATGCTTCAAATAAACATTTGTTTTCAAAGGAGAAACAGAAGGAACATTTTTTAAGTTGAGGATGCCCGGCGCCTCCACCATATGTAATACTAAGGGTGACGGATGCCTCGTGAAAACTTGCCGAAAACAGCAGGTAATTGGGGCACGCCCTCGAGATCTCATCTTTGATGGTTTAGATTCTCCACCCATCAAGTTTTGCTCTAAATGAGGACCCAATTGAAAGGTCTTGGTTTCCTTTATCCGAAAAGTTAATCCTGTCTCGCGAAAACCTGCCGAAAAGGGGCGGCAAGGGAAGTAATTAGGACCCTCACGTAGTAACTTTTGGGGATTATGCTAAATGAGGTATAAAGTTGAGTGGGATTTAGGGGAGGTAACTGTTGGTAGTAGGTAATTGTAACCAAATATTCATTTCTTACGTTGAGAATGTTTGTAACTTTATTAAATTTTATAGGAATTGCGTTCAAGGAAGGTGGAAAATAACGTAGTTATGATTTTTATATGTTACTTTAAACTAATGTTTAAGGGGAAATTTAATATTTTTTATAAACCGGAAGATGGCGCTGGTATAATCTTTTTGGTACCGTTGTAAAACATTTTTAAAACGTATAATTTTATGGTATAAAAACCATATCTATTCATTAAAAATAATAGTGACGTCATGTCAACTGAGAAAAAAATATTGTTGGGTTCAAAATAAAGGATTTTAAAAACAATGCAACACTACTTTTACGGTTTTTAAAAATTCCAAAAGATAACCTAGTTATCATTTTTATTCCTTACTTTAAACTCACCCTGTATAATAATATTTAGTCAATAGTTAAGTTTGTGATTTATTTACAATATCCCATAATTTCAGGTGATTCTGTTAGGTTATTGTTTTTTAAAATACACTCTGTGGTGGTCGGGTTAGGTTAGGTTTGGGGTTTGGGTAGAGTTTGATACGTTTTGATGCGAAAAAGGTTTTTAAAATATACATTGTATTTACAATTAACATTTGTTAATCCCTAATCCTTTTACGATAAGATCTACCTGGCCTTTCAGGCAGACAATTCGGTTCTAACCCTTTTGGTGGCCATGCAATAATAGCTACTTATGATGAAAGTGTAAAAAATGTACGTCGCGTCGTAGGCATGCGATTCGCACGGTCGCATAGATGAGCTCAAACGGTCATGTGATCTTGTAATAAATAAAATAAGATTTTCACCGTTTTCATACTGCATGCCAATGAAAAGAATTAAAGTTTGTGTCATAAAACCCCCATAAAGAAATTGGCATGCGCCCCTCGTTGGCTCATGGGTGGAAATTTAGGAAGAGTTATGTGGAATGACACTGAAGTTTGATGAAAATTTTAAATAGGGGCGTAGTTTTGGAAAAATGATAAAAACGCATTTTTCCAAAAGTACGCCCCTATAATAAACTACATGAAAAACAAATATTCTATGTATATGAAAACTAATAGTCCTTTTGAAAGATGAATAACACTCGGCTGTAACTTCGTGTGTGCCTTCATTATGACGAGTCTGCCACATTTTTATTTAGGAAAATTCTCGAAAATGCGACGTTTTCTTTTAAGGCGCCCGGAAAGTTGTTAATTTGGTGCATCTTTTAAATTTATGAACACCCATTTCATTTTTACTTTAATAGGAAGACAATTGAATATAAAACGCAAAAATAAGGTTGTCCTACAAAAATGTTGGGTCATTTAGCGTGACCGACATCCCAAAAATGTTAAAATAAAGAAATTATAAAATTGATTAACACCAATCTGATTTTTTCAGAATTGTTAAATAAAAATATTTAAAATGAGATGGTAGCTTTGCCCGACAAATTTTCTACGCCATACTTGCTGTCCGACGCATTGAAAATGCGATTTCGTGAAAAGCCCAAAATTGACTAACACCCTTTTAATTTTCATTTGGTTGTTCTTGTAATAAAGGCTTTTAAAGCTTGATTTTGTTAAAAATAATTACAACCATTTGTTTTCAAAATAACCTGGGTGGGAACTCTTTGTTGGGCTACCCTCTATATCCAAGCGCAGCTAATTAATTATAATTAAATGATACGTCCAATTAATATTATAAACAGTGCTGGGAATTGCTCCCTTGTCCAAAAAAGCCAAATTCCCAGCACTGTCTAATTAATTATTTTTTGAATTACAAAAATACAATTTTCTAGAAATGAAAATAAAGTGCAGCACAGGGTAGCGCACGGGTACCTGAAAAGGGGAGGCCAATTATCTCGAAACCTTAATCTGGTAGTGCGCTAGCATTGACCTGCGACGCTATAATAATGATCACAGCTTTATATTTAGTGGAGATGCTATCCTTACCTTTTATAATCAATTAGTCCCATATTATCGCGTTTTAAATTTAATAAAATTTGAAAGTTAATAATTTAGAAATGTAGTCTAAAAAATAGAAAAAAATTAAAAAAAGTTGAAGTCTTTACGACTTTTCGTTCAAAAGTTATGAATTTTGATATAAATTATGCATTTTTCATATTATTACCCTAAAATTCTTTATCATTGTTTTTATTACCAACCCACTACACAACTACTCATTAAAAGCAGGGGCGGATGGGCTACTGACTAGCGGCCCGGGAAATAATATTTGTCGGCCCATTTTTTATTTTTCGATATGAATCAAAAAGCATATAGTTTTTCTTATAAGTATAGAAAACTGATTCTTGAAAAAAAATCCCCTAATATATTGAACATCCAATATATAGTCACTATTCGGAACAAAACTGTTAAATATTAGTTATTATAGAAACGACTTTTAGCTAGATTGGTTTTGGAATTAAAACGGAAATCGCAATTTTTGTTTTTTTTGCGATATTTTGAGAACAAAAATGGCAAATGAAATCCTTTTTATATCCATGTATGGCTTCGAAAAACGGACACCCTGTACCTATAATTTTTTTATTTATTGAAATAAAAATTTGAAATTTGACTATACAGTTTATGGTTCAACAAAACGTTTTATAAACATTAAATTATGCACTGAACATTTTATCATTTCCGGTTTTGTCAGAAATAACATTAACATAATTTCTTTTTAAATATAACACCATTGCTTAGTTCAGATTGAAGCAATTTAAAAAATAATATTTTTATGAAAATAATTTTTTTTGCAAAATTACGAAAAAAACTTTTTTTTATCCGGATAAGTTGATAAAAACTATCAAAACTTATTCTAAATCGTGGGCAAATATGCAATAATTTTTATTTACTTTTTTTAACAATTTTTTTTTTTTTTTCGAATAAATTCTAAACTATGGAAAATAATAGAAAAATATTTTAATAAAAGTTATTTTTTTTGAAAGACCTATCAAACCATACCAAACTCGACCTATGTTGCCGTTTAAAAAATCAAAGTTACCCGAAGTTCCGGATAGTTCCGGGTTGTTCCGGAAAAAAATAAGTTCACCAATTAATTCTTTAGGTTCACTTTGGTAATTAAGTTTTTTATTTTAGTGATGTGCGATAACGCGTTCTCGAGATGATAAATGAGTGGCACGGGTTGTCTGAATTCGAATTCGTTTTAATTAGAATCTAGATTGATTGAAGAGTCCGGCCCGTTATACCCATTAGGACATAAAGGCCATGGGTTATGGCCCACTTTCAAAAAGGGCCCGGCCAACAATAAATGTAGTATTTTTTGTTTTTTTTTTTTTTTAATAACACTTTTCTAAAATCTACACCATCCGAATCGAATGTCGTAAATTTCTAATTAGAAAACATTTTTTGCAATTTAAAATTATCATCAAACATATTGCATTTTGTGAATTTTATACAGGATGTTCCAAAAATGAAAAAGCTATTCAATACGTTATTATTTTTTCAAGGGTTCTCAATAAAGTACTGAAGAGCTCTTCCGCCATTTATGGTGCAGCCTGTTCCATTAATTAGTTTTATTGAAATTTAAGAAAAAATAACATTGATAATTTATAATCTTAAAAAATTGATTTAAGTTCAATTAGATTTAAGTAAAATGTAGAACTTTTTAAAATGTGTGAGAGTTTCACTTAAATTTAAAATATAATGCACATTTCAAAAATTCATGATTTCTCCAAAATTAAAATATATGAAATAATTCAAAGTTCATCACTTGAAATTCCAAATTCCAGGACACTTATTCCTTTCTAAAAGTAAAAACAAACGAAATTTACAATAAATTCGTAATTTCTGTTTCAAATACCCTTTATTATTGGAAAGTACCTGTATTTGAGTTATTTTTAGTTCGAAATGTCGATTTTGGATCCGGATAAAAAAATAAAAATTTCTGAATATAAACGATGGCCAGAGAGAAACAAAAAAAAAGCGGTTATACAAATAAAATCGGATACAAATAATAATATTATAACCCTTTGATCGTTTTTCGAAAAAATCGTTGTATACGAAACATGTGGGGCCCGTGAAAGTATCGTGACCTAGAACTACTTTTTTGAATGCTACGAAGCTTTGAAATTAAAATTACGCAAATCAAATTTTTTGACTTAGTGCCTTTTGGTTGCTAGCCCACGAAATAATAGAAATATACCTAAATAAAATGATTTTGAGAGTTTTTGAAATATTATTTTTTTTAATTTTTTACATTATTGCAAATTACTTTTTTTTAATAAGCCTCTAACCCACCAACCCACCGGGAAATTCCCCATTTTCCCTCATGAAAACATATCTAAAGTGTATATAAAGTTCACACAAAATGTGAAGTTTTACTGCGAAGAGTGTAGACATAAACCTGCAAAAACCTTCTATTCTCTATTGGACATCAGTTTTGAAGGGCTGTAACTCCCCCTTAGGAAGCGAAATCAGACATATTTTCATATGAAGTTTTCATCTTAAAATTAGTTGTAGAATCAGCTTACAATATTTAGCGGTTTAACTTCGACTCACCCTGTATACTTTTTTTATACAAATCACAAAAAAATTAATATTTTGTTTACACTTTATTTTGCCATTTTTTGATTTTTACAAAAAAAATATTTTTTTTATAATAACACATTACAAATAGTATTAGTTACCTACGTTAAAACCCATTTTTGTAAATTATTTGATAATATGTAAAAATTATAAAGAAATGAACTGCCCTTAATAAACCTCCTGAATCCAGAACTATATATTTTATTACTTCTATTACCAACAACGAACAATGGAAGTGGGACTGTGTAGCATATGAATCCTAACGATTCCTAAAATTTAGGCATTGCTTATAGCGCTAGTTGCTGGTTTTTTAAATTCATATTTTTAGGTAAAAATTATATAAAATCTACTTTTACTCCGAAATGAAGCACCGGACCGACATACAATAAGAGTACCTTTTCTGTAGAACAGAGAACAGAGTGATCAAGGATTATTTTAGTACTTTTAAAATTATCAAAAATGTAAAGAAATAAAAGATAAGATCAAAAAAAGTTGATGTCCCCCCCCCCATATGTAACGCCCCTGAAAATATTTTTATTGGCCGAAAATGTGTATTCTTATGTGAAAAATCTGTGGCCAAAATTTCAAATTAATATCTCTTAAGAGCAATTTCCTAAACGGAAAATATAGTGGTTTAGTTCTGCAGTCATAAAAGCTACTACAAACAACATTTTTGTATATTTTTTTGTAGATGATTTAGAAGTCATTTCTTTAATTTTTGCCAGAAGGAAAAAAAATTGGAGAATGTACAAAAAAATATAATGATCTAAAAGTACCTTAACTTTGGACCCCTCTAATTAATTTTGTGCTAGGTTGCAGAAGGTAGCCTAATAAATTTAGATTATAAATCTGAAAAAAAATTGAAAATCTAACGAGGGATACATGAGTTATGGCTGCAGAACTAATGCTCGATTTCATGATTTTTCACAATTTTTCCTCCCAAATTCGCGCGTCCTCTAGGGATTCGCATTAATAATCAGTTATTTGGTCATTTGCAAAGAAGCTCCAGAAAAGTGGGATGGATTTTCTATTCCTTGTTATTATCTCCAACGGAAAATTTATCGCGGGTGTCTAGGAAGATGCTCTTAAGTATAATATTTATTTTATTTACAAAAAAATATTTTTTTTTTAGATTTTTGAAGTGGCATAACTTTTTAAGGAAGCATTTCCGGACAATACTTTATAATTCAAAAATGCTCAATTTTCAATTCCTCTATCACCACAAAAAAATTGTCACAGTTATTCGGGACACCCTATGATCTATACGTCTCTTTAAATATAAAGAGGTTTTCTTACTTCCATATAACGCTTTGAATAGTTCCTATCCACTACATTTTGTCTTGTGTCATTTTTTCGTGCGTCCTTTTGTGTTTTACCAATACCATACGAATTTTTGCGGGTAGCGCTTTTCCTTGTTTTACGCCTTTTTAGTATGGCACACATGAAGACGAATATTAAGTTGCATAGCTTAGATGTAGAAATTACAAAATAGGAATATGGAAAGTTTATAAACATTTTGAATATACTTACGTATGCTATAATTTAAATTAAAAAAATAAATGTGTGGAATCCCTGTTGTTTTTCTTAATAACGTCATCCAAATCTCCGTAAGAGCTTTCTTCTACTAAAAAAATAGATTTCATATCAATAATAATAATATATGCAATATATTATTGCGGTAAAATTGATAAAAGTTATTTTTATAATTTGAAAATACTCTGCTGATCAGAGCCGGATCTAGGATGTGTCAACTGTGGCACTCGCCTATAGGGTGACACCAAAATTCGAAAAGAGGCCGCAAACGCAAAAATTGACATTTTTTTAAAATAATTATTCTTATTTGATTTTATAAAATCTTCGGCATAAGTACCTACTGGAAAATAAAAAAATCCTGATGGTACGATCGGAGGACCAATTCGTTTGGTCTAATACAGAACAATCCTAAAGTCAAAAGACTTTTTTCAGGAGGAGGTATTTTTAGATTAAAATTTAGTGATATTTTGAAGTTAGGTTTTCTAAGGACATTATCCAGATTGGTTTATTAGTTAATTTTATTGAATTTAAGTTTGGAGATTTCTGCATTAAAAGAGTCATATTTTGAACTGTAAATTGGCTTTATCCCATTTTATTTTTATAAAATTTGACTTAGGATAGTTCTGTATTAAAACGACGAATTAGTTTCTATAAATTTTTAATACAAAAAGGACGCGATGATTTACTATACCTTTTTGGTTTATCAGGGTCTGAGTAATTGTTCTATCAGATGCTCTTATTTAAATATCAATACTGCAATTAGTTATTAATTATACCTTCCACTTGATTCTTTTTTAAATTTTCGCGCTACTGTAATAAAGCTATTAAATAGGAAGGATGTCTCTTTATTTCCGTTTAGGAAGGGCGCCAATATTTCATGTTGACAAAATGTCTAAATCCGGTTCTGCTGCTGATATATTTTATAACCAACGTGATAAATATTAAATATGTAACATGTTTCATAATTAATGTCTCGTTATTTAATTTTTCGAGACGATCTCAAAGCGTAAAAATAACTTTAATGACTTCTTGTTTTTTATTCTACTCTAATTTATTTATTAGGCCTTGGTGTACTTTTAAATACAAAGATTCTTTAAAATATTTGTCACGTAGGTACACATCAGGAAGAATAAAAAGTACGTGTTTATTTTGTTTATGATGTGCTTTAATTTCAGGGACACATACTAAATAACAAACATGTCGATATAAAAGTTCATCTCATCCACGTTTTAATTACACAAATAACGGATTTAATTATTACTGCATTTTCCAGAAAATTCAAATAAATTAACAATAATATTTTATTTTTTTATTGACCAATAATTATTCAAAACTTTCCAAAACATCTTCGAAAACATTTACGTCAGGAAATTTACAGAGATAATTTTGTAATTTTTACAAGTGCAAATAGCTTAAATGTGTTTACTGACGATAATATAATCTATAAACCACTTCTCACAAGGGTCAATTTGATTCGTAAACGGTCGAGATTTTCAAGAACACGATGATATGATTAAATAAAATATAATAATTTCATTTCATTAATTGCCTATTATCATCTTATTTGTTAGAATTATGAATGAGAATACAATTATGGGCGATTAAATTATTATTTTAATTTTAGAGGTGAATTTCAAAAATTATATAAAGTCAACTACCTCAAAAAGAAAAACGTTAATTATATGTTTACTTAATTTTGTGTATACTGAATTAAAGTTACGATGTAAAGAAGAAAATTAGTTATATTTTTTATAATTAATATAAATCGATTTTCATCAAACAAAATTGATGTAACCATTTCAGAAAGTGGAAAAAAAGAGGCAACTTATTTTTATGTTTGGAAACATGGAAAGGAGCCAAAATGATCCAAGCACATCGCAGATCTTTTTAAACTACAAATATTTAATATAATAAAACACGAAAATAATCGACAATCATCTTATGCTACAGTGCTTTAATACTCATCGTGTAATAGTACAAACACAATAACATAATTAGCTTATATACAATATACCCACTACATCTATCTGATGATAACGCTTAATAAAGTAGGAATGAGTTAGCCATTCAAAATTCTTCAACGTACCTAATTGCGCGCACTTGCATTTTTAAATTAATAGTACTTAGTTGCAGTTTAGTGTTTTATACATTGTATATTTTTTAATAAATTCGAGTAATTAATTGAGACGGCAGAATAACACAAAAAAAATATTAGGTAAGTTTATTTTTGTAAAAAAATAATTACTATTTATTATTTAATTTTTATCAGTTTGTAACATCATTGGTAAAAATTGAGTATATCATTAAATAGAACAATATTACACCAAATAAATAATATTAATAATAAAAAATTAAAAAATACCAATAAAACTTTTTAACGCTCATATTAAATACATAAAAAATTAATATTTTTTATTAAACCTAATAATAATGTAATTAAAGAGCAAATAATTCATAATTTTTTTTGTCATTAAAACAATAATAAATACACATTACTTAAGCGTAACGTATGACTTTATTTAAAAGTAATAAACTATAATTTGTGGCTATTTTTTACTTAAAATTCATGGTAAAATACGTTTGAATGTCAAGGAATGTCAAGGTAAAAATATTTTGCATTTGTGGGTATTTTTTGTAAGTATAAAGCAGTCGATGTTTTTACAGAGTAATAAACATAAAATAATTTCGTGACGATTAAATAAATAACATGAAAATAAATTAACAGCATAAACGAATTAGTCTTATTGAGACAATCCATTAAATTGTTCTGTTCATTGATTTTCACCTTATCACAAAATTTTTATTGGATAAGGATTAATCTCCGATTGCAAAATTTACTAATGTAGATTATTACATATTTTACAACCAGTTTAAAATCTAATTTGTTTTTGTGAAAAGCGACGAAAGATGAGCAACGAACGTGATAACGAAGAAAGCAAACATGATAACTTTGAAGAAGGAAAACTATTACCTCAATATTTGGCCGCTTTATCAGGTATGAAAACTACTTTTTTTAATATTGATTAAAAAGAATCACGGAACAAAGTTAAAAAAACAAAATTTATACAAATTTATCTTGCTACTTTTTTCGTAAAAAAATGATTTAATTTCTTGATTCTGAACAAAATGTGACTCATCAGAATTTCCACGTTTTGTAATGGTCTTACAATAAATAATACTATTTTCCTAGAACACTTATTGAAACCACATGAATTTTTGAAAATCCCGCATTTATACGTAAAACTCGGATAAAAACAATTTAAACTCTAATTTTAGTATGCCTTGGGTCAGTGGCGGCCGGAGCAGTATTAGGATGGACTTCAAATATAAGTAAAGAAATGAAGCGGGGGGAATTTAATGATATCGCGGTAGACGATTCGAGTTTGGGTTGGATCGGTTCCTTTGCCAACTTAGGAGCGATGGTAATGTGTTTTCCCATTGGAATCATCTGTGATAAAATCGGAAGAAAATTAGCCATGTTACTTTTAATCATCCCCTTCACCATCGGGTGGTTGATTATAATACTCGCGAATGATATAGCTATGATTTATGCAGGAAGATTTATAACTGGAATGGCGGGTGGTGCCTTTTGCATATCGGCACCAATGTACACGAGTGAAATAGCTCAAAAAGAAATTAGAGGCGCCCTTGGTAGCTATTTTCAGCTTCTTTTAACAGTCGGGATCTTATTTGCATACGTGGTTTCATCCTTTGCAGCTCCTCAAACCTACACAATAATTTGTGCCATAATACCACTAGTCTTTGGAGTAGTTTTTTTCTTCCAACCAGAAACACCAGTGTATCTTCTGAAAAGAGGAAAAGATGTGGAGGCAAGACAATCACTTTTAAGATTGAGAGGAAATAAGTACAATGTTGATAAAGAAATAAGAGAAATTAAGTCGCTCTTGGAAAATGAAGGGAAAACTCAAATTTCACTAAAAGAATCATTTAAGAAAAGAGCTACAAAAATGTCATCGCTAATAGCGTTTGGATTGATGGTTTTTCAACAGCTAAGTGGAGTAAATGCAGTTATATTTTATACAGGGGACATATTTGATTCTGCCGGAATTAGTTTGGATCCTAAAATAGCTACAATCATGGTGGGTGTAATGCAAGTAGTCGCCACCTTCATTTCCTCGCTATTGATTGATAAGCTTGGAAGGAAAGTTTTGTTAATTGGTTCTGATCTAATAATGGGAATTTCTGGTATTGTGCTAGGAGTGTTCTTCTCCCTAAAAGATAGAAAGTTAGTTGATGAAAGTACAATTTCTGACTTAGGATTTTTACCAGTACTTTCTTTATGTGTATTTATAATTGTGTTTTCAATGGGTTTTGGCCCCATACCATGGATGATATCATCAGAAGTGTTTCCACCCGAGATTAAAACTGTGGCAAGCTCAGCTGCTGGTACGTTCAATTGGTTTTTGGCGTTCCTTGTTACGAAATTTTATTTAGACTTGAGCAATGCAGTGGGTGCAGATGTTACTTTTTATATATTCGGTGGAATATCAATTTTAGGTACAGTTTATGTTAAATTTATAGTACCAGAAACTAAGGGAAAGACTTTGGATGAAATTCAAAGAGAATTGAATGGAGAGAAAAATTTATTAAATGGTTTTGAAAATAATACATACAATAACTGATTTAACTAATTGTATTACGCCAGTACAAATGTGATTATATTAATTTATATGCATTGTTAATTTATTTTATACAAAAAATTAACAGTCAATACATGTACAAATACATTTTTTTAATTTTTATATACAACCTAGTGCTTAATTTGGTTTTAACAGATTACATGAAATTATTAAAACAAAAAAAAATAAATTCTAACAATAGACCCAATTTTAAAAATTACAGCCATTTGTAAATAAGTTATTTTTGTATTTATTGTTGAAGTTGAAATAAAAATATGTTCTCAATTATAATTTGCCTACCTTATAATTAGCAATTAATTTAAAGTATTTTATAAAGCCTTACTTTTTTAAGTGTTGTTAAATATATTTCCATAGTTTTCTTACTGTGGTTTATTAAAATAATTTGATGCATTAGGAAACCTATCTGGTGTGAAGTCTTCATTATCCTGAATAGTAGTTTGAACTCGAGTGCGAAGTAGATCTCTATAAGCAGACTGTATATTTAAATCTTCACCAGCTTCTCTGGCTATGCTGTTCATATTTCCAATTTGTGAAAGTCCTGTTGCTGTTACAGCTCGTCTCATACTTTCTGCAATCAATCTTTTGTTATTTTTAACTTTAATTATAACTCTGTTTACATTACCTGCTATTACATGTGGAAGACTTCCTTGTGGCTTATTAGATGCAACAATTTTACGCCTTTTATTAGGCATTCCCGATAAGTAACCATCACTTAAAGGAGATTGTGGATTTTGCCTCCTTTGTCTTTGACTATCCCTTGCAATAATAGGAACCCAATCCTAAAATTATTAATTATAATAATTTTTTGCTTAAAATATTACAAATTAACTTACTGCTGGCACTTGATTATGCCAAGATTCACTACCAATAACAACATTTGGTAAATTTTCAGAACTATCAATTTCCAATGCACTATTAGAACCACTTGCTTCTTCAAGTTCTTCAGCATTATTTGAATCCAACTCCATGGGCTGAAATAAGAAATATACAATTCAATATTATCAATTAAAAAAATTTACTGAAACAATAAGAAATCCAGTTCAATAATATTCATACACAATGACTTAACAAAATAAAATTAATAAATTAAAATTATTCCTTGAATAATTATTTTTACAATACCTAGTATCAATAATAAAATATTTAAATAGGCTATCCTTTGTTATTATTTTTTGATTGGAGTAATTAGACTTTTAGATTACTTAAATTATAAATATACAAACCTCAGTTTCATTAGATGTAACTGAATCTACAGTCCTAACAATGTATCTCTGTAAACATTCCGGAGGAACATTTAAGGTCCTAATAAAAGTTTGTAACTGTGACCTTGTTACTAAAAGTGCCCATTGTTGAATGTCTGGAGAAACACCTTCCATGAACCTTGTCTGGTCAAAAAAAAAATAATTTAATTATTCCAAAAATATAGAGGATAAGTTAAATAGTAGAAACTAACCAGTGTTTGATTTAATACTTCTTCCACACCTCTCTGTCCATTACTGCTTGCATGTAAAATAAGCGCACATATATGGCGGGATGTAAGTTTTAAGCGGTTCACCAAAAGCTTTATTGAATTTAAGTTACGTGATAAAGCATATTGTAAAATTTCCGGCAGTCTTGTACGGATCAACGTTTGCATTGAGCGTACAATATCGATATTATCATGCACAGGTAATGTTGCCTAAAAAATACATTAAAACAAAATAAGAAATCGACATATTTAATAAGCTTTCTTACTAAACTATCTAAAAATGGTTGCATTTCTTCTAATAATCGATTTACTCCTACTTGGATAGAACATTGTTGACCATCCAATATGCGATTTTGAACAAAAGTTCGAATATCATTACGAATTCTATAAAGCGGTAATAAGCAACCTGAATTTAATTGTAGCATATCACTGAAACAAAAATTAAGATAATAAAATTATTGGGAATTAAATAAGTAGAAATGAAGTACCCAATTGTAAATCTTCTTGCTATCAACATTATAAGTTCACTAAAAATGCCTTCTGTTTGTTCAGTACCTTGTTGATCACTAGCTTGAAGTAATTGAGCTATAGTGATTCCAGAATTTAGAGGGGAAATAGTGCTCTGAAATGAAACACAGATAAAAAATTAATATAAATAAATAAAAATTACATACGTTTTGAAATAGAGTTCCGAAATTAGGAATTGAAGAAAATATTGTATTCAAATCAAATATATTATTTGGGTTCATAGGAGTGGAAGTTGTAGGTGCAGTATTTGGACTGCTTGTATTAGTTTGAGTAGCGTTTTGACTTTGAGGTACATTTCTTCTTTGACCTAAGTTCTGAAGCTGATTTAATACTCCTTGGACAATGTTTATCATTGTGTTTCCCCTCATGTTTATTGGATTTGTTGGATTAGCAGAATTTTGGTTACGTCCTGTTGCCTGATTATTATTATTGGTACCTCTTGATGCAGACCTTCTTCTGTGTATTACGTGATGAGAATTACACGGCAAAAACGGATCGAAGCCCTGCATAGTATGTTGAGCTAACTGTACATGTGGTCTTGCTGTACTTCTGGTGTAAGTAGCAGTTGTTGGATTTGTTTGTGTATTTCCACGAGCTTGTGAATTTTGACCTTGCGTCACATTATTAGAAGCTGGAGCAGTTGATGATTCAGTGGGTTGTGCTTCAGTGGTGTTTGGGTTATTTGTAGCTAGATTTACACCAGGTACTGCATGTACTAAATGACTGGCCATTTGTACCAACGATTGTAATAATTCAGGAGATGGGTGGCGCAAACCTGAATACAAAAATATTAATGGTACTTTGTGATGCATAAATTAATTTAACCTACCTTCACCTTGATTATTGCCAAGTAAAGTTGTTTCAAGTGAATCAATTGTTATGGTTTCAGGTGTTACCTCCATAAAGAACTCAAGATTAGGATCCATATTACTATTGAAATTAACTGAACGTGTTGAATTAGAAGCATTGGTGGTATTCGTAGATGTTCCATTTGGAGGATTGTTGGGAGCTGGCCTATTAAGGTAAGTTCTAATGGGCCTTGAAGATCTAACACCTATTGGTATGGAATGTACTTGCACTCCTGTTGATACTAAAGGAAATGATAAAACATTTGGATTTGATGTTTGTCTCGGAGCCGTATTAGAAGATTCTGTGGTTGATGTTGAAACATTGGTGGTGGATGTTGTTGAAGTATTACTTTGTGTTGTCGGAGCTTGGGAATTGCTTACAGTTTCATTGGAGAAATTTATTTGCGCCTAAAATATTTAATTTATTAATGTTTTTCTTAAATAAATTTAGGTTAATTCAGCTTTAAACAGAATCTACCTAATTTTTAATTTAACCTGTATAGGAAATCCGGCTTGAAGTACTGCCGAATGCTGGATTAATATGGGTCTACATAATAATGGCCTGGTGGGTGGCATACGAACTCTAATTATTATATCACTCAATGAATGGTATGCATGTCCTAAATAATGGAATACTTCAGAAACTCTATTCATCATAATTTGTGTCCTTCTTGCATCCTAATTTGTAATAAACAGCTGCAATTATTTATAAAATAAAAAAATGTTTATAACTACCTCTTGATTAACCACTGGATCATCTCGCATAAATGTTTGATACCTTTCCAAAAATGGCGCAAATCGCCTTTGAAGCCTTCCTAAGGTTTCTAAAAGATCTGACATTTCTGATGTTCGTGAAGCATTACTAAATTAATAATTTTAATTAAAATTCATTCAAAAATAATAGAAATTTTTTTGGCATACTCAGCTAGATTATTGGTGCCATCATTAGAAGTGGAGGCGGGTCTTCCATCAGATGTTAAATCTTCAGTAGAGGTTGAGATTGGTGATAAACCTTCTGGGGTCGAAGAAGCTGAATTGTGTGACTCTGATTCATCATTTGCTGGTTGAGCATTGCTTTGTTCAACTGGTGGTGGTTCTGAAGATTCATTTTGTGTACTGTTTGGTGATCTAAATTATATATTTTTACTTAGGACTTATAGATTAAGTATTATATTTAAGTCTTACAAAGTTCCACCTGCATTCATAATTGAATTCTGGACAGCATTAAGAACATATGCCTCATCAAGCGCTGCATTGGGAGCAGATGGTACAATAACTCTAGCTTCAAAAACAGGTGTTACTTCTTCCTGAGGTTCCTCGGGTACTGTTATGTCGGATGCTCTAGCAGTTGGATTTTCCAAAAGTTGAATAATGTGCTCAGCTCTTCTCAACATTCTTCGAGCTACATTCAATCTACTAGCAGCTAAACTTCGAGAGGGAGGTGGTGGAAGTAGACTTTGTGGTTCAATTGGAATCGACATTGAACCAACATACATCGCATTTCCTCCAATAACACGATGTTGTGTTGGTGGAGGAGAAGCAGCATTTCGCTCATTTGGAGTTTCTGATGGTGGAGCTCTTTGAACAAGATGAATTACTTTTCCGTCAACATCTAAAACAAAACATTTTGTCCCAATTGCATTATTTTTCTCTTAAAAATAGACGATTCATTTATATCATTTTTCCGAATTAAAGAGACACATCAATAAAAAACAAAATTATAATGCTCTTGTTGGTTTAGTTTTAATGTTCTTTAATTTATGTACTTGCTATTATAAATTCAAAAGTTTCTTCCTTTTGATTTTAAACGCTAAATATGATTTTTTATTTTGTTGTCTAGCAAGCAAAAGGAACTAAGTCAAAAAATTGGATTTGCATAATTTGAATTTTAAAGCTTGAAAGTATTTGAAAAAGTGGTTTTTTAAATGAGTTGCATAGTCGGTGCATAGTTCTAAGGTACTATCCGATTAATCTAGACTACTAATTAAAACTAATTCTTTTTTACAATAGTACATATTAAACCAAAATATATTATCTCTTTTTGATGTTTTGTATTAAATTTAAAACATAAATATTGCATTATAACATCGTTATAGGTTTTTGAAATTTCTTTGCACTAAATAAATATAAAACAAAAATATACGAAAAAAAAAAAGGAAAAAAGATATCTGAAAACCGATTTCGCTTTATGGGTTGGTATGGCCGTACTTTCTCTTTGAAATCGACAAAAATTTACATTGAAATCGCCCAAATTACACCGGCTATCCTCTTAATGAAGAGTGCCTATTAGGATGAATACAAATTTTAGCTACCTCGATTAATCTGGAACTCATATAATCAAGAATCTACTATAAATGATTTCATGTATGGTAGTCATTATCTGATGGGCGAGGCCTAGCTTTTTTGTAATTATTAAACTTAAAAACCTATACTATATTTATGTATATTAATATTAAGGTCAGTAAACTGTACAAATCAGTCGAGTATTAATTATTACAACTAGTTTTAAACAATTACCCAAATCCGCTAGCTTTGTATCATTGTCTAACACTCTTCCGCAGAAAATTAGTCGCTGAGTTTCTGGTGGTATAGTCACAGTCGGGGCTATCTTTTCCTTGAATTGGGATACGGTTAACTGCAATTATAACGAATTAAACATGGGTAATTATTAGGAATTAACTGTAACTTACTTGATCATCCACTTCAAACGGGTGATTTTGTGAATTTAACGTTCTGACAGTTACCTTAATCATATTGAGAGAAGTTTTAGATCCCTGAAAGAAAGTACGTATGTATTGAAAGCACTTAACTAAATCATTTAGTACTTCTATATAAAAATTACTGATACATACAACTCACTAGTGAATCATAAATTATCTTCTCAAAATTTTGTCGTTGGAAATATTAGTATTCACACGCAAAATGTAAACTTACAACACATTAAAATTCTGTAACATAAATTTTCGTAAAAATAGATGAACACTGGAAATCTCGGCCTGCTTATCAAATAATTTTATATTTTTCCAGAAGCGTTTACAACTTACAAAATGGCCAACAACTGTCAAGTCGAAATGGTAACTCGGCAACTGTCAAGACCATTGAAGCAGAGAAGTTAAAAGTTGTCTGTGGTATATTTATAGCTTTCCATTTTGTAAGAGCATTAACTTCCTTTTATTTAAATAATTTATTGATTGTTTTATAATAATAATTTTACATATTTATTCTCTAGCAGTTTCCACGTTAGTGCTAATTTGTTAAAAAAACAGTAATTTCTATATTTAACTTTATTTAAAAACGGCAACATTGTTTTTATTAAGTTCTTAATGTTGGCATTTCCTAAGGAAATTCAAATTATAAATATTAGGCTTTGTAAATATTATGGGTTGTTTTAAGTTAAAAGGAAGAGTTTTAGTATAAATTTAAGTACAACCCACATTGATGCTTTTTTATCTAAAATTGTTAATTTGATAAGAAACTATCCATTAAATAAACTTCTTCGGAACTCTATTTATTTAAAATTTCAATTATTTTAACAAATATAAGGTAAAATAATTAATTAAAACAAAAAGTAGTACGAACATTAAAATATCAAACAAATAAATTATCTGTTATCTAAATTCTAAATAAACCAGACAACAATAATCTATAAATCTTATTTTTCATATAAACAATTTAATGAAAGGTAATATCTTAAGAAAACAATCATTTATCGCTGGTTAATAATTCGTTTAATAAAACCAAAACATATTTTTATGAATACTGAATACCTAGAATAAATTTACAGAGATATGAAACAATAAGTGACTAATAAAAATGCCGTAAATATGAATCACTTCCGTTAATTTAAAGATATTTGATCGATAAAATGTATCATTTTTCTCTCCATAAATAAATTTGATATGGGATATTAAATAAATAGACTAAAAACTTACAAAATTTTTTATAAAAACAAAGATAATAAATATAAAATCAACAAAATTAAGAAAATATAATACAGTTTCTCCTAAATCATAATTAAAATAAGTTAATAAAATTCTTCAGTTGTGTCTAATTCAGGATACATTTCAGATATGACTATATCAATCAGATTATAAGCTAGCTGCTTATTATACAAAGGATTTTGTAAAATATTAAAAAGCTTAGTGGCCCCTGTTTTAAGATTATTACCCATTATTGCGTCTACAAAATTTGGTATGGTTTTATTCAACTCATACAATGCATCTTCTTGCCGCTTTAGAAGCTCTTCTGGTGTTGCTGGTTTGCTTTTTTGAAAAATCAGTTCTAAAAAATTCTTCTTTAATATTTAAATAATTGTAATAAGTTAATTTATTTTACCTTCCAATTCTTTTATTAAGAAAGCTAAAGTTGGTTGAGATAATGCAGATCTTAATTTTTTTTCCACATAGGTCTTTACTAATGATTCAACTGCTTGTTGTGCTATACTACAAATTGCAACATACAACTTTAAAGCAGGAAAAGGTATTTTAAAAATATGCTTCACTAAAAAAAATTTCATTAGTCGATGCAAGGATTAATTTTAGTAAATTACATAAGTAAAATGTCGCTTCAGTGATTCCATTAGGATTTATAGAACTTGAAGAACTTTCTTGTTCCATTTTATATGGGATATTAAAGTTATTATTAAATACATTATTTTTTAAAGTTTTTGGTTGAATATTTATTTCTTTCAGTTGACTCACTTCTTCACTTACTTCAGCCCACTCAAATTTTCTACAAATAGAAAAATTAAACCTTGAGAATTTTTTATATATTTTTTTCTTACGGTAATTTCTGATGACCAATTGAATGAAGGAAAGTATTCATGAAAGAATCAAGATGCTGGCCTTTTTCTTTACGTAACTTCAAAGAAACCGACTGGTAAATATTTTCTAAATCTACTATAGGAAAAGACGATGTAGTAACTATTGTAAAATCTTCTGGAGATGTTAGGAATGTATATAATAAATCACTTCCTTTCAATAAAGGTTTTTGTAGTAGACGCCGTAAGAAGTCTTCATACTTTAAACGTCTCATATCTACAGACATTGTTGCTCTACAATAATTGATAAATTTAAATTTGGCTAATTGTAGTATTTTATTGCAATTTAATTTACCTGCGTGATGGTAATGGTGAATTGCATATTTCATTTTCCCCATGAAATTCAATAAGCTTCATCTTTAATGTGTAAAAATCTTGATCACGCCGTCTCACAATCCAAGTTTCATTTTCAATATTTACTTCCGCCATTTCAACATTAACATTAAAAGTAAGGATTGTTTTTGATCCGAGCTAATAATAAATTTGTTCAGTACATTAATAAATTATGCTTATAATTGGTTTATACCTGGTGTGTGTCCACAATTGGGATAGTAATTCGCCAAGAACTCATATCACGGTTTATACTAATAGTTTCATTCAGAAATATATCATCAACTGATGTAGGATCACTTTCGATCACCTTAGATATGTGAGGGTACATGGAACCTTCGATAGGTTTAGTTTGTAAAGCTCCTTTAATTCGACCTATGCCACTGCTAAATTTTGAAACTGGGCCTGGATAATTATTATCAAACCTTTTAAGTCTAAAAGTTTATGATATTAATTGCATTGTTTATAAAAATTCTTATTTGATTAATAGTTTACCTGACTTTCAAGGGTGAAACTAAGTTATTTATAAGGCTAGCATGTAAATATCAATTATTAATTAATTAAATAAGATTTTTTTATTCATCTAGCTTAAAACCATAGTTGTTAATTATATTTTTTACAAGCAATACCAAAATTATTTGAACTAGATCTACCAAAGACGCATTGTATTTTTTTATGAGATAAGAACCATAAATAAATATTAGAAATTAAAAATAAAAAATAAATTATTTTTTTTGTTTAAAATATGGTATGTTGAAGAATATTTTTTATTATCTGGTATGGAAGTCCAATAAAATTGCTGATTTTCCAGCCTTAATAAGAGGATAGTCAGTAAATTTAAGCGTTGATTTTAAAATTTGCTTCATATTAGCGAATATTCAAAAATTTTCGAATTTCTTAAAAATTACAGACTGCGTTTATAGGTTTTGGCCTGCTGATTACTGTGAAATAAAAATTTTTGCTCTGCGACCAGTAATTTAGAAATTACTGCCATTTTAGTAATATGTTTTCTTCAGCTGGTTTCTTCCTCATGTGTTGTAGTTCTGCTTATCTTTGTTTTGAGGGTAATTTTCATGGTATACATTGACCCGGTCTTCGTAGCAACCAAACTCCAGGCAATAGGTATCCGGGGAAGAGTACTAAACCTGATACTCTCTTTTCTAACATCCAGAAGGTTTTATGTCGAAGCAAATGGGAAGCGGTCCGAAATACAGAACATGGAGAATGCAGTAGCACAAGGATCCATCCTGGGACCATTAATTTTTCTAATATATATGAACGACCTATCTAGATTCATTAGTGAAGGGTTCTTGGTAAATTTCGCTGACGATACATCCATTATACTCTGCAAACACTCCGGAAGAACTACGAAAATGGTATCAAATGCTAATACCCAAATTTCAAATAGGTGCGACCATAATAAACTGCTACTCAACTCTAACAAAACTGTCTTAAAGCAATTCTATAATAGGAAACCTCCAGCTGACCCAATTGACAATACAGAAGTGAGTACTAAATTCTTAGGTACCTTAATCGATGAAACACTGAAATGGAATGTGCAGATCGAGGCTGTGGCAGCCAGATTAAACAGAAGACTCTTTCAACTGTCTACTATGCTCTAGCCTATTCTCACATCTCATTTAATATAACAACCTGGGGTAACTCCTGTAATATAAACAGGATTCTAATAATTCAGAAGAGGATTGTCTGCACTGTGTCCAACTTAGGCTACAGAGAATCCTGCCGTGATACATTTAAACCTCAAAAAATTTTAAGAATTGTGACCATATACAGGGTGTCCCATTTGACGTTGGACTGTATGGGTATCTTTGTTATTATTGGAGATAAGAAGTCGGTTAAATGGACAAAGTGGTAGAGATTTTTTATATCGCATCGTTCCAACGCTATCTTGAAAAAACAAGAAAATGCGATTTTTAAAATATGGCTATAGCTTCTATATTTTCTGTGGTACCAAAAAAGTTTTTTGACATAATACAGACAATTTTTTGTGTACAATGCAGTAAAACAAATGAATATTTTTTTTTCGCTAACGGATTGACCGGAAATGAACCAAACTTATTTTTTTTCTTAGAGCAGCCATATTGGATTTACACATATTCGGAATCAGTATTTTTTTCTGAGTAATTTGGTATACCATAAGTCATTTAAAAAAAATAAATTTATTTGATTTTACAAAGTAACATTAGACTTTAAGAGATGTAAATTGTCAATAATATAAATGTAACTATTTAAAATATTAAATGTAAAATAAATCTTAACGCAGTTTACATCTATTCAAGGCCATTTTTGGTAAGTAAAATAAAATTATTTCTATTTTTCTTAAAATATTACATATGAGCCTTAAGCTGCTCATACACTAGCGTTTTATGAGCATTTCAACACATTTTTTCTTGTCGGACTGGCACCGACCCGGTCCGCCGAAATTTCAGTATAAGCGGGCGAAAGAGGATCGCCCGCTTCGACCCACCGTAGGCCTCTACAGTGTAAGAGCTCCGATAAGAAATGTGTTGAAACTTTCGCGCCGACCCGCCACGTTCAAAAAACGCTAGTGTATGAGCAGCCTAAGGCTCCTCATACACTGGCGTTTTTTGAGCGGAGCGGAGTAGGTCGGGTCGTTTTTTCCGCTGCAAAACTAGCTCGTACACTGAGCGTTTTTGCAGCGTGTTGAGGTGCTAGATGCATCATGCGAAGCTAAATCAGAAATGGACCAAGTTCCGTATCAAGCATTTTTGGAGCGGATTTCGTCCGCTAGTGTATGAGCACTGGTAAGAAGAAAGAAGCATGTGTTGAAACATTTGTGGGTATTCCGTTTCGCCCGCTTCAGTGTACGAGCTCCGATAAGAAATAATGTGTTGAAACTTTTCCGCGTCGACCCGCTCTGCTCAAAAAAGCTAGTGTATGAGCAGGTTAAAAGTTGCCTAATTCTTTTTTACAAGAGCAGCCTAAGGCGTTTTTTGAGCGTGGCGGGTCGGCGCGGAAAATATAAAAGTATCGAACGCAAAAATGTCGTATCGGCGATGTGTAAACTCGCAGAACGCAAAAATCAATTTGGGCAACGGACAACTGCTTAATTTAATAAATTTTTACTGATAATAGGTTGGGATAGGTTGACATGTTTGCTTTCTGCGAGTTTACGGATCGCCGATTCGACATTTTTACATTCGAAGTTTTTACGGTCGACGCTATTGTAGTAGATGTTTTTACAGATTTACGATTTGCGATTCGACAATTTTACGTTCGACATTTTTGCGTTCTGCGAATTTACGGATTTGCGATTCGACAATATGTTATGACTGTATATTTTTTAAATTTTTTTCAATTAAAAGCGCTTAGTTTTTAAGTATACTATCTTTGATGCTCCCCTAAAATTGTTTGATGTAGCCCTCGATGTAGCCTACAAACAATAAATGTACAAAAAACCATTGCGGCAATCCTTTTTAATACACTAAAAAATAAAATTAAAAAAAAACTTGTGTGGAAAATCTATTATAACAAAAAATGCAAGTATCAACCAGATTCAACTTTATAGATTTAATGACTATCCTCTTAATAAAAAATTGGTGATTTAGTTTGAAGGGACGAAGGGAGATTAAAACTAAAATTAGGATAAATACAATATTTCCCTACCTTTGCGTTGAAGCTTTTGAATAACTTGATGTAACTTTGCTTCCACAAACATGAATGAAAAACTAAAAATTAATAAATTTAAATAATTATAGATTATTGGTTTAATATTCTTACTTCCTTGCTGTGGTAAAACTGGGGCATCCACTTATTTTCTAAGGCATTATAAACATTGTCATAAGCTTTTATCAACAAGTCTGATGTTTGTAATTTTGCCACATTGTAAACACCTTCTTCCAAAACAGAATTCAAGCTCGAATAAATATTTTCTGAACATTCAATAAAATCTACACTACCACTATCGAAATATATTTTATAAATATTTAGAGCTTCAGTATGTAAATTTTCTAGCTGTTTTTTTGTTAAATCTGGAGTAAGTAGTTTACAATTAAAAGATTCTAGAAAATAAAACAAATCAATCATATGTAATTAAATTGATTTAAATTTACCTATGTCAAGACAAAAATTTAATAAATGCACTGATCCTTCTTGTTTTAAAAATTGCATAAAAGCGTAGAGAAGTTGAGGGTTTTTTAAAATTGTTTTTAAATCAGAAGATAAAGCAGAATTACCATATTCGTGTTTTGAAAAATTTAATAAAAACTCTACTGTTTCTTTATTTTCGATGCTATTAATTCTTGATTTGGATTTATATGTTGTTGCTAATATTACTAGAGTATTAATTGTATTAGGATCAGCTAAAACATCCATTAAAGGTAATAAAACCCATCCACTTATAATTTCTCGCATTAGAATCAAAAAGTTTCTAAAATAAGAAATTTTTTATAAACATTTTTTTAGTAAATTAATAAACATACCTGCATTTTAAATTTTCTGGAGATAACAGCCGTTCAAGTAAAGATGATGAAAGATTTTTTAGGTACAGTATTTCATTATTTCGACTACTGGCTGCAACATGTAATCTTTTCCCCAAAAATTCTACAGCAACTTGATTTATGTGAACATTTTTTAACTCAGCGATTTGCATCATACACAGGTAATCATCAACATGTTTTATAGCACAGGGCACTAATTTACTCGTAATTATTTGACCTACGTCTAATTGTAAAAATCGAGCCACTGCAGAAGCTAATGCATATCGCAATGAGTTTCGTATTTCATTTATAAAAGATTTATCAGGTGTGTAATGTTCATACCAAGATGTAATAAACTGATTTAAAATTCTATCAAAAAACTGCAATCAAAAAAGTTGTTTTTAGTAATAGTACAGTAAAATTAGGTTTGAATAAGGAAAAAATTGCGGAGTTAATGAAACTCGGCTTATTTGTAGCTTAAATCATGTACATTTAGGATCTAATGATTCCCCAGTTTTGGGATACCTGTTTCTGGTGTTATAGGGGGGTGCGAAATGGTTTCTTCCAAATATCTCGGTTTCTATCAATCCTACGATAAATTATTCATTATCAGTCTTGTAAAGCATTAAATTTCCTACAACTTTGTCCGAAAGTTTTTTTTGTAGGGTGAACTAATTTTTAGTTAAAGTTGCGCGAATGTCCTATACATACTACAGATGAAAGAAAATAGGGTTTGAAACAGGGAAGGTACTTTTCTTCGTAGAGAGTTGAAATTTTCTATGTGTACGGAGGAGACATTTTTAAGAAAAAGTTTCAATGTCCCATTTTGATCGGACAGCCCCGATAAAAGTTATTACGCCCCGAAAGAAAAATCGAATTCATCCCCTCAGTGTCCGAAATTCACCCCGAATCGCATCAAATTTTAGTATGTTATGGAGGACCCAATTCTGAAGACGGTGGTTTTGACCCGCCCGGACCTATCAATTAAGGGGGCGGAGATACGACCCCTTTTGTATTTTTATACGGAATTCGGAAATTTTCTGCAAGGAGCCACGAAAAAGGTAGCTTTTTTCGTCAGATTTTAGAAATTCAAATTTAAAATTTTTCAAAGCATTCTAACACTGAAGAAAATTTCCAAAGTCCTTCGATTTTTCTTACTTTTTTTCTGGTTTTCGCCGGCGTCAACTTTAAACAATCGCCGTCCCGTCCGGGTTAAAGGGTAGTGACGAAATTTGGCTCCTTTTATTCTCACATCCTGGGGATAGACCGTGGCCATTTTTAAGTCTCCAAGCGCAACCGTGTGGCGCCCCGGCACCGAGACGCAAAGTGTACAAATTTAGCGTTTTTTTGTGCGGCAAAAGTGCTCAAAATGTACCCCTTATATTTGAGGATCGGCAGGTGCAAAAAATAGCGGGTTTTTGATTTAAAAAGTTATTATGGACATTTTGACCCCTTTTTTGATAAAAATGAAGATACGTTCGATTTTTTTCTGAAGCAAAGGGAGAAAATTTAGAGGTGTCGATTTTTTTTTTATTATAAATATTAATGTAATAAGCAAAAAAAAAATATCGCACCATAATATCCAACCCCTATCAAAAGTTACGAATTTTTAAAGTCCGCGTCGAAAAAGCAAAAAAAAACGAAATGTAAAAATTTAACTTTTGATAGGGGTTGGATATTATGGTGCGATATTTTTTATTTTGCTTATTACATTATGCTGTATTAAAACAACGTGTCAGCAGCTATTTGGATGAATTGGAGAAAAATCCTCCGTTTTATTACCGAGGAATGTGTTAATCTCACTCATCGTCCAAATTGCCGAATCATGAACTGATCCAGGGTATTGTGGATTCATATTCAAATTTTTTAAATCAGAATCACATATAATTTGTATGTTTATACTGTAGAACGATTTTCTATTAATAAATAAATTTCCTGGGTAATTTGCATCATTAGCTGGTGGAGGAACTATTGCAATGTGAGTACCATCGATGCACCCAATTATTCCTGAAAACTGATACTTTTCGAAAAATCCCTGTTTCACTCTAGGAATATTTTGTAAAGTAGTGGGAAATTTAATATAGTTATTCGCCAGGTGCTCGTTTATTACATTTGTTACTTCAGATATAGATCTACTCACTGAAGCCTGAGATAATTCACATTGGTAGTCTACTTCTACACTTTTTTGATAACTGCCATGGCCAAAAAAATGCATAGCGGTAACAAATTTTATAACAGGTGGAATTTTCGTTCTTCTTTTTGTCGGTTGTAAATAAGGTTGAATCTCATTAAATAATTGAAAATACAGATATCTGGGGAGTCGTCTATACAGTTGACGAAAAATATTCTCTGGTAATTCAAAAGGATTTGAATTATCCCTCATTTGCCTTTTCAAATTTCTAGATTCATCTCTAAAGAAAATATTAAATTTTTTTAATTTAAGGTAAAGCCACAAAAAAGAAATAAACTTAATCTTTAATTACTACCTATTTATAGTAAAAGTATATTTTTTTAGATATTATTACCGTCTTTGTAGTTCTTCTGCTAATAAAAGAAGTGCATATTCCATTGTGTTATATTTGTTTATAGAAAAAAAATAGATTTAAATTTTCAAAACGTTAGCAAACGATAACTTCCAGTCTGACGTTGAATAATTATAGATGAACGATTGTATCGTTCATAAACGAGAAAAAATTTTTAGAGAATAGCGAAACCTTTAAAATAACGATTATCATTCAGTAACGAGTTGTTCACTTGTCGTTAAGAGTTAGCGAATAAGGGGGTAAATGTACATAATTTAAGTTACAAATAAGCCGAGTTTCATTAACTCCGCAATTTTTTCCTTATTCAGGCTGTTTTTGTGCTAATTTTACTGTACTATAAGTAGATAACATTAATGCAACATGAAACAATGTGATGATGATACCCAAAAGTAAAAAACTTACGTTTTCAAGAGCATCGTTGAGTTGTTTATCTATATGCAAACTTTTCCAAGGAGTCTTGTTATTATATAAATGTCTTTTACAGTTAGGGCCAGTACATATAGAACAAGTTTTACTTTTTACTTTATTTTCCGGAGAAAAATGTCCTTTACATGCGTTTGCTAGTTGATTTAAGTGTAGTGATAATTGTTTTTCATATTTTAAAAGAATGCCTATTGTAACAAAACCCAGTTGGAAGGAAAATAACAAGATTATAGCTGAAAAGGAACTGAAAAGGGGAGTATTTTATCACATAGAGTTGTATTTTCTCATGTTTACTTACCTAAAAAATATCGCTATGAAACTAATTATTGTAAATAACACAAGAAAGAGTAATCGGCATGCTTTATCTTCTTTGATATTTAGCCATATTTCTATAATTTCTTTTAAATTCATTTTAAAACATTTTTATAAGGATTATTAAAAATAATCAAAACATGTCAGCTATCAGCTGATATCTGTCAATTCAAATTAAATGTCAACAAAAGAGCTGCTTTCAATTTAACTTTATAGCGCGATCTATTGGATACTTAAAAAATATTTAAGTTGAGGATATTCTCGTGAGACGTCGCAGTATCCGATAAACCAGAAATTAAAAATTCTGGGGCTTAAAAATATTTTACAGGGTGAACTAAAATGATTCAAATTTCCCACCTAAAAATCTGGGGAATTTGTTTGCTTCAAGTTCATAGTAACACAAAATCATGTCAAAACCAAAACAAAGTAACTAGATTTCACAAAAGCAGAAGCGTAGGTGTAACTTTTACCGTTGTGTCAAAAATTCAGATTTTAGAATTTCGTTACTGTAACCAACCTGTGTATTTGGTTGCTTACATATCAAACCACAATCGTTTTAGCTCACCCTGTATATTTTTTTTAAATTGGGATAACTGCGCAGTTGCACATGGTTGCACATTTTCCATTTAAACCTTAACTGACTTTTTAGATATCCATAGATAACTATAATAATATGCTAACTCAGGCCGCGTTCCAGTAATGAACACTAAAGCCCACGACCACGATCGCAAAATTTTCCCGTTCCACTAGCTCAAAAGGTCACCATTCAACAAACAACCACAGAAACCCACGAATAAATACGGTCGTTGTGAGCTTCTTGCGGTCGCCATCGATGCACAAAAGAAAAAATCGCGGTCTTATGTAGAACGACTTTGCGGTCGTCGTGGGCTTTAGTGTTCATTACTGGAACGTGCCCTCAATAGTACCTTTAATGGCCGATCTCACCGACACGACTTAGGCCCCTAAGTAGTACTTAAATTTTGAATTGACAGATTTTGCATTGTATTCCTGTCAATTTAGACATTAAACTAGTTCTTAAATTTTAAGTCGTGTCGGTGAGATCGGCCATTAATAACGTAAAAGCGCCCTTTGGTTTTTGGGGCCAAGTATTTTTAGGGCGCGTTCCACTAAAGACTCGCAATGCTCATGACGACCGCAAAGTCGTTCCACATAAGACCGCGGTTGTTTCTTTCGTGCATAAAAACGTCATCAATGGCGACCGCAAGAAGCTCACATCGACCGTATTTATTCCTGGGCTTCTATGGTCGTTGTTGAATGGGGACGTTTTGAACTAATTAAACGGGAAAATTTTGCGGTCGTGACCGTGGGCTTTAGTATTCATTAGTGGAACGCGTCCTTAGACGCGCGGGAATTTTGAATCTGCCTTTTTATGTTTGTATGTTGTAGTTTTATTATTTTATAAACATGCATCTTTAAGTTGAAAGGTTAATTTTTAAATTTTCATACCAATTTATTACTTAAACTCTAATTAAAGATACATATTTACAAAACTACCCTATTTGTAGAATATAACATATAAACAAAATTTTATATTTAAACATTTTATTTAAAAATTAAAAATCGTATAGTTACATACAAACTGAAAATCAGTAAAACAGATTTAAAGTAGATTTTAGATGTTATAAAAGTAAAAGTATGGATCTAGCCAAAAACATATTACAAAATACAAATTTTAAAATTTTACGTCTTTTGAAAATCCAAATTCATTCTCCTAGGATTTATCCAGAAAACCTTACAATGTCTCACTTAGACGAAGCAAGGACAATTTTATGAACCCAGTTTAAAAGTATTCTTGAAAATATAATATTTTAAAAATGTGAGATGTAAGCATAGGATCTAAGTAGAAAAAGTAAACATACCTATAGAATCTCGAATTAATAAATATTTGCTGAAAATCCAACAGTAACAGTAACAAGACCTTTTTAAACTGCGAAAAGTATAATTTCTCTAAAAAAACATGAAACTGGTGCATTTTGAATGCTAACTATCACTTAATTATCAATTCTGACAACAAAAAAATGGTTCGCCAAGTTGATTTTGTCTTTAATTTCATGAGGCGCCATCTATACTTTTGGGGCCAAGTTTTTTTGTGTTATCAAAATTTAGCATTGAGTTTACATTCTATATAAATTATATTATCTATGTAGATATCAGAAAGTCAATGAAAAATCTATCAGTTATTTAAATATTAAGAGCTACTTACAACATTATAACTGAAATAAATATTTAAAATCTCAAAAATAAAAAGAAAGATTAGCCGGGGTAAGTGCATATAATGGGAAAATGATCATTTAGCACTGGTATCTTTAAAGAAAAAGGTTAAGAGGATAGAGGATACTCGGTGAAATCTGTAACTCTGCATTTCGCCCGCAAAAGTACTTCTAAGCAATAATTTGGTCACATCTTTATAAATATTAATTAATTTCAAACTATATCATTAAAATGATACATATAACTAGATCGTTAAAAATTTGAAAAAAAATATTAACTTCGCTAAAAAGGTCTAAAAAATAGCACATTTCAGGATTTTTATTTTACAATTTTGAGTAAAAAAATAGAAAAAGTGTCTTCTATCGTACTAACATAATAAACGTTCTTTCTAATGCATACTGCAATTAAAAGTTTTTATTTTGCTCATTTAGTAATCTTACTAAATGGTTTGAAAAATCACCACTTTTCAATACTTTTGCGGGCGAAATGCGGAGTAACACATTTCACCAAGTATCCTCTTAATAACTTGATAGTTGAAGTGTAATGTCTAGGGCAAGGGGCAACTACGACGCCACGTTTCTGGCTAAACTTATGGAGATGAGTATCAGTCGGGGAGTATCTGTTTCTTTCTATTTATGTTTTTTCTCTGTCGCACTCCACTGCAGAAGTCAGTAATGTATTTCAAATTTCTTGCAACACGATTTGCTTATTTTAAATTTGCCGCTCAAACACTCTTTGTTTTCCGAATCATTCCGAATTATAAGGGGGTTCGGTTGTCCCCAAAGATTTCTAACCTATACTATCTAGATAGCCGACGCGCGTTTAAACGCTGCTCAGAAGTCGGTCATAAAATTTGCGCCTACTGGGGTAATTGGGACCTCCTAACTATTCGGAATGATTTGGAAACCGACGCGATCTTTGAACGGGAATTTAAAATAAGCCAATCGTGTTACAACTGAATTTGACTAGTGCGGTACTTTACTGACTAGTGCAGTGGAGTGCAACAGAGTAAAAACATAAATAGAAAGAAACAGAGATACCCCCTAAGCTCTCCATAAGTTTAGCCAGAAAGATGGCCTCGTAGTTGCCCCTTGGTTATCGCCAGTGCTGGAAAACCCTGAAAATTTTCGAAGGGTTTGTTTCTGGGTTCGGTTCCATTAAAAAAAATGAAAGGGTTCGGTTCCATTAGAAAAAATGAAAGGGTTCGTACACTATAAGAAAAATAAAAACATCAGGCATCGCACAATAAAAAGAAAACGCGCACGTGCGAGCTGAATCAAAATAAAATTTTAGACCGAAAATAAAGTGGTCAATAGTCGATGTGATATAACAACTGGAACCCCAAAACCCAATATTTTTTAAAAGGTTCCGGTTTCGGTTCAGGTTCCGAAAATTTTAGATTAAGGGTTAGGGTTCCGGTTCGGGTTCCGAAAATTTTAGATTAAGGGTTAGGGTTCCGTTTCCGGTTTTCAATTTTTGACGGGGTTCTCGGGGTTGCAGGGTTCGGTTCCGGTTCGGTTTTCCAGCACTGGTTTACCCCAGTAGGCGCAAATTTTATGACCGACTTCTGAGCAGCGCCAGCGTTTGAATGTGCATCGTGTATCTACAGGGTGTCCCTGAATAAGTAAAATTCGACCTGTCACGACATTTTTACAATTAATTTTTTTTTGAGAGTTATTTAGGGTGGGTCCTTTTAAAATGAACACCCTGTATAGTGGTTTACGTGCGCCAACATATACGCTAGTTTAACAATATTTCTATATAATTTTTTTCATAGAAGATTTTAAAGTCATTGATCTAAATTTTTACGGATGAAAAAAAAAATCGAAAATGTACGAAAAAAATATTATGACCTAAAAGTATCTTAACTTTTGATCCCTCTAATTAACTGAGCACAAGGTTGTAGAATTTAAATATCCACTTAATTATTGTAGTCTAAAGAATTAAGTTTATAAATCAGAAAAAAAATTGAAAATCTTTCAGAGGAAATTATAAATATACTGACGCACGTAATGTGCGATTTCATGATTTTTCATAAGTTTTCCTCCCAAACTCGCGGGCCCTCTAGCGATTCGAATTAATTATTGGTGATTCGTTTGCTGGAAAAAAATGAGACACCCTGTATATACTACTTTAGAATAAACAATTAAACTTGATGATGATCCTGAATTATGTATTTAAATTGAAAAATTAAAAGATTCTTTTTAAATCCATGTTTATTATTCTTTATTGTGGCATGTTTCGCCTCATCGGCATCTTCAGACATCAAAAAGAAGTAATTTAAAATTGCAAAACTATAAATTCTAAAATATATTATTAATAAAAATGAAAATACTTACATTAGGGTAATTTAATTAAGACAAAATATATGAAGAAAAAATGCTTTTCTAAAAGGATGTGGCTATTTGCACATACAGTATGTACGAATAATTGGCTATTTGCACATACAGTATGTACGAATAAATGGCTATTTGCACATACAGTATGTACGAATAAATGGCTATTTGCACATACAGTATGTATGAATAAATGGCTATTTGCACATACAGTATGTACGAATAAATGGCTATTTGCACATACAGTATGCATGAATATATGAGCATTCAATTATTAGTTGGCTTAGATTATTTTTGTTAATGATTTTTTTTAATCGAAAAAATATGTTGCCATTTGAAAAAGAAAAGTTGCCTCCTCCTCCTCTGATGTTTTTAAAAATAAAATTAATCTTTTATTAGCTGATAGTAGTATTCTTCAAACCATTTAATTTGACGTATCACTTATTAAAATCGGATAAGAAATAATGAAGCTACATCGTTGGCCGTTTTTTGTGCACCCCTCTGTATATATGTTTTAATTTTATATTATTGAAAAAATAGTGAATAAATTTTTTTATGAGTACTGTTTAGTTATTATACCTACATATTTAAAGTATGTCATATTAATAAAAAAAATTATATTCAGATCAAAATTTAGAACACTAAATTATACCTTTAATAAAATATTAGTAAAATTAATATTTCGACGTATTGCATGTGGTAATTTGATGTATTCATGCATACTGTATGTCGAAATAGTCATTTATTCGTAAATACTGTATGTGCAAATAGCCATTTATTCGTACATACTGTATGTGCAAATTGCCACATCCTTTCTCAAATGCTTTTACGATATGGCAGATTTGGGAGCTGACTATTTTAGCCACAAAAATTGGTAAGCATATTCGACCCTCCTAAGGTTAGTATTGGTTTTTCAGGAAAAAGTTAATTCACAAAAAAATTGCACCGAATTCTTCAATTTAAATCTTTAGTGTGCTAAATAGATTTCAGCCAGTGGCATTGGTATATGAATAAAAAAGGGTTGTACTTTGTGTGATTTATTCTGAAAGGCAACAGTCCATAAAACCATTTTTTGAATATATAATTAGGTATCCTATTAATTTTTTTAGCAACTTATAACTAACTGAAAAAGAAACAGTAATACTAAATTGTGGTAAGATTATGTAGGGTCTTAAAATAAAAAAATATTATTAGAAGAGAAGTTTGTAAATTTATGCTTAAAAATGCAATAAACCATTATTTTTGTAAGCAACCTGCTTATTAAGATTTTAATAATATATGATGTGGGTGGTCAAATAACCGCATTGAGATGAGCTTAGCTTAACTTTCAATTCATTTATTTTTAATTATTAAAGACATGGGAAAGTACAGTGCTAAATAATAAAGCAAAAGGTAAATGATTCACACCAAATTCCTCATGTCAACCACAAAAAGATGCTACGATTTTTAATCCTGGTGATGATGCAAGCTCAAGTTAAAAGCGTCTTTGAAAATATTTATTTAGCCATTTGTTTTAACAAGGCTGGCTGATTAATACTAATTGCCTTATTTACACACAAAAATAATAAATTTTTATCCCATTATATTTTTCTTAATTAAAATACTTGTGGTCTTGTAAGATTTTTAGGCGAAATGTTTTAATTAGTAGCAAATTAATCAAATAAATATTTACGGAGATAACATGTAATTTGGTTGATTTATTGATTTCTTTTAAATAGTACGTTAATTATAAACGGTTTGTTATTTAATGGGCGCTCAATTAATTAATCAATCAATTATTACCATAAATGCGATTTAAAAGAGACATTATTTTATACGAGCCAAGTATATTTAAAAATTTAATTATACACGTCAATAAGTTATTGAATTTTAAATTTCAATATCCAAGCCGTTGAAAGCGGTACCTCGTTCTCCTCGAACTTTTTAATGTGCATTTTTTAACTTTTGAGCCCTGAGAGGAAGATCTAAATCATTCTCGGCCACATTATCCCGACTGCCTGTCATATCAAAAACCAATTAATCCTGTCGGTTTTGTTTTACTTTGATACTAATTTCACACCTATTTGTTAAATTATTGATCATGGAATATTTATTGCTGCGTCCGAGGCTAATGCCTTTTTTAGGCCCCAACACTTTGAATTTAATACAAGTTATGTGTTGTAACTTGAGTCATAAAGTTTATTGATTTATTTCGACGTAGGAGAATGAAAAGAATTCATCGCAGAGTCATTGAGCAAGTGTTTATAGTTGTGTTTTAAATGGCCAACCATATTTATGAATGCAGCAGGAACAAACGGTTTTAACCATTTTGAAATAATTCAAAAAACAGCTATTTAATTATGGAAATTATTATTTTCAAATGAAAGGATTAGAGGATTAAATCGGCCGTCTTAAATATTTAAAGAATTGGTTTGAAAAATTTGCCATTGATAGAAATAATTTTATTACTCTTTTAATTTATTGAGCGCCCGCTAATCTTTAAGTAATTTATCCCAACAAAAGATGCTTTATGCAAACCTCACATATCGTACAGTAATTTTCTTTGAATTTTATTTTAGTTCTCTCAAATTTTGTTTTATTGCTTAGGTAATGGGTCTGGATATAATTATTACCAATTACAGCTAAGAAAAAATCCTTTTTTGTGGTTTAAAATTTATTGATCAATATACAAGTATAAAATTTGATTCATGACAGTAAATAGAAAAAGTTGAGGTTGTTGGGCGCTTTGGATGTAAATGTGAAGCGTTGAGTAAATTTTATGAAGTCCAAGTTTTCCATGTAAACGCAATAAAAATAATGGTTTAAGATTTAGAGACGCCCATTTGTAACATTTTAATTACTATTTACAATCACTTTGAGCACCATTACACTCTCATATTGTTATTAATCCGTGAGAAAATTCTATCATAAATTCGTCGTGATGAATATTTCAATGCGATGATCCGCAAAGCTCGCGAGTTTCGTAAGAGCACTTACAATGCGTGCCGAATTTTTTATTTTATTGGGTATACCATGCGTGTGGCGTTCTTCATTCTTTCTAATCAAATGAGGATGGATGCTGCCACGCCTTTAATAGTTTTCTATTAAGCCGAACGCCTCCGGCCACTAAGATAATCAAAGACAAACACGAGTTTTCTGTCCGAAGCGCACGTGTTACTCAAGATAATCACCTCAGTCCGGTGCTCGTTTATTTAAATCATCACGGACCACGGAGAACTTTTTTCGTTGTTACAATTAATACAATTTCATAAATGACATGCCGTACCCTCACGAATAATTGGTTTAATATTTTAATTGACTGCTTTTAAATTCAATTTCAGAAACGCTACGGCCTTTTTTGCTTTAATTAATTCTCGACATCTCTTTAGAACTCTAACATACACTTTTAGGGATAACGGTAATAATTAACTTCAAATTTGACCACGCTTCTTAATATAGAGATCAACATTAGGAAATTATTAACTTAATTTTTTCAAGTTGCCCAAACTTCGGACTGGATTAGTGTTGCAAAATATAGATAATGTTAACGTCAATGATCCTCAAATAAAAGCAGACAAATTTATAGAATTTTTTATTAATAAACCCAAGGAAATTGCTGAAAAAATAAAAGCTAATAACCCAAAGCTCCACGAACTTCAAATAAGTAAGGAAAATATGTATATTCACACCCAATGAACTATGCTCGTTAATGCAGAAGTTAAAAATTAAATTTAGCTCGGGGCCTGACGGGATACCTTGTAGCATAATCAAGGAGTTTAGAGAAATTCTATCAATCCCTTTGACTTACCTAGTGAATTGTTCATTTGAAAAAGGAATATTTCCAGATTGTCTCAAGCAAACATCCGTCAAACCTATATTTAAAAAGGGTGATCCAATGGATATGTCAAATTACAGACCAATATCCATGTCTTGCTCTCTCTCCAAAGTCCTTGAGTATGCAATGCTGGACCGCCTGGAAAAATTCCTAGATAAATCTAAAGTTATCTCAGATTCCCAACATGGTTTTCGATCCGGGAAATCAACTCAAACAGCGCTATTATCATTTTACGAAAAAAATTTAAAAGCTATTGATTTTCACGAATATCCTATGGGTATTTTTTGTGACCTGAGTCGCGCATTTGATTGCGTACCTCATTCTGAATTGTTGAACAAACTTAATCGCATAGGAATTCGAGGAAAAGTAGGTGATTGGTTCGAATCCTACTTATCTAAAAGATTTCAGTTTGTTGAAGTTACCTTTGGCACTATAAATGGTAGCTCGAAATCTAAGCAATCAACATTACTTCCAGGGGGTCCCTCAGGGATCAATTTTGGGTCATACAGGGTGATGATAAAGTTTAGAACCTAATTCATAACTGCTGTATTTAATTTTTTTGAGGAAATCGCTCGGACAGGTCAATTTTAGTTTTTAAAATACCATTTCTTGGTATAATAAAAATATTAATGACGTCACTGGTAATTTAGCAATGACGCCATCATCGATTTTTTTAAATGGACCCCCACTTTTTTCACTGGTTTTTGATAGACATTTATGTCACTTAAACGATGATATAAAAAAATTGTTGCATTTGTAAACAAATTTTGTTTAAAAACTTTTTAATATAAACTTAAAATTAATTTGTACTATTAAATTTGAAAAATTTGAATGTTGTATAAGATTTATTTTGGCTGATTTCAATAAAAGGTAAATTTAAAATTTTATTTTTTGTAAATTTCCTTACATTTAAATGGAATCAAAAAATTAGTTTTTCAAGAATATTTATTAAATTTTGTTAAATACATTTGCATTAGAATGCGCATTATTTAAACATTTACTTTCTTTTGTTATTATTGGCAACTTCAAATTCATTTTAATTTATTTTTATAAAACCTTTTTCGTTAAAATAAAAATTTCCTTTTTTGAATTAAAAATATTTTTTATTCAAAAATTTGTTTAAAAATTTAATTGTTTTTTACATCATTGTTTAAGTGACATAAATTTCTATCGATAATGAGTAAAAAAAAGTGGGGACTTCCATTAAAAAAAATCGCTGATGACGTCATTGTTAAAGCACCAGTAACGTCATTAATTTTTTTTTTCTATCAAGAGATGGCATTTCAAAAACTAAAATTGATCTGTCCGAGCGATTTTCTTAAAACAATTAAATACGGCAGTTATGAATAATGTTCCAAACTTTATCATCACCCTGTATATAAACGACATATCTGAATTCCTTACCAATGTATTTCTAACAATGTACGCGGATGACACTTCAGTTTTCACCTCAGCAACTACGATTCAGGATGTGGAAAACTCGTGTAATCTATTTTAAAAAGTTACACGAGTGGTTTTCAGCAAATAAATTATTCCTCAATACTGAAAAAACTCACGTGATGTTGTTTCAAACTAAACAACGAATTCTAGATAAATATCCCAATATTCAATTTAACGGTAATATAATAGGAATATCTAAAAATATGACTTTCTTGGGAGTTGAACTAGATAATAAACTTAATTGGTCAAATCATTCTATGAAATTAATTTCAAAAATAAATACGTCTTGTTACAAGATAAGAGCTTTAAGACATTGCCTAGATTTGCCATCACTAAAGAAGATATATTCTTCTGAAATACAATCTAGATTAACTTGTGCACTACTTTTGTGGGGATGCTTTTCTTGGCTGGATAAGGTTTTTATTAGTCAAAAGAGAGCTATTAGAAGTATTTTGGGGATAGGTCAACAGGAATCATGCAGATATCATTTTAAACAACTTCTTATCTTAACGCTGCCTAGTCTACTAATCTTGGATCTTGCTATTTATGCGTTCAAAAATAAAGATTCATTAAACACGAGAATCACACACGGTTATCCGACGAGAAATATAAACTTGTTACTACCTGATAGAGTATGTCTATCTAATACTCAAAAATCTTTCCAATTACTATGTATAAAAATATATAAGGCATCTGCTTTAGTGATAAAGCAACATTTAATTTGAGGGGTGAAGTTAATAAACATAACTGTCGTTATTGGAGTACAGAAAATCCACATTGGATGCGAGAAGAGCACTGTCAGTATCCAGAAAAATTAAATGTTTGGCTTGGCATTTATGGGGACCATATTATAGGCCCAATATTTATTGATGGCAACTTAACAGGCGAAAAACATTTAGATATGCTGCAAAATATTATCGAACCTACAATAACACATGTCTTAGAAAATGATGATATGCTGGACGAAAATTTAAAAAATTTTCAACAGGATGGTGTTCCGCCACAGTATACGTTACCACTTCGTCAATACAGAACCTTTCTTAGTTGGATTGGCCGTAGAGGTACTATTGAATGGCCAGCACGCTCACCTGACCTCACACCGCTGGATTTTTTCGTTTGGGGCTATTTAAAAAATAAGGTCTTCCAGATCCAACCTGATAGTTTAGCAGACCTTCGTCAAAGGATCATAAACGAATGTGGAAATATTACACCAGTAATGCTACAAAATGTTCGCGCAGGGTTTGCAGACCGTCTCTATTTCTGCTTGGAAAATTCTGGAAAACATTTTGAACATTTACTTTAATTGTCTATTTAAAAATAAAATTATTTTATTATTAAAAAAAAAATTATTCCAAACTTTAAATTTGAGTATTACAATAGGTTTTTATTTTTTTTCTTTCAAACGAAACGATCAATTTTAATTTAATTTATACTGTTTACAAAATCACGGATTTGTCATGTTGAAATTTTCTGACGAAATTTATTACAGTTTGTGATTGAATTAAAAATTAATCGGTCTATTCGGCATTCAGCATTTAGTAAATTCTAATTTTTCATTAAGTCTTAATTCATTACTTATAGATGAATGAGACAAAAAACAAATATTTTCAAACTGAATGATTTTCCAAAATTTTAATAATCATAAATTATTGTACCATAAGTAAATGTACAACATTTTATAAAAATGTTTATAATAATAAAAAAGTTATTAAAGATTTTATAACTCAAGTTTCAAAATTTTAGTCAACTCTACAAGATACAGGGTGTCCCACTTTTTTCCAGCAAAATTTTTCGTTTAGATAGTAAATGTCATTCTGAAGAAAAATTTTCCTATGAACTATTATGTTTTTCCGACTCCTTAAAAAGTTACAGCAATTTTAAAATTGATAAATTTTGATGATTTTTGTGGAACACCCTGTATAATATTCTTTCTTATTATATTTTTTATCAACTATTATTTGGATTATTTCTTTGCCAAATTAGTTTTTTTGAACATTATAGGTTGTATTTAAAATAAGTGAACGACGAGGTTAAATTTCCTTCGGTAAAATTTAGCATCTTATTGGTTTAAAGATATATAAAATCCAAAGCACACTTGATTTAAATTAAAATTAAATGAAATTTATACAGGCTGTTCCACAAAAATCATTAAAAGTTAAAAAAACTTTTGAAATTGTTGTTACTTTTTAAGGAGTCGAAAAAACATAACAGTTCATAGAAATTTTTTTGTTCTGAATGACATTTACTATCTAAACGAAAAATTTTGCTGGAAAAAAGTTGGACACCCTGTATATTTTAGAGTTTACTATCTAAAAAAATTTTTTGCAGGAAAAAAACTGAAACACCCTGTATATTTTTACAAAAATGTACCTAATTCAAATTGTAATATTCGGTTTGTTTTTAGGCCAAGAAGGGATTTGATTAAACTGTTCTCTTCCGATGAAACTTTAGTTATAATTTAACCGCTTATATAAATTTTTGACCTAGTATTGATTTGTGTAGACTCATTTAATGGATTGTATTATATTTTTTTCGATTCCTTGAATTATACGCCCTTTCCTCAAATGAACTTAGCCAAAAACAAATTTAAGTCCTCAGAGTCCAAATATTTTTAAAATTTTCAACGTTACAATTTTTTTTATGAAAATGACTGATTTATCAAGATTTCCATTGGGATATTCTAACAAAAATTTTAGTAAGTACAAATTTTTGTACTGTAAGTAAATGTACAAAATTAAAAAAGTAATTAAAGATTTTATAACACGAAAGTCTAAAAATTCATGACTAAAATACGAAATATAATAGATTCACGGATTTGTCATGTTTGCATTGAAATTTTCTAACAAAAACATTTCAACTTACAAATAATACTCCAGTAAATACATATGCAAAATTTGGTAAAAATATTTACAATAATTTAAAAGTTATTCACAGTTTTATAGCTCAAACCTCTAAAAAATGCGGAAAATATGTACAAAATCAACGATTTTCCAAAATTTCCATTAGAATATTTTAACAACAATATAAATTGTAATATTAATTTGTAGAATCCTTGTAGCAGCCTTATTAAATAAGGATTATTTTTCAAATTTGACACATGGATAAAGGAAATTCCAATCTGCGGTTTGGACGTTTTCAAGATTTAAAATTCTTATTATAAATGAATGTTTTAGTCCATTGAAAATAGCATAAAATTACCGTTTTCATTAATAATTTACAAAAAAAACTATACAATATTTTAAAAGTTGGAAACACCCAATATGGTCCTTCAATATCGACCCTTTAAATGCAAAAATAATTATTCAAAAATATTCATTAATAAAACACCCACGAGGATTCCCGTAAACCTCTAGAAACGTAGCGGGAGGATTGCACTTAAGGACGAACGTTTCCAATTTTTTTTTCTACGTGCTACAAACCCAGAGAGCACACACGTTCCCAGTTCTCACACTTGCGTAAATATTGGTATTTTGCTAATACGAGACCAAAGATCGTATCAGTCAAATGTTAAATAACTCGTGTTTGCTCAGTTCTTGATTTTTGAAGTCTCTGAAATAAAAAGAAACACTTTAGACGTTAGACCAAATTTGTTCGTGCATCTACAGAATACACACATACAGGATATCCAACCAAAAAATATTTTTACAGTCTTATCAAAAATTAAAAAAACTCTTTTGGGTTTACTCTCACCTAAAAAAAAGCAATAATCTCAAACGAATAATAATAATATTATCATTATATATCTTTCTGCAAAAATGAACTCTGATATTCTTGAAAATATACGGTGTAAGGTGTAATGTATCGAAATAGTTGTCTTATCATGTCTCATGTCTTTCATATCATAAAAGTTTATGGGTTCAGTCTAAATATAATAGTTGACTAACAAGAAAAACTACCCGAACTAATAGTGCAATTCTGAATAGGAAAAATCTCTAAGGTTTGGGTTGTGATGGACGGTTAGCATGGTTAACTTACAGATATTTCCTGTAAGAGCTAACAGTTGTGCAAGAATTGCACCATCAGTCAAGAGATCTTCCCGACCAATCTACATGTCCATCTCTCCAATCCAATGTTGAGGTAGCCAAATTTTTAAAAATACTGCAAAAATCGGATGCCTCTTCTTGGATCCAGATCAATATTTTCCAAAATTCTTTTCAAACATTGAAGTACTTCATCTACACCTGTTGGGCTCTATCAAAAAATGAGAGCCAATCATAAGGTTAAGTAGTGATTACGTCTTCAAAAATCTAAGGACCATTGTTATTTTTGGCTTAGAGTAATGAATGGTAAATGGTCCACTGTATGTGTAGAGTAACAATTGCTGACGAATTTAAGAAATTAATACCAAAGTTCTTACCCATGACCCCTGGCACTAGGTAATTACATGTCATTTAACATCACAGCAATAGTGGACTATTTTGATAGTAAATTTCTTCTTTTAATAGCAATTTTCATATAATGTTAATTTACTGTTAGCTTTGTTAAATGGAAAATTTTGTAATGTCCTATTGTGTGGAAGAGTTTTAAATGACTTTTCATTACATATTATTAGCACTTAAGGTAGTAACCCATAAAGCAACAAAGTATCAAAATACGGCGATCACTAAACCATTTGCATTAAAAAACAATGCGTCCTGAAAATTTGCATAATCTCTTAACGATGTGTGTGCAGTAAACCTCCACGAAACCCAGAAACGCTGGTTCTTATGCAACATCTATAAAAATTCCTGATCTTTTCACCCGTTTAAAACGGTTCCGTTTCTGGGGTTGCTCCGCCAGGGGGCGGTGCATGCTCCGCCTTCCCCTCCCGACATTAGCTAAGTCACTTTAACTACTAGCTACTTAACGAATAGAAATCAAAGTGGTTTAGTTAAGTCACATCCTTGTGGAGCGTGGGGAGAACGCAGGTCACTCACCGACGGCTGGCGCCCTGCAGCGGCACACCTGTGAAACAGCTCCAGATGAAACAGATACAGGTGATGCAGATGCTGGTCAGTACCTGTGCAACTAACGCGCAGTTCGCCCGGTTCATTATGTATCGCGGGCTGTGAGTTCGGCATGCCGCGATCTACTGAATTCGGAACGAAAAGGTTAGTCAAAAATTTTCAAAAAATTTACCCTACCCGATTTTTTTACCAGAAAATGTTATACTTTAGTAGACACATATAACCTCAAATATGTATAGGCGAAGGGCTGGTACTCAGGATGGGTACTAGGTAGGGGTTTATACATAATTTATAATTGATGGACTTGTACTCAAGGGTGGACTAGGTACGTGCCTAGGATCCGAAATTTTGGGGACCGTAAATGGATCCTCCCCCACACGCACTTTGCACATACAGTCTAAAAGACTAAAATAAATTTAGGCTTCAAATTGTGGGGCCCAACTTTACCTTAGTCCGCCACTGTCTATAATTTTATTAGCATTTAAGTTAAATAAAATGTAACGAAAGTTATTTTGGTAGTCTAATTTATTTGTAAAATTAAGAATGAACCCTGCGTGTGGAAGGAACTGCTTATAACTTTTCATAAAGCTGATTCTACGTGACGTTTATCCTTTAATTTAGGACTCATCTCAACGCAGGAACAGATGACTGGCCACTTATCGGGAATCTTGAAAATCCCGGAAGCTTTATGGAAGTGTATATGAACTAAACGATGGAAACATTTGCGATTTTTTGCAAATTCAGTGGAGATTAAAATCATGAGATATCAATAATAATTGCTTGAAGTTGTTGAACTGGAATCTTTTCCGATTCTGCAAAGTATTTTTAAATATTTTGTACACTTATTGGAAATTCGCTCTTTGAAATTTTTTTGGAGTATCTTTTTTAAATTATACAAATTGATTAAAATATGTTTTAGGGCTAGTCAACTCTAAAATATATATTTTTACAAAAAAAATTTACTGAATTCAAATTGTAATATTCGGTTTTTTTTAGGTCAAGAGGGGATTTGAATAAACTGTTCTCTTCCGAACAAACTTCAGTAATAATTAAATCTTTTATATAAATTTTTGACCTAGTATTGATTCGTGTAGACTCATTTAATACACTGTATTACATTTTTTTCTATTCCTTGAATCACCAAGTTAACATTTCTTTCGAATACAATATGCAACAGCTGTTATCATAAATGACGCAATGAACGGTTTATTGTTTATTACACTTTGTGATTGAATTAAAAATTAATCGGGCATTCAGCATATTCTGATCTCGTTTCATTAAGTTATTACTTCTTGATGCAAGGTGTTAAACTTTGGGATCGTAAAAGCTAAGTTCATTTCTAAGATAAACAACAATTGGAAGGTTCATTCTTAATATACTTGAACTGAACAAATTCCAAAATATTAACGACAATGCTGGTTGTTCTAAAGTCTTTTGCTCAAATGATCTTAGCTAAAAACATGTTTAAATCCTCATAGGCCAAATATTTTTTAAATTTTATTTTTTTCTTAGGAAGATGACTAGTTTTTTTACAGCGACTTTAGAAAATGAAATTGGTTGATCATCCAAAAGCCGAAAAGCTGTTCGAAAAACAAGATACATGATGAAAGAAGAAAAATATAATAAATAAAATTTTAAATATAGTTTTGTTACCCTTTTGAAGTAAAAATTAATGAGATGGCAAATTTTAGGCATAGGAAAATTGGTTGTTGCCCAGGGTGACAAAATATGAAGATCCGGCTTTGCTTTTTTAGTAAAAGGCATTTATAACAGTACTAGTCCCATATGACCAGATTGATTCGAAAGAACCTAATTTGCACCGGTTACACCCATTCCATGTGATTCTTTAATTTTAATTAAAAACTCAAAACTCCTCCTAATAGAATATTGGTTGATTTAATACGGAAAAATGTATGTATTTATTAAATGATTTGTATAAAATTTTCTGAAATAATGTATGAATTCGCCTTTGGAGGGGATGTTGATTCGCTTTGAAAACGAAAGCCTCCTGTAAAACCGATCATAAAATATTTTTGCTGGAAAATTCTTTACCCAAAAGCAGTATATGAACAATTGTTTCTTTTACCTACCCAAAACTCCAATATTCCCTTATTTGCTTACTTTTATCTCAATCGACGCATTTTAAGCTTTTTGAAGGTGCTTAAGCCAATACAATCACGCGCAAAGATATCGAGGACACAAAAAAAATATTTTGACCAAATAACAAGCCTACGCAAACACGAGTTCACTCGAAATTTGAAAGGACCCTGCACGCATCTTAAGTCGTATTCATTTCTTTAAAATTTCGTGTTATCTCGTATCTTTATATTTGCGCGTGGTTGTACCTCTGGAAAGAGATAATCAAAATATTTTTTTGGATTAATTTTGATTTTTTTTACTTTTGGTAGATGGTTCAAGAAGAAATTACTTTTTTTATTGTATTGATCTTCTCTTTATTCGTTAATAAGAAATTTGTACATTTCTCGATTAAAGGAGTTTTTCTGATTCATGGTCGATTATCTGTAAAATTCCATTGAGGAAATCTATTCAAAATTGGAGAAAGTGCTTCAAAAAATGTCATCTCTAAAATCATGAATTGTATGATTCGTTTCTTGCTACATGCAAGTAATAATACAATAATAGTCTTAAAATTAATAATAAAATAGGCTTAAATTTATTTTTTTATTATTGATAAATCGAAACGAAATTGTGTATAAAATTACCAATTTTTATGTAAAAAACTCGCTGAAAAAGTAACATTAAAACACATTTTAGTAAGACAACGCAAAGTGGGAACCGTATTTATTCTTGTAACTACTAAATGCAACAATACGAAATTATACGCCTATTAAACTTCCTTTTGTATCTAATTAGTCGAAACAAATTTTTAAATTATTTAAGGAACAATTAGGGTAGCATAACACTCACCTCAAATCCGCTGCAGATTAACAGTTTGGCGGAAATGTTGCCTCTAATGCTTCATAATTAATCATCCTTAAATGTGCACGTGCACAATTCTCATACTTAATTACTGTTACTGCAAAAAATGCTTTAATAGAGTTTAATTAATTAGTTTCGGAATAAAAAATATATATTTTATTTAGATTGTAACTAATTATTTTTTTAATGTAAATTTTTAAAGAGAAAAGCAGGTGCATTCTTTTAGTTTTTAATATCATAAAAAATAAATTAATGTAAATAAATCTGTATAATAAATTATAAACTTGAATTTTATTTTATTTTTATTTAAATTTACTTGTTATACATGAAAGGAAAGTAGTGGTGATAAACTATTCCAAAAAAATTATAATCAAAGACAATTGAATTGAATTCAATTAATCTATCCTCTGCGAGGTGATTTTCTGCATTGCGAATACAAACTAATTATAATTATTGATATTTTCTTTTTTATTAAAATAAATTAAGATTTATTATCCAATTCTTCGATTGTAATGCAGGATAAACATTGATTGAGTTGATTGGAATAGAATTTTCTTACTAATTACTACAAGAATTGCTCAATTTTATTAAGCACGCGATTGACAAATTTATTAAAACATAAAAATTTGTTGTTGTTGACGGTTAGCATTTAGATGGCCTTTAAAATTTGGTAAATTATTTAAATGTCTTTGAAGCGATGGATATTCTGAATAGCTGGGTCTTATGAAACACAGCACGAAGATATTTAACAATTAATTAACGAGTTAATTAATTGGAACTCCTCTTCGCCACAAAACCCTATACATCAAAACCCGAGCTTTCATTAGCATTACAAAATTATAGATGTTTCCTGGTGATTTTTAAATCTCTTTTTAGATCGTTTGGTATTCGGAATTTACATAATTTGAATTGTTTATAGTTGATTGCTTGCTGGGAAGTAAATAATTATGAGGATCCTACTTTTCATGTTATTACTATATTTGCTATAAAAGATAATCAGTTATTAATGATTATACAAGGTGTCCTATTTAAAACCAGAACTAATGTAATCAAAAAAATCGGACACATTGCGTTCGCAAAAGTGGAACATACGCCCGGTTTATCCAACATGTCTTTAGACGCAGCTTCACAAAGCTCAGCTCAGATTCTAGCTCAGCTTATGTCGAAATTGCTTTGCACCATGGATTTATTTACGACGTCTTGGCTAGGGTCCAGATAGATTTGGCAACACCGCCGCGTAGCTCTAGCTCCTAGCTTTTTTCTTGTTGGTTGTTTTAAACTAACATAAATTATAAAACCATACATATATTGTAAACTATAAACAGTAAATAATAAAAATAAGTGCTAAATAAATGTGAATACTTTATTCTTAAAAAGAGAGAAAATTTACTTAATCTATGTTTCCTGGATAGATAGGATTGTTCTAAGGAGTTGACGAGTTCGGGTTATGTTTTGGTGCTTTTATTAATTATGTTTTGGTGCTTATGCGCTCAAAATCGAAGACTTATTATCTATTTGACGCAAATAAGGCGAGTTTTCGGCGTGCTCCAATCGAGTAAGGAGTAAGCTGAACTGACGCAGCTTAAGATTTAGTTTGGTCTCAAGACATGATGGAGAAACCGGACATAATTGATTTTTTTGAAAATGTACGAGTTTTTATTATTTATTGAAAGGAGTATAAATAGTCACTCTTGCATAAAATATTTGGATTTCCACGAGAGCAAAGACGGTATCGGTGAATATACATATGTATACCGGGTGTATAGGAAACTAGGACCACCCCTGTAATTTCTTTATTTATGATAATAAAAATTTGAAATTTTAGTATGTTGTATGGCATAAGAAAATGCACTAAATGAACTAAAAAATATTCAATATCACTTCCGGTTTTACTGGAAATTACATCGACTTTCATATTTTGAGTATAACATCCTATTTTTTGTACATATTATTAAACATTGGTAACTTTAAAGTATGTTTATGAGAAAAGAAATTATTTTTTGAAAACGTAACAATAAATTGGATTTTTTTTTTGTAAAAAATATTAATAAAACCTACTTAAACTTTTATATAATACAAATACATTAAATAAATTATAATTTATGAAATTCATTTGGCCGTTTTTGAGATTTTAATTTTTATAATTTACAAAATGCGTTCTTTGCAAATATAATTATTTTTTTTAAATAGCATGATACTGGGTCCAGCTCCTAAATAGAAAAGGATTTTTTTACGAAATCCAATATGATGGTATTATAACCTCAGCTTCTCATTTTTTTTACCAAAAAAATCCATAACTTTTTTCTTTAAGTTTTGAAAAAAAAATTTTTGCTCAGCAACATAATTTAAACCTCCTTATGTTTAATAATATGTGTAAAAAACTAGGATCTTAAATAAAAAAAAAGAAGTTGATTTAATTTTCGGTGAAACCTGAAGTAAAATTGGAAAGAAAAAATAGTTAAATTGTTTTTTTAGCAGTTTTTCAAGATTTTCTCTAAGAAATGAGCTATTAAGGGCTTGTTTTTTTTTCTAATTTTCTAAAAATTCGTTAAATTCTCTAGAAATTTTGAAAATTTTTGAAACCCTAACTCTTTTTATGCACTCACTAGAGCCTTCTAAACTAACTCCTATGAGAACTGATTCAAAGCATAGTTAGTTACAATTGAGGTGCGCCTTCATTTTTGTTATTATGTAATAATCCAACTGTTTCAAAAGCCATAAAAATTTAACTTTTGCTTATAAAACTTGATTATTAAGCAACTCCTACTTTTTTTGGATTTTTCTTGATAAAATTTGCTCTACTTTCTAACCTTGACGTTTGGTCAACCACGAATGGGACACCTTGTATTTACAATAATTGTTACTACTGTTATTAACAAACAATATTATAGCTCAAATCATTAAAAAATGGAGAAAATATATACAAAACCAACGATTTTCCAGGATTTCCAGAATATTCTTACAGAAATTTTAGTAGATATGAATTGTAATATCGTTAGCAAAAGTACTAACTTTTGGTAAAATATTTATAATAATAAAAAAATTAACCACAATTTTATTTTAAATTATGATGAAGAGACATCAATGAAGATCAAATAAATACTAAAATAATGAAATAATACTTAATGGCGAATTTACAATTCTTTTCTATCTGCTAGAAACCCCCCGAGCAAAGATACGTCCAAAAATTCGATGAATTCTGCAATCATTCAAACCCTGCCCTTCATCTGTTTCTGATATTTATCATTTAGGACTTTTCACAAAACAAAGAAAGTCAGAAATATTACAAAAAGTCATCTGGTATTGGTCTCAAATGTCTTGACTTTTTCCACTTCTATCTCACAAATGGGTGCCAAAGAGTAAATATATCTAGTATATCATATCTAAAAACCGATGTGTCTCAGGGGTCAATCCTTGGACCATTATTATTTGCGATCTATAAAAACCACCTAAAAGAGTTGTTTACAATTCTGTATGTATCATTCATATGCTGATGACAAACAAATTTATTTAGGATTCGAGAAATCTCATTTAACCAATGCCGTACAAGAAATTTACCGAGTCTTGTCAACTTAAACAATTTTGCTCTAATACATCAACTTATAATTAATCCAAAAAAAACGGAATTTATACTTTTTGGATCCAAAAGCAAAGTTGCCCGGGTTACTAATTCTTTTAATTTGAATATTATCCTAGAGAGCGTTCTATTGAAGTGTAACGATAAAGTAAAAAAAATAGGTTTAACAATTGATTCAAGACTAAATTTTACAACTCACATCACAAAATGCTTACTGAAATCATATATTGCTCTAAAGTCTATTCTGGTAGGGAATTTTGACGAAAAGCGCAATAACCATCTTATACGAATCGTTAGTTCTCTCAATCTTAAACTATTGTGACTCTGTATATGTATAATAAAAAAACATGTCTAAGGTTGATATTTGGTATTAAATAATCACATTTCTCATAAACTTGTAGAGATGTGTTGGTTAAACATAAAGAACAGAGGATTTCTACTCTCCGTAACTCTCTATCATAAAGTAATAAACTCAGAGAAACCACCATATCTATATAAAAAAATTACATTTAGGACAGATCAAAAATGCTTCTCCTACAGTATAACAAATATATGTATATGTATATCTACAGTGCGGACATAAAGTAAATCCCCCCCCTGCTAACTTTTCAACGGTTATGTTTTTGATTCTGAAAATTTGACTACCTAGGAATCTAATTGCGAACTTTCTAATAAAGGTATTTTTGATTTTGTGGAACTTCCGGTTATACCGGAAGTGGATGGCAACTTTCTTATTTTAAATGGAACACCCAGTATTTTTTGCATTTTCGTGTTCTCCATAAAAATGCCATTAAATTGACCTAGCATAGTGTGATCTACGATTAATACTTTCGGAGTTACGCCTATTTGAAAATCGCATTTTTTATGCAACTTCATTTACACCGGAAGTTGGAAAATTAACGAAATTACGGTAAAACATAATTTTGTTTAAATTTAATATTATTAACTTAATTGCAAACTATTTCATTTAAAATAACGAAGTTGGGGCAGTTGGGTGCAAATTCCGGTGTAAATGAAGTTGCATAAAAATACGATTTGCAAATGGGCGTAATTCCGAAAGTATTAGTCGTAGACCACACTATGCTATAGGTCAATTTAATGGTATTTTTATGGAGAACACGAAAATGTAAAAATATACTGGGTGTTCCATTTAAAATAAGAAAGTTGCCACCCACTTCCGGTATAACCGGAAGTTCCACAAAATCAAAAATACCTTTATTAGAAAGTTCGCAATTACATTCTTAGGTAGACAAATTTTCAAAAACATAACCGTTGAAAAGTTAGCAGGGGGGGTGGGGGGATTTACTTTATGACCGCACGGTATTTATACCCCATAATTTTAAAAACCCATTTAATAATGAAGTTAAAAATTGGCTATTGTAAAATTGTTATTCATATTTAAATGGCTCTCTTCAAACTTGATTTCATTACAAATTTATACCTTCTAATTAGTATAATTTTATTATTACTATATCCTGTATTAAAATTTGTAATTGAAAGAATAAGGACATCCTATTATGATTATTATTTTTTACTTGGACAACTTTGAAATATTATCCCAAATACACAACGAATGTGATTGGATGATTTGGAAAAAAGTTACGAAGTTGCCAGCTTTTTTTTTACTTCAGTAAACCATTCGATATAGTACCTCATGATTAGTTAAGTTAGAAACGCTCGGTATTAAATTCCTCAACTATACTGAATTAAGTCATACCTTAATAACAGGACTCAAAGAGTCAATCTTCAGACCATTTGTTCAGGATCTATTGTGGTGCCAATCTGGGTTCCTCAAGGATCATATTTGGGACCTATTTTGTTTCCCCTTTTTGTTAATGATATTTTGGCTCTATTATTTGCCGTTGATTTAAAGCTTTCCAAACTATTCCAACCCCGGTGTACAATGAACTCGTACAAAATGATATTCGCACGCTTTAAGTTATTAGTGTCAGCTGAACCAGATTACCCTCACTGCGAGTAAGTGTATTTGTTTTAGTCGAAAGATTAATGGAAGTTCTATTAGCTTTTATGTTGAAGGATCCTGCTCAGATTGAATTAGTTAAATCAATTAAAGATCTTGGTGTGATTTTGGATTGTAATTTCAGTACTCCGAGCACATAAATTATGTTAAGAATAAAGCAAACCAAATGTTATGTTTTATAACGTTACATTCCTAATTTTTCCAGTTATCGAGCTTTAATTATCTTATACAATTCACTTGTAAAAGGACCTACTTAGAACTTCGAATATTCTTGCTGTGTTTGGTGCCCTTTCTTTATGTTTATGTTAGTCTACTTGAATTTATCCAAAAGTGATTTGTCAAATATTTATGCTTTAAAACCATTATGTATTATAATACTAGTTTCACTCTGACGTTCTTAATTATTTTGGTCATTTGCCTTTAAAATTGCGACGTCTTTATTTTTGTGTTAGTTTTAAAATTGAAGGATTTGCTGCAACTCCAATTTTGTAAGTTTTGAGAAAATCGTAAAAGACTATTAAAAATTAAAAATTCTAAGTCATATGATTTCTTTTTGTGGATATAATTCCTTAATTGTTTTTACCTATTTTCACTCATAAATACATCTTCATAGGTATGATTGTTGGAATTGCTTCTTTTTTTTGCCACAAAATGGATGTATCATCTAATTTTAGAAAAAAAATTACAAAAAGATCTTACTATCATATTTTATTTAATGAAATCTAGAAAAGATTAAACACCATGTGTTAACGAAGAGGAATAATGGTAATTTTTGTTTAAAATAAAAAACAAATCTTATTGACCGTTTGAAGTAACTCCAAGGTGTTTAACGAGACAACTTTTTAGTAAAACTAATATTAGCGAAGTTGATAGCACCCAACGAAAGAGTCTTTATTTTGAAACTTGGAATACATGTAACTCCAATCTCCTCAACTCCATTTTGCAGCAGACCCTTTAATTATTAATAATTTAATTGACTTCCTGTTCTTATTGTGTATAGATGATCATAGCACTAAAATTTCTAAAAAAATGGTATTGAGTGCAAATTTCTAAGAAGCTATAGGCATTTAAAATATTATGAAGTGACGGTGTGGTTAAAAAGAATTAAAGGTAAAAAGCAATAAAATCTTAACTCGCATAAATCCAAAATGTAAATGACGTGAAACGCTGAATAATAATGAGTGGATTGTCCTTATAAGTTGGTAGCGAGAGGAGACTTCAATAGGCAATTCCATCCGGAATTGTACTAACGCTCGTCCTTTATTCCTTTGGAGCAAGTTGCGCGTTGGTGATGGTTTCAAGTGAAATGGTAACTATTCGTATCATGTCCATTTACTGACCATCATCAGCTGGAAATGTAACTCAGTCAAGCCGCCTTAATGTGCAAGAAGATTCGTTATTTAATTAAGTGTCTTCCCCAGATGCGTCAGGCATAAACAATTTTCTAACTCCAAACGCATCTAACACACATACTTTTTATGTTTTATTTCAATGCAATTTGCACAATACAGCCAACGATAAATTGTTGAGTTGTAAATAATATTTACAACTACATGCTGCGATTATAATAAGAATGAGCCATCGGTAATGGTTTAAGGTACGTGCGCACATATCGCAGCAAATTCCCAGATTGTAAGTAAGGTATAAATTAACCTTTGATACTCATACTTTCCTATCTGCACACCTAAATGGTACAAAATCTTTGTGAAATTCACCATATATTAGCATTTACTTTTAATTTAGCCATTTTGCAATCCACACGAGCGGACACCGAGACGTAATTAGTCGCGGATTATTAATGCAAATAGTGTGAATTCGAAACTTACCATTTTCATACATCAAGATTAAATTATAAAGTAAACAAACTCGTCCATTAATTATAATTTCCAAGATAACCATTATTTAAATATGAGATTGGATAAGCACCAAATTTATTTTAAAACTAATACCTGCGATTACTTGGAACAAATTCAATACTTTTTATTTATTAATGAATACATGAATACCTACTGAAGCATATAATTTATTAATTTCATAATAAAAAAAATTAGCCATTAAATGGAAATTAATTTGTTTGTATTTGTAAAAGTATGTAATTACTCCTATTGGCATTAATTACTAAAGCAATGATTAGAAAATTATCTTTTATTGTTATTATTTTAAATGAATTCGCATCGCATATAAACGATATCCATAATGCTTCAATTATGCATGAAATAGGCAGTCATGGACTGCCTTTATATTATTACTAGATTCACCAAGATTACAATCAAGATATTCCAATCTATCCCACGTATACATACGTTAGTTGAAGATGTGCGGTGTTTGTATGAAAGTAATATGCATTCTACATGCATTCAATTGAAAATTATCTTACAAATGAGACCTAAATTAAGCTCAAGCAAATTGCACAAGCTTTTACGTTTACATTTATTAAAATGAAATTATTTCAACAAAAAGTTACGTTACTTAACTCTAAAACTCACTATTAATTCAAATTCTTTTTTGAATAATAAAATGAAGAAAAACACCTCAAGAAATACATCACGCCAATTTAAATTAAATTCGCAAATTTTATTGCAAGCAATAATTCTTCCCGACCTAAAAAATCTTTAATAAAACATAATTCCAGCAGGTAATAACTTTTTATTCCACAATTCTAACAAGACAAAAGAAAAAAGAATTTCTTGCGCCAAAGGAAGTCATCACTTAGATAATCTCTAATTTACTTTACTGTGAATAAAGTGTTCACTTGGAAATTGCCGTTTTTGTTTTCATTTATATTTAAAACGTTTGCTTTAAAAATTCAATTGTCACAAAAACGCAAATGTGCTTTGAACTCATTATCTAATTAACACCACCCAAGAGAATTACAAGACATTTAAATACCTAATTGTCCCATTTCCTATCCTACCTTAATGAAAATTACCATAAAGAAACTTTAAATACAAAAACAAATTTTTATTATTACTATAGTTTTATATGATTATTTGCCACCTTTGTCCTGAAAAGCGACCTGATTAGTCCATTTTCCATTGGATTATCGTGACTATTCAACTCACAAGTGATTATTTTTTGTAACAAGTAAAACGTCAGAAATATCAGTGACTATTCACCTTACAAGTGATTATTTTTTGTGACAAGTAAAACGTCAAAAATATCAGCGATTATTTTGTGACGTTAATGTCAAATTTCAATAGGTTTGAAGTTGGCTGTCAAATTTTGCACAAAAAAGTTAAAAATGTTCGTTAAATAGTCCCTTAAATATGCACTCTTGTTCAAATTATAAGTCGAATATTTTTCATACATTACCACTCATGTAATTTGGGGTTAAAAATTCCACTCCTGCTACGCAGTCAAGGAATTAAAACGTATCCCCAAATGAGATTCATGGTAATGACACTGAAAATATTCGACTTAAATTTGACCACTCGTGATATTACATATGACTATTCAACTCATAAGTGATTATTTTTTTGTAACAAGTAAAACGTCAAAAATATCATTGAATTCTAAGCCAATCAGAACGCTTCATTTTGACACACTGACAAAAATTTTGACGTAACTGATAAAACTTATGGGAGTGTCTCTGCACTGGCGGAATGGGCGTTTAAGATTTGTATTTCATATCAAACTGTTAATTTGGCGTTAAAAGCTTCAAATAAATTAGATTATTTAATATATTTTCATTTGTTATATAGTCATGATGAATATCACCCGTGTTTAAATTTTCTCTAGGTAAAATTTATTGAATCCTCTCGAGTTCGTTGCACAATTTCATTCGTAAATTGTTCAAAAATCACTCGGCTTCACCTCATTTTTATGACATGAAATTCACAGCAAGGCACTCTCTCGTTTCAATAAATTTTACCGAGAAAATTTAACCACTTGTGATATTATATATGATTGTTTCATGCTTTACTTCCGCAATATACAAACATATTGTTTTTAAAATTTAGCGTCAGTCTTCACTTCAAACGTCGAATTTGAAATTTAAACACATGCCATGTAAACTTCAAAATAGTTGACTTGATAATTTGGGTAGGACCTTAATTATCACGATAACTCATGGCAAATGGACCAATCAAACGCTTGTCAGCACAAAGACATGAAATAATCTAACCAAATACAACTCGTAGGTCGAAATTACTAATAATTCTGTCGCTTTATTGACAATTCAGTCGTCTTGCTTAGAAAAATCTCTAACATTTCTCAATAAATTGACAGAATTATTACGGATTTCAATTTACTGATAGTATTTCTATTGACATATTTTAATAATAATAATAAATCATTAATTGGTTCAAGAATACCAAGCACATACATGTGATGACACAATATTACGAATATAACTAAAACCGAAAGGAGCATGATCAGCGAAGCTACCAAGGTAATTATGCTGTTCTTCCTCTTCCTCTTCCACTATCTTTATCTAATATAAAGTGATATGCTGGTGAAGGTAGGAAGTGCAATTCGAGGACAAATCTTGTAAAAAAAGCAAGTATTTCATGAGCCAATTTAATTTGTTTATCTTGGGCGAAATCCTTTCAAATTTTCGAATTCCAAATATCAATATCTTGCACATGAGTTTTGCATGAGCGGAGTTCTTTTTGCAGAATAATTATCAATACAGAAATTATAAAATGAATTACCACCTCACAGGTCAAAATATGTACAGTGTGATTTCAAAGCAATAAATGATTTTTTTGCGAGTTGTATTTTGTATTGCTTCTGAATCTCAGATGGATCTGGATATTAAGGAAAATACCTTTCGCATTCGAAAAATGATAAGAGATCAGACAGAAGAATCTAGGACTAAAAAAGTAGCTTCATTATACTTAATCCCTTAACCGCAAGCTGTTCAGCTTTAGGGCCGAAGATCAATAGTTGTAGACTGTGTTTTGAATTAATTATATATAACTCATATAGATCAAAATGAGTTGGATTTTCAGAGAAGTCAATTTGGGAGTCACCCGTATACGGGCGACAGTTATAGGTTACAGGTTACAGTACAGTATTTAATAACCTTAAGACCAATCATCCTGATGCCTTTTTAGGGGTTTGCTAGAGTCCCACTTGACGTGTTATTTTTTAATATTTTTTAGTTTTCTTTGTTATAATTATGTGCATTCAGTGATCTTTCAAAAGGACAGAACCATTAAAAAATAGTATATTATTCAACGAGCGAGGAACGATAATGGCTGTTTTCCCGCGAGTAGGATACTATACTTTTTCCACGACTTTTTTATTTTACGGCGTTTTTATGAAAATTTGATAAGGTTGGTTTTCGTATTTCTGACATTTCTTTACACGTAGCGCCACCTCTATATTACAAGGTTAACTAAAATACCGTGTAGGAATTGAAATGCAGCTTTCTGATTGGTCCAAAGTGCGGGTGGGAAAGCAAAAGCGTGGCAGAAAGTATGTAATAATGTATATCATTACTTTTCAGAAAACACACACTTTATATACCGGGTGGAAACGAAACACGAGTGACATTTATAACTTCTTTATTTATGAAAATAAAAATTTGAAATTTAACTATGTTGTATGATTCAAGAAAATTGCCTACAATTTAGCCACTAAACATTTTTTCAATATGACTTCTAGTTTTACCGGTGACATCAACTTTATTTTTTTAAATGTAACACCCATTTTTTTATGAAATTATTTTATAAAAAGATATGTTTGTGATAAATTTTTTAATTTTTTTTGAAATTTTGAAAAGGAAAAAAAATGTTTTTCTTCATCCGAAGTTGATAAAAACTACCAAAACTCATTCAAAATAATACAAAGACCTAAGGAAAATTGCATTTCGTAAAATTATTTAAGGAGTTTTTGAGATATTATTTTTTTTTGAGTAACGTTTTTGCAAATAACTCTTTTTTAATGGATAGATGCCCGATCACTTGGTTTTTCAAAAAGAAGATTTTTGTACGATTATTTTGGTATCCCATATATTTTTTGTACTCGGGATTTTTCAAAATTTAACAAAAAAATAAAAAATGTATCACAAACATACTGCTTTTCTAAAATAGTCTTAAATTATGAACAAAAAAATTAGTTGTTACATTTAAAAAACCAAAGTTGATGTTTTACCGGAAGTGATATTAAAAAACTTTTTAGTGCCTAAAATGTGTTTTCTGGAACCGTACAACATAGTCAAATTTCAAATTTTTATTTTCATAAATATAGAAGTTATAGACGTAACCCGTTTTTAGTTTCCACCCGGTTTGTGTTATTCAATGGTCGTGGAATAAATAACCGTTCGAAAGAGCACATATTCGCCTTTATATGTGCAAAATTTCATTTTTCCACGACCATCTGATAGATCAGAAGTAGACTTCTGAAAGATTTCATTTTTGAGACTGTGACCATGATTTCTGTAGCGGATAAGCGCATACCATTTGGTATCCGCTACAGAAATCATGTGATTTTTTCAGAAATGTTTGGTATATAATTATTGTTATAATATTCGAGTCTTTCTGAATCTGAATATATTATTTAGAACATGATTCTAAAACCAACTTTTTAAATAATTCTTTAGATTTGAGGTCTGAAGTATTTACAAGATAATTTAAAAATTAATTGATAATTTCTTCGGTCTATCTAATAGCAAGAAGCTGATTGATGGTCACTGCGTTTCGTACTTATTAAGACTCATCAACACCACATACTGGCTGTTTGAGTTCAGTCAAACAGCAATGGAGAGGACCGAATTGCTGTTTGCTCCTTGCTAGACCTCTGATTTTGCATTGGTTATCAAAGGCCATAGTTTCTTGTCCGATACAAACAAATTATATAACCTCTTTCTCGAAACCATCATTTAATTTTTTTTTTAATCTATAAAGTGAACCCCAGTTTATGGATTAGCTACAGAAAACTTATTCTTTGATACCCCGTTGTTGGTTTTATAGAGGTCTATACTGGATACCGGATTCTTCTATTTAGTAGTTCCAGGACACATTGGTTTTCTGTGTAGCTTTATAGTATTTTATCAGATATATTTTACTGAAAAGGAAAAACGACATATTGTAGGCGAATTTCTGGGGTATTTTGAACATACTTGATTCTACGGACCTTTTTCTTTATTATTATATCATCTACCTACTGACGAAGTTCATCTTGGATATTACGACTACTTTCAAGTAAGGATTTTGGGGCAAAACTGTATTTGGCATTTGGAATACAATGGAGAATGTCTAATTAGCGCCCATAAAGTACGCAATTAGAAAAGGTGGAAATCCAAAAAAAGGTGCTAAAACATTTAATGTAAATTTTACGATAAGTTCATTAATTTATATAGGTGTAATTCTTGAGTTGGTTATAAAATAATAAATGTTGCAATTCGTCCTGATCATTCGTCTCGGTGACATTTCGCTAAAAGCCTGCCATAATGTTACGGCGTGCGTGTGCATTAAATTTATAGTTGTCTTCTGCAGGTGTAACTTTACAAATATATTACAAGTTATGAACGGATATGAGTTAAATTGTGGGCATGTTTCTTAGTAGCTCCATTAGCTTTTATAAAGAATTAAACGTATTAAGTTCGTCCTTGTTGGCTGACTTTACACGACGGTGTTAATCTCAGACCATTTATTATCAATATTTATACTTTACTACTAAATTTAAATGCGCAATTAATCTTGTTGCATTAATTTAGAATGTTAATGTTTTAATGATGGCCCGCGCATCAGAGCGAATTGTTGCAAAAGAAACTCGCGTTTGTAAATAGTGTAAACATGTGCTGAGGTATAATGCGAGCACATTAGGAGTCTTTCTGGTTTGCCTGGCTTTTATGCAGACATAAAGAAACTGGAACTGTCGTTATTATAGTTATTTAATTATTACAAATGCCGTCTTTAATACAAAACCAACTCGCCTGTCACATTTATGCACCTAATTGCTCCAACATCGCATAAAATCATCTACAAAACTATGCGCTTTTATTGTTTACAACCATCAATTAAACCAAGCCTTTTTGCTTTTTCTAGATGAACCAGCAGTGCAAGGTGTGCGGGGAGCCAGCAGCAGGATTTCATTTTGGCGCGTTTACCTGCGAAGGATGCAAAGTAAGTTTCACCACAATAACTTTTTTTAAATACTTAGATATTTTTCAAACCAATACCTAAGCTAGGGGCATATTCTTGAACTACACGACACGATGTCGTATACGACTTTTTTCATTCCATCATTGTTAGTTGTCATTCAAATCAAAATAAGAGACTATCTTTGTCATGTCGTGGGCCTTTTTTCTTGAACCACTTGACATGATGTCGCATACGACACTGCAATGACAGACTTCTATTTTTTCATGTAAATGAAAGACAGAATGATAAAGTAGAATGCGACATTGTGTCGAGTGGTTCAAGAATACGGTCCCGTACACGATATTGTGTCGAATGATTCGAGAATAATCCCCTGTCCCAACGGATTAAAAATATTTTATGACCTTTCGGAAACGTCCCAAATGAGTAGTACATAGAAACTGGGCTATACAGGGTATCCAAGACCACCTGTACCACCTCCTTATTTCGAGGACCCTTTGTCGTACATTGATGAGAAAAAAATATTACCAATGTGAAACTAAAGAATCTTTTGGTGTAATTCGTAATTTTCAAAACAAACCGGAAGTACCCGAAATCGGAAGTAACTTTGAAATTTTAAATAGCAACCCAGATCAAGAATAGTATTGTTATTAACAAATTAAACGAAACAAATATGCAAACAAATGATCTCTTAAATTAAGGAAAAATTAAAAAGTTACCATCATTCGCATTAGGCGAGAGAGAATTTTTTAAATGAAAACTCTATTCTTTCATTTTTCGCTTTATTCGTTAAAAACAATCAACTTTTTTTTAATTTTTTGATTAAAGGGAAATACATAACCCAAAAAAGTTGATTATTTTTAACGAACGTAGTGAAAAATGCAAAATATTTTAGTTTCCATTTAAAAAATCATAGTTGCCTCTACCCTCAACCCTCACCCATTGAGCACGATGGTAGTGTTTTAATTTTTCCATAATTTAAGAAACCGTGTCACTTGTCTGCATTTATTTTTTATGCAATATATTAAAAAAATATTTTAATAAAAGTTGTTTATTTTTAAAAAAACCTTTCCTTTCGACCTAGGCTGCAATTTAAAATTTCAAAGTTATTTCCGGTTGGTTTTGAAAATCACGAATTACACCGAAAGATCTTTTAGGTTCACTTTTGTAATAATTTTTTTCTCATCATTGTACGACAAAGGGTTTGAAATAAAGAGATGGTACGGGTGGTCTGGGACACCCTGTATAATAAAATACTAAAACTATGAACACTTTTAGATCAATAAGAAAGTCAAAACTATTATTTTCTGAAACCACGAAAGAACTCGGTGTGAAGTAATTTTTGCTTAATTTTTGAAATTTAACAGTAACGCTTAATGTTAAACGAAAGGACTTCTTAGCGTATATTCAGCGATCGTGATGAAAAATTCAGAGACGTCGTTAACGTTAAACACGTGATTAAAAAATATTTTCTTAAAGACGTGACTAACTTTAAAGACGTCTCTAAAATTTTCATCATGGTCGCTGAATACATGCTCTTGAGTTTAAGGTCACTTTATTAAAACAATTAAAAGATAGTCGACGTTTCGGTGGTCAATTTCCACCTTCTTCAGGACAATCTAATTCTTATTTTATTAATTAGTATTTTATTCATGGAATTAAAAACCAGCACTTTTCATAATCGTGATTCGCGAACATATTTTTGTACCAATGTTTATTATACTATCTTCATGATGCACTTTTAATAGTTATGAATCGGTATAATATATTTATTATAAAAGTCTATTAGGATAATTATATCGATTTTTGTAAATTTGGGTCAAATCAGGTGGTTTAAATGTGTTTTAAGAAAAAACACAATGTGTGGTTTGAAATAAAGTGTTACCTAATTCGAAGTAACATTATTGGCGTCAGAGGAAATTTATGGCGACTGTAAATTGTAACATTTTACTATATAAAGCAAACTAAAACAGCTCTTGGAATTTTTAATCTTGTCTTCATTTTAAATTTGATGTACGGTGTTTCACAAGGCAACATAAAGATTTTTTACGATGCCACCATATACGATTTAATTTGACACAAATAAGTAGTTTAATTCATAAACTATTACACTAGCCATTATTTAAATTTGTACAGGTTGTAAAGTTTATTTTAAAATGGATCTAAAATCTTGAATTTATTATACTTGGAGAAACTGTACCAGGGAAAATTATGAGGAAAATTCTTTTTCGGAATATTTATGATGAAAACCATTCTTACATATCTGATTATTAAAGTTCATTAGGTTAAAATGTTAAATAATTCTTTTATTTTCATTGCATTACATGTATTTATTGCGTTAATAAAAGCTTTTATTTTAAATTAATTGCCTTGCTTATAATTCCCATCATGTTCACTATGAATTGTTTGGGCTCTTCCATTTTGTCTTTTATAGCATTCCAAACGTCCACATAATTTATTTGATATTATATTTATTATGAGATCTTCTATCATCATAATTTTAATTATAATTTACTACCTTGAATATTATTATTTAATTTTCCCTTTGAATAGCTTATCAAACCAAAATAAAATCAGAATCACATTTTTATTAACTCTTTTATACTCATAAATTAATAATGAATGATAATAAAAAAACAAGTCTTATTGCCAAACAGCTGTAGAAGCAATAATAAAAAATCTTAATATTTAAAAAACACAAACGTGTAACTATTAAATTAATGAGTGTTCGGTTATATCAGAAAATTTCTATAGAAAATTCGTGAGATGTTATTAATAAAACAGAATAGATAAATTTTGATGAAATATCAGTAGTAGTAAAATAATTTAAAAAAGTATTGTTATCGAAAGCTCGTAAGACTCCTTGCGAATTTGCAAAACCCGGTCTTGAAGGACAAATCAAAAGTTGCATACAGGACTGCAATTCTAGAATGTTCGCGACAAATGATCGCACCGTTTTTATATCTACCTTTCTCTAGGAACTATTCGATATTTTTTGCATTCGATCCCTCTTTTGACATTGGAGAATATATTTTAAGAAAGTAATAGACTTTTGACAAAAGAAGTATGCGATAATTTATCGCATATATTCGAGAATCGCACGCAGTCTAGGGGGATTATATTCGAACCTCTCCACACGATGTCGTATACGACTTCCATCATCCTATTCTTGTCACTGCTATGCAAAAATAAGAGCGTGTTTTTGTCATGTCATATACGACATATTATCGAGTAATTCTAGCATCCGACATGACAAAAACACACTTTTATTTTTGCATTTTAATGATAACAATAGAATGAAGGAAGTCATATATGACATCGAGTTGAGTGGTCCGAGTATATGTATTATGTGTTTTGTTCGAATCACTCGACAAGATATCGTATACGACATGATGGAAGTCGTATACGATTCTTGCAATGTAATTTTCTACCTCGATTCTCGGGAATTCTCGAGCTAAATAGCGCAGGTGCCATCCGAGCTTAAGGAAAAAATGGATAATGAAGAATATGTTTGACAAAATTTGGTCTGAGAAAATCTGTAACCAACTTTTAGATTATAATTCGCAGCCCAAATAAATATCATGGAAATTCCAGTGCTCCTACTGGTTACTGGGTACTGAAAGTTTTATGATTATGGATGAAAAAACATAAATTCCAAAAGGTCTTGAGACTATCTACATGGTGCGTATGTTGAACAAATAATTTAAGTGAAGTATCAAAGTTTAAATCTTTAAATAAATTACAAATAAGTAGAAAGGTTGCAGTAGTAAAATAGTAGTAGTGGCAGTACTGACATGAACCGCGTACCTTGTATTCGTGTATACACATATACAAGCAGCTCTGATCTATACTTTATTATGTTGTCCAAGAAGCATGGAAGAGCAGGCTTGTACACGACAAATGTATGATGTATGTTTGAGCGAAAAAGATTGTAATTTTTGCTTGAGAAACTCCGAGAAACTCGAGTCCTTGCACTTGCAAATCGAACGTGAAATATTACATATGCAACTGTTGCCTATTAATCATACACACTAACGGCTTTCTTATAATTTATATCGTGCTATAGGGTCGTGTTAGAGCGCCGCGGTCGCCTCCTCCAAATGGAGCACAATTTCATTCCAAGCGATAAACTACCGACCTGCTACGATTTATTGAATTCACTTTACAATATTATTCACTTGGAAGGTTATCCTCATTTATAACAATACACTTTCATACCTAAATTCCTTTCCATTTAGATTCTGTCGACAACAACTCTTGCAAATACTCATCATACTACTCTTCCTACTTTACTCCAAAATTTATACCAATTTTGTAATCGACAATTTTCACATAATAAATATACACTAAAAATGACCATAATTTTCTAGGCACTAAAACAAAAACTTGACGGATGTTTAAAGATTAACATCAAACATAAGTGCCCATAAAACCTAAATAAATCAAGTAATAAATTTGATTTCAAATAGTAATTATTATTAAAACATTAAATTATTTATTTAAACTCCTATTAATTTAACTTAAATAAATTGACATATATAACGGAATAATTATATTTATTTTGACTTAAAACTTGGCCATAATTTATGCAATCTTTTTAATTTCTTTTACTTATAAATATTTTGGAATAATTATTTTCGCATTTAAAAGGGCGATCTTTACTCGCCATATTGGGCGTTTTCAATTTTTTAAATGTTAAATTTATTTTGTAAATTATTAATGAAAATAGTCATTTTTGTGCTATTTTCAATAGACTAAAACATTAATTTATAATAAGAATTTTAAAACGTGAAAACGGCCTAAATGCAGATTGGAATTTCATTTATCCATGTTTCAAATTTGAAAAAAAATCGTTGATTGATAAGGCTGCTACAACGATTCTACAAATTGATGTTTTGCATACATACAGGGTGGTGATAAAGTTTGGAAGGTCATAACTTCCGTAAAAATTTTTTTTGTAAAAATCGCTCGGACAGGTCAATTTTTGTTTTAATTAAAAATGCCATCTTTTGGAATGAAAAAAATATTCATGACGTCACTGATAACTTCACTATGACGTCATCATCAATTTTTTTAAATGGAAACCCCTACTTTTTTTACACATTTTTCATAGACCTTTTTATCATATTAATTATCACATAAAAATATTTAAAAAAATTTCAACCATTTTTGAAAAAAAAAATAAATTTACTCAAAAAAAAAATTATTAATTCTCAATGAAAATATGGCAAGAAAAATAAATTAAACTAATTTTTAGTTTAAAAATAACAAATTATTATTGAAAATATTCGAATTGTTCTTTACACAATTGGAATTTTTTTAAAACTAGTTTTAAATAACTTTTAATGAAAAACGTAATTAAAATAAAATGTTTGAGTAATAATAAACTTTAAATAAAATTGTAATTTATTATAAATTTGAAAAAGCTTTTGATATTCAAAATTTATTGAAATAAAAATTGCCTTTATAAAAGTGCTTTAGTTGACGTTATTTTGTATGGCAAATAACATTTTAAATCCATTTACCAATTCTTGAATAGCTTACTTCGTTTGTTTAATAATAATCAACAATTATTAAGTTTCGCGAAATTAAAAATGCCTCGTTTAAGCGAACGCGAAAGAATCGAAATTTTAATTATGGTAGGATACGGCGATAGAAAAAGAACCCATGGGGAAGCTTGTGCTTTGTTTAATGAGCAATATCCAAATAGACCGCAAATCTCAAGATCTACAATAAGTAAGTTAGTTACCAAATTTGCAGAAACAGGATCTACAGGAGATTTGCCTCGAAAAGGACGGCCTCAAGTGAATGAAGAAACCAAATTAAATTTATTACTCGCAAGTAAATATTGGGATTTTCTTCAATCGCAATTGAAGAAAATCCCAATATTTCAACAAGAGATATTTCAAGAAATAATAATGTGGATCATTCCTATGTCGCAAAATTATTAAAAAAGGAAAAGTATCACCCATACAAAATAAAACTCATACAAGAGTTAAATGAAGATGATCCCGATCGCCGACTGCAATTTTGTGAAGAAATGATGACGTGATGTGATCAAAATCCAAATTTTTTAAGTAGTATAATTTTCTCCGATGAAGCTACCTTTCAATTGAATGGATCAGTGAATCGACATAATTGTAGGTATTGGTCACAGGAAAATCCTCATTGGGCCGTAGAATCCCATAGTCAAAAACAGGGAAAGTTAAATATATGGGTGGGAATGATTGGCAGACGTTTTATAGGACCTTACTTTTTTAATGAAAACCTTACTGCCGAAAGATACTTGAATTTTTTGCGGACTGATTTGCTACCAGTTTTACTTCGTATTTTCCCCAATTATGAAAATCGCAACATTCCTAACCAAAACATTTGGTTTCAACAAGATGGGGCTCCTCCACACTTTGGCAGGGCGGTGCGAGAATTCCTTAACTCCACGTTTCCCAACAAATGGATAGGTCGGAGGGGACCAATTGAGTGGCCTCCGCGATCTCCCGACCTAACGCCCTTAGTTTTTTTTTTGTGGGGACATTTAAAATCAAAAGTTTATTTCAATAGACCTAATAATTTACAAGAATTGGAGCTTAGAATTAGGACGGAATTGCAACAAATTGAAGAAGAAGCTATTAACAATAGTATTCAGAGTGTCTACACTCGAATGGGACAATGCCAAATGGTCAATGGGGAACAATTTGAACATTTTCGTTAAAATTTGTTACTTGTAAATTAAAAATTTACTTTTTTTTTGTAATATTTTCATTGAGAATTAATAATTTTTGTTTTGAGTAAATTTATTTTTTTTTTTCAAAATGGTTGAAATTTTTTTAAATATTTTTATGTGATCATTAATATGATAAAAAGGTCTATGAAAAATGTGTAAAAAAAGTAGGGGTTTCCATTTAAAAAAATTGATGATGACGTCATAGTGAAGTTATCAGTGACGTCATGAATATTTTTTTCATTCCAAAAGATGGCATTTTTAAAACAAAAATTGACCTACCCGAGCGATTTTTACAAAAAAATTTTTTACGGAAGTTATGACCTTGGTTCCAAACTTTATCACCACCCTGTATAGGTGGGAAATACATTGCGACAATAGGGAGAACTCACGTGACGTCACGAGCGAAAAGATTGGTCTTAAGGAAAGCTCCCCGCAATTTTCAAGGATGAAGGAAAACTTCGGATAAGTCTTCAAGAAGAGAAGGACATGAAAGAAATAATTCTCTTTCCCATTCTTTCCTAATAGTAATACGTAACAGATTACCGACCAACAAATTTTAAACAATATTTTTACATCTATTTACAAAAACAATTATAATTAGAAAAAAATAATTTGCTTCTTATTTGAAGTACTTTAACTCAGAAATTTTGGGGAATATTCGTTTATGAAGTAGTCACAAAAAAATCTATAACGATATCTTTGATCTTTAGGACGCATTTATAACACAGTCCACCAGATATTTTCGTACCGCCGATTTTGTAACATTTCGAAGGAAAATATGGGTGCAAAATCCTAAATAACCATCAGATTTGATTTATTAGATCTAGTTTTTGAGGTACGCGCTATATGTATACAATAAAGAAAGTTAAAGTTGGATTGCATATTTTCCTCTCTCACAACCAAAAGTTCTTTGATACGTTTTATTTTCCTTAAAGGCTAGTTTCTGTTAGACCAGTACTGATCCTTATCTCTGCCCCTAATATATATTATATAGGATCTTCAAAAAATGAAATAGTGCTGTTAGAACTTCAAGTATTTGTAAGAACGAACTTTCCATTCAAAAGTTCGAACTTTGAAATAGTTTGAACCGTTCGAACATTAAAAGAAAGTTCGTAAAAAGTTTGGGTTCGAAGAAAGTTGGAGTTCGTAAAAATTCTATTTCAAGAAAGTTCGGGTGAAAAAAAATTGAGATGTCTTATCTCCGGTCGATCTGAAGATATAGTCAATCAAAATAATTTTTTTATTGCTTAGCGCAGTTTTGTAAGTTAATTATAATATTATTAATTATTATAATGATCCAGCTACAATAAAGTAACTTTCTTAGATTCCACGTACCTCAAGTTAAAACTTCATCGAGTTCGAACTTCATTGAGTTCTAATTACATCGAGTTCGAACTTTATTAGATTCGAATTACATCAAGTTCGAACTATACAAATTAAAACATTTAACGGATATTTTTTCTAAATAGTCGAATACCTATATTTTGCAATTTATTATAATTTATTATATGCTTTTGACTTCCTATTTTTTATTAACATGTTTTGAGCAGTATACCGGGTGGAAATGAAAACCGGGTCACCTCTGTAACTTTTTTATTTATGAATAGAAAAATTTGAAATTTGGCTATGTTCTATGGTTCAAAAAAACAAATTTTATGTGCATTTTTATTTTCGAAATCACTTCCGGTTTCACCGGAAACACCATGAACTTTGTTTTTTTAAACGTAACATCCCATATTTTTATTCATGGCTTAAAATACTTTTAAAAAAGAAGTATTTTTGAGATATTAGTTTTTATTTTTTTTGTTTTTGTTTTATTAAGGTGACCAGATTTTTATTTTGGTAAGGCGGGACCAGACAAAAAACCGACGGGGGTGGGGGTTTGTTATTCAACAAATAAAAAAAATTGCTTCATTTTCATGAACTTTCATTTAAACCAAAAAAAACAGTTATTAAAAACAACATTATCATCATGAAACAAAACCAAATTTGACAAATAATAAAAAACAATGTTCAAGACAAAAAGCGGGACTTTTTTAAAATTCTGCGGGACGCGGGACAAATGTTAAAAAATCGGGAGTGTCCCGCCAAAATTGGGATGTCTGGCCACCTTCGTCAATATGAATGCACTGTGTTCCGGCGAAAAAACAATCGCAAAAATTTTAACTCTACATACCTGCTTTTAGTTTTGAAATAGTATATTACGCAACGAGCTAGAAAGTGACGAATTTTGTGCGAGTGTGAAAATAGCCAAACGAGGCGCTAGCTGAGCGAGGATATTGCACGAGCATTTTCTTGCGAGTTGCGTACGCTATTTTTCCGACGACCACGGAGATTTTGCGACCATTATTAATATTTTGTAGTAACAACTAAAAAGTCATAACATAACCTGTGTTCACATCAGCTAAAATTGAAGTTATCGATTATTTTTAGTTAAAGGTACCTAATTGTAGCTGGCGCTGTTTTGACGGAAGCAACTGATTGAAAAGAATAAAAAATGTTCCTGTTTTATTTAAAATTTACACAAATACAGGGTGTTCCATTTGACGTTGGACTATATAGGTATCTTTGCTATTATTGGAGATGGAAAGTCGGTTAAATGGACAAAGTAGTAGAGATTTTTTCGAATATTAATAATTCATTTACAAAAAATTTGAATTTCGCATCGTTCCAACGCTATCTTGAAGAAACAAGAAAATGCGATTTTTAAAATATGGCCATAACTTCGTTATTTTTGGTGATCCAAAAAATTTTTTTGACTTAATACAGACAATTTTTTGTGTACAATGCAGTAAAATAAATGAATATTTTTTTTCGCCAACGGTTGACCAGAAATGAACCAAACTTATTTTTTTCTTATGGCAGCCATATTGGATTTACACATATTCGGAATTAGTGTATTCTTCTGAGTAATTTTATATATCATATGTCACATTATAAGAAAAATAGAAATAATTTTATTTTACTGACTAAATAAAAACCTTGAATAGATGTAAACTGTCAATACATATGTGTTAAGATTTATTTTACATTTATTATTTTAAATAGATACATTTATGTTATTGACAATTTACATCTCTTAAAGTCCAATGTTAGTTTGTAAAATCAAATAATTTTATTTTTTTTTAAATATGACATATGGTATACCAAATTACTCAGAAAAAATACTGATTCCGAATATGTTTAAATCTAATATGGCTGCCATAAGAAAAAAATAAGTTTGGTTCATTTCCGGTCAATCCGTTAGCGAAAAAAAAAATATTCATTTGTACACAAAAAATTGTCTGTATTATGTCAAAAAACTTTTTTTGTACCACAGAAAATAAAGAAGTTATGGCCATATTTTAAAAATCGCATTTTCTTGTTTTTTCAAGATAGCGTTGGAACGATGCGATATTCAAATTATTTGTAAATGAATTATTAATATTCGAAAAAATCTCTACTACTTTGTCCATTTAACCGACTTTCTATCTCCTATAATAACAAAGATTCACATACAGTCCAACGTCAAATGGGACACCCTGTATAATGATTTTAATAATGATATAAGTAATATTAGCGGGGTTAAATATAAATTTTTATTTGAACTGTCCTTTTTTTCCAAGTTCAAAAAATCCTTGGAGGCTTTCGAAATTCCTTCGTAGTGCCTCTAACCAAATTTACAAGAAGTATTTCAGAGCTACAAAACAGAAAACCAAAGTCACTAGTGTAGCAATGAGAGATTTTCTAAACCACTAATATGAACGACATAAGATTTTCTCATATGGTCATCGGAAAAAATCTTTTTTTAATAATATTCGCAAATATCCACTTGTATTAATATGAATTTGGTTAAATTTATGGATCAAAAAAATTCGACCAGTTTTAATTAAAGCCCATGTTTCGAACCATATTGGTTCCTCCTCAGGGCAAATATTTTTGCATTCGAATTTTTCATTACTTGCTCATGATATTTTACTACAATAATATCTCTAAAACATGTAATTATTAATTTACGCATTAGGTAATGTGTTGTTCAAAGCACAAACAGGCTGTTATTGATAATAATGCGTAAAATAATAATGGCACATGGCTTGTAAAGATATCATAATATTATTATTATTGCCTTTTATCAGAACTAAAATCAATGAACCTGTATCTTTAAAAGTAGAACTGCTACGAAAAAATCTAGCTCCTTTTGGAATGAGCACCTCAATAAAAACTCAATTCTTACTTTTCCGACATCAAAACATTAATTTCAATTTGTTGAAACGTGTAATAAATATTTCTAATAAATAAGCTTTTTTTTGGCTAGCGATCAAAAGTATGTTGCTTTCGAAACGTATTCTATATTGAAAAAAATACATTTTGAAAATACTTAGAGAAAAATATGAAAAAAATGAAATTATGCCTTAAAATCTCGCCTAAAGTTTTCAGTCAAAATAGCTTTCGACTACCTCTTGAGGTCTAGGGTGCTCTATTTAAGCAATTGTTAGCTATAAACATCCTAAAAAAAGGATCTTAAATAACGTAAATGATACTTTAGAACTTTAAAATATTTGAAACCCTATCTATCCTGTGTCATAGAACCTAGGGCCAATTTTAATAGGTAAATTTATAATCAGGACTATAAAAACAATAAAATTTATCATTTTTTTACAAAAATACTATTGACCAGTGTTAATACCTACGTAGAGTGCCAAATAGATACCCGAAGAATATTTTTATTTAAACAATATTTATACATGGTGATCATTTGAAAACGACCCACCTTAAATAATTCCAGTTTGATAGGATATATAAAAAATCAGTGAAGTACATCAATTTTGGCTTTGAAAGGAAAATTTATGAGGTAGAAAACTTTTTTCTAGAGATCACCCCATTTGCCACAGCCACCCTTACTAATTTTGTTTTGAAATCCGATGACTATTTAGTCCAAAATGATCATATTTATTGAAAAGTGAACAGTGAACAACATTTTACATCTACGTCAATAATTTTCCCCATCCAAAATAAAATCAACGCGTTTTGACGAAATTTTATACATCTTATCATACTAAAGTTACTTAGGGTGCATCGTTATCAAATAATTTCCATTATAAAGCCATCTAATTAACTAAAAATACGTATTAGAGTAAATCTTAAGAGTAGTGATCACATATGTATTGGCACTTGCTGTAAGGAGCTTTAATTAACTTATAAAAAGTAGAAAATAGAAAAGTAATTTTATATTTTAATTAGAAGGAAAAACTGACGGTTTTTCCTTTAGAAATGCAACTGAGTGGTAAAAAAGTGCATTTTAATTAGCGGCAAGTATCGCGTAAAATGAAATCACTTCCTAACATGTCTTTAAACTGATTCAACAAAAAGCGACCTCGTCGACTAAGATGATACTATTTAACGCTCTGATACAAGCAACACTTAACGTTTTTTCACCTGATATAGATGGACGCTTATCCCTATTAGTGCGTTAGATTTATTATATCCAATTTTGAGGCTAAATAATTACTACGTGTTGATAAAAGAAGCCTTCTGGAAAGAGTATGGCTCGATTATTTTATGTCCTCCTTCTATATAAACCACTACGTGACTTTAAGAGATAGTAATAATAATTGCAGTAAATCCTTCTTTTAAAGATTATTTAACTTAAAACTACATATTTAGCAATAACAACTTCTAATTAAAATTATTATATGCATAAGTTATTTATTATTAGAACTTCTAATACAATTGATTGGATTGTAGTCTGAAGCAAATTGCATGTGCTTGTCAAAACTATTTCACAGTCCTGAATTGAATACTTGAGGGATTAGTAATGGTAATAATTTGTCAAGGTTATTAATTAAAATAAATCAATTCACTGAGTCAATTGTCACGCTCGATTGGGAATCTCAACAATGCTTGGTCTATAATTTGGAGCAATAAAAATTAAAGAGTGCAATAAATATAACGAGTGTTCGCATTGCTATACACCCACATAAGAGTCAACAAAGTTGTAGCAATAACCGCTCCCAATATGGGACTGTACCTCTATAAATCATACCATTGCCAAAGAAATTAAAACACGTTATAATGGTCTTAAAAGACGAAATGACAAGCAGTGCTCTTATTAAATTCAAACCTTTAAAGTCTTCTGTAAGAAAAGCTGGATAGACTGATTGATGGAGTGAATAGGCGAGTGGGCATAATTATACACTCAACATAATATTACTTTATGAATTTATTATTTAATTTATGCATTATTTGCTTGCAGTGCTAGAATTGGATATACAAGGTTTGTTTTTGATCAAAATTTTTCATTAGTTTAATGTCTTGATTAGTAGGGTATACACTAGATCTATATTATTAAATGAGATTTAAATAAATTATCCTTCGAACAATGGAAGGAATTTATTATGCGCTTTTAATAAAATTATAACACTTTTAATAAAAGAAGTATGGTACTTTGTACTAGGATTATTATAATTTTAAATACAAACAAATGCAATCACTCCTCCACTTTCTAGATTTAATTAAACTGAAACACTTTTATTTTTCGATATTTAAAAATATGCTTCATATGTCAAAATTACTTTATTTAATGCTTGTATTTTAAATATTTTTGTAAAGTTGATAAATTTCGCTGCTGCGAATAAAATAAATCTGAAATCGTAGAACACGCGATGGCTGTAATCAATTTATTTATAACCAGCTTGAATCAAGCATTTTAGGAATTTATTAGAAATGATGAAGGTTTTAATGTTTTTATAAATAAGTAATAACATGCACGCAGACAAATAATAATTATTAAAGAAGCTATATTTCCTTGTGCAGAGTCGCCTTTCAATTTAATACCAAATTAATTTCTTTACAAACAAATAAATGTAGGTATTAAATGACTAATAGGGAAAAGGGTAATTAATTTTATCGAAGTTTGTTTTTTAACACTAATCATCAAAGAAAAAGAGTTCTTAATTATTTATCCAAAACACCCAACAACATTATAAAAATAGAATTTTTTGATTAGTGTTTTTATACCTAAAGAAACATTTCCCGTGAAAAAATGTGGTCTTCTTTATGATAACCAACTTTTGTATCTTCGTTTTATGGATCTTTTAAGGAAATTTAAGGAATTTTGAAATAAGTATTCATAGAGCAGGGATATTCCTCGTCTTAGACTGTGAAATTCAGTTTCTGCTCAACATACTTGTTTTTGTGTTTTTTTTGGTTAATGAAGATGGTCTAAATGGTTTAAGCTGCAAATTAACTGCAGGAAGAATTTCTAGACATCATCAAGTAAATGATTTAAATAAAAGAACTTTAAGTTCTTCTTGTATTCCTGCTATTTTGGAAAAGACCTGACGGAATGACAATGATTCCTTGGAGTATGGACAAATCTTCGAAATTTGATTTTACGTGTGTTGACACTATAGCTTCTTCATATTTAAAATCTTCATGTAGTTTCAATTGTATCTAAATATAGTAAACTTTCAAGGAATTGTATTTTTTATCCAATTACCAATTAGTATTGACACTTCTGGCGTATGGGGATACATTGGATTACAATATACTAAAGATTTGGGAAGAAAAATAAAGCCTTACCAAAGAACCAACTTCCTTTTTAATTCAACGAATTATGATAGTAATACAGAGGCAATACTGCTTCTATTTTTGGGACAGTTCCTAAAGGAAATTCTCTAGAAGATATTTACTTGCTTTCTTCATAATTTTCACTCAACACTGAAAGTTTCATGCGAAATTCGTAAGATAACGAAGCTTTTATCTGCCAAATATGATGATATTTTAAGATGAAAATTTTCTAAATAACTGTTCACAGATGGGACTAAGGGGTTTGTAAACTATCTGCGTCATGAACAATGTGATTCAGTGCCTCTCCAACACAAACCCCCTTTTAGAATACCTTAAAAAATCTTATGTAAGTTACTTCAACACACCCACCTCTGGAATGGAAGGAGCTTTAATAAAAGCATTGACGCAAGTAATAAAAGAATTCTGGTCAGAAGATTCTTGAGAATGTGTGTTAAGAGGATATGGAGTTTACAAAATTATATGGGTTTTTTCCTGTTTCTATGTATCAAACTATGTGAATATATATTGAGCTATATAGAAAATAAGAATATCATATGAAAGTGGAACCTTTGCTTAAGACTTGTATGCGACAGTTTTTTAATATTTTATATCCAAAATGGCCAAAAAAAACATCATAAAAAATACGTAAAATTTGGCCTATTTTAAACTTATTTTTTGGACTTAATAATTTAATTTTTGTAAAAGTCGTCATACAGAAGTCTAGCCATGAATGTTGTTTAAACTATGCAATTGTAAAACTTCATGTTATTTACAAAATATGGTTGTAGTTTGAAATAATTGCAAAGCATATATTTTGTAAATTTTGAACGCGCATTTTAACTGTAAAAGGGGCTAATACCTTTGTAGTCTAGGTGATACAAATTTTAAAATGTAACAGAAATGAAGATATTTATTGGTACTTTCAGCCTAATTATGTGGGATGTAGTTTGGGTTAAGATTTCTTCCCCAAATTCAAGAAGAAGCTCAAAGTATACGTTTACTATCGGAGCGCGGTTCTACTTAGACTCCCAATCCTCTTAGTCTTAATACAACGTTTTTAAATTTTTGCACAACGTTTTATAAATAGTTCACGGTAGGATGATCAAGAATTTCTCAGATATTTATTGGAAGGTTTAAGCAAACATGTAATAGGATTACTACCAAACCAACGCCAACCATTGCTATTTTTCTTTTTTGGAATAGGGATGTAATAAGAGAAAGTTCCAGTCCAACAGATATATTTGTAACTTTTGATATATTCTGGAATTTGTCGCTTCCAATACCGCATAAAACAGGGCGTAAGCAACTTTCTCAGTGTCTCTATAGTTTTACTAGTGAAGAAATATTGAATAGTGATGAAAGACCTACCAGATCAAAGTTCAAAGACCGAAGATAATGTACAAAGTCCTTTAAAATCTATGAGGTTTCTAAAATTTTAGTTATTCATTGTAAAAGCTTTTCTTTTAAAAGAAGGTTAATGAAAAAAATTAATATGACTTCATAATCATATTCATGGTTGATTTTCGTTTGGAGGGATTAGATTTAACAAATTACTCTACCAAAAAAGACAATGTAACGAATACGCTATCAGTAACCACAGTGCACATCTTACAGTGGACAGTGGACATTATACTGCTTTTTGTAAACATCCTTTCTCAGAGGAATTGTATGAATACTATGATTCCGATGTGACAACAATTTCCCAAAAAACATAGTTCGTTGTGAGGCGTATATTTTATTTTATGAGTTGGCAAGGAATTATAATTGTTAAAGTAAATTGGGGTTGCCACGATGATTTGGACTAATGTTAATTAGAAACCAAATGTAGCTTCTTAAATCCAACTTTATTAAAAAGTTGGACTTAAGAAGCTACAGTTGACATTTTTTTCTGTGTTTCTAATTTATAATTGTTATTTTTTATTTATTTCATTTATCTTTATATTTTAAAATAATAATCAGAGTATAAATGTGAAACAAATCTAAAATCTACAAATTATTATAAATTGATCATTTTTTATGCCAATATTGAGTAGTAAATCTGATTTTTAAAATTATTAATAAACAGTATGTAGGGTGCAGTGGCGTAGCCAGAAAATATATCTAAGGGTGACAAACTGAAAAAACGCGCCCAACATTTTAAGAAGTTCTTATTGCGTTTTAAAACACTAAAATCCGTAAAATATGCAATATGCGTTAGGTTTAATGTCCAATTACTCCTTTTTTCATTGGCTTAAAAACTAAATTATACAGGGTGTTTCGTGTTTCACCAAGCTTCGGGGTTAGAAACTAGAGCCTAATCGAAAAATATAAAAAAAAATCCCTTACAGTTTTGAAGCTTCATCGTTTTAGGTCACCGATTTTTGTCAAAAATCACAAAATCGCGAATTACATTTTAACCTACTTGCGTTGGGATTTAAAACAATTATTATAAGATTATTTTAATTGGCAATAGCAGTAATACAAAAAAATTGTTAAAATCTTGAAAAAAATCGCAAAGAAGAAAAAGTATAAAAAATATATTTTTTTTTTCAGTTTTTGAAAAATTTCTTCAAGATTAGACCCATTACGGTTTGGTTTTTTTAAGTTTTCTGAAACTTCTTTATATTCTCAAGAAACCAGGGAAACCGTTACTATTTTTCCTCACTTTCTAAAGTCTTCTGAAGTTACTTATTCTTTGTTCTATGGGTGAATAGTTTGTCAAATAGGCTATAAGTGACTCCTGAAGGAATGCCATGTGTTTTGTAAATGTTTACGCATATTCATCCAACGATGGTAATAGACTGTACTAAGAAAAAAACTCTTATTGTAGGACTATCTTCAGAAGGCTAAAGTAAGTGAAGGACACGATCTACAGTTTCAAATTTTCCCTGATTTATTTAGAATATGAAGAGCTTTAAGAAACCTTAATGCGACTTAAATAAATGAAAAAGATATTTTTTCTCTGCGATTTTTTTTCAACTCAAAAACTAAAAAAGATAGACCTCATTTTTTTTTCGTTTTTTGTCTATTAAATTTATTCCTTTCTAAACCTGATGTTTCTACTCTCCCCGTTATCCCCGTACATAAGTTATGAGATTATTCTCTTCTTCTGTGTTTTAAAAACTATTTCCTCCCAAAAAGGCGCCTAAAAACAAACTTGTCCGCTAGAGTGGTGGCCAATGGTCCCCCTGACTCTCCCTTGGTTACGCTACTGTAGTGGTTTTCAAGAACGATTTAGTTAAGCCTATTTTGTTTATAATAGCAGTTAATTTTTATTATTATAAGTCTCAATAATTCTTAAGTAAAGTAACACGACAAATCTTTTTGCTACTAATTACTTAGAAGTCTTATCACTGAAGTTCTCGTATTTAAAATTGATGGGATAATATTTAAAGCAAAGAAGCACGGTATAATTATACCAAATAGTAAGTACCCTGCTTTTGCAAAGATAATAATATCAATAAAATTTCTCGATACACTTTCTTATGGGGCTTTTATTTTAAATTGCATTCTGTTTGGTAATTATGTTTGTACCTGTTAATTGCTTGACGAAGATTAAAATATTATGCGAAGACAGCTTAATTCTCATTTTAATTTTTATTAGAGTCACTTTACTTTATTTATGATCGTTGTTAATGACAAATAAAAAATTATCGCATTACTTACTTACTTAGGTTATCAACGATTTAAATTATTTGAATTACAACTTTAATTTATAATAAAAAACATAAGCACAATTTTATTACTTAAAAATGTGTTTAATATGTATTAAATTATCTAAAAACGTAAAAATATTTTATATTTATAATAAAATCACACGATTAAAAGGTGTACTTAATTTGAAATAAGTCCATTTGAAGTTTAACGTAAAGAATATTAAAACACCGACCTATTTTTATATTATAATGATTACCATTAAATAAAATTACACGTATAGAGATTTAGCATTTTACCTTTCATCCAATTCATCATACTCGTGATTTATTTACCTAAATTAATTTTTGTTAAAAAAGGTGAAAGACTGGTGTGGTATTATAAAACAAGTCATAAATCATGGGAATAATTGCATTAAATTGTGGGTTTCTGATGTTTAAGTAAATTTTAGTAAAACTAATAGCCTCTTTTCGGGTAATATGTAATTAAAGTCATGATAATAAGAAACAAACTTGATCTTAATAAACTTAAAAAAAAAGTTAAATAAAAAAAATCGTGAAGAAAAAATTAGTTGGTCTTAAATTATCTACAATTTCATTAGAATGATCATCAAGATTATTATTGTAATTTAACCACTAAAAAAGTAATTTATTCAAAATTTAATTGGTTATAATTACATATAATGATTTTTTTAACAAGTAATTTAAACCACACGTTTTAATTGTTAATTTAATGATACTTGCATGAATGGTTAAGGTGGGATTAACCATAAAACGCCCCCTTTTGTCACGGCATTTAGTACTAGAGTCAACGAATTACGATTTCGATGTACGATTTTAATTGCGCGATTTTGCAAGAAACCATTTTAATGAAAACACCCAAACATTTTCCTGACAATTAAAATTTGCGTGGGGTTATATTAATTTATCACCAATGAAGAACTTAAATGAAAAGTTTTTAATTATCATCATTAATCATTTTTTTAATGAATTAAATAATCCGCGGCTTTTTGTTTAATTTACAAAATTCTAAAAAATCTAAAAAGTATGTAGATTCAAATTATTATAAAATTGTGGTATTTGCAAATTTCTTAATAATACTTTGAGACTTAATTTAACAGCAAATTATAAGCGATTGCTTGGAAATATCCATACAAATTGCACATAATAACCACAGTATTTTCAGCTCTAGAAATTAAAAGGTTCCTGACATATGTTCATATTAACGCGATTTAAAATTAAGTGTTAATTTAACTCGGTAGCGCATCTGTTCCGCACTTTTTTCCTCTCTAAGAATTCTACTCTTAAAAAGCACCTGTGATCATGTGTAATTTATAAAAAACGCGACTGAAAGGCCTAATTGCTCTAATAATTAATAACTTTAATATTGAAGATGTAGTCATCGCTCGCGTAGATCATAAACGTTTTCCCACGTTCAATTATAATTTTTAATGTAGCACCTGCAACATCAATAATTAAAGTAATTTTATAGCCTAATAACAAACTGTATTATTAAAAGTGGGACTTAAAAAAACGCACGCGAAACTGCAATGAAAGTGAGACAAGACGGATCCTAATTTATTACTTACAATTTAACTCGTTTCCAATTTCATAAAATGTGTTAATTTAAATTAAATGATGGTTTACTTTCTTTAACAAGCAATAAAGTTTTATTGGTTCGTTTAAAAATTATTTTCACACTTCTTTAACAAATACAATACGTTTGATTCAAGAAACTTCATCAAGGAAAATTTATCGCAGAAACATTAATACATGGAAATAGTAATAGCTGTAAGAGTGATACTACTTTTTAATTTTTGTTTTCTATAAGTGTATTGTAGTATTTTTAACAAGAAACAAATGTTAGGTTACTGTCCTATGCACAAATTTTCGTTGAAGTCTCTGTTGTGTATTTATTTTATAAGAAATACAATCATCGTTACATCAATCCTCATTAAGAATATTAGTAAGTACTTCTTAGAACTTAGTAGTAGATTGTATAAAGTAATTACTTTAAACCACATTTCTAGTTTTTGGATTTTATTTGAACCAGTAATTCACCCAGATTCTTAGCCTAGATTTTTTGGTAGATAATTTATGTCTTAGATTTATAAGAAGTATTTCAGAAAAGATCAATTCAATTTCAGAAGATTGTAATTCAGAATCGTTAATTGTATTTCAAAATCATCAACTATATTTCAGAAACCATAATTTTAAAGACAGAATTCGTCAATTTAATTTCAGAAACTATGATTTGTACATTAGAACTAAACAATTGAAGTTCGTAAAGAAATTTTGTATTATCTAAATATAATATTTTAGCCATTAACATATATGTCTTTTAAGAATCCTACTTTATTCTTAGAACAGATTATTTCAATTGGTGTATAACAAAGAATAATGATTCTAATCCCAACTGCATCTGGATACTAGATACAGTTGGGATTAGAATCATCATTCTTCGTTATACATCAATCTCTATCCCATATCATCGTCAAGTTTCATTATTATTTCAATTGGGTTCAACATTGGCGAATTAGGACCTAATGCCCGTTTTCTCCAACGATTCCTAAAGTTATGCATTGCTTATATGCTAGGTATTGCTTAGTTGCTACGTATTTTAAAATACCTAGCAACTAGGCAATAACTAGCATATAAGCAATGCCTACGTTTTAGGAATCGTTGGTGAAAACAGGCATAAGTGTAATATTTTTACTTGTGTAAGGTTAAATTGCATACTTTTGATGAATTGTATTTGCCTGTTGTCAGACAAATAGAATCCGCCAAAAACTCTTGGCTTCCTCATTTTTTACAATTGGCCCATTCTGAAATTAATAATAATTTATTTATTAACGGCATGAAGCCAATGTAAAATATATACATACATTTAACACAATTTAAACCTAATCACAAATCATAATAAATAAACAAAAGAACTAAACAGATATTATTGGTAACCTTGCATTTACAAGAAAAAGAATTTATGAACTGTTATTTACAATCTGCTTTATCTTTGCTTTAAACACAGTAAAACTTGTATTAAATATATCCATGTTACTACAATAAATATTAAATTCCCTAGTGAGTCTAGGAATAGGTGCATAGTAAGCATAATTTGTTTTATGATTCATTATTTTAAAAACATCCTTACTGCGTGTTTGTCTCAATGGTGTTAGAAAATGTATCTCACTCAGGAGAGAAGGACAATCAATGATGTTATTGACAATTTTGAAAATGGCACATAAATCAAAATACAACCGCCTGGACTTAAGACTACTTAAACCTAGTGATACTAACAAAGAATCATAGTTTATATCTTCAATGGGTATACCCAGTTTAAAATTTATAAATCTTAGGAATTTATGCTGAACACTTTCTAAAGCATTTATATATTTTTTATAGTAAGGAGACCATATAGGACATGCATATTCTAGAATAGGACGAACAATTGCACAGTACACCGATAATAAACAATCAATATTGAAATCACCTAGTGATCTGACAACAAATCCTAATAATTTTAAGGCTCTATTTTTAATAATATTGATGTGTATGTCAAACTTCAGAGATGAATCAAAAGAAACTCCCAAATCTTTTATGTTGCTAACTTGTTCTAAATCTTTTCGATTAATACTATACATAAAGTCAATTTTATTTTTTCGAAGACAGAAACTGATTGTTTTACACTTCGCAATGTTTAATTCCATAAAGTTTTCTAGACACCATTCATATAGCGTGTTCAGATCATTTTGTATTAAAAAACAGTCTAGTTCATTTATAACAATACGAAACAATTTTAAATCATCGGCATAGAAAAGTACTTGACAATAATTTATTCTACTAATTAAGTCATTTATAAAATAATTAAATAGCAAAGGAGCCAGATGCGCCCCTTGCGGAACACCTGATGGTACAGTAATGATTACCGAATGATAATTCTTTATTTTCACAAACTGTTTCCTTCCAATAAGATAACTTTTAAACCAGTCCAATAATGAACCAAATATTCCCATATTGTTCAATTTAAATAAAAGTAATTGGTGATTTGCCCTATCAAATGCTTTGGAGAAATCTGTGTAAACTGAGTCCACTTGAAGCCTTTTCTCCAGAGCATCTGTCAGGTAGGTTTCATAACAAAGAAGATTTGATTCTGTAGATCTTCCAGAAAAAAATCCATGTTGGTCAATATTAATCTTTTGCTTAAAAAAAGGCGTTAATTTATCCGCAACGATAGATTCAAAGATTTTTGACAATAATGAGATCTTAGAGATCCCTCTATAATTCTCTACTTTAGATTTAACTCCATTTTTATGTACCGGAGTGATATGACTATATTTCCACGAATCAGGATAAACCCCATTTTTCAAGGAGTAATTGTATATTACAGATAAACTATTTACTAATGTGAATCTACAGTTTTTTATAAATTTAATAGATATATTATCTGGACCTGGACCTAGACTATTTTTTAACTGATTAATTTCCTCGAGAATTTCAGTCTCACAGATCTGTAAAGTGCTGATCGATAAACAATCATTATAATCATACTTATCCTTAGAGACAGAGAAACTATTTATATTTATATCATCATTAGAGAAAACACTTGCAAAAAAATCGGAGAAATAGTTTACAATATCTAAAGGAACATCAGAGGACTGCGAGCAGTATGACATAGTACCAGGGAGGTTATTTAAACCCTTAACATTGTTGACATATTTCCAAAATTCCTTTTTGTTGCTTTGAATCAACGATTGAGTACTCAAAATATATTCGTCATGACAGGATTTTGAAAGATTTTTACATCTAGTACGTAATTGTTTAAACATTTGATAATCATCATTACTCTTGGAAATTTTATATTTTTTATGCGCTATTTTCTTTTCTACAATTAGTGATTTTAAGTTATTGTTACACCATTTAGGAAATTTAGGATCTTTAAACTTACGTTTGGGTACATGCAAATCTAGAGCCGTGTTAATTTGATTATAGAAAGTATCAGTCATCAAATTCACATCAGAATATATAGAAAAATCATTCAAGTTAACAGATGATAGTAACAAATTAATCTCCATAAAATTAGCTTGACTATAATCATAAAATTCATAATCAAAGTTTAGCAGCTTTAACTCATCCTCAAGTATGATATCAAAAATCAGTGCGGGATGATACTTATCAATATTATTAAGTTAATTTATCTGTGGTTTAATAAATTAAGTAAGATTTATTAGAATTCTTAAATCTACTTGGTGGCAGCAATCATTACATAAAGTTAGCTAATTTCAATAAAACAACCACTTCGTTTCCATGAATTAAAATTAACAAAAATAGTGGTGTTGAGAACAATGGAAAAAGTCAAACACTCGTGTATTTCTTAAAAAATGTACTTGATAATTTTCACTTATTAGCGAGATATTAAAATTCTAGATATGGTCAAATTAAAGGTGCTGATAGAAATAATTCAGAATTACAAATCATCTAGTGAACGTGTTTAGGTGTTCCTACTTTGGCAAACAATTTTTTGATAAGAAAAAAATACGAGAGATAAAAATGAGTTCATTGTATTTTTAAAAGGATTTCTAGATACAAATTTATGAAATCAAATATTATGAAGAAGAAATTCATGGCATCCTGCTTTATTCCTATAAAATCTTATATTTCACTTAATTTCTTATATTTCCTTCAGTTTTCTGCAGCCAATGTATAGCATCAGAAAATCTAAAGAACAGGCAACCTCCAATGAAAAACGTGTAAAAATTACCAAATATACCAAAATGTATTTATTTCTTTACATAACTATTGAACAAAAATAATAGATTTATTTTTCAGTAGGTATTAAATATATAAAAATAATGAAATTTTAAAGAGTGAGGATATCCCACGAGCACAAAATTGACTTTACTAGCAATGATAGATTTCCTAAACCACTAATATGAATGACATATACGATTTTCTCATATGGTCGTCGGAAAGATTCTTTCCTTTATTAACAAAAATATTCAACAAAAAATGCAAAATTCTGTATTTCAGTATACAGGCTGAGTTTAAAGTAACACACAAAATTCATAACTACCTTAATAATTGAAATTTTCAAAAATGGTAAAAGACCTGAAGTTAAAATAATTTCTCGGTTGACATGTCGTCCCTATGACGTCATAAAAAAATATGTTGCTATTTAAAAAACAAAAGTCGCCTGTAGTTTTTATGGATGTTTTTGAAAAAGATAAAAATCTTTTAAAATCCGATTGTAGTATTTTCTGAACCATTCAATAAATAGTAACTAAGCTACTTAGTTGCCCGTTTTTTGTGCACACCTGTGTGTGCTATTTGAAGGTAAAGTTTCGGTTTGCAGACTGATACAAGTCCTAATAAACAATTAACAAAATTGCAAAATATGTTTATCTCATGAACGTTATCAACCCGTCTGCCGTTTGTTTTAATGATATTTACGCTGGGTTTCTCCAACATGAGTTTAGTCGCAGCTTCACCAAGCTCAGCTTAAGTCGACGTCTTGCCCGGATAGATTTGGCAACACCACCGTCTATCACATCCTATGCTCCCAACCTTCTTCAAATCGGGTGTCTTAAAAATCAGGTTTTTAACGTTCTACTATACTTCATTTTTAAAGTAGGAGGAGTGACAGGAAAATACAATATAAAAGTTACTAGAAAAATTACCAAACAGATTTTAGCAAGAATTTTAGTTAATTTTGGCTTTTTAATGATAAAATATGTACGGAAACATAATTTAATTTCCCATTTTTTTGTACTAAATACACATTTATACATATAAATACATTAGTAATTCATATGTTATGATTGGTATAATATGTTAAAAAATTAATAATAATAAAACTAATGTTAAAATTAATATTCCTTGGAGCATAGCATAGCATTTATTGAAGATGAGATAATTCTTTATTTACAGTATAGATGGTTGACACGATACTTTGGACTGGTGATCAGTAACGTATGAAAGGCAAATTTGTATAAAAAAGTTTATTTAGATTCTAAAACTATTTCACCTGATGATGGAACGTCAAGTTCCGAAATCGATTGTGTTTTGTTCAATATTTTCTTCGCTTGTGAACGCAACCACCAAACTTTTTTATACAAATAAAGTTGGATACAAGAATTTTGGGTTTACCCTTCATACCTTACTAATTCTTTATTTATATTAAAGGGTTAAAGATCACATTTCCGAAAGATTTCTTAGCAAAATGTGACACTAGAATAGTATTAAATTAGTTGTTAGCGTGATATGAAGTTAAAGGGAAGTGACTGGAAAATAAAATACAAATTGTTTATTTTTTCAATTGAAAATCGCTTACATATACACAAAAAAAAATTAACAATAATTGTGCAACCTATATACTTAACTTATTGGGTTTTTTGCAATATTGAAAACATGCATGTTTTCATCACTTAATTTCATTAAAACAAACGGCAAACGGGTTGAAAACGTTCATGATATAAATAATTTTTAATTTTTTTTTAAATTTTTTATTAGGATTTTTAGTAGTCTGCAATTTCCTGAAGAATTTTTCCTCTAATCTAAATATATGCTTTTAATAACACATAATTTAATACAAATTAATGGGAGACGGGATCTCAAATGATCTCAAATAAAAGACTATGTTGATTATTTTTCCTGCCAATTTTTAATTCATCTTGGGTACGTCTTCCAATACATTTCTGTGCTTATGTTTCATATGGTTGATCATCATTAATCCACATGTCCGATATGATACTTAATACTTCAAAATAGTTCGAACCGTTCGAACGTTAAGCAGAAGTTCGAGTTCGCAAAAAGTTCGGGTTGGGAAAAAGTTCGGGTTCGAAAAAAGTTAGAGTTAGAAAGAAGTTTTAGTTTGAGAAAAGTTCGGTTTCGGTTTGAAAAAAGGTTGATTTGCGCAAATTCAAATTTATATAACGTCATCGTATAACGCTGGCTTGTTTTCATCATATTTCATTTATTTTGAGATTCATACAAGTTATAGAAGTAGATTTGAGGAATATTTGACAAAAAAATGGTGATTGTCCCCCTAGCATAAAATATTTTTTTTATATTTGAATTTTTATTTTTTATTTTTTTTTTATTTTCCTGTAAACCAAAAATCGTAAAAAAATACCACTTATAAGTATTTAGCATCTCTATAATATATTTCATTCTAGGAAAATTTCCAACAACTATTAACCAGAATATTTTTTTTTTTAATCAATATTATTTTTTTAAAGAAGACCATGTACATTTCGAAGCCAAAATTTTAGGAAACTTAATGTTAGTTAATAAGGCATCTTTGAAAAAAAAATTAGCAATATCGGTGCATAGGCACATTGCCCATGCTTACCCGGCTACAGCGTTTATCCTACTTGCAAGTACATATTTCTAAATTTTAAGAAATTTTTCCATTAATTTCGGATACAATTTCAGTAGGATTAAGTTAAAATAACTTTTTATTGTATTAAACAAGTGCAAAGTTAACTGCTTTGAAAATTTAATTAAGTTTGCTCGTAAGTAGGTAATCAACAACTTTAATGGTAAACTTTCCTCTTTCATGATATTTTCCGCAGTAAGTAAAGGATAATAATGGGAACTCAAAACCCTCATAATTGAGTTTATATTGAGAAGTTGTCAGAAAATTGAAAGACAAAAATAATTTTCATTTTTTTTTCTTATGAATTTTTTATTTAACTTTTTGTTAACGATTTTAATTTTTAAATCTCTACACACATTTGTTATTATTAACAAATATAGGTACTGATGTGCCCCAAAAATAGACGAATACTTCTTTTTTGTTTTTTGACAATGAAATTTTTTCTACCTTCTAACTCTAAAGTTTTACCTACCACTAATGGGGCATCCTGTATATTTTACTTGAGTGGAAAAAATAATTTACCTTGGAGTTAGTAGTGGCTGAAAAATGTACAAATCAGTAAGCAGGTAGAAAGTAGCTGAGAAGAAGTTGAATATTAATTTTGAATGTTTTGTGTTAAAACACGTGTTTGGTAATAAAGGTGATAAATTAGATTTAGAAGTCGAAATGTATAAAATAAAAGAAGCGCGATTTTTAACGATAAATAATATGAATAAAAGAAGATCAATAAATCTGAATTATTTAAATTTTGTAGGTTAAATAATTTATGTATTAAACTAAGCTGGTTCCGTTTGAAATTGGTGTGTTTATAAATTTTCGCTAAAAAGAAATTTGATATTTTTCTTCCATAAATTTGAATATATTAGAAACTTATAATGTGAGGTCCTTTATAACTGTATCATATTTTAAACAAGTGTCCATTCTTTCCAGGCTCGGATTGCACAATATTTCAGTTTCACTCCTGAAGTTATCAGCGCGTCTTTGAGTGCTTGGCAATAAAGCGATTATTTATTAATCATAATTCGTGTGCTTATTAAATACAAGTCATTTTATGTGCCTCTTTTATCATCCACGTAAATAAACTTTATTAGCATAATCGGTATAAATTAATAATTTTACAACTAAGAGCTTTTTCCGTGTCCGAGCTTTACGTTTCCAATTTAATTAAGCGCTCGTTTCGCCATCGTAAATTATATTCAATTTAATTAGATCGATTTTTGCGGCCGCCTCTTTCATCGCCTTGAAGTTTCCTTCTTTTAATTCATTATTTAATGATTTGCTTTCGTTTTCGTGTTATTTACAACCATTTTTTGCTGCGAGATTGCACAATGCGATGGATGTAATAATTGTTATTATGGTGTTATTAAATGATGGGTTCCTTTTATGTTCTGCTTCATTTTACATTCACTTAATGTCATTACAATTAATTTATTATATAAATTAGACTGCTAACAGAAAGTTCTCACAGTAAATTTATATACCTACACTCTATACAAAAAAATCCAACATAAAAATATGTAATTAAATAAATTAAAAATATAATTTACTAAACGATGATAAGTTTTTGACAAATCAACAGGGATTTTCTAGCTTTATATTTATTAAAGGCTTGAGATGATCTCGTAACCTATTTCTCAGGCTGACAAGCTTTACGTGGGTGGATTCTGGCCGTTTAGTTTTTTGCAGCCACATTTACTATTAGCCACAACAAGGACAATGTTATTATATGGGTGTGGAAGCTTTTAAGATCTTTACATTGTCCTGTCACTTTCGATTAATTTGATACCTCAAATTACTCAAATCATTTTCACATTTAATTTATTAATAGCTAATTAAAACAACCTTTTTTAATTAATCTACTGATTTATTATCTCAAACTATTTTTTAATTACATACTCCTACTTTAAACCTGCAGGGTTCACTATTCAAACATTTTCAACATTATTTCCTAAAAACTTCTTCTTCCTCAATCCTTACGGAACACCTTCTACTTATTTCCTAAATATTTTTGAAAAAATCTACATTCTTGGACAACATCACAGTGGCGCAAAATACCTTAAAAGTTGGCATACAATCACTAATACCTTAAATGTATGTATAAAAGAAAATTAATATGTTTTTACTTCAATAATATATGAATCTATGATCTATGCAATAATTTTCATTATTGTAGTAAAAAAACCTAATTTACTCCAATGCAAAACCTTATAAGTTATATATAATACAATGAAACACATTATGAAGGCAAAAATCATCACCATTATCTTGGTCGTCATCCCTTTCAGCATTTTGATTTTTGCCACCTTCCGTTTGCACGGGATTTTAACAACGATAGCGCCAGATTCTCTCTTTCCTGTAATTGTAGAACTTAATAAAAACAAATTCAGAACATCTCATTCGATTGTATTTTCTTAAATTGTGTTCTTTTAAAATCTTTGTTGCGTGCTTTTTGAACCTCCTCTGTTAAATTACCAATAGGCAACAAATCAGTAGAAGTTATTTCTGAACCACAAATAAAGTATTTATGAAGGGTTGGAGGCATACAGTACCATGGATATTTTTTCCACAAAGTGTCAACTGTATTATGACAAAATTCTCGAAATATATCAACATTCCTATAGTACAAAACTATTATATTGCTCAAGAAAAGTTAGAACATGTATCCGAAATTAAGGATCTTGGACTCATTTTGGACTACAAACTCTCATTTTCCCAACATATAATTTTAACAGTAAATAGAGCTTTGAAGATGTTAGGGTTCATTATAAGAATTGGTAAGGATCTGTCAGAAAAATCATTAATTTTGCTATATTTTTCTCTAGTGAGATCAGTTTTGGAATACCTTCCCACAGTGTGGAATCCATTTTATAATGATAAAATTAAATTGTTAGAAGGTGTTCAACGAAAATGTTTACACTAGATATTGTTCAAAAGAGGGATACCTAAAGATTATCACAATATTGAAGAGATTATGCACGAATTAAATATTCGAACTCTTTATGATAGAAGATTTGAATTTGATCGTATGACTCTCCATAATATTATAAACGGAAATATAAATAGTTCATTCTTGGTTAGTAAGATTACATTTTCTGTTCCTCTTTCCAATATCATTAGGCGGAAACAACATACTTTTTTGGAGGAATTTTACAAATCAAACTATCTTATTAACAGTCCAATATCTAGGTTGTTGAGGCTGGGAAACGTTGTATTGTTTAATGATTCATTACCTATTTTTAATTCATTGGGTGCGCAGTTCAAAAGCATTAAAAAAAAACCAATCTCGACAGGCTATACTAGGATATATTTTTTTTAATAACTTTTAGCTTTCACTATTGTGTGTTTTACTCATAATTTTTGTAGTACAACATGTCTTTTATATCATAGTTAATTTAACTTTTAATTTTTATTGTAATTTTGTAAAATGATGATCGTTATTTTAGTTTAGTCAAACTAGGCTTTTGTCCGGATGGGCTTTTGTTTGCTTAGGCTTTTTTACTGATGGGCTCTTATCCGAACGTGAACATGAATAAATCTCTTAACAGTATGGTCAAGAAGTGCTTATAGAACAACTTCTGCAAAAATAGAACTAACCTTTACGTGTTCTGAATTTGGATAGCAATTTTGTTTGCCTTTGGAATAATTTTGTAAGATGGAAATGTTGCAGGAGCCTTACTTCTTATTGTACCGTATTTGTGCCCAGATAATTTAGCATACACCATCATCAATAGAGCGTCTTCACCAGTCAACATCTTGCACTACTTTCGATGCCTCAACTTTTTCTGCTGCTCTTATTTGAGTGGCATACAGAAACAGGTGTAGATTTCCTCAAACCATTTGTTTTTTTTACGTTTCGTTCGATTGGTGCTTGATTCGTAAGAAGTTTCGGCCGGCCACGCTTTATATTTAGTCTTCGGAGAAACAAAATTGAAAAACTCAACCAATCACGCTTGTTATTTAGAAATCTTTCTTCTATTCTACATGCTTTTATCCAGCGAGATCGAAACTGTGACTACGTTTACCTGGAGCAACTCAACCCAGCTTGAATTCGGCTTGGCTTGACCTCTATAATTTGAAGTACATGTAAAAGATCAAATCAATCCCGAAGTCAAGTTGGCTTGACCTGCTCGAGCTAAACGTATTCCTCTATGAAAAAATCAAATTGATCTTTTGTTTACTAATTTGACCAAAACTATAATCTCGATAACTCGTGGATGAACGTGTCAAAACGCAAATACAAAATACACAAAGCGCATGCGTTCTCACTGGATATTTAAAAGTAATCACCCCGCATTCTTGTTTCAATTGGTTAAGGGGGAGGTAACATTAGATCGAATAATATCAGTTACATCGAGCAAATAAAAGGTCATTTTAAGTGATAAAAGTTATATGATCAAAATTAGTTGAACATATCAGCTATTAGAGGCAAATAAGACACATCTACTATTAGAAAATATTTGTTCCTGGTAAGAAAATTATGTTTAAAAAACATTAAAACATACTGTACGTTCGTAAGTGACTTTTTAGACTTAAATAATAATAAATGACTTACGAGCACTTAGGAGGCCTAAAAAATTATTGTTATAATTAAATTTTCTATTCGCCAAAAGTAAATAAAATAGGATAGATTTGGGTACCCATTTAATTTTAAGTATGTTTATAAGTTAATGAAATTATAGTAATGTACCCGAACTTGAAGGTTCTAAAATTCAAATTTGGGATGTGTGGAGTGGGCCACCAGTGACTTGCACTCTTGAATTTTAAGTTTTATAGTGCTCAATACTTATTATTTCCAAAATATAATAACAACGAGGTGTGTATTTCAAGATTTGATTTATCATTTTTTGCAAACTTTTTATGCTTTCTGTTCCATGCCATACTGTGGCGACACTGAGTAGTAAAAAATAAGGATACTATAAAACTATCATGTGGGTTTAAAAAAGTATTTTATCGAAGAAGTAAATCGGGTTGGGAAGGAATAAAACGGTTTAATAATCTGAAGGCGGCGGCGGTGTGTGCCTCCAGAATCGGCCTTCTAGTTTCTGACAAATTGTTGCTGTCCAGCGATTTTCTGCAAAGAACGGGCACTATCTTCAAAGAGAATTCTGCACAATGCAGTACCATCGAGTGACATTTATATAGCGCATACAATTCCGTTTTCTCTATTTAAACACACCGACTTCCACGCGCTGACGTACCATCGTGATAAGCGAATAAAGAGGAATGAAATACAAAACGACTGCTAAACGTATCAAATTTCAAAAGACAATTTTTGAAAAAAAACTAACTATAGGTATTCTACAGGAATTATTTGTATTCCATAAAAATGACCACTCCTTTAATTATTTTCCTTACTTCAGATTCCTAAAGAACGAAACATTGGGATTGAAGGCTTTAGATGACTTTACAATGAAGCTAAAAATGTTTAGAAATATTTAGACTATTCTAGGAATGGTGTAAACTGCAATTTGTCCGTCAGATTTTACAAATGCATGAGTCTGGTTTAACCTGTCCAGTTGGACATATTAATGTAAATAAGTCGCACAAAAGGTATGAAAATTATATTCATAAAGCTTGCTTGCTGCTTGCTAACAACATGATTACAGTAGCTCGACGTTCAATTTATTCTATTTAATCTTCCACTTTATTTCCCGTGCGTGTAATTTTACCTGCGCAATAATTAAATTCCAATAACTTGATTTTACAATACGTACCAAAGTTAAAATCAGTGAATATACAGTTTTTTAAATTAATCATCAATTATCATGGTAATAATAAGACCTATTTTTAACTAAAAATCCAAGTGAATACCATACAAAATAAAATTATACAGGGTGTCCTAGAACTCGCTCATAAGTTCTCGCTATTTTGTTGGGGAACCTTCAGGGATATCTGGAATAATATTTAAAAAATCCTCGATATATGAAGAAACAAAATTCGACTTCTTTATTATTATGAATTTTGAAAATTCGCTTTTTCTCATGTAAAGTTTGGTTTTATTTGTTTAGTAATAAATACAGCTTTAAACTAATGTTATACAGGGTGACCAAAAATTCGACCGACAACGAATAACTGAAGATAGTATACCCGAAAATAAGTTGATAAGACCTTATATATCTAAATCCAAAAATGCATCCCTAAGCAGTTATAAGCCTCCAAAGTTGATTTGTTAAAATAGAATTTTTTTATTACAGCCAAAGCAGTAAAGATTTTTTAATGAAATTTTGTATACGTGCTTGGATGCCCAAGAGTCATTTTCTAATAGGTAAAAATAGCAGTTTACGGGCAACACTAGATATGCTAGTGCAAACATTATTTTTGTATACTTTTTTTTATTTTAGATTCTAGAGTCATTCAACTAAATATGGACAGAAGGAAAAAAAAATGGGAGGATCTATAAAAAAATATAATTACTCAAAAGTACCTTAACTTTGCTCGCTTATAATTAATTTTGGATAAAATTGCAACACAAAAGCAGTTGTCCAGTTTTAGTTTAATTAACCTAGTTTACAAATCAGAAAATTTTTTGAAAATCTGTCAAAAGAAACTAGAGATATGCTGTTGCCAGTAATGTTCGATTTCATGATTTTTCACAATTTTTTAAACGCAGCAACAAAAAAAGACTCATAAACATAAATATTATGTTCCATTGTTTTCAATTATCATGCAAAACTGTGTATATTGTTGCTAGTATTTATTTAAACTGGGTATTTAATGTTTATGTCGGTGCGCGGCGCGAGTAACATAAATGACCCTTAATTGGTAAAAATTTGACTAATCCTCAACTTTTGTAAATGGTGTTGGAAGGAAGAGGAAGGCATAAAACAGTCAAAAACTTTTTAGGTATTTAAAAATTTTATTTAAAACTTATTTGCTCAGGGGTGCATTTTTCAATATAGATAAATAAGGTGATATCAACTTATTTCAAAATTACGATAGTTACTTAAGGTGATAGGGAGTCATTTATTGAAAAACCTATGTTTTTATCTTTCCCGAATTTTTTTAAAGAGTTTCGAATTGGAAACAAAAAAAAAATATTAAAATACCGAACTTAAGTAAGACTTGTACTTTTATATACAATTTTTGTTTTTCATGTATCTAGATTTATATAAGCGTAGTTTTGCAAAAATAAAAATATAAATATAGAAGTTTTTCTTGCAAAATTACACAAATATAGTTGTAGATACATAAATAACAAAAATTGCAAATGAATGTAAAATTCTTACTTTAGTTTGGTATTTCTTTATTTTTTTGACTTTCCATTTCGAAATACTTTAAAAAATTTATGAAAGATAAGTACGTCGTTTTTTTCAACATTTGACTCCCTATCACCTTAATTATTACAGGTAATTTTCAATTTAAAAAAATAAATTGTAAAGTTTATTAAATCTACTACAAAATAATCTAAATTATCCTAAAGAATCTTGGAATATTATAAAACAAGAAACAAATTCAGGAGACTCTGAATTGTAAGATATAAGTCCAATTAAGGATGAATTTGAAAATATTGCTAATAAGAGTAAATACATGTTGAATGTTATTAATAAATATTTCAGTAATGTTGGAAAAATACTTGCTAATAAAATAAATTGCAAAGCTAAATTCTATCTCCAGTAAATTATCAAACTGTATAGAATAAATCTATGATTTTAAAACGCATAGACGGAAATCAACTGACAAATATTATACACTTACTAAAATTGCAAATTCCCGTGGGTATGATAATATGTCTGAAAAAATCTATAAACCTTACTGTGTATATCTTACAAATCCGATCTAACTCTCTTAAGATCCCTATAGTAATTCCCAAAAACGAGATAAGGTTGACGGTTGACGTGTCCAATCATAGACCAATTTCTTTAAGGACCACCCTGAGTAACATTATAGAGAAGTGTATAAAACTAAGAATATTAGAATTTGCAAAGAAGTAACTTATAGTGCAATTCTGAACAAATCTGTGAGTCCTTATAGCAAATATATGTAAGGTAACTATGGAAACCGTCCATTGAAATCTTACAGATTTTTCCTGTAAGGGCTTGCTAATCTCTAAATAGCAGTAAGGACACAGGTAATATGGGTTTTCTTAGATCTAGCTAAAGCTATATTGTACTGGATTCAATGGGGGTGAGAAGTTTTATGGGTAAATTATTAAAGTCTTGTTTATCAAATAGAACTCTGAAAGTCAGAATTGCTAATGTACTTAGCGATGAATACGTAATGGGATTTGGGGTACCACAAGGAACTGTTCTTGATCCGTTATTCGTTACTTTTTAGATTCTACAAGATTCTACATTTATAGTGCTATTAGTTAAGGGAATGAAGCGTTTCTTTGATAAAAGATTACTAACTATTAATGCTTCCAAATCTAACTACATCTGCTACATGACCTTTCTAAAGCAAAACAAATTAAATACCTAAAAAAATTAATTGTTCACAATTATAATCAATTAAATCGTGTATGCAAATTGACAATTCACACAACTTAACAAATTAAAAATACCTGTGAATTATTGTTGATTGTTTAAATGGGGTTCTTGACTCAACTTTATTCAAGAGTGTGGAAATCTAAACTTGGTTTTTAAAGTCAAACTTAAATTGATTTGACTTGACCAACCAAGTTAAGAATTCCACACTCTTGAATAAAGTTGAGTCAACAAACATTGAGATTTCTTATCAACACCTTCAATTCTCTTATTTCTAAGTTCCACTGGCAGCAGATTAAGAATGTTATGTCCTATGAACAACAGGTGGGTGTCTTTAGGAGGATAGTTCTCGGGTTAGGTAGAGAAATATTTTTATACCGATCTAGTAAATGTGTTATAATGTATGGGTATTTTATAATCAGTATTATAATACATAAATTTTAAGGAACATTTAATATACAAGGTGTTCCAAAAAAGAATGAAATCAAATAAAGCTTTTAATTGCGTCAAATTGGCATTCTAATCCCCAATCCTTGAAACATTTGACTTCGGTGCTCTTTAATTTTCTTATAAATAAGAATTTCAGCTCTCTTTGATTTCTAAGTAATAATGGTTTAAATTTAGTTTAGTGTTTTTTATTTCTTGTTTATTGTAAGACAATTTGGTCAATATTCAAATCTTGATAATATTGTTTCTTTTCCTCACGGAGTAGTTCCTATACAGACCATATGGTCCAATCATAACTGCTTCATGGGAATGTATATTATAATTCTTATGAAAGAAATATTAATTTTTATACTTTTGTAAAATTGTATTTATTTATTAAAAACTATAGAAAAATAAATGATTTTATTCAAAAAATCTCTAAATGTAGAATTTTTAACAGGTTATTAATTTTTCGGTTTTGGTTCCAAATGTAAAACAATGTATAGTGTAACTGCTGTAGCAGTACGTAATATGACAGGTCTAAAATTCCTTTCTTTGCAAATAAACCGATTCTAGAGTACCTACTACCTGTTTGTATTTTGCCCTTAAGGAGTTTTCAACCTTCAAAGTTTTTATCTGTCAAAATGTTTACGTTTTTGCTAATATTTCTAGTTTTCGTGGTTTATTTAAAAACATGCTTTCATAGCCCGATTAAAAAGTTCATCAAGCTTCCTTTAAAATTAATGAGAACCCAAAGACTTTTTCGATCAGCGCGTAATTTCAATTATTCATAAATTTAGGCGCCATGCAATTTTAAGCACCAATAGTAGGTTTTTCAAAATTATTTTAAAAGTCAATGGAAGTTTGATGAACTTTTTAATCGTGCTGTAGGAGCATTTTTTTAAATATACCATAAAATATTTGAAATATTAGCAAAAATGGGAAAATTTTGACAGTTAAAAATGTTGAAAGTTGAAACCCTTTTAATACTAGTTACAAAACCAAAACATCATCAATTTTTATCAAAAATTAAGAGTGTTTTCCTAATAGGCAAAAATACCGCCACTAGATATTCTAGTGCAAACAATATTTTTATACTTGAGGTTTTAGAGTCATTCTACTAAATTTTGAAAACTGGAAAAAAACTTTGGTCCCCTATAATTAATTCTGCATAAAATTGCATCACAAACGTAGCAGACCAGTTTTAGTTTAATTAATCTAGTTTACATAAATTGGACGGTGTTATGCAAAAGAGAACTAACCCACTAAAAGTTGATTTTGAGATATTTTATGGTAAAGTTTTACTACACTATTAACTATACATATACAGAGTTCATAGGGTTGTTTGACCTTTGATGGATTGTTCCAAAGCTTGGTTCGATTTACAAAATTTAAAATTAGTATTTGGCAATCTATATGCACTGAGTTTATGCCAGTCTGTAGGTTGGTTCCTTTTTGCATAACACCGTCCATTTTTTGTGGTGATAAAAAAGTGATAAAATAAGTATGAAAATTGTGTTTTTTTAATGATTTGTTTAGGTTTAAAAGGGGAAAATTTACGATGTTTGAAGCTTTAAGCAAAACTAAAGGTTGTAGTGTTGCGATTTATAAATGCATAAAAATGTAAGCATCCTGGAAGAACAAATGTGTACCGTTGTCTTACACGTTATTGCATAAAACGTATTGTATTACAATTGCTCGGTGTAAAATTATATTAACATATTCAAGCATGTTAACACTTTTCGAACACGACGGCTTCCCTCACCTACTCGCTAGCTGGAAAAAGCTGTGAAACCGACTGGTGATCCGAAGGAAAAAAGGGTAAATATTCATCTGAGAAATTGACCTTTGTGGTTGGCGCGATTCACCTGTCCTAGTAATACATATGACGAGAGACGAGACCGGCAACTGGGTTAGAAAGTATAGATGCGGATAATTCGGTCACCATCCGTGACTTATGCGACTTCTCTTGAACGTGTTTGGTCGACGAGAGACTCCCAGATAGCCTTATAACGAACCAATTTTATGGGTGCATCTTTGAAAAATTCCATTATACAAACACGTAATTATCATATCTCAACCAATCGGGACTATTAAATATTGTATTTATATGCGCGTGTTGTCATATAACATGCGCTTTTATTAACGCCCATGGCGAATGTCACGGATTCACTTTACTTCCTTTTATTTATTCCATTAAGAATTTATACCCTCTTCAATATGGACTTTCATTTTACATCCAAATTCCTTTCCATCTTTTGTACACGTAACTAATTAATACAAAGTTTCTTCAAAATCTCTAGGATTTCTAAAATTAAAAAAAATGCTCTAAAAATTATCACTCTTACTTTTTTTATAATATATTAATAATAATTTAGATCAAGTAAAATGGGCTTCAACCAAACTACTGCGAAAATTGAACAATACCACAAATTTTTTTAGGCATTCCATCATACACCAAGGTATTTAAAAAATAGTGTGATTAATTTGGAAAAAATTAACCAACCTTAATTATTAATACACTAAACATTAAAACTTAAAATTACTTCTTAATAATAATATTTAATGAAGTGTACTTTGAATATTTTATGAACATGTAGTAATTACACAAGAAATAAGGTTAGGTAATTAAACTTGAGGATTTGGGATAGAATTACACTCCAACCCTACATATCACATATTCGCGGCATTGACTAGAGCAATTTTAAAATTTTTAAATACACATACTGATATATTTATACAGGGTGGTGATAAAGTTTGGAACCAAGGTCATAACTTCCGTAAAAATTTTTTTTGTAAAAATCGCTCGGACAGGTCAATTTTTGTTTTAAAAATGCCATCTTTTGGAATGAAAACAATATTCATGACGTCACTGATAACTTCACTATGACGTCATCATCAATTTTTTTAAATGGAAACCCCTACTTTTTTTACACATTTTTCATAGACCTTTTTATCATATTAATGATCACATAAAAATATTTAAAAAAATTTCAATCATTTTTGAAAAAAGAAATAAATTTACTAAAAAAAAAAATTATTAATTCTCAATGAAAATATGGCAAGGAAAATAAATAAAACTAATTTTTAGTTTAAAAATAACAAATTATTATTGAAAATATTCGAATTGTTCTTCTTTACACAATTGGAATTTTCTTAAAACTAATTTTAAATAACTTTTAATGAAAAAGGTAATTAAAATAAAATGTTTGAGTAATAATAAATTTTAAATAAAATTGTAATTTATTATAAATTTGAAAAAGCTTTTCATATTCAAAATTTATTGAAATAAAAATTGCCTTTATAAAAGTGCTTTAGTTGACGTTATTTTGTATGGCAAATATAATTTTAAATCCATTTACCAATGCTTGAATAGCTTACTTCGTTTGTTTAATAATAATCAACGATTATTAAGTTTTGCGAAATTAAAAATGCCTCGTTTAAGCGAACACGAAAGAATCGAAATTTTAATTATGGTAGGATACGGCGATAGAAAAAGAACCCATGGGGAAGCTTGTGCTTTGTTTAATGAGCAATATCCAAATAGACCGCAAATCTCAAGATCTACAGTAAGTAAGTTAGTTACCAAATTTGCAAAAACAGGATCTGTAGGAGATTTGCCTCGACAAGGACGGCCTCAAGTGAATGAAGAAACCAAATTAAATTTATTACTTGCGATTGAAGAAAATCCCAATATTTCAACAAGAGATATTTCAAGAAATAATAATGTGGATCATTCCTATGTCGCAAAATTATTAAAAAAGGAAAAGTATCACCCATACAAAACAAAACTCATACAAGAGTTAAATGAAGATGATCCCGATCGCCGACTGCAATTTTGTGATGAAATGATGGCGCAATGTGATCAAAATCCAAATTTTTTAAGTAGTATAATTTTCTCCGATGAAGCTACCTTTCAATTGAATGGATCAGTGAATCGACATAATTGTAGGTATTGGTCACAGGAAAATCCTCATTGGGCCGTAGAATCCCATAGTCAAAAACAGGGAAAGTTAAATGTATGGGTGGGAATGATTGGCAGACGTTTTATAGGACCTTACTTTTTTAATGAAAACCTTACTGCCGAAAGATACTTGAATTTTTTGCGGACTGATTTGCTACCAGTTTTACTTCGTATTTTCCCCAATTATGAAAATCGCAACATTCCTAACCAAAACATTTGGTTTCAACAAGATGGGGCTCCTCCACACTTTGGCAGGGCGGTGCGAGAATTCCATAACACCACTTTTCCCAACAAATGGATAGGTCGGAGGGGACCAATTGAGTGGCCTCCGCGATCTCCCGACCTAACGCCCTTAGATTTTTTTTGTGGGGACATTTAAAATCAAAAGTTTATTTCAATAGACCTAATAATTTACAAGAATTGGAGCTTAGAATTAGGACGGAATTGCAACAAATTGACGAAGAAGCTATTAACAATAGTATTCAGAGTGTCTACACTCGAATGGGACAATGCCAAATGGTCAATGGGGAACAATTTGAAAATTTTCGTTAAAATTTGTTACTTGTAAATTAAAAATTTACTTTTTTTTGTAATATTTTCATTGAGAATTAACAATTATTATAAATACTTCTGCACCGCCCCTGGCTTTAGTTACAATTACGCAATCCAACACGGGGTAGTTTTTTTGTAGTCTTGAGTTCTTAATTGTCTGAAGATGGCCCCTTCCACTAAGTCCAGCTTATAATTACACGCGATACAACATATTTATTTAGGAGATATTTTCTTAGCATAACTGATTTTTTTTACCGTTATTATAGACATTTTCAAAATCTTTGAGCAAGGAGATTTCCTAGTTCGTGAAAGAAACGTTTTGTTCATCCAATCCACGAGGCTGGGAGGTGCAATATAATCGAAAATAATGAGGAGTTTGCATTCTGTCAACAATTCCTAAAATAAGTATGAATCTTATTGTTGAGGAGTAGCATGGGTGTTTCTTGGGGAGCGTAATAAAGGCACAAACCTTCGCAGTTCTTGTCTGCTGTCTTGGAAGAATCTTGTGAGGTGAATTCAATATACACGGATTTTTCCAAGGCTTTTGATAGGGTTGAATTTTTTACACTCTTAAAGAATCTTAGATTTATCGGATTTCCGATAATATTGTTAATTGGCTTTTCACTTGAACAGGACTCAGTGTGTTAGGATTAGGGACAGTACATCTAAAATTATTAATGTGACGTCAGGGATCTCACTCTCCGCCAATTATATTTTTTCTTCTCGTGAATGATATTATACACTACATTAAAAGCAGTAATTGTGATTAAAGATATTTAGGGTGATTAATGGTGTTAAAGATGCTCAATTATTTCAGGAGGATATTAATGGTTTACACCCATGATGTGTTCAAAACAACTTACACTCGAATATTCGCAAATGCCAATCTATTTATTTACTCGTAAAAGTACATTGAATACCTTCCCAGCAGAGCTGTCTTTTAATAAGCACATCTGAAGTATTACCAAAACATTAGATTTCATTAATAGACCAAGCAAATTCACATTTAAAGTACTTTTTATCTCCATGGTGAGATCGAGATTGGAATATGTATCAATCGTATGGAGTCCATATATTACGCGAATATGTCTGGATTGATTGAAGTAATCCAAAATAGTATATTATTCAATGAGAAACGATAGAGAAATGATAGCCATTATTAACGAAGACCGAAATTGCGAAAATCTAACTGATGGTGGAAATAATTTTTGACTTAAAAATATCTTAAATTTTAGATTTTTAAATCATTTTATGCAGGTATAAATATCCAGTACAGAATAAAATTAAAGTTGTAAATACTTGGGAATTGTGTTTATTTTTTATTTTTTTTTAATTTTCAGTATTTAATCCCTTAACTGGGCAAAACCGTTTCATAAACTTTCTTGTTAGAGTGTACCTTTTTAATAACATTCAGTTTATTATGCACTAAAATTTACGTAGTCTACCTACTTATTGGAGGTAATTAGGATTGCCCTTTCAAGAAAAAATTACTCTCTTTGACAAAACCATGTTTCTATTTTTATCCACTTTAAATTTTTATCAATTAAGTAATGTTGAATGTTGAAGGAAATAAATTAATTAAAATTTGATTTTTAAATTAAAATCACATCGCAATTTAATATTTCGTAGACGTCTTATAATTTCAAAGTATTTCAAAATAAAGCAAAGCAAACGTTGTATTAAAGAAATAATTTCTCATTTAAAATTCTGAAGCTTATGTTACTATTATTGTTATTATTGTTGTTCTTGTTACCATAAATGGAAATAACTTGCATAATATAATTATAGTTGAAATATAAATTATGTATGCTTTTAATGAGAACATGAGCCATCCATCGTGTTTTATGTGCCTCGCAAATGCATTTATTTAACAGGTCTTTAACTATTTAAATCATTTTAACACTTCATCAAAACTAAATTATGTTAAAAGCCCAATAAGTTTAATTACTTTTTTATATCAAAAGAAATCCAAAGTCAAAACCATAAGAAAATTCAGCGTTAAAAAGAAATTACGAAATTTAATGAAAGAAATTTACTGAAAATGGTCGTTAAAATTTACAGTACGATTTTAAATGTCGTTTTTCGTTATAACTTTTTTCTAATGAATACTTTTTATACCAGGAATTTCTTTAGTTTTTATTTTAATAAGGTAGAATAAGATGTTAAAAATACTTAAATTCAGGACGTGTTATCAGTAAAACATAAGAGTTATAGTTACGTTTGTAGAAAAATTCATAGCCATGATGAGACGCGTTTTATTTAAAAATTTAGATTTTCAACTGTTACTGACCATAATTCAAAAAACGGTAATAAAAGTCGTACTTAAAAAACTCGGTAGGTACTTTAAAAAAACTAGATTTATTATATTTTGAGTTCTTTTTAACATTTCTTTTTTAGGTACACAGAAGAGTCTTCTTGCTACCAATTTCTTCATTTTTTGGTTTTGTAAATCAAAACAATTAGTCATACGGCAGGAGTAAAAAGGGCTCCTTATAAAAAATGTTCGCTTAGCGACGTTTAAAATACATATAAAAAAAATATTGAAATAATATTCTTTTTCCAACGCTATCAACAAGTTAAAGTTCACTTTTTCGTTATTCGATTTAAGTTTATTTTTAAACTTTTTACAGCGCCAGCGCGCCAAAAATTATGTAAAATTTTAAGAAATTTTTAGAACCCTGTAAAAACTTTAAAAATGTACTTAAAACAAAAAACTAAAAAGTGAACTGTTCATTTATACCTTAGCTTTTTGTTAGCGTTGGAAAATTAATATTATTTCAATTAGTTTTTTATCTGTTTTATAAACACCGCTTGCGTTTTTTGTAAAGAGCCAGTTTTACTGCTACCGTATGACTTACAAAAATAATAAATGAAAAAAATTAGTAGCAACAAGTCTCTTCTGTGTACCAAAAAAAGAAATTTTAAAAAATCTGCACTGGCAAAAAAGTTATGACCAAAACCGCAAATATCAAGCGAATTTCAAAATCATGCACTCAAATTTGCTGACTTTCCTCTTTTCAGCAGGAATTCTAATAGTATCTTCGTCTAAAAACACTAAAAGCATTTAGTTATAATATAACTAAATAACTAAGTGCTTTTAGTATTGTTAAACGAAGACGCAATTGAAGGAACTTTCTATATTTGAGTCGGAATTCCGAATTCCTCCTGGAAAGGTGATCTATTAATGAAATGGACTATATATTGATTATCAAAAGACCTTTGGTAGTGTCCCTCATTTCTGGGTGTTAGAATCTCTCGCGATATATAAAATGAATCCACAATTAGTCAATTATTAAGGGGCTTCATGAGAGAATATAAAACTTGCTTACAGCTAAGTCAAACCAAATAAAGGGAAGTGGCAAAAAATTAGGGGATATAATATTAAAATCATAAATGAAACTATTTTGTGAATGTGAATGGAAGAAGACGAAACGTACAAATTCCTTGGGTTCCATCAAGAGGCATTGATCATAAATTTTCTAAAGAAATACTGACCAACAAATTTGTTTCAAGAACTAAGGCAATACTAAGAACCTAGCTGCCAGGAATCAACAAAAGTAAAGAAATAAACAATTAATATGTGATAGATCCATCTAAAAATTAATTAATTAATATTTAATATTAATATAAAAAACTCACATTGGTTGACGAAAACGTTCTCATTAAATATCTTTAAAATAGAGTAAGTTTTTTATTTTAATATTAAATATTAATTAGGAAATAAATTCAAAATCTGAACAGAATATTAAAAGTACAATTTACTAAACATCGATGCCTCCATCTAAGAAGTTCCAAAGAGAGATTCCATAAACCAAGGTAAAAGGGATAAAGAGGAATACTAGACCTAAATAACCTACACCCACCAACAGATTGACAATCTCCGAAACTACTTTAAATCCAAATATGACTCAAGTTTATTTCACATAGCAATTGCTAGTTCTGGCCGAAACTTTACTCCTCTTAAATTAAACAGAAATTACTTTAATCCACTGCTGAACATAAACTTCGATGATGATAAGATACAAACCTGGGGAAGCAAAGAGCTCCATGGGAGACATTCAGTCATGGCAGTCATCCGCCAAAATCTTATCGATAAAGATGCTTCATACACATGGCTATCTAAAAGCAACAGGTCATATCAACACTCAACTATATGACACCTGAACATAAGTAACGACAGATGTAGGATGTGTCATGAATACACAGAAAACATTGACCATATTATAGGCCTGGCTCCAACAGAGTATACTGATAGACATAGTAACATCGCCAAAATTGTCTATCCTGCCAAAATATAGGAACGATTGGACCTCCAGCCATACTATGAGTAATCATTAGCTCCACATGAGAAATTATTATAAAAATGTTTGTCAATAAAAAAGTTATTTGTTTTTTTGAGTAAATAAAAATTGATAGGTTTACATTTAAACAAACTTGGTTTATATTGAAATTAACACAAAGATGACACTTAACTCAAAAATAACTAGCACCATAGTTTTCCCCTTTAAAACCAAACAAATTATGGAATACCAAACGTTGGGAAACTTTCATCTAGAAAAAAAAAACAAACAAATTTTATTTGAAAGTTTTTTCAATTATTTGTTTGTCTCAAGTTAAATGATTCACTCTGTATACATAGAAATATAAAAAAGCGTTATTCTGGACACCTGCAAAATAGCAAGGGAAGTTTTATCAATAGATACACCATAATTACATACTTACAACTCACCACCAATTTTAACTTACCTGTTTAACACAAGCTTGTACCGTTAAATATGGAACAGGAAAACCTGTAAAAAGAAGAGATAATAATATATCAAGATAATTAAACCGTAACATGTCCTAACTTTGGAAAGTGATTTTTTGACCAATTAAAAGAGAGAAAAATGCTCAATTTTCAATAAAAGGTAAATTTTTTCACTCAACAAAATTTAAAATGTTCAAAGAACTAAAAAAATAATTAATTCAGTTTTTTTATTTATCATTATGTTTCAGAATTTATTTGTCCATATTTTAACCATTACATCATAACGGCTTACATTTTCTGCCATAACTTCTACACGCAAACAGAAAAAAAGTTTTAAAAATGTACAAAGAAGTAAAAATGGATGCTCCCGAAAAAACTTTATATGGAATTTGTTTTGTATATTTGTTATGGCCAAAGGCCGAAGTACGGTCAATCCAATTGCTTTGGGCAAAGCCCGAAGTAAACACAAATTTCGGCCTTTGAGTAAGTAGGTTTCAGTCCATTCTAGAATTGACTAGCATTTCTGGTTAAAGGTAAAAACGCCCTTCGAACTTTACCTACTCAATCTTATCTACGGCTGGAAAGAAGTAATCAAAGTTGAAATCTAAGGAACTGATATAATATTTCCTATATACATTGGTGGAAATTTTTTATTCGCTAATTGTTTCATGATCTTTGCTTGAGTCTGTCGAAACCCTTCTCATTGTTCAAAGTTATTTTATTCTTGTGGTGCACAGCGATTGGCGATAGCACAATTTGGCCAGTTCTTTTACAGGTATGTACTCCAGAACTTTCTATTTTACAAAAGCAATACATTAAATTCAAATCATCCGTATTGTCCTTCGAGTGAATATTTACATCAATGTTTAACTCATCTTTATTTTCTGCATTTACCATTGTTTCGCTAACACTTCTTGTATCCATTCTTTCTTCAGTTGTAATAATACGCTTATACAAGAACAAGCTTAGATTTCAACCTTGACTACTTCTTTCTAGCCGTACCTAGGATTGACTAGGCAAAATCAGAAGTGCGTTTTTTGTTTATACCTTTAACCAGACATGCTAGTTATTCCTAGAATCGACTGAAACCTACTTACTCAAAGACCGAAACTTTTGATTACTCCGAGTCCGAGCTCAGGATTGACTAGACAAACCTTCGGCTTCGACCTTTGAGCATACCATATTCACAATTTTACCCAAAAACTACTGCTAAAAGAAAAATCTTGTCAAAATTCCATATACATCCTGTATCATAAAAATATAAATTTACATAAAAGACAAGCACGTAATCCGGATGATGTTTAAACAAAAGAAGGTTTTAGTCATTAATGTGAGTATTGCATCTCGCAAAATATTCCGATTCATTTGCACGGTAGTAAATTTTAAATTATGCATGAAATTATTATTTTTTATTACTCGTATGTAAATATTCCACTTAAATTGCTTTGAAATGTGTTAACAAAAGATATTTGTTCAAAAAAGGAAGGCGACAGAGTTATTTAGTTGCATATTTTAAATGTTTGTATTTTTTAATATGTAGGTCAATTTTTTCAAATTTCATAAAAAACTGTACCTATTACAAGGACGCAAGGTTAATATATTTTGAATTCTTTACAAGAATTTCGAAAATATTTCCCAAATTTCTGGATTCTGGGCATCCACGCTATATTTTGCTAATTGTAAGTGTGGGATAAATTTTTTTAAACCCTGGATCCTGAAAAGTTGAGAAATATCTCAAAAATATTTGATAGTGACATTTTTCTTCATCGAAAATTTTGATCTTTTATAAATGAAAAAAGGTGTGTAGTTTCCCAGATCTGTCTAAAAGTGAAACTATTAAAATATAAATCAGAGTAAAGATTTGCAAAAGTATAATAAAATACCTTTCCAAATCTCCCATGTAAATGTTTATGAGATTACAAAATCGTATTCGACTGTCATTACACGAGCGGCCCTGCCTAGGAACCCGCACATTACAGTTCTTTCACTGCAGGTTCCCACGACCTCGATAGAGATGCAAAATGTGCGATTGAAACGGATAGAAAAAGAAGATTTCATGTGCACACACACACAATTACACCTAAAGACGCTTTCATCTAAGTCGACGTATGTGTACGCAAAAGCTGAAGCGTTTTGAACCAGATTTATGGCTTCAATAAAAAAAGCGCGTTTAAATATTTCAAATAGATTTCTTTTGTGGTATACACCATACATCTTAGCGCCTATTTATACAAGTTGCTTAGCTAAATCTTGTTTACAATTTATGTTATTAATAAATGCCAATCTATCATTTTTTATGGTGTTAAACGAGACTAAGAATGATGTATGCTCTACACCTTTGTTAGGCCTTATTTTTCCTATACACGTACTCCAATAAATCAATACCACTATTAGTTGGATACAAAAATACGATCGTGAATTACCATTAGAACACACAACAGTTAACTACTATCAGACCCGTGGCGTCAATTCACTTCAATTTTGTAAATTGATCACTCCAACACCTAAATAAACGCTTCTAATTTTCATTCGCCAAAACTCCCACCCTCCTTATTACTCAAACAAAATCATCATTTTACGGAAATTAAATTTTATGAAAGCTAACTAATGAAATTAAAAGGTACTCAGATTATAATTATAGGGCGGTACTTCTTTAACATCCTATATATCTCAAATTTAATTATGGAAAAACGCCGCTAAATGTCTATAATCATCATCAAACTCCTATAACAATTAAATTAAATACTTGAAAGTCACTGAAAACAAAAACAAATATTATTACTTGAATTTTGCTATTATTTTCTGCATGATTGACGTTTTTATTAACAGAAACTCTTTAAATTAGCATATTAATTTGATTGTCACTATTATAAATAAAGATAACGCAGAAAAAGTATTTAGGATGTTTATACAAGGTGTCCTAGCGCTGCGAAGAAGTAACATTACTCTAAAATGAAAAAATCATATGGAAATGTCATTTTCGGCAGAAAATACAATACTTTTAGGGGCAAACTCTAAAATTATTTTAAAAATATACAGGATGCCATTCCAAGATAGCGGACCAAAGGTACGTTTATTTAAATGAAACACCCAGTATATTATCACACTTTTTGATTCATTATCATGCTTTGTATAACCTTTTATGAATCTATTTTCACTCGTTTTGCTGGTATTTGCCATTTAAGCGAAAAAGATAAATCTTTGAAAAATAAATGCTCTAAAACAATTTTGGGTTGAAATTTTGACAAAACAACTTCATAGTCTAGCTTACAGCAATCATGTCAAATTTATATTTGTGATATGCTTTTATCAGGTTACCTCATGAAACGCAAATTGTATATTTTAACTTCTTTGATGGCATTTTTTACAAGGAATTTATTGATATAATGTTTGTATTTTCGCATTTTAATGGTTTAGTATACAGGGTGTCCCGGAATAACTGTGACAAATTTTTTTTGGTGATAGAGAAAATGAAACTAAGCATTTTCGACTTATAAAGTACTGTCCGAAAATGTTTCCTTAAAAAGTTTTACCACTTCAAAAATTTTCAAAAAAAATATTTTTTTGTAAATAAAATAAATATTATAAAAGATATTCGCTTTATTTAACATAAAAATTATAACATACGTTCAAAAATCTGTCCATTTTGCACATGACAAACATTAAATGTCATCAAAAATGATGTGGGTAAAAAATCTGTAGGGGTTGATTCGGGAGATTCTGCCAATCCTGTGTCCAGGTAGCCATTTATTTAAATAATATCTAAAAACTAACAATCCGATGAAAGTGCACAGAGGTTGCACCTTGGTGAAGCCACATTTCTCTTCTTGTCACCAAGTAAACATTTTCCAACAATAAAAGTAACGAATCACTCAAAACCTCGAGGTTGGGGTACATTGCTTTTGTTTTCCACTATTGGGAATTCTAGCTACCTGTGGAGGATGCTTTAAATTGGAGGATAGCAGGTATTTGTTAGTATCAAAAATTGTATTTTAAATGCATCTTTGTACCCAATAAGTACATATTCAACAAAACCCAAATAGATTTATTATTTAAATCTCATGTAAAACCTGTTTTCTAGGTTCAAACTTTTGCCACCAGAGGGCGACCAGAACTCTAGAAATCCCAATACAAATTTTTTTTTTATTAAATTTACATCCGCCGTGATCCGCCGACATCATGTTTAGTGTCAAAACAGATAATTCCACTCTTTTCTCGAAGTCTTTACCATACAGTGTCTGGTAGTGCACAAAACCGATGATGGTCACATTTTCTTCAAGCAACACTGAAACATTCAGAACAGAATCGAGGTTAATACTTTAATTGGTCAATAGTTCTTTTTTGTACAACACATTGCCCGAATTTTCAAAACGCACCATAAATTTTCTCATTGCTTCAATTCTTGGTTGTCTGGCGATAACCTGCTTTATAAATTCTGATAACCAGAAGAGGATTTCTTTCAGCATAACCAAGCGCATACAGCATATTTACCATTTATTCTTTAGAAAAGTTCATTATTTTGGCTTATGTATTAAAAAGTACAAAAAACCATTAACATGCAACCATACAATCGTATCAATCGAATTCTTCGATTGATATTAAAATATACAGGGTGTTCCATTTGAAAATTGCGATAAATTGGTCAATTTGCGTTTCATGATAAAAGCTTATCACAAATTTAAATTTAAGATGATAGCTGTAGACATGATGAAATTGAAATTTTTTGTGAAATATTCCAACCCAAATTGTCATTTGTTTTAGAGCAGTGATTATTCAAAAATAACTTTGGTCCGCCATATTGGAATGGACACCCGGTATATTATTAAAATATAGAGTGCGCGCCTTAATGTATTGTATATTCTGTCAAAAACCGCATGTCGATATCTTTTTTCATTTTAGAATAGTGTTACTTCCTCGCAGCGCTGGGACTTCCTGTATTTTCATAAATGATTGTAGTTTTCAAATGTTTTAAGTTCTAAATTATACTGATAATTTTATTTGTTTCAGTCATTTTTTGGAAGAACGTACAACAATCTGGGTTCAATAGCAGAATGTAAGAACAATGGCCAGTGCGTAATAAACAAGAAGAGCCGAACAGCATGCAAAGCGTGCCGCCTCCGCAAGTGCATCGTCGTGGGCATGTCAAAAAGCGGTTCTCGTTACGGAAGAAGATCGAATTGGTTCAAAATCCACTGCCTACTGCAAGAACAGCAACAACAACAAGGCGGAACAAACATGGCAGCAGCAGTAAATCTCCTCAGGCCGCACCCTTACTTACCCCTGTTTCGCAACCCTATGCCCAGCACCAGAGATACACGTAGTTCAGAATCTGATAGTGGAGCTTCTTCAGCGGATTTGGATGATGATGTGCGATCAGCTAGCGCGCTCAGTAGTTTAAAGCTTCCTTTGTCGCCATCAAGTGACCGTGATTATTTTTCCGGTAGTTCCTCTAAAAAACTTCCTTCACCAGCTAACGATAGTGAATGCTTCACGAAGCGGAAAATTGGTAGCGCTTTGGCGCACGTGGCTCCCCCTTCACCGGCTTCCCTACCAGCCATATCGCCAGGTGGATTAATGTCTAGGTGGCTACCTCCTATCCAAGGTGTCCCCGATCCTTCATCTTGGAGGGACTTGTGGCTGAAAGGCAGCCTGCCGATTTTAACACCTGACCAAGATGAACCCATTGATTTATCGGTGAAGCAAATGAAGAATGGTGACAGCGAAGCGGAATTGAGCATCGATGTGGAAGTCGATGAGCCCGTTAAGGCCCTACCTTTAGATTTAACATTAGAAAGACAACAGGATGTTGTAACGAATTAATTCTTGTGATTTAAAGAACGTGAAGTAATTTTGGACGAATGTTCCTTTAAAGTGGCTTGTAGATAAAAATCAAGAGTAATTTTAGCTAAATAGTCGAATTATTAACTTGGCCAGTATTAAACCCCAACTTCTTGTGATATTTTTCATACATTCCATTTATACCCCAGTATTCTACTTAAATGTAACTATAAAAATATTATCTATCCATTACATAAAATTAGTGCTTAAACCCCAGCAGATTTTACTCTTGGTTTCATTTTAATTTAATTTTAATTAATTTAACCAGTACCTGAAAATAATCATGTAAATAAATTTTTTATTGTTTTGATGCGTAATTATTTATTTGTTATTATATGATATGATGGTCAGTTTCTCTTCTTCTGGGGGTAGATTTTTATATATGTATTTTGTAAATATTTCTTAAGCGCGAGGAATGAAAAATATTTTTATATATAAATTTTACCTAGTATAATTAAGTTATTTATGGCCAGTGCCTTACATAATGTTATTCAGTTTTTATATTTTTGTGCTTTAATAAAACGTTGTAAGTTGTTAACATCTTGTTAAATTATTTTCCTACCTAAATTACTTCCTCAAATACAAATATATTTTTCAATGCGCTATTAAAAAAAATATTGTACTTAATTTATAAGAAAATGAAATTATTTAGTCAAATTGCAGATGAACTTTAAAAATAATATTGATGCTATACTAATGTTTTGTCTTTATTATTACTATTATTTAAGAGTCTTTAAGAAAAGAAAGATTCTTATTTAAATATGATGGTACCACTAAATATTTCTAAAGAGTAATTTGAAATATAAAAAAGCTTGAAAAGTTCGAAATTTTAATAAAAAAAGGCTAAATTAAATATTAAGTTTTGTATGCTTTTCTCAAATCTAATAATAAGTGATAAGTACCTTTATACTTGATGTTTCTAAAGAATTGCACATTAAAATTTTATAAATTCCATTTTACTTTTTTTAAAATTACAATGCAAACCTTTCCGAATTTGATAAATTTGAAAATGTGTATGTCTTTTCGAATAACTGGTCTGTAGATGTTGACGTATTTCAAAATTTAAGAAACATTTAACCAATTTGGCACCTTTCTTTTGGTTACGAGGCTCAGAGGGATGAAAAGTGATTTGGAATGTCTTTGATTTGTATTTGGTTCATACATTGGTCCGTCATATTTAAACAAACCGCATTCAAACTAATCACTAATCCAGCTGAATATCAAGAAAACTAAGCGATTTCCTTAAAAATATTTCAGACAAATTTAGCCGCTCAAGGGGACATTTAGTAGTACCAGGTTTCTAATATTTATGACACTTTATGGGATCACATTATTTTTCAAATCAGAACCCTTAATTTTTATTGTTGATATGAAAAATTATAAGCAACATATTGTTGCAACTTTTTTTTTAAATTTCAATTTTTCATGATATTTGCCAAAATAAGCAGATATTTTCGTAGTTTTACTACAAAACTAAAGTTTTTGATGAAAAATCGTAAGAGGCAAAACGTAACCTTGATGATGACCTTTGATCTTGTCTTTAATTTAAATATTGAAAAAAAAAACTAATTTAACATTTTCCTAAAAAATCAAAATAGTTAGTTTTCTACAAACATGTGTAAAAATGGCACTTTTGACACTCATGACAAACTATAAAAACGTCATTTTTTTGACAAGTTTAGAAAGTGCAGAAAGTACGTAACAAAACCATGGTTACTAAGATACTAAGTAAACAACTACTAATATTTTCATAAATTACATTAATATTATTCCTTTGTAGAAAAAATATTGTATGCGTACGTGTTAAAAAGGCAATATGGCACTTTTATGAATTGTAGAACTCTCTCCGCTTCGCTCGTTCTACAAACTTTCGTGCGCGTGCCATAAGCATGCATTTTTAACACTTACATCATAAATAAACTATTATGTGACAAGTACGAAAAATAATGTATTATATTAGAATTAATTAGTATTTAATATTAAAATAAAAAACTAACTCTTTTTAAATGACATTTAATGCCATTGATAATGTCAACATTGGTTGACGAAAACGTTCTGGCTCATTAAATATCTTTAAAAAGATTTTTTATTTTAATATTAAATACTAATTAATTAATTTTAGATGGATCTATCACATATTAATTATTGTATTAGACACGAGTTCGAATTTTTCGGTCATTTTTAATTTTAAATGAGGTTTAATTTGACATAGGTATACAGGGTGTACAAAAAATAACCACAAACCGTACAATTTTTATTTAAAACATTTTTATGAAGAATGGCTACTTTAAAAAAAATCTGCGCGGCGTTCTTGTAACTTCTACACTATTTCCTTTAGTACAACAAAAAATATGCTCCTTAACCTCTAAAAGCAACCTTTAATAATACGCAGTAAAAATGGGTGGTTGCTATTTAAAAAAGTTAAGTGATAATCGCTTGACCTTCAACTTGCTGTTCAAGGTCATGGCAGTATTTCTAAAAAGTGCGTCACTAAGAATCGTTTAACTTTAATTTGAAACATTTTTCTCTAAAATGCTAAATTTCAAAAAAGGCAACGTTGACGAACTTTATGTATTGAAAATTTAACCCTTGTAAATTTCAAACTATTTACTTTAAAAAAATAAAAAAATATGTTCAGTAAACCTCTGAAAACAAGCTATAATAATATGCAATAAAAATGGGTTGCCCATATTTAAAAAAAAGTTAAGTGATTATTGCCTGATCTTCATCTTGATATTCAAGGTCAAGGGCAATATTTTCAAATAGTGCTTAACTAAGAATCGTACAACTTTTATTTGAAACAGTTTTCTCAAAAATGATTTGTTTTAAAAATAAACGGGAGTTGCCGACCTTTTTGTACACCCTGTATAATATTTTTATGAAGTTTGAATGTAGTTTAAATGACGTCTTGCTGCAAAATAGACTAGTACCCAGATTCTGGTCAAATCATTTAAGTTTAAAGGCCTTTAAATTTAAATTTGTTATATGGGTTGTAATGGACAATTTCCATGGTTACCTTGTTTATTTCTAAATAAAGGCCTTTAATTTTGACCAGAATCTGGCTATATGTCTGTCAAATTAAATCTCATTTAAACGGCTTTAAATGTGTTTGATAATACTGGGGGTAAATGTCAATAAATCACAGAAGTATGGATTATGTAGACCACGAACTGATATTTACTTATCTTAGGTTGTCAGCACTTTGATATATAAACGTAAGTATGTAAAGTGTTATATACCTCATTATTTATTACTTTTTTCTTATATATATTTCACTCAATCATAACCATCAACTTTTGACCTATGTCAATAGTGCGAAAAGTATGATTTTTGACGAAAAACTAGGAATATTTTTTTAATGATTTTTATAAATCGTTGCTTTAAAAAAATTTAATTTTCTAGTAAAACTGAATCAAATTCCCAAAATTTCCGTTAAGGTTAGCGAATATTATGAAAAAATTATACATATTTTCTAAAAATAATTATCAACCAAAAGTTGGTTTTAATTTTTTATAGATTACTATCTACAATAAAAATTAGGGGCTCTCATTTGAAAAGAAAATATTTCTCCTTAAGACCCCCATAGATCCCATAAAAATTAAAAACCCACGGTACTATTAAATGTCCCCGTCGAGCCGCTACAATTTTTATATCAAACATTTTTTAGGAAATCGCTTAGTTTTGAAGATCCATTTGAATGGATTAATTAAAATTAGATACCCTTTACATTTCCCAACCGCTGTTGTATCATCCAAATTTCTGGGGGTTTTGCTGTTTCGGAAGGTTCAAAAATGATAACACCAAAATATCTATCACTGATTTAGGTAAAATATTAAATATTTTTTTTAATATCACTAGGAAAAATAAATCAATCCCAACTGTTTCTAGACAATATTTATTTGGTGTTCATGTTCATGTGACTAGTTTCGCCTTATTGAGGGCATCATCAGACACAACTATGTGAAATTAAACATTTAACACTGGCGCATAGTTATAACAATTTTTTTTCTGCATTCTGCAATAAGATGTCGGTCTCTTAAGGAACAATTATTAATCTAGTCATAAATTAAACATCTGTGATAATTTTGTGATAATAATATTTTAATTAATTTTATCAATACTCCAAATACGTGTTTTAAACAATATTTTTAATAATCTAATTCAAAAATTATGACTTTAAGTAATTAAAACAAAAGCACATGTTGATCGAGCAGTAAATATTAAGTCGACATCTCGTAGCAGAAAAAAGCCCAATCGATGAGGAGAAAAAAAATTGTTATAACTATGCGCCAGTGTTAAATGTTTAATTTCACATAGTTGTGTCTGATGATGCCCTCAATAAGGCGAAACTAGTCACATGAACATGAACACCAAATAAATATTGTCTAGAAACAGTTGGGATTGATTTATTTTTCCTAGTGATATTAATTGCTATCCCAAATCATCGTCAAATCGTTTACTTGTAAATATTTTTTTACTTGTACCTTGTAGTAATAATTAAACTCCTAAGAGTTATACCTTAGTTCAAAGAATAAAATTTTCACTTTTTTATTAAAAGTTCTTTCTAAAGGAAATTCTCTGCACAAAGGAATTACTTTTTCGTGTATAAAACGCTTTATTCGACACTTGAGTGGAGGCTTGAGTGGTATTAAAGTATTTTTGGCTGTGAATTAAAAATGTTATCGCAGCTAAAGGTTCTAAGTAGAGTATTAGTAAGTAGTAGTATTTTAAGCCGCGTTTGACGAGAAACGGTTAATTAGTTTTTGAAAAGCACTATACAGGGTGATTTTTAAGATGATGATTTCCTTTTTTACCCGAAGAAATTCAATTAAAATTCAAAGAAGTTTTTTATTAAACGATTTTTATATACAAAATATTTTGCCTTTCGACTTATTTTAAAGAGTTTTGACAAAAGGAAGTCATCAAATTTTGATATTTTTGGAATGCTGATGAAAAAATAAGGAACTTGGAAGATAACTAAGTAGTCAATTTTTATGAGTTTATATTTATCTTCCGTTTAAGGGATCGTTTTCTCTTTCTCAAAAAGTATTAACGGGCTCGAAATAAAATTTTTACCGAATTCCTTTTATGTCCAATAAGAACGGGTCCTTGGTGACATAAATTGAAACTTCCAAGTCTTAGATTTTGCCTTAATTTATTAATAAAAAATGGTTTTCTAGATATTTCAGCAGGTTTTGTTATCTTTCTTGAGAATTTATGCTTATCAGACGGAAGGTTTTACAGGTAAGCCGAGTTTAAGTACACAAACTTTTAGTTTAGTGTTATATATAAACTAACAGAATCTTCTTTTTTGGAAAATCTAAAGAAAATTTTCAGAGCGTGAATATTTTGAGTGAGGTATGATTTACAATGATGAATTGGGAACATATTATAGTTCATTAAAGACTAAAGACTAGTCATAAAAAATAATTGCAACCCTCGTTTGCTAATGTATACTATGAAGTATAAAGCACTCACTAAATAGTATATTACGCAACGAGCTAGAAAGTGACGAATTTTGTGCTAGTGTGAAAATAGCCGAACGAGGCGCTAGCCGAGTGAGGATATTACACGAGTTGTGTACGCTATTTTTCCGACGACCACGGAGATTTTGCGACCACTATTAATATTTTGTAGTAACAACATAACATAACCTATGTTAACAGCAGCTGACATTGAAGTTATCGATTATTTTTAGTAAAATGTAAATAATTGTAGGTGGCGCTGTTTTGACGGAAGCAACTTATCAAAACGAATAAAAAATGTTCCTATTTTATTTAAAATTTACAGAAAAGTGAATTATATATTGATTTTAATAATAAAATTAGTAATATTGGCGGGGTTAAATATAAATTTTTATTTGAACTATCTTTTTTTTGCAAGTTCAAAAAAATCCAAGAGAGGGCTTTCGGAATTCCTTCGCAGCGCCTCTATCGAAAATTACAAGAACTATTTGACAGTTACAAAATGGAAAGTTAAAGTCACTAGTGTTGAAATGAACGATTTTCTAAACTACTAATATGAATGACATATACGATTTTCTCATATGGTCGTCGGAAAAATATGTAGCAAAACTCCAAATAGCTACACTAAGAAGTTATTAATAACACTAAAAATGCATGTAAAGCAAATTTGCATTAATGCAAACTGCAGCAAGTTATATGTAAATTTATACCAGTATGATTTTTGCTGATAAGTTTATATAGACATTAAGATCGGCACTTGCAGCGTGTGAGTTGTGTATCGGAATTATCAAAGGTCCTGTCTGATCCGGTATGCAGAATTTTCGTGACGATTAGTGAACACGATCAGCCTTGGGACTATTCACGTTTTGGTAACAGGTTCACGTATTAGTTCACTTATGTATGGGATGTTTACAAATAAAAAATACGTTCCCATACGTGATCATTGCCCGTAATTGCTTTATTTTAGATAACTTCATAGATCTTTCAACAAAATCCAATAAAAAAATAGTAAAAGGTAAAAGTTTTTATATTCGAGTATTAATCTTTTTCGAATATTTTCTTTAAGATTTATTTGTTGTGTAATGAAAGTGGTAGTTATTATTGGAGAAGAGGTGTTAAGTCACGCGACGAAATTGAGTTGTCAGGTCAAAGAGTATTTTTGAAATTTATCATTAGTTGGCTTTACAAATCGTGTGAAATAAATTTATTTGGTTAAATGTAATTACTGGAATATCGCGTGAGGACTATGAATGCGTTCCCTGCATGAGGCTCTCATATGAAAAGTACCAATCTAAATAACTCCACAGATTCTCTTCGATTTATTTTACTTTAATGTAAATTAAACAATTACTAATGTCATGATATCTCATTCTGATTATTACCATAATTTCCTCTCATCGCCAGGTGTGTCTTTGCATTTTTAAAGTCGTAAGTTTCATCATAAATACCTCCACAATTTACAAAATTATTGCGGTTTTTTTCTTCGGCGAAGTCCATTTACGTATTTAGTAGTTAATTCAATTGTTTTTGATCTTTCTTGGAGGTTCATTGAAGGAGTTTCCTTCAAGAGAGTGATGATGAGATCAATTTTAATGGGGTATAAATGTTGAAGTAGTGAATTGAGATGTATAAAATTAATTGACAGTTCAAATTAAATCCACCGAAGTAAAGTTTTTTGCTATTATCTTCTCTGATTTGATGTCTGTTTAGATTAGGAGCGTTAATATTATAGATTTTACGGTGCAATCATCACGTGTTGGTTTTTCAGACAAGTGTCAGTTGGAAATGTTGCAATCTGTAGGTGACGGCGCATCGCGAACATGTGTGTGAGATATGTAGGAACATTTGTAATGGGATCGGGGTCAAAAGACATACGCCACGTCTGGACGATGCTGGTGGTCTCAAGTCACACGGCCTGGGAGCGGCGACATTACTCACGGACTTAGGGTATCAGCATTAATATTTAGTGCTATATTCTCATATCATCCTCAAGCTTCAAGACTCGATTAAACAAGATGTGATGTTAGATATGCATTTAAATGATAGAGGCTCATTAATTACAAAAGCACAAGGTGACGGCCGTAGTACTAAATAACTTGTACAACTCCAGTCTGCAGATTTGATTTATACCACCTTTATCGAGCTTTAAAGCAAATTATTTGCTAAGTAACGAATTTTTTTAGTTTTTAAATGTTTCAAATGCTTAGCTTGCTTTATACAGAAGCAAAATATAACATTTATGGCATGTGACTTGAAGGCATAAATCTGCATTGAATGTCTTCAAAGCGGCGCGTCGTACGAACCACAAACAAGCGCTATATTTACGACCGAATTGCAATGATCGAGTCACCAATTAATTTGTCCAATGCTTGGTAATTGTCCGCTTCCTGCTCCCGATCCATGTCTACATAAACCAGGGACTATTATCGCAACAACTGTTACTTGGAGATGAGCGCATCCCGACAACGATCTCATCATAAATCCCTTTCGCAATCATAAATACCTGGAACAATGGCGCTCGCTGACTCGAACCTTCTGGATAAGATAGCTACCGGAATTCTCTTCGCTAGGATAAAACTTATTGATAAGGATTAGAAATAGCTGGAGATAACGCGTTCCAAACTGTACTTGATGGAATTCTTCTGCCACGAGTTATTTGATCTGCATATATTTAGTACCATTCTCACATACTACAAGCGACTCTTTTTATCCAATTTTGCGAAACTTCCCACGGACTTCAAGATTAAAACCCCATGAATTAGATTTTTCTTCAATTATTTTTCTAATCATTGGAAATAAATACTAAACCTTCTACATTGCATGGTACCAACACAATTTTCAACCAAAACTCATTGTTACACCAATTTTATCTTTCAAGAAAGTGCAATTTTGTATAAGCCCTTTAAAGTAGTTGTAAAGCAGTGAGGGCTACGTTAGGTTTCGTCCAAGTTATTAACTAAAAATTAATCCTTTAAATCTATTCCTCCTCGCGATAATTAGGGTCCAAAATTTCATAGATGTGTTCCTCCAAACGCTAAAGCAAAAGATATGCTTAATTTATACCTGCCTAGACCTGGAGAGGAAAAAAATCAAGGGATTAAGGTAGTTATAATATATTCACAACCGGGGTTCTAAATGTGGAGGAATCATCAACCAGCCGCAGTGAGGAGCATGTAAAGGTAAAGGCAATTTTTGAAAACGTTATTTAGGGTGACTAGTTTTAAAATTAAACATTTTTTTAATTATCTTAATGATTAAATTATTTTATTTAACTATGCATAACTTTTTAACTGTGCGTAAATGTGTAGAGTTTTGTAAAGGTTTAGATATACAGGGTGATTGATAGGTAGAATTTAAGGAGGTTATTGGAAATCGTATTTTAACATGTTTAACTAAAATAGTCCTATACCACAATCTAGGGAACTACCAGTGCCGAAACTTCATATAAAAAACGGGATGTGTTTTTAGTGACCTTGAAAATGATATCCCATCTGTTACCATTGATTTTGGAGTTGGAGACCATATAGGAGTGGCATAGTATAATATTGATCGAGTTAGATCGAGTTAAGATTCTAATACAATTTTAATATTCTTAAAATCTTTGGCATTTCTTAAGACCATATATGTTTATGAGAAACACTGTAAACGACACAGTTATATAATTTGTAATTAAATATCAATTCATCAGAATTTTTACAAAATCTTATAATTTTTAATACTTAGAAATAATTTATTCTCGTCACACTAACCAGACAATCATCTATATCGTTTTGTAATAGATTGTAGATTGCAGTCATTTGATTTTACTAGATAGAAAAATTTCAAGTTGGATATCCTTCACATACATTGAAAATAATAGGGGGGTCAGGTGAAATCCCTGAGGGTGCCAGATGGAACAGAAATCTTTATAGACTCTATACATTGTTTAGCATTACTATTAGTTAAAAAAAAGTGAATACGAGAGAGGAGGTGATCTCCAAACCCAATTCCTCTTAATTTTTCAATTAATATGTTATGGTTTCCTCTATCAAACATCTTGTTGAAGTCCGACCATCCACCTGATGTCCTTTCTCCAGGGCGTCCGACAGAAAGTGCTTTTAGTCCATTAAATTGGTAACAGTTGACCGATCTTGGAAGAAACCATGTTGTTGTTCAATTATTAAGATTCTAAACAGTGAAGTAATTTTTTAGTTGAAATTCCTTTAAGTAATTCAGGAAGAATAGACGTTTTGAAAATTCCCCCGTAATTAGTTTTACAAAATGTAGAAAGAAATCTTAGTAATGTTAATTACAGTTTTAGGTTTCATATTTTATTCCTGGTTATAATAGGCGAACTGGTGTTTTACATGGTAGGAAACCTAAATTTGGTGCAGTTAGCCATAGTGAAATAAAAAATAAGTACTTCAATGACGTTTAAAAGAAAACAGAAGGACAACATTTTAATATCAGTTTTTGTTTTTTATTATTCTAGTAACATCCAAAAATAAAACTGCTGAGAGATTCTTTGGTTACAATCTATGATCAGAAATGAATTTTAGTTGGATTTCAACAGGTATACAAACCTAGTAACATTAGAATCTCTAAAATGACTACACTGCATATTTGGTTGCCTAGTTTCCATATCAATCCTAATTGAATTGCCTGTAGTACTAGTTTTGAATAAATACTAGAAAAGTTCAAATAGTCTTAAAAAGTTCACTGGTCATGAACCTTTTTAATAGTTTATCATACATAAGAACATTTTTTCCTTTAAATATTTTTTAAGGCTAATTGTAACTCCGGAAAGCAGAGTTGGGTAGTATTTTTTAGTAAAAGTATTTCAAATAGTTTTTGAAATACTTTAAGTATTTAGTATTTTGTATTTCAAATACATTTTAAAAAAGTATTTTGTATTTTGAAGTATTGTAAGTATTTCAAATAATAAAAGTATTTGAAATACTTTTAGAAGCACACGTGTTACTATTTGAGTGTTGTGTATCTGTTTCTTTGTGATTTTGTTATTTCAAATACTTTTTTTTATTCCAAATACTTTTTTATTTAAAATACTTTTTTGTAGTATTTTATACAAAGTATTTCAAATAAAAGAAGTATTTTGTATTTCAAATAAAAAAGTATTTAACCCAACTCTGTCGGAAAGATAGTATTTCATTACAAAGTTTAGATCATAAAACTCAAAGATTCGACCGTTGATGCTCATATGGTGTTTATTCCGTAATTATAAACATGTGTTCACTACTATTGCATCGTTGCTGCTTTACTTCAAGTGTATGGACAGTAATTTGTTAAATTACATTGAACATAGAGTATTATATTTGTAATGACTACGTTTATGAATATCGAATATGCAAGTATTTTGTATTTAATTGGATTTTTGACGGTAATGCTACTGCAGCGCGCTGATTTTCTAACAATAAGGCTTCAAATGGAAGAATATTTATTTATTTTTGTTGCATCCGTGAAACTGTAAGTGTTAAATGCGTGGAACCTGATGTAAACCCTGGTCATCATAGAGAAGATATAGATGAAGAATACAATTTATTTTATCCACATTGTATAACAATTTGTCCAAATCTTCCACAAGCGACAAGCACGTTCTTCAAGTTTTGAAGATGAAGAAGTTTTTGGTCAGGACCTAACAACTAGTATCAGAAAGGTTGCACGCAGTTAGGCTTGACAATATGGAAAGTGTGGTATATCCTTAAGTAAAAAAAAAGTACTCCAGTACAATGTCGGGCAGAAGGTGATCTGATAAGAGATAAGAGGATACAATTTTTTATCGCTTTCTATTGGACACTGATATCTGATATTGAAGATAATAACTTTCTAAGGAGTTTTTTGTGACGAATCTAGCTTTAGTCCTGAAGGGATTACAAATTTTCATAACTTATATTTTTGGGACCAACATAACCCACATCTAAAAAAATCACTGGCATTTCAACATAAATTTTGCGTCAATGTTTGAGAAGATATGGTTGGAAGGACCTTACTTTATTCTAACTATTTAAATGGTCAAAATTACATTGACTTTTTGCAAACTGATCTTCCTGGATAATGTTCCTTTAAATGTAACAAGAAGAATAATCTATCAACATGACGGTTGCCCGTCTCATTATCATGGAATCCTGCGATATTGGCTAAATCAAAATTATCCGAATAGGTGGATAGGTCGAAGTGGACCAATGCAATAGCCAGCTAGATATCTAGACCTAAAACCTATGCATTTTTATGTTTGTGGATGTGTGTAGTAAAAATGGCAGATCACATTTTGAACAAGATTAAAATTATTAAATAAGCATTTTATTGTTACAATTTTATTCATCCTATTTACATACGTTAAATACGTATTTAAAATTGAGTTAAAAATGCTTTGAAAAAATATTTTACAAACCCGAGAAGTTTTCGAAAACCAGAACAAATCGAATAATATATTTTTAAGTAAAAAACGGTTCAATTAAGACCCTAATCACATGCACCAACGTAACAAACACCCTGTATATTTGAGAATTTTATGTAAGTTACTGGTTTTATAAAGGTGAGAGAGTGAAATACCATTAGAAACTTGAAAAAGCTTATGTCGCCTTGTTGGAGCTGTCTGAAAAAAATAATAGCCGCAATTGAAATAATAAAATCTGTTAATTCTATATTTGTAGGAGCTCCTAAAAGAATAAAAAAACGGTTTGTATGAAGAAAGAAGTCGTCGCTTGAATGTTAATTCTGATTAAAGATATATTAAGCCATGTTGAAATGAAAATATACCAAAGCCTGGATAAAACCTGCTTGGAAAAAATAAAATCAAATAAGTTCGAGTTCCAAATAGGGGTGAATATTTATGGAGTCGGTTAAATGGGTAGCCGGTATTGCACGGAGAGTAAAATAATTCACAACACGTGTCTTATCTGTTGTTTAAGTGGCGTGCCAGAATTGCAGATTGGTATTATTGATGGTATTAAAGGTGGTTAGTGGTCGGAGCACGAGTGTGGTCTAGTGCCAAACGTCCATGTATTTGGCTTTTTATTGGACATACCGGCATCTTGTTAGAACTTTGTCAATTTATCGGAAAATAATTGTAGATAGATCAAAGACGGAATTTGGTCTTTATGATGTCTTGGCATCTCAATGTCAGACGAAAGTAGTTTGCTTCAATAAAAACTATTTGCACGGTTGCATACTAAACACGCTACCACTTCACTGGACCCGTTTAGTCCGAAAGAAAAAATTAAATCGATGATAATTTCCTCAATAAATTAAAACCATGAACATTCTTTCTCTTTGTGTTGAATATTAAAACATTATAAATAATAGATTAATTATGTAAAGTTGGGTATAAGTTTATGTAATTTAATTTACAATAATTGATCATAAGCGATTGAAAGAGCAATTAGATTAACCACATAGAATATTTAATGTTTATCTTAAAGGAATCTCTATGTGGAAATGTCAAATGAAATAATAGTTTGCATATCTAAATTGCTACCGCCATGGAGCAATAAGAAGACATGATCGACATTTATTGTGCGATACCGAACGCAGACTATAATCTTCGGATCCGAATGGTTCCATTGACAGTTGCGTGACTAGAACGCCTTGGGTGGTTTGGTAGTACACTTGTCACGCACCCACACCAACCCATACCCGCGTGTCACCCATATCGAATACACGCATCTCCTCACGCGATGGTCTAGTAAAACTGATACCATCCAACACGAGCTGCATTAATGATACACATAGGTACCTGCTTTATAGAATTTAAGATTAATTAATTGATTTTATTCTCTATCATCATAAATAAATTCTAAACAAATCAGAATCACTTGACAAAACAATTGTAGCTTTTCCAAAAGCAAGGAACAACAGTTTTTAATTTTAATTAAACCATCTTAAGTCAAGCCCCCCATCACTCCAACCATGTGAATTGATAAGAAGTTATCTTCCGGATTTTCTCCAAATTTCGTTCTTCTTAAAAACCTCCTCATTCGAGAAACCTTGGATAAGGAGGAAAACCCTTAACCATTAGGATATAGTGGTCCTCTCAAATCTCAAATTAAAAAAAAATCTTAACAAGTTGGAGGTACTATGCCCGGATTTTCAGTTTTAGGCTTTGTTCTTTTTAAATCTCTTATTGATTTAAGTAAGGAAATCGGACTAAAGTAAAGTTGGAATACGCATATATAAGTCATTGCTTATTTAAATTCGTACGTCCACAATTAATTTGTCAGGATTAAGGTTAAGTCAGGTTACCTTAAAGGGAATTAAGCGTAGTGTGATGAGAAAAAGTATATAATTTATAAAAGGCAAATTTGCGGATGTAATTAGGGCGCGTTGTGGTCGATTATATTTATTATCTCTTTATAAGGTGATCCACGAAAAACTGATTAAGCGGTTATGCGCGTTCCATTTAATTCAGCGAAACGACGCAACGCAGAAATAAATTAAGCATAATATATAGCCCGCCAAATTTTTGGAATGGAGTGTGCAAATTACAAAGTGCGCTCCACAATGAAATAAATTACGCTGGAAATTCTTCGGAGCAACCGTGTAGAGCAAAATACTTTCGGGACCATGATTATACGGCGAGATGAGATCAGTGCACTTGATATATGGTGCATGGCCAACCAAAAAATAAAACCTAATAAAAATTGAATTGAGTTATGCTGGAAAAAGGTGTGTATTCCGAAAATAATTCGGAACATTTATCTTACTTACATGGACGGAATTCTTTATTAGGAACGGACTTGTTTGGACACTCCACTCTCTTCCAAGAACTTTATGCTTTTTAAAACGACCTTTTAAATTATACTTTAATTCGAAAAATGCAATTCCTAATTCACTTAACTGTAAAAACTTAATGAAGGTTTTGATAAAAACCAATCGATCTCTAATTCTCTAAATGGAACATGCCTTTAATACGTCTCTCAACTTGGGTGGTTGCCGTCGAGGGCGCCATTTCCGCGGAATCAGACGCCGCCAGTGGCAGTCTCTAATATAAAGAAAAACTGCCGGCAATTTAATTAACTCAACTTGTCAGCGAATCCCTTAACAATTAACGACGTACTGTTAACATAAGACACGTGCGTGAAGTAAACTTAGTCAGAGCCAACTACGTCTATAAACTCCTAATCCTATTCCAACCACTTTTTTCCTCCATTAATGGCTTTAATTTAATTATTTATTCTTTTAAACTGGAGCGCCTATCATAATTACAGTTAATTAAGTTCGGTTTTCAAATTTATTGCATTATTTAAGCTTTGAAACCTATAGTACGTCGGCCACATCAAAAGGATTCAAAGGAATAACATTGTTGTTCGCTGTCCTTTGAGGAATTGATTTTAGTTTGTATCGCTTTTAGACTGTCGTTAACGTTACTTCCTCTCTTTATTCGAACGTGACGGCCAGTGATGGAATCGCGCTATTTTAACTCCGACCTTCTCATGTCCTTTATGCTAATTGCTTTTACTATTTTTCCAACTCCGCTGATTCTCTAAATGCCGCAAACCGTATTGTAGTTTCAATTATATTCTTATTCACAATTCCGGATTTATAACATTTTTACCATCAATTTTTGGGGATGATTTGGAAAAAAATGTAAACCGTATTTTATCATATGAATTCATGGCCTGCTTTTAGTTGATGTGATAGTTATGATACGATAAAAAACACCCCATCATTAAAAAATTTAGAGTACAATGTTCTCCAAGAAGCTATGCCGCCCTCAAAATGGTAGCAGTGGACGTGAATTACTGTCAACAATAAAATCTTTTAAGAGATTTCAATTAAAGCTGAGTTTATGCTGAACTAAAATTTAACAACTAACAATTAAACATTAACAATTAAGAAAATAAATGCATTAAGTTGCGGTTGATCGTTTATACTGCTATTAATAAAAACCCATAAACAGTAAACCAATAATCAGCCAAGTTGAGAATTTTCAATTTTTGGGACTACTGGTTAGTGGTTAAATGAGACTAGCCCCACAATCATTGCAAATATGCCGAATTTCTTAGTGGAATATAAATGTTTCACATTTTAGGTTAGTTGTTAACTGTTAGTTATTAATGGTTAGTGTTATTTATTAGTGGTTATTTGTTAGTTGAGCACAAATTCGATTTAAAAATACAATGTTTTCTTCAAAATATGGTGTTCAAAAGAATTGATCTCAAACTTAACTGTCTGCAGATGAACTGCTTGGAATCATAATACTGAATGAACCTTTTAAACTCCCTATACACAACATCAAACAGAAGCCATAGCAGAAAGTGTACTGCTATGTTCCAGAAAAGTAAGTGTCCCCATAAAAATTATGACAATGAGATTAAAGTTGTAATTGAAGCCCAATGAAGAGAATCAAGGATTTCGAAAAGACGTGGCTTCGGGTTAAATTTGGACTCAGAAAGACCTAAACATAGAAGCAGACAACAAATGTTTTAAGGTCCACTGCAAAATATACATACAGGGTGGTGATAAAGTTTGAAACCAAGGTCATAACTTCCGTAAAAAATTTTTTTGTAAAAATCGCTCGGATACGTCAATTTTTGTTTTAAAAATGCCATCTTTTGGATTGAAAAAAATATTCATGACGTCACTGATAACTTCACTATGACGTCATCATCAATTTTTTTAAAAGGAAACCCCTACTTTTTTTACATATTTTTCATAGACCTTTTTATCATATTAATGATCACCTAAAAATATTTAAAAAAATTTCAACCATTTTTGAAAAAAAAATAAATTTACTCAAAAAAAAATTATTAATTCTGAATGAAAATATTACAAAAAAAAGTAAATTTTTAATTTACAAGTAACAAATTTTAACGAAAATGTTCAAATTGTTCCCCATTGACCATTTGGCATTGTCCCATTCGAGTGTAGACACTCTGAATACTATTGTTAATAGCTTCTTCGTCAATTTGTTGCAATTCCGTCCTAATTCTAAGCTCCAATTCTTGTAAATTATTAGGTCTATTGAAATAAACTTTTGATTTTAAATGTCCCCACAAAAAAAATCTAAGGGCGTTAGGTCGGGAGATCGCGGAGGCCACTCAATTGGTCCCCTCCGACCTATCCATTTGTTGGGAAACGTGGTGTTAAGAAATTCTCGCACCGCCCTGCCAAAGTGTGGAGGAGCCCCATCTTGTTGAAACCAAATGTTTTGGTTAGGAATGTTGCGATTTTCATAATTGGGGAAAATACGAAGTAAAACTGGTAGCAAATCAGTCCGCAAAAAATTCAAGTATCTTTCGGCAGTAAGGTTTTCATTAAAAAAGTAAGGTCCTATAAAACGTCTGCCAATCATTCCCACCCATACATTTAACTTTCCCTGTCTTTGACTATGGGATTCTACGGCCCAATGAGGATTTTCCTGTGACCAATACCTACAATTATGTCGATTCACTGATCCATTCAATTGAAAGGTAGCTTCATCGGAGAAAATTATACTACTTAAAAAATTTGGATTTTGATCACATCGCGCCATCATTTCTTCACAAAATTACAGTCGGCGATCGGGATCATCTTCATTTAACTCTTGTATGAGTTTTATTTTGTATGGGTGATACTTTTCCTTTTTTTAATAATTTTGCGACATAAGAATGATCCACATTATTATTTCTTGAAATATTTCTTGTTGAAATATTGGGATTTTCTTCAATCGCAAGTAATAAATTTAATTTGGTTTCTTCATTCACTTGAGGCCGTCCTTGTCGAGGCAAATCTCCTACAGATCCTGTTTCTGCAAATTTGGTAACTAACTTACTTACTGTAGATCTTGAGATTTGCGGTCTATTTGGATATTGCTCATTAAACAAAGCACAAGCTTCCCCATGGGTTCTTTTTCTATCGCCGTATCCTACCATAATTAAAATATCGATTCTTTCGCGTTCGCTTAAACGAGGCATTTTTAATTTCGCAAAACTTAATAATTGTTGATTATTATTAAACAAACGAAGTAAGCTATTCAAGCATTGGTTAATGGATTTAAAATTTTATTTGCTATACAAAATAACGTCAACTAAAGCACTTTTATAAAGGCAATTTTTATTTCAATAAATTTTGAATATCAAAAGCTTTTTCAAATTTATAATAAATTACAATTTTATTTAAACTTTATTATTACTCAAACATTTTATTTTAATTACCTTTTTCATTAAAAGTTATTTAAAATTAGTTTTAAGAAAATTCCAATTGTGTAAAGAAGAACAATTCGAATATTTTCAATAATAATTTGTTATTTTTAAACTAAAAATTAGTTTAATTTATTTTTCTTGCCATATTTTCATTGAGAATTAATAATTTTTTTTTTGAGTAAATTTATTTTTTTTTTCAAAAATGGTTGAAATTTTTTTAAATATTTTTATGTGATCATTAATATGATAAAAAGGTCTATGAAAAATGTGGAAAGAAAGTAGAGGTTTCCATTTAAAAAAATTGATGATGACGTCATAGTGAAGTTATCAGTGACGTCATGAATATTTTTTTCATTCCAAAAGATGGCATTTTTAAAACATAAATTGACCTGTCCGAGCGATTTTTACAAAAAAAATTTTTACGGAAGTTATGACCTCCTATGGTTCCAAACTATATCACCACCCTGTATATGTTTTGAGGAGGAAAGGAACTGTTACAAGCGCCACGCACCGAATTTAAATAATAATAACAACTTTCGTACCGCGCTAATAACTAATTAAAAAAATTTTTGTTTGTCATGTATATGGTACCAATTCAATGTCACTTAGGTTGAAATTCCAGTTTGCTGGCAGGTCCTACTATATATACCGGGTGGAAATGAAAACCGGGTCACCTCTATAACTTTTTTATTTATGAATAGAAAAATTTGAAATTTGGCTATGTTCTATGGTTCAAAAAAACAAATTTTATGTGCATTTTTTATATTCGAAATCACTTCCGGTTTCACCGGAAACACCACGAACTTTGTTTTTTTAAATGTAACATCCCATATTTTTTTTCATGGCTTAAAATGCTTTTAAAAAAGAAGTATTTTTGAGATATTAGTTTTTATTTTTTGCGTAAAAAAATTTTTTTCAAAAAAAAAATGTTTTCGAAGTCGGTGAAAATTACCAAAACTAATTCTAAATAATTCAAATACATAAAATAAATAATCGTTATAAAATCCTTTTTTTAAAAAGTCGAATGACCCGGCATCATTGCATTTAAAAAAAGTGAGATATTTGATAAAATCTTCATTAACTAAGTTTAAAAATTAATAGTTCAAAAACCACCTAAATTTTTTTTCAAATTACAATTTTATTTAGGTATTTGAATTATTTAGAATTAGTTTTGGTACTTTTCACCGACTTCAAAAACCTTTTTTTTTTTTGAAAATAATTTTTTTTTCAAAAAAAATAAATACTAATATCTAAAAAATACTTCTTTTTTAAAAGTATTTTAAGCCATGAATAAAAATATGGGATGTTACATTTAAAAAAACAAAGTTCATGGTGTTTCCGGTGAAACCGGAAGTGATTTCGAAAATAAACAATGCACATAAAATTTGTTTTTTTGATCCATAGAACATAGCCAAATTTCAAATTTTTTTATTCATAAATAAAAAAGTTATCGAGGTGACCCGGTTTTCATTTCCACCCGGTATGTCTTGAACAGCTCTGATGTTTCTTCTCCTACCTTTCCTCTTGGCTTTAAATTTTTATAGATTTTTTCTATTTGTTTTCTTAGCTCGTCTGGAATATCCATTTTTTTCTAAAATACCGTACAAGGAAGTCCACGAACATCAAGTAAACCGTAAACCATCCCTATTTCTCTTTATACTCTCATTTATCTTATATTATATGTATTTAAAAAAATCTAAAAATGCCTATGATTACTTCCCACAGTTCGTTGCAAGTATATTCGATTCAGATATGTTTCAACGCAACGCAGAGATGATTCAATACAAAAATATTTCGACACATCAATAATACGAAGCAGTAACATTTAGAACGGACAACACTACGATCCAGTAATGTTAGGAATCTACATTATTCGGTCCAGTAATAGCAACGTGTTTTCAGAAAAATCAGGACGTATTTAATGGTGTCGTGGAAAAAATGGGTTTGTCTGTGTACCTTATTAATTGGCTTTATTATTGTATTTCTAAACGAAGTTCATAAAGTTAATATTGTAAAATAATTTAGCTTTTATAAAACTTCGGGCCAACTTATATCAATTCACCTTTATGTAGAAAATCGTCGTTTTCTGGTTTAAATCTTATTATATTTCAAATTCATCATAAAATCAGTAAAACAAATTTAAAGTGTCTTTTAATGTTTCAAAGTAGAAAATATTTTTAGTTGTACCTACTGAATGTGGAAATAACCTATCAAATCTAGTTTGGTGCTTCATTTAAAAAAATAAGCTATGAACTACTTTTGTGAATATATCGAAGAATAGGTACCTAATGTAAAATTGTTGACTTCCTTAAATTATCGAGATTAAAGTCGAGTTTAATTCAATAACTGAGATCGTGCGTTACGAAGAGTATTGTCAGCACGAAAGAACAATAATTTAGAGAGAAGAATTGAAAGACACATTTAAGCTAGGTGAATGCAGACATATTTAAAGTAACTGAAACTAATATTAGTGCGGTGCGAATATTGCAGAGCAGAATCGGGCCGATAGCTGTTATCATTGGGCCCGTGGGAACAAACCGACACCTCCACAGACTCTACAGAGGTATTATTGTCCAAGTTCACACGATCCCGAATGCCAACTCTATTATACACCAATTATTTGGGTTGTGTTATACATATCACGCTCAGCCCGATATGGACTTGCAAACGTGCGCACGAATACAAATTTTTGCATAGACTACCATCTGCTCCTGCACTTAAGACCAGATAACTTCACGCTCTGATTAAATAAAATTGAAAATGTGCTATGATTGCGCATTGGGCGCCATTAAAATAGAATTAATTCTAATATTGTACATAAAAGTACGATCGTTTTAACGATTTAAAAATTAATCATTCATTTGCAAATGTCAAGGATTTCAATGAAGATCTATATAAATTATAATACGGTTTCTTGCCTGCATATTAATTGAAGAATGAAGACGAACAAACCTTGGATATGCAAACGAGTTTAAACTATAATAAATATAGGATTTCATCATTATTGGTACGAGATAGCGTCGTTTGTTTTGTCTTTTCCCTACAGCTTGATGCGATTTGTTATTTTATTTGTCAAACAGTGGACACAAATTGCCTATAAAATTACAAGATTAATTCTTTTTGGATCCAGCTCAGAGATTTTAAAATCACCAATAAATCTTTTATGACCAATTAATTCAAATGATTATTTTATTTAAATTAATTTGTGTGCTGCATTTTAAAATTTGTTCGTAATTAATATGAAAAGCGCGTTTCGATAATAAAAAAGGCTTCTTGGATAAAAGTAATTTACATCAAAAATGGATATGTCACCGATATGGTGAAGAGGTACCCGCAATGTCACATATAGGCAGACAAAGACGAATCGGCCGCGTGCAAGACGAACTAGATGATATAAAATGAGATGTGCTTCTTCTCCTATGGACATGTCGCATTTTTGCGCGTATACTTTGATTTCCGCTATTTTATCTTCTATGAATTATCAGATGGGACTTCAATATTTTTTCTAAACGAAGAATTTTTTGCGCAAAGAGGAAGTGATATGTAATAATACACCTCCCAAGTGGAAAATGTATAGTGTACTCGATTGATTAATTCCTTTGAGAAAAGTTAACATACCAAGTCTTTCCTATAACTTGCCTGACGCTAACCTGAAATCACCGCCAGGAAAACGTTTTTACCATACAAATAAACTTAAACTTAAGATATAAAAATAAATCAATTACATACATTATTTTCCATCAAATTTATTTGGCTAATTACACTGTTTTTGTCACAGAAACTCTTTTATATCGGCACATTTAGGTATCCTTATTATAAAATTACATTTTTTTTTCCTATCACCCTCAGACTTTTTGTGAGTCATAGTTTTACCTACATTCCCACGCGAAATCAACGTTTAAGATTTACAATTGACGTATTTAAAAGCAAAAATATTTTTAAGTAACAAATGTTTATTCAATGATATTAAAATCGACCCCAAGAGAAGTTTCGTAATTGTCCTTAAAATTTTTTTGAGTAACCACAGGCAGAAAATTACAAAGATTTTATAAAAGAATTATTGACAACACATAAAGCATTGGAGCATCTGGAATTTTTCCGAAATACTAGTTGCATTTAGTGACGAATACGGGGAAAGATTTCACCAGGATATTTGCCAATTGGAAAAACGATGTCAAGGAAAATAGAATACTTTCATGTTGGCTGGAGAATTCAGAGGGACCTACCGGAAGCTAAGGTGGTCCAGCTGATATTAATGAATTTTTGGTATGTGTAAATTCTTTGAATATTCCAAGCAGAAAAATTTCCAAGATTTTCTACTAAAATTTTTCAGTCCTAGTTTCTTGTTTCATCAAGGAACATGTCTGGAGAAGAATTTTTCCTAAAGAACAACCGTCTTCAAAAGCTGACAGAAATCTTTAGGTCGAGCATTTTTACATTTTTTGATCTAGGGAATCACTATTTCGACTCATGTAAGCAATACCTTTTACATAAAAAATTAAAGAATCTTGGAATAATATATGAATTCTCTGGATATAATTAAATTTACACAACTTAAATTTATCCTTTCGATTTTTTTACAAATTGAATGAATTTTCGATTTTCGTTTCAATTTGAATTATAAATTAAGTAACACTAAAGTAATTTAAATCATCAATGATTACATAACAAACGCGACATCACGCTCCAATTCGAGATCGCACCCATCATCATTCCATTGTCTGTGAACCTTGGTGCATCCTGTTGACTCACAATAATAAATTAGAGCAATTTTATAGAAGCAATATTTGTTACATTTCAATCACTTTCACAAAAACTCCCACCTATTTTTGGAACTGAAAATCAACAAGTAACTAATTGCTTCCTTGGATAAAAACTGGCTTTAAAATATGAGAAGTTTAGATCTCTTTGTTTGGTTCTATTTAAATTTTTAAACATTATAATCTATTTCATTGTGAATAGTGCACGAGCAATGAAACCCGCCACCCATACAATGGGCTCTTCAAAGAGCCGCCCACTATAACCAACCCGTGTGAATATTCTTTTGAAACTTAAAACTCACATAAATTACAAGAAAATTTTATTTTATAAATATTCCAATGCAATAATACAACAGATGTTACCAAAAGTATACATTATTTGGAAGAGGGTAAAAGTATTCTAGCAAAAAATTTTGTAATATACAAACTTTCTTTTTACCAGTTCTAAATTCGCTAAAAACTTTGGGGGTTTAAAAATTACATTGTTACAAATCTTGCTGAATATTTTTCAAGTTTTTATTACGATTATTTAAATAATGATATAAATCAGGAATGAAAATCCTATTAAATCTTTTGGAGTGAGTATAATTTCATAGATACCTTTCCATGGTATTTTAATACTCGAGATTTGTCAAGAGGTGCGTTGCAAGGTGCCGGTAATTTACATAAGTGCTCACGTACAGTATTATTAATACCAATTACTCAATATCAACAAGAACTATTTTCATCACCTGGCTCTATTAGTATTTCAAATTAAAAACATTAATCCACGCACGAAATGCGCTTGTTGCTTTTTTGATAGATTCAATTCTCATTAACCTTTCACACCTTATGCTCTTATATTATCAGATAGGAAGATTATTTTATTATAATTTACTTACAAACCTTTTTAATAATTAAAGCAAAAATAGGATTACGAAGCGTGAGAATCGTTAATTAATTCTACTACTTTTCATTTATTTCAGGAAAAGATTGAAAAAAACTTGATAAATGTTGGTGGTAAATAACTGTGTCAGGTAATAGATATAAAAGTAAATAAATCTACCAAACAATGTTAATTATGTCAAACAAACTCTTTCGAACCATGTAGAGTTTTCTATTAAATATTAAATCTTGCGGAAAATTTACTCCCGATATAGAATGTGAGAACTTGGCTGGCAAAGAATTTGCACTCGTACTTCTAAATGTGTTCGCGTTCGTAAATATTAAGACGTCCATTATTTTTGAATCGAGAACAAATAGCGACCACTTGTTTATGCAAATATCTCCTCTCGTCCTTTTCAGAAATGCCTGATAACGAGGCGTAGAAAAGCACATGTTTTTATCAGATTCGCGCCAGTAATTGACTTGTGCTATTGTGGAGCACTATCTAAATTCATTACGCCACTTTCTATACTATAATGCCAACACTTAATTAACAGCTTTTGCTTCTTATTTATACGCTTTAATTAACACTTCTTTACGGATAAACACACACGATGTGGTTTTAGGGACATGTCGTCTTTGCTCTCGTTTTACGACCACATCTGGGAATTATTTTTGTGAGGATGGGAACATCTTTTCTCTTGAGTTTGTTCGTACTTAACCCCTTCAAACCTGTAATTTTTTCTCAACAGAAAAAAAAATATAGTTTGTAATAAATTTCCTTAAAATATTATATTACTTATGTTATACAGTGCGGAAATAAAGAAAATCCCCCCCCCCCCCTGCTCACTTTTGAACGGTTATGTTTTCGATTCTTAAAATTTGTCCACTGAAGTATTTAATTACGAACTTTCTAATAAAGGTATTTTTGATTTTGTGGAACTTCCGGTTATACCGGAAGTGGATGGCAACTTTCTTATTTTAAATGGAACACCCAGTATATTTTTGCATTTTCATGTTCTCCATAAAAATACCATTATTAAATTGACCTTTAATACTTTCGGAATTACGCCCATTTGAAAATCACATTTTTATGCAACTTCATTTACACCGGAAGTTGAAGCCAACTGCCCCAACTTCCTTATTTTAAATGATTTTCTTTTGCAATTAAGTTAATAACATTAAATTTAAACAAACTTATGTTTAACCTTAAGTTCGTTAATTTTCCACTTCCGGTGTAAATGAAGTTTGCATAAAAATGCGATTTTTCGAATGGGCGTAATTCCGAAAGTATTAATCGTAGACCTATGCTAGGTCAATTTAATGGTATTTTTATGGAGAACACGAAAATGCAAAAATGTTCTAGGTGTTCCATTTAAAATAAGAACGTTGCCATCCACTTCCGGTATAACCGGAAGTTCCAAAAAATCAAAAATACCTTTATTAGAAAGTTCGCAATTAGATTCCTGAGTAGACAAATTTTCAGAATCAAAAACATAACCGTTCAAAAGTTAGCAGGGGGGGATTTACTTTATGTCCGCACTGCATATAACCCATTTTTAAATTATATTTTAGGACCTTTCAGTTTCTTCGGGATGTACATTATAATGTTCAAGTGGTCTTAATTATAAATTAAAAAAATATTTCTTATTTTATTACTCCTGCTATTTATTAAGAATACAGAAAAATAAATTATATACCATTGTATACAGGGTCCGCAAAAACGGAAATTAATATTTTTTGAACCGCTTTGAGTTCACTAAAAAAGTTTAGACAAAAGTTTATTCAATTTAATCAACCTACCATTTAAACATATTTTTAATATACATATAGGCTGTTCGTTTTATTTACCAATTTACATATAATACCACTGTACGGCATCTAACTTTCGTTTTTTAAATGCAATACCCTGTATATTTTTATATTTTTGAGTGCTCTCATGAATAGCTGGATGGAATACAAGAAAAATTGTATAAAATTCGAGATATATATTTTTGGGATTGTTTAAAAGTATAATAATGAGGGGAGTTGATTTACTAGATCAAATGATAAGCTTGTAGAAGAAAAATTGTATAAAATTCAAGATATTCAAAAAGTACATATCTTCAATTTTATATAATTTTTCTTGCATTCCATCCAGCTATTCATGAGAGCAAAGTCGACAATATCCATGATTACTCGCAAAGTCAATTTTATTGATCTAATGAATATTCTATACAAACTTATACGCCAAAAAAATGGAAACACCTAAATATTTTTTGAATTAAAAAAAAAGCTTAATCAAAAGTTTAGTTAATTTAAACGAGTTAGCATTTAAAAATATTTTTAATATACAGGGTGTTCGTTTTATTAGTGATACGGCAAGTAAATTTCGTTTACACCCCGCATATTTTTATATTTTTAGATTCTATGTTCAATTTCAGTAAAATTTTGTAGAAATCATTTTTATTATATTCGTTTTTCTTGAGTTACAAGCAATTCTTTAATGTTAAGTTTGGCAATAAGGATAATATTTATAAAAAGTTAATACTTTTTATAAATATTAAAGAGTTCAAACAAAAGCCAATCCTATTTTTAAGTTTAAGTAACATTAATTTAAATTTAATTCACTTATACTTTTGTTTAAATATTTTTTTTTAAATTCAATTAACTAACCTAACCTAATTGTTTTTTAAATAAAAAATAAAGTTTAAACAAAAGTATCAGTGATATAATTTTAAATGTAATACCTTATCCTTATGACCGAACTTAACATTAAAGAATTGCTTGAAACTCGATAATGAGTTTTATAAAAAAATGATTTCTACAAAAGTTTACTCAAATTAAACGTAAGTTAGGTGCCGTATCACTAATAAAACGAACACCCTGTATATTAAAAATATTTTTAAACGGTAGTTTTCAAATTCAATATGGTTTAAAAAATATTCAGGTGCTTTCATTTTTTTAGCGAACCCTGTATAAACAATTTCAGGTCGCTTTATATCAATATATTTTGATTATTATTTGTCCAATCTGCGTACTTCATCTTCATCTCCTATTACGATCAAATTTGATGCCAAATATACTGAATACTATTTTATCCTCACTAACTACTTCATCAGACCAATCTCTCTCTTTCTTTTTAAATGCATCGTTGGACACCACTGGTGGCTTCAAAAACCTACTTATTCTTATAGTTCCAGCAGGACATATTTGAAATTTTCTTAGTTTGGTAAGCAGGGCATTATGAGGAAAGAGCATTATCAAAGTATAATTTGTGGCCAGTTTTGATAATTCTTAGATAGATATCCAATACTACCGCGACTACTTGACTATAGATTTTCAGCAAATCTTCAACAAGACTTGTTGTGTTCTGATATGGAATGAAATTATATATTGTTTTATGGAAAGGGAACCATCTGTTCATCCACACACAGTTTTAGTTCAAGACATCGTCCTCTAATAGATTCCATGATAGCCACACTTTAAAAAAATTGTCCGTGCAATTTTCCAGGTTTACAAGATGTAAACATGTCCTTAGTTGAAAAAACCGATCACGGTTCCCAGTACATACGAATTCGAGAGACTTCTTCAAACAGCCTATTATACAGGGTGTAAAAACAATAACGCCTAATAGCTGTAACTTTTTAATTAAAGAGTTACATAAAAAGTTAAATACAAAAGTTTTTCATTAAATTTATATGCATTTTTGGCATTTTTAGTTTTTCTACATCTTTCTCCATTTTGTTGCTAGAGCAACTAACTATTGTTTTTTAAACAGCATTGGTATGTTTTAAGGTAAGTAAAAAAAATTAAAAAATTTGAATTGATAAACCTGAAAAATGTTATTTGGATTCTAAATGTAAGTTTGAACAAATAATTTCCTATGATCTAGAATTTTTTTTCGATTCCTTTTCAAGTTCTGGCAATATGACGTAAAAATTAATTAAAATTTTGAATTGTTGTAACTTCTTAAAGAATCAAAAAAATGTCCATAGAAAATTCTTTCTTCAGAATCCCAAAAAATATTAGAGATTTAATAAAAACGATTCCAATTTTTTTTTAATTTTATTTTTTTATTGTAACATAGCATTGCCAAACACAGAAAAATCAGTTCTTTTATAAGGTATAAAGACAACATGCTAATGCTATTAAAAAAACAGTTGGTTGCTCTAGCATTAAAATAAAGAAAGTTAGACAAAATCTAAAAATTCCAAAATAATAATAAATAATTCTGAACAGAAAATGTTAGGAACCGCGATGTTAAATTTGACAGCCACCCCGATGTCAAAAACGCTAATCTGTAAACTTTACTGAAACTTAACGGCAATGTAAAATAACACCATAAATCAAGTGATCGAGAAAATTTTCTCGTTAGGTATTATAAGGCTCGATCACTTGATTTATGGTATTATGGATCACCAAACCTATGGGAATTTTCGTCTGAAGAATGTAAAATAACATTTTCGGTCTTAAAATGCATTGTACTAATGTATTATTTTGATCAATTATACATTAAAGTATATTATTTTGATCGATGTTATTTTAACACGGAAAATGTTATGTTAAATAATCGTTAAGTTACAGTAAAGTTTACAGAATAGCGTTTTTTGACATCAGGGTGACTGTCAAATTTAACGGCTAACATTTTTGTTCAGATTCATAAATTAAAAAGTTACAGTTATTATGCGTTACTTTTGTTACACCCGGTATATATGTATATATGTGCAAATAATACCTGAAATTCCGATGTGAAAGTAGGTATGCATTTTTTTGTAGTGCATAAATATTGGTATATTTCGCCATATTTTCAAAATATTTTGTTATGTTTATGTTTAAATTGATCATTGTCTTCAGTTTTATTACAATCCCAGTAGATCCTAGAACTGGTAATTACGGCATAATTCCACTTTACATTGTTCTTCTTAATATGGTGAATAATTATTTTCGAAGCAACTTTTTTTATTTATCATCGGGTTCATAGTCTGGATATTTATTAGCATTACTACTTTCGTCATCGCTGTTTTCGTGTTCTTCTGATTCCAGTCCAATGTCAGCATTATTTTCTGTGCTCATAGAATTAGCTTCAACTCTATTCACAATATCTGCACCAGATCTGGAACTTCTGTAATTTCGTTTTCTTTATCACTACCGACTACAATATTTTTCAATTCTATATGAGAAAAATCTCCAATGATCTAGATATTTTAGATATTTTTTATTCCAGAATTTTATTCTACACTCATAAAATGAAAAATACTTTTTGCATTATTTCAGTAGTTTAGTACAAAAAACAAAATTGTTAATCCCTTTTTTATTATTGTAAATATTTTTACAAAATTTTATATATTTGCCATTTGCCTGCGATATTACAATTTATACCCACTAAATTTTTTGTGAGTATATTCTAATGAAAATTGTTGATTTTGTTTTAGGTATACTACAATTTATGACCAGTAAAATTTTTGTAAGAGTATCTTAATGGCAATTTTGAAAAATCGTTAATTTTTTTATTGTTTTCACGTTTTTTAGTAATTTGATTTTCCTGCGTCCTGCAACAAAATTAGCTACTGTTATTTTTAAAAAATCGAGCAAAGCAAGTACATGGCCTGGCACCGAAACACCGAAGTACGTGCTTTTATAAACTATATCATATTTTAATCTTGAATTTTGAGTCTTGAGTTCTAGACTTTTTAATATTTTTTTTATTATAATAAATATTTTTATAAAATTATATAGATTTTCGCACATGCCCTCTTTGCTCTCGATTTATGACCGCTGCTGGATATACAAATAATTTGTACAAGATTGAAAATATTTTTTGGAAACTTCGGTTTATTTAATTGCCAAGAGCATCGCCGTTCAAGGATTACACATTTTTATTACCCGAGAGAAAACGTAATGTCCACTTTTAGATAAAATATCACCAAGACTAATTATAAGACCATCCAAAAATAATTTAGTTTATTTGAAGCTTTTTTAGTTGAGTTATTTCAAGAAAGGCAAAGGTGTGTTTAAGTGAGCTATTGGAAGTGTTATTAAAATAATTAACTAATTAGATCGATTTCTCTTAGGTTAGTAAAGGCAGGGTAAAAAAGAAATTGTAAATTGTAATGATGGTAATTTATTCGTTTAATTTGGAGCCATGTGCGGGAAAAATCAAAACTATTCTCTAGAGGTGGAATTCTTTGACTTGTAAAGCACTTGGAAGCTGATTAAACTATACTTAACACCTGTTAAATGAGCCTTTTTAGTAAATCTTCTTTTTCTTAAGTACAAATTGCCAGCGATGATCTAGTTCAAGATGCCTATAATGGCATTTCTGTGGATAAAAGAGTACATGTAGCTATGTTTTAATGGTTTTTCATAAGATTGCACCTCCTTACCGTAACACATTAACACTGGACTTGGAAGATGCTCTTCTGAGAATGAGCACTTGGCTATGTCCAGTATGTTACAATTAGTCGACTCTTCCTCCTTACAAATTAGTCTATCCACAGGTATAACTGGTTATTAAATTCAGCAGAAATATGAGCATCGTGATGAATGAGATTGGTGTGGATTGAATGGAAAAATGATTTAACGGGGAAAATCTTCGTCATTTAAATTAATAATCTGCACGTTGAAATTGCAATTTAATTGTCAAATATCTGAAAATATAAATAATAGTGTATAGCTAATCTCATACATCACGAAGCAACGTACCTAAGTGTGAAGTTGAATGTGCATAAAGCGCGATTTAAACCTTCTTTCCGGGAATTAATTAAGTCGACGGAAAAGAATTATACGCGATTTCGTTGGATGCCGTTCGCTTTATAACTCGAACTTGGTTAATCTGGTGTCTATGTAAAGCCTAGTCGGTATTCAGTGTTCAACCGTATTTGGACGAGCCAGTCTCATTGGCAATGGTTGTTTTTGTCACATAATCTCAGCTGTTGACAAATACTGAAATGCCCATTGCATTTAACGTCGACATGTTTTATTTAATTAATGATCTATCTTCACGTTTTACTCCAACTTATTTGCATACAAACATTACAAACCTTGGATTAGACCGAGTAAATCTATATTTAAATTAAATGCGGATGAATAACAAAGCGGTAAACATAATTATGGTTATTATTCGCATTTCTAAATGTTTCTTTCATTTACTTAACGGACGTTTCTCTAATTAATATTTTTTTAATTTTTCACAAATTGCTTAATATATTGTACAATTTTTTACCAAAAATAAACTAGTTATTTTTGTTTTTATCAATACTTTTCCTCCATTTATAAGAAATCACTAATCCATCTAAAGATTCGATTTTTAAAATTCTGAAATAAGTTTTTACTGATATCTAATTTTGGAGTAAAATACAAGTTTCTGAAAGATCGAAAAACTTTTAAACCTTTTCTAGAAATAATTGGAATTTAAAAACATTTTTAAGTTTCAAGAAAATCACAGAAAAGTTTTTTGGAACAAAAGTTCTTCTACTACCTACATTTTTTGCATTAAATAATGTTCCTCGTTTGTCGTTTAACTCATGAAAACATGTAGGATTTTCGAGTATTTGAGAAAATTAATAATTTTGTAATTAATTTAAACAATATTCATAATTGGTTTTTTGAAGCTTAAGGAGAAGTGATTTAATTTGTTTGCAAGAAATAATGTCACTATTATTATAACATCAAGGATGTATAATTAAAGAAGGTAGTTAATACGTGCAAAGAAATCCGAATATATGAAAACATTATTACATTGAATAAAAAAACCTAAGTTAATGTTGCAATATAGTTAAAGGTCATGTGTTGAATGCAAGGTTAGAAACAAAAAATGCAAATATTTATTCTTCATTAATAGGTTTTTCTTTAGCACACAATCAATTAATTTACTATAATAAATGAATATCCTTATACTAGAATTTAAAATAGAAAAGTAAGAGTTTGTGCATATAAATATACAGGGTGTTCCTGGTTATAAAAAATGTTTTAAAATCAAAATTTATTTCTTTACGACTCTTTTTTGCATTAATTAAAAAATTAAGAATTTTTATGAGACATTGGAAATAATTTATTATTTTTTTTATTTTTTAAGAATAAGTAATTAGAAAAAGTGTTTAAACTTTTTTATTTACGCTTGTAAATATTTAGAAGCGGCTTTAATGTGTGGTAATGGCTCAAGACATAAAATTTTCAAGAAAGATGCGTAAAAGTAATAATCCTAGATGGTAAAACTGACGGGTTGGAACCATTCTGCTTCACCGGCTTTAGTATATCATAAATATAACTATATTACTGCTGATGATAATTTCCAATTATGTAAAGACCTGCCGGGATATGGAATATGGAATTTTGCGTGCAATATCGAGATAATTAAAGTAAGTCATAGTTATTTATAACATCATGATTATCTTGTAGATCCTGGAAAAAGTAGGCACTAGGCACGTTATATAAATTAAAAGCGAAACAATTTTAATATATAAGTTTTATTTTCTTAATCTAATAGCGGTTGTAGACCGTAAAACCAGAAACGACGCTTTGTAATAAAAGCGGATGGATGCGACAAAAGTAATAAACTAAATATATGACCAATCTTGACAATTACACTTTTTGTTTGCACATATATTAGCGGTAACAGTTGCATTATAAATGCAGAGTACTGGTCGTACTTCTTAAGCGGAAACTTTAATGTTTTTCATTTTTGATTACCGACTTACTCATTTTTTTCTTTTTATTGATATTTTCGTTCCTTCATTAATATTTTTTTTAAATATCAAAGTTTTCAAATATTTTCTTTTCATTCAAATCCTCGAAGATTATTGGCTTTTCTAGATAAGCGATCTCCCTCTTCTGGCCAAATGCCGAACTAATGTGATGACGTCAAAGGTAGGTTAGATGCCAGTTGCCATGATCGTTATCATGATTGTCACATAACTTTCTGGTATCACCAAGGTTACGCCGCTTTGGAATGACCTACTTCTGATATAATTCTCGGCGGAAAACCTTAATTTGAATCGCCAATTATATTAATATGACGACGAATACATTGGACATCTTTTCGGGGAACTTAGTTGGTGTACTCGTGTACTGGATAGGCGTAGATGCTGATATATCTGGTGTCATGTTATATCCATGGGTTTCTTGCACTCTTTAAGTTTGTATTTATATTTAAAGTTACAAAGAAGGATTTCATGAATGTTTACAAACCATAGAAAGTTAGGGGCTTATACTTCTTGAATATGTTTCGACAGGATTCTCTGTACATTATGTTGTAGATAATTCTTATATATAGCTTGTTTTTGATGCATGAAAAGTGTGTTAAACTCAGTGCTGTTTCCAAAAAATATTACTCCATGCCAGATGATTGATATATCAAGTTTATATTGTACACTAATATCAGACAATTTAAATTTGTAATTTTCTTTGGTATCCTTAGAGAGTAGCATACCTAATATATTTTTTTCGCTTTCCAATACACCAAGAAATTATGCTTCTTCCACGATTGCTGTATTGTTATCGTCTAAATTTAAATGGAGGGATAACTATTGCTATTATTTTTCACCTATTTGGCATTATTTTCTGCAATAATTTGGTTTTGTTGTCTGCATAGCTGATTAGGCTGCCATTTAAACTCAGGTTTCCTAAATCATTAATGTTTTTGACATCTGACATCCTCTCACATACTATTCCCACTTATTAGGCTTATTCGTTTTATCGTTTCAGTATAATATTATTCAAATCGTGGTATGATGTTTAGTGGATGGTAAGTGTTTTTTGACATCTGACATCATCTTACATACCATTCCCACTTAATATACACGGAGCATGGTTAGTGGTTTGACATGGCACGATAAGTTACCACTTCAAGCGAAAATGAATCGTATGTTAAAATCATATACCACGCTACTATACTTTCTTGTGGCATATAAAGTTTTATCAAGAGTGGTTGTGAATGAGTGTTCTCAGACACTACTTTCAATAACACTTTCTATTTCCTATTTGAAAGATAAGACTTTATTATTTTAGAGGGTTCTGATTTCTGATATTGAAAATATGTTTAAAATTGTGCAGAATGTACTTAATTTAAATAGAAATAATCCTTCTAAAGTTATTACACATTTTTGGGAATAATCAACTGAACCATTTGAATGAGTGCATATTGATTTTGTTATGGAATATTTTATAGTACTTGTTGATACATTTATTAAATAGCCGGGTAAGCACAAGAAATTAATTCTATTAAAACTCATAATAGTATTCAATTTCGTAGGAGTCTATTTAGTAGGTTTGCCATTCCAAAAGTTGTAGTTACTGATAATGGAACGCCATTTATATCATATAAATTTACGAGTTTTTGTTCTTAAATCCTTCAACAAATGATCAAGAGATCTGTTCTAACTTTTGAAAAAAAGTATTAAATCTATGCAACCAATAAACAGTAATTTTGATACTGCTTTAAAGCAGTTTTTATTTCATTATTATCTTCTCGTTCCACTACTAACAAAAGTCCTTCAGAAATGCTTTTTAGCAATCAAGAATTGATTTAATTAAAATAAATCCAATAACGTATTATGTTGATAATATGAATAATGTAAGAAGTTTTGAAGTAGGAGATAGACGTGGTATTTGGGATTACGTACAAAGAAATAAATGGAAATTTGGAAATGTTAAGGGTGAATTGGGAAAATTACATTATTTAGTTAACATAGAATAAAAAATATTGTTCTGTTCATAAATTGCATATTAATTTCTAAAATATAATAACCCCATCCAAATCTTTCCAGTTTTTGAAATAATGAGTTGTGTTCGATATTGTCAAAAGCCTTTGACAAATCTATGTTGATCGCCAAACGAACTTACTTGTTGTCAAGAATATCTATTATCGTGTTTATGAAATCAAATATGGCAGTATTAATAGATCAACTCGTTAGAAAACCATCTTGTGTATTGTTGAGGAGATTGTGTTTTGTAAAGAAATCAATAATTCTAGTTGCTAGGATTTTTTAAATACTTTTGAGATATTGCTTAATATGCTTATGGTAGGAAATTAGTAATATTTGAGGGATCCCCTTTGTTATATCACATGTTTAAAATTGTCAGGAAATATTTCCACTGACAGACTATTATTAATAATTTTCGTACGTTTTGGAGGTATTTCTGCATTGTTCGAATTTGGCAGTAGCATATTGGGGTCTATATTTTGTGAATTGTCCATGTTAGAATGAGATTTACACATAGAGCTCTGGTACTTTCTATTAAGAATTTATTTATTTCATTTTCTAACGATATTTCTTTTATCACTTGTGCTCGTTCTCTACATTTATCTGTATAGTTGTTTACAATTTGCCATGAAGTTTTGATTAAATGTTATACATTCTATTTTGCTCATTATAGAGAGCTTTGGCCTCTGGATTATATTTTCCTACAACAAATACAAATAATGCATTGTAATTTGTCTTGACCATATATTTCAACACAATTTTATGTACATTCCCCGTCGCAAATTTGTTTAATACAAAAATAAAAATGATAGATGTTTTAGTTTTTTAAGAAATAAAATGAGTTTTTTAGTTTTTGCGAGAAGCGGTCAACGGAAAAGTATTGTAACCAACTCGTGAGGTAATAAGAGCGATTAAAAAGCTCGACAGCATTTACGCGCTCGCTTAGACTCGCGCATTAAAACTTCTCACTTTTTAATCGCTCTTATTACCTCACTTGATGGTTAAATTACTATATGCAAATACATCGTTTATCAATTGATAATTTTTTAGTCCAGTTTATTCATAATAAATATATTTAATAATATTCAGAGATTCAGAGATTTCAAAAATTAACTAGTTTTAGTTAGGTTTTAAATTGCTAGGTGATTCATCTTGGTGTTTCCAAACGCAGTTTTCAGATAAATTTAAGTTTGTTTGATTCTTTGAAATTTCGATTGCCAATTGGCTTCATATAACTTGTAGTGGTGACCCATTGTTTTACTTGGTCCTAGATGATCTGACATATGAGCATTAGTTATCTTAGTATACCGGGTGGAAATGAAAACCGGGTCACCTCTATAACTTTTTTATTTATGAATAGAAAAATTTGAAATTTGGCTATGTTCTATGGTTCAAAAAAACAAATTTTATGTGCCTGTAAAATTATTTATTTCTTAAGTTGGAAAATACTAGCTATTAAGTATCTTTATTACAGGCACATGCAAAATAATACCCCTACATATGGGGTACCAAAATAATCGTTATAAAATCCTCTTTTTAAAAAGTCGAATGACCCGGCATCATTGCATTTAAAAAAAGTGAGATATTTGATAAAATCTTCATTAACTAAGTTTAAAAATTAATAGTTCAAAAACCACTTAAATTTTTTTTCAAATTACAATTTTATTTAGGTATTTGAATTATTTAGAATTAGTTTTGGTACTTTTCACCGACTTCGAAAACCTTTTTTTTTACAAAAAAAATTTTTTTTACAAAAAAAAATAAAAACTAATATCTCAAAAATACTTCTTTTTTAAAAGTATTTTAATGAATAAAAATATGGGATGTTACATTTAAAAAAACAAAGTTCATGATGTTTCCGGTGAAACCGGAAGTGATTTCGAAAATAAAAAATGCACATAAAATTTATTTTTTTGAACCATAGAACATAGCCAAATTTCAAATTTTTTTATTCATAAATAAAAAAGTTATCGAGGTGACATTGACAACTGTGGACGGTGATGAATTCGTTACTCTGGTTGGTTCTTTGATAGCAAATGTTGTTTCGAGGTGTTCTGCAGAAGTAACTTATCAATTTAGCTTTTGAAGTTCGAGTTCCAATGAAGTTTGAGTTTGTAAAGTTACGGTTCAAAAATAGGTTTAAACAATAGGTTGAGTTCAAAAAAGTGCAAACTCGGAAAGTTTTATTGCATATTATTTCCTCTGGAAATTGTATACAAATTTATTTTTGAATTAATATTATTTAAAAAAGTTTTTTTGAATTTTGCGCAGTTTAAAGTCTTTTTTACAAACTAAGAAAGAATTAAGGCTCCATCAAAAAAACTTCAATCAAAATAATCATTTACTTCCCATATGTCCTTAAGTTCGACCTTCATCACTTTCGAACTTCCTTAACTTCGAACTTCATCGAGTTCCAAGTTTACGAGGTTTCAACTTCATGGATGAGTTCGAACTTCATTTCTATGTCTAACTATAAATAATAGGCTCGAACAGTACAAGCTTTTTATGGTTTAAAATTCGAACTCAATTCGAACATAAAAAATTTCGGGTTCAGTGAACAGCAATTGTATGCATGGTTTTCTCTACATTTACTACCGTTCAAGTAAGATGAGATGGAAATTTCCTTCATAATTTTCGTATTAGCTCATGAAGAACTGACTATTGACCAAGGAATTAAACTATATTTTGTTAGAGGAAATGTAAATTAGTGTTTTTTGGACGTTTCATCCCAATGTAAGCAAATCCTTTGTAAGTGCACTGTTCACATAAGCCTGTATTCAGCGACCGTGATGAAAAATGTGGAGACGTCGTTAACGTTAATCACGTGATTAAAAAAAATTCTTCATAAGAAATATTTCTTTAAAGATGTGATTAACTTTAACGGCGTGTCTAAAATTTTCATCATGGTCGCTGAATACAGGCTATTGTGTTTAATTTATTTGATGATAGGGTTTCATATGTGTTTTAACAAGTATGTTATAGTCTTTGGATAAAATTGAGTTGAATATTGTTGAATATTTTTGATATGATGGATGTGAAGTATTAAATTTAATATTATTTTAATGGGCTAATAAAATAATTTGAAATTAAATTGAGAATTTATGGTGTATCGATAGGTGCAAAGGGGCCAATCCGTCTTGAGCAGACAGTGGAATAAAGTACAGCTAAATGATTATCTTTTATTGCTTTATGAATACAGTAATATATTACAATCAATAGGATGTGTATATGTGAGAAGGAGGCATCCGACCTTAAGCTCTATGTCACTCGAGATGGATCTCGGCAAGAAGAAAGACACGCACGCTTCGCCCATGCATCCTCCGCTTTCAATTGATTAGAAAGCCTAAGAATACAATTTCAATCAACTGCAATGTCTTCTTGGGCAAAATTATTTTCGACAGGTCTTATCAAGTGCGATATCACTTTCTATACGCAACTGCGTTCTCGGATGCTTCCTCCAATGCATTTCACATAGCTCACACTCAGCCTCAGGCTTTTCAATTCTATTAACAGGTGCTTCGACGTTGAAAAATTGATATGTAGGTGTGAGAAAAATTATAAACGAGATAAAGCGATGCGCACCATTACCACTACATAGAAATGATTTTATCTCCACAAAAATTCTTTTTTTACTTCCTGTTACCTTATTAGAAAATAAAATTTGCTGATGAACATCATCCTTATCTTCATTGCTTAACACCTAAATTATTACTACATATTTTACAAAAAATATCCCTAAATAGAGAATTTGGATTATTCAAAATAAAAAACGGCTCTAATACTGGACTTTTTTTTATTACTTTTCAGATCAGGGGAAACTGTCGCACCAGGAAAACCCCAACGGACGGGCATAAGACGGATATACATATTTTTATGTATCTAGGTATTTTCCTTCATTGCGGCAAAATTAATGATGGGTAAAAATAGCGTAGGAAAACTAAAAAAAATTTACCCTAATAATTTTCATTAAAAGTAAGAATTTTATAATCTGAAATAACAAAACATCAAAGTGGGATGGAGTGATGTGGTGGGTATAAGTAAAAGTGTGTAATTTTTATTAGTGACTTGTGAGTAAATTAAAATAAAAGTGGAGAAACTTTTAAATAACAAGAGTAAGAGTAGTAGATAAAAAAAGAAATTCCTAATTTTATGGCGATGCGCAGTGTGCAATTTAATAGCAATGTGCTAAAATGTCGTATAGAAGCAACGATTAAAATATTTTACGGCATAAAATCGAACAATGAGCAAAGTTGGTTAAATATTGGTGTAAGATGTAATAAAACCATTTTAATAGTATTTGGGATTGCCTATAATTCCATAACTGGTTGCAAAGCAGGGTAGTACTTTATGCGTATGTATTTACGACGGCCATATTCATAAATATCGTTTTCGAATGCGTTTAAAATTGGAAAAAAGTCAAGATGTAAACAACCGCGCGTAATCAACGACTTGCAAACACTCCCCGCCCATTTTTCACCTCGCTCAGAAAATTTATATCGTGTCGAAGAGAATGGTGGACTTTTTTCAGCTTTGGATTCTCTAACCGAATGCAATCTACTTTTATGCACTTTGTTCTTAAATATATTACATTACTTTTTTAGAGAACAATTACTCCGGTGAGAATGGTCGCTTTTACTGCTACAAAGTACTACATAGTTTCAGCTTTCAGCTATTTTAGACGCGCGTACCACACACAATGCCAATTCAACTACAAGAAGTGATAAAGAAGAAAAGTAAAGCTTACCGACTTTCTGCATACCTCAGATTTTATTGCCATCCTCGATTTACAACTCCAAACAAAACTATACGATTCGAAAATTTACTCCTTTTACACATTTAATTAACCAACTATTCACATATTAATCATTTAATTAAAAAAATCTAAAACGTGTAATTACTGCTAAATAGTACTCCTAATATACTCCAAAATTTACTGAAGATTTAGATACAACATTCAAATTCAGAAAATTTAATAAACTCCAAGTAATGAATCGAAAATAAATTTTCTATATTTCAAAATCATCGATAAATTTTAATGATATAATCCGCTGAAACATTTTATTTTCACACCTATAATAAAGAACAATTTGCATTTATGGTTCTCTCGATCTACACACATGTAAATTAGTGCATTTATTTGTTATTTAATAATTTTTAGTTCAATTTTTTTGTTCCATTTTAAGTTGTATAGGTTTAAATAACTGCATTTGTTAACTTTAAAAATACCTGAAGAATATCTGAACATCAAAATACAAAAAAGAAATACAGCTTCTATATTAAATACTTCTTCCATCATCTGGAGGTCTGGATGACATATTTTACGTTTTATATAATAAAAATAATAGATTCATAGAGACAATAAAATTAAAGAACATACGGAAAATGAAATTGAAGCTACACTAAGTAAACATTTTTTAAGGAAGACAAGTACTTAATAACTGGGCTAGCATAATCAATCAATTGGGACTAAATGGAATAAAAAGTATTGAAACACCTGTTTCATGAATTCTATGTTAGAATTTCTCTCCAATATATGAATATAGAATATATTAGAATATCTCACTAGAGATTTTTATGTGAGTGACTTCAATACCATTTAAAGAATCAAAGTAACTTAATTTAAAGTAAGTGCACAAGAAATTATGGGATTATGGTCATAGGATTCTTCGGGTATAATCCAACGTTTTTCTTCATATTTTATAGGTTGCTTACAACAGGATACTCAAGAATTCCTCCGGTATTTATTAGAAGTTTTACATAAAGATATTAATAGAGTTATATTAAACCATTGCCTATTCACACTAAAATTAATGAAAATGAAAAATCAAATGATTCAGAAAAAGAAATGGACTCTTGGAAAAGATATTTAAGACTAGAAAATTCTAAGATGGTAGATATTTCTCTTGGTCAATTTAAGTCAATTCTAAAATGCACTCACTGTGATGATTCATTCAGGGATCTTTTGCTTCTAATACCTCAGAAACCAAGACCTTTTCAACTTCCTCAGTGCCTCGACAACTTTACTAGAGGAAACCTTGGATGACTATGAGAAGCCTACTTCTTCAATCTGCAAAAAACGAAGAAAATGTATAAAGAACATGTTAAAACAATTTCGTCAATAATCATTATTAATATTAAGGCTTATGTGCTTTTTTATAAGTTGGAAGGTTGTTGGCTCCTTGCTGATATATTTTATCTACGACTAATATTTAAAGTATCATTACATATGCGTTTTCTGGCATCAAATGAAATTCATTACACCACTAGTGACTTTACTTTACCATTACATTACAGGTTGTGCTTACAGCCAATCAGAAAGGTGTATTAAAGTAAAGTCACGGGCTGAAGTTAGCTAGAGCCGACATGTGTCCATCTTCAATTGAGTCCAGCATTGTCCACTGTTAAATTAACATTAATATTTTAAGGCAATTATTTATTGTAATAAAGCATATTTAGGATGTTTCAAAGGCATGTACATTGAAAATAGAAGGATTAATTATTGTGATTAATAAAATATCAAATAAGTTAGGTTATTGAAAAATTGTCCTTGGCCAGGATTTGAACCTGGGACCTCCAAATCGCATGTCTGCGTTTGAACATGGGTCCTTGGTAGTGTACTGGTTATCACACCAGACATGCGATTTGGAGGTCCCAGGTTCAAATCCTGGCCAAGGACAATTTTTCAATATTTACTATACTTAAAAAGTAAGAACTCTTCGCGTTTAATTTCACCTAACAACTAGAACAATCCTTGGTTAGGACTCTTCGCGTCTAAGTTAGGTTATATTCAAAATGGCGTTAACCGCTAAATCCAAATAAATAAACTAGCCAAAACATTTAGTCGTAGATAATTATTTATTACACACTCGGATTAATTTTGACGCTCGCTTATTGTCTCGTGCCGCAAACTTTAATCCTTGTGTGTAATAGCAACTTTACACACTCGTCGAGTAATATACTATTTTTGTGTTAGTATTATTTTTGTATTAATTGTATTTATGTAGGGTGGTTTCTTTTACAGTGCACACCATTGGTATCTTGAAGACCCGATGAGTTACAAAGTTGCTTAAATTACAAAAAAGTTGGCTCATTTCTAGCTGTTTTGAAATCCTTTTAGAAATACGGGATATTTTGCGCCATTCCCCAAATATCATGAAATCGCATTTTCGTTTTTCCTCCATATTTTTGTTATCGCTAAAACTTTTCGATTAAAATTTGACATACTTACTTGAGTTAATATTCTAAATCCAATGGACACAAGTACCATGATATCTAATATGGTTTCAGCAAGATGGGGAGAGTCCTTATAATGCAACAATTGTTTCAGAATATTTAGATGAGCGGTTCCAAATAGTTGGATAGGAAGACATGGTTCTATTCGTTGGTCCCCAAGGTTTCCTTGATTTTTTTCTGGGGTTTGGTAAAAGATAAAGTTTTTAGTACACCAAGAATCAATTTGGAACATTTGCGAAGGAAAATCGAGGACGTTTTTTAATCCGTTAATCCAATAAGCATTAGAACCGCTGTAAAAACATGGATAGGAGAACATCATTACTTATGTAAATAGTGTTGCTGTTTTGTATTTTTTGAATATTGAAATGAAATATTAAAGTTTTTCTTTGGTCATTTGATGGTACAACTTGATTTTGTAAATAAATAAATAAATATTTTTTTTAAATCATTGTAAAACTAAAATATCTAAGTGTGTTAAGGCCCCTACAGACACGCGTATATGTTGCCTACTGACACACATACTTTTTGTCAATCCTTTCAATTCAATTTCACCACGTACATGTACATGTACAGGACCACGTACATGTACAACTACTTCTGGTTACACACGAGCGAAAAAGTACGCGTGTTTGTAGGGGCCTTTACATCACAGAAATTAAATTTTATTTTCCGTATTATAAAAATAAAAAATGGCGTCCATAAGAAAATCAAATGTTGGTGTGTGATAAGCTTCCATTTAAATTGACCAATTACGAAATTTTCAAATGGAACGCCCTCAATATTTTAACATCAATCGATGGAATTTTTACAAGCTCGGATGTTATTGGGTTAGGAGATATTAATATACAAACAGAGAAAAAGTAAAAATAGACCAAATAGCTCTTTTGATGAGTATTTTCCTTTTCAAATTTGCCTAACATTTGATTGTGTGTTTCTCTAGCTTTTTTAGTAATGCCTTTAATAAGGAATAAAATAACATATTGAACTAAAAACAAACATTTCTTACCTTTTCCTACCAGTCAAAGAAGCACTAGTCCCTAGAGTTTACCAATATTTAATTGTCTCTTGAAAAAGCGACCCAACATTTTCGAGTATGTATCTTTAAATAGGAAATGTAATGTGATTAGTTTTTATTGAACAAAAAGTGGTTTGGTCATTATCGGTGAACCTACGTTGAGATTTCGATGGAAGTGATTCTAAAAAGCGGGAATTCAATAAGTAAACTGTAATAAATGTTGGCTATTACACCTGTAGAGGCGGCATGTGCGTTAGAATTTCAGGCACGTCTGGAGCTTCTTGGAAAGCACGGATGTTATTTTGAATCTACAACTGTCCCAATCCTCAAGACGAGTGTGAAATAGTTTCTTACATTTTGCAGGAGCAATAAATAGACGAACCGCTGCCGCTCTTGATGGTGTTACACATACAAATTACATTATTGACCATATTAAGGACGACACGGCGCAGTCCATGCATCAAAGGTACTTGCATTTTTCACTTTTACGAAATGGGCTTTATTTTCTTTGAGCCGTTCCAATAAAATACCTGTTAATGTCGGATTGCGCCAAAGTCGACTCGGAATCGCCTCTCTTTATCGCACCTCTTAAGGACGTGCCAGTTTTTTCTCCAAGATATTACAGAAAATATACATTAAATCGGATTTAATGAAAATCGATCCTTTCTATTAGGAAATACAATACGCATTGCGAAAAGCGTACAATCTCATCACTGATGTAAATATAAGATGGAAGATTGAAGACAACCTTTAACAAGTGTTTTATTATTTTATATCAATTTACAAGAAGCTATTAATTAAATGCGTCATCATTACGTAATTTAAATAAATACACTTTTATATCCAACATCTCAATTGCAGCGCAAAAATTGTTTATTCAAAGATATTAAATCGTCATGAAACGGTTATTATAAACAAATCAGCCATTGGCCTAAATAAAAGTGTAAGAACTTGCAATCATTAGCGATTCACAGATTCACCACCGTCTGCCAGAGAAAGGTTGAAAATTATAGTACTTGTAGAATTCAGTATCAATTATTTTCCTCCAGCAAATTACATCCTATACTAGAAACTGTCTTTAAATAATGGATTCAACAGGTATTAAATCATTTTAACTGCTGGCGAAAACATTAAAATTGAAAAGACGCTCGCTCGAGCAATCTTACTTCACTTTTATTACCACAAATCTTTCCCAGAAAGTAAATAATAAATATTAAAACTATTCAGTAAATCAATTCAACAACAATAAACCTATTTTTTTAATTTCATACAAATCGACACAATTATTTATAACAAAACTCCAATAAAAGTTCGTTAAAGAAATATTTTAACTCACTAAACCTAGGCCGGTCTTTAGGGTCCTTTCTCCAACAACTCTTAATTTTATGATAGATGTTTTCAGGCATCTCACTAGGCTTATCCAATCTCTTTCCAGATTCCAAAAATGTTCGAATATCCTTGGAAGTCTGTAAATTGCCATAAGGGGTTACACACTTCGTGTATATTTCAATACCCAAAATTCCGAAAGCCCAAACATCTGATTGTGTAGAAAATATGTTATCGAAACATTCCAACGCCTGCCATCTAAACGCGCATCCAGTTTTTGATGCTTGATAAACTCCGGTTCTGGTAATTCGTGATAAACCAAAATCTGCAATTAAAGCTTTTAAATTTGTCTTCACCAAAATATTTCGGGCTGCCAAATCGCGATGTACTATCCCCTTCATTGAAACATAAGCCATTCCCGAACAAATTTGTTGTATAAAACGCAATCGTGTAGCGTCTGTTATAAATGGTGTGTTTTTCAGGTAATTTTCAAGTGATCCAAGCTCGGCGTATTCAAATAACATTAGGTAAGGCTCCTCATTTGTGCATACCCCGTATAAATTCACCACATGTTCATGTTGAAGAAGTTTTAAAGGCTCAACTTCTTTCAGAAAATCTTCACGGTCGAAGTTTTGCAACATTTTTATAGCAATTATCTTATCACCCCATTGCCCTTTGGAAATTACCCCAAAGTGTCCTGAACCAATTTCGTCTGCAATTTTGACTTCATTGCGAACTATTTCATAATTTCGTCTATATTTCCCGGAAAGCTCGTAAATTTTCGGTGGAGGTTTTGGACATGGTGATATTAAACGCTGGACTAATCCCATAGAATCATTGTCTAAAATACGAAACTAATTATCTTTGGTTAATTGTAAAATACAGAAAAAATACTTATATAAATGTTAATTAAATCAATCATGGATTTCATCTTTACTTCTTCTGATAGAAAATACTTTCCACGCTTTTTGAAAATTTTGTAATGCCCGACGCAAATGATTAGTTTAATTGATAGGGAGTATGCATGTTTTAAATCAGTTTTTCTTACTAGAAAAGTACCTGGCGCTTCATGCTCTAGTAGATCTTCAGCATCTAATCTGCTAATATTGGCGTGATACCATCTAAAAATAATGATATTTTTTAATTATACCTAGATATTAATATAAAAACTTACTCGGCATGTTCTATATTGTTACCATCTTTTGGAACTAGGTAATCCCTTGGTATAAATCCTTCTTCATTTGACTCACAGTTTCTTACACGTAACCAGTTGTCATATGCTCGTATACATTCAAAATGATCATTCTTCTTAAAAGATAAATCCCCAGGAATGGCTGTTTCATAATCATGCTGGGCCAACAATATAGGTTTGGAACTAACCAAATAATCGTACACTTTTTTCGTCAGATTCATTTTTGTATTTGTACTCTATAAATTTAAGAGTAATATTTATAAGACATTTCTTTTCATTCGTAAAGTAACTTTACTCAAAAGATAATAAAGTAAATTGAGTAGTTAACTAAATAATGCGATCTTATCTTATCCAGTACTGATAGAAAGCTAATATATATTTATTCTGTAATAAAAATGTGGAAGTAATATAGGTTTGTTTAAAGTATAAGAACAAACGTAGGTATATATTTTTTTGAACATTTTAATATTGCTAATTTTGAATTGTTAAAAAAGTAACTTTGTAAGTTAAACTTTTACATATTATGTCCTTAATTGTAAATATATTTTTCCCAAAGAAGACCCGAATTCTGGTTTTGGGTTCCACATAATTAATCGCAATATAAAACAATTTCAAAATATCAACATTACTTAATGCTAATTAGAAAAATAAAAATGAGTGTACGACTTATGGCTGAAGAAATCAATATAATTTTGAAATTTTAAACTAGTTTTTGACACAGAATCCAAATCGAAATCAAAATTGGCCCTTTTCAATAATAAAACGTTATTTTAAGAAACAAAAAAGCGTCATTATTGTGATTTAATTAAATAAATTAAGTACGTTTTAAAATTTATTCATATTCATAAAAAAAGTCTTTTAAAATAGAAAAACTAGGTCTATCTTTAGGTTTGTATTTCCAACACGTTTTGATCTTCTTATAGATATCATCAGACATTTCTGTTGGTCTGTCCAACCTTTTTCCATCTTGAAGATATTTTAAAACTTCTGTGGAGTTTTTTAAGCTAGAATATGGAACATCGCACCCGGTAAAAATTTCAACGATTAGAACTCCAAATGCCCAAACATCTGACTTGGTTGAAAAGTGATTTTGAAAACATTCTACAGCTTGCCACCTATATGCAGTTTCAGGTCTAGATGCATCATATTGACCATCCTTTGTAACTCGCGAAAGCCCAAAATCTGCGATTATTGCTTTGCAGTTTTTGGTAACTAATATGTTCCTGGCTGCTAAATCGCGATGGACGATATTTTTTTGCGAAACGTACACCATTCCAGAATTAATATTTTGTATGAATCGAAGTCGTATATTTGTTGTAACAAATGGAGCGCTTTTTAAATATTTTTCTAGAGATCCACGATCTGCATATTGAAACAGCATTAAATAAGGCTCTTCTTTTGTGCACACTCCATATAAAGTAACGACATTTTCATGTTGGAGTAATTTTAATGGTTCAATTTCTTTTTGGAATATTTTAGAATCGAATGTGCGTAATTGTTTTATCGCAATGGTTTGATTACGCCACTGACCTTTACTGACTACTCCAAAATTTCCGGAACTTAAAATATCTAAAATTGTTAATTCCTCTCGGTCTATTTCAAAATTCTTTCTGTATTTCCCACTAAAATCATAGATTTTAGGTTTTGGTTTCGGGCATGGATATAACAATTTTTGAACAAGTCCTAGTGAATCGTTATCTAAAAGAAATATAATTAGAATCAAGAATTAACCATTATGATCAAATTACTTCTATAAAAGTTTATTAAATTTATTAAAGATTTATCTTTTATATTTTTGGAAAGGAAATAAGATCCCCATTTTTTGAAAATCTTGTAGTGCCCCACTGTTGAGGTTGTTTTTATTGATAATGAAAAAGCGTGTTTCAAATTTGTGATTCTCACTAAAAATGTTCCGGGTATATGGTCTTGCAAAAGCAACTCAGCTTCTACTCGACTAATATTTTCATGATACCATCTAGAAATAATTAAGATAATAATTATGGTGAAAAAAGCTTTTGGTCTTACTCGCAGTTCTCCTTGTTTTTTGAAGTACTTTCAGGCGCTAAATATTCTCGTGGAACAAAACCATTTTCCCCAGTTTTACAATTTCTTACAAGCAACCATGAGGTATAGGCTTCCAAACATTCAAACTTTTCTTCTTTTTGAAACGATAAGTCACCAGTTGTTGATGTGTCATAATCATGTTGGGCTACTAGTATTTGGCTTGGTGTAATATAATCATATACTTTTTTTGTCACATTCATTCTTACAACATTTTATTTTCCTGGTGTCATAGAGTTTTTATTTTGTGAGAGATGAATAAAATTGTTTAGAACAATATTGGATTTATTATCTAATGTAAGATAACATAAATATATTTGATTGCTTATTTTTTTGTATTTATCAACTAGATATTTATTTATACATAGTTAATTAATTTTAATTAAACTAATTGTAAAATTTCCCCTTATACAATTTCATTCAAGTTTTTATCTTTATTATCTTCAAATTACAATTTAAATATTTTTAAAATGATTTTTATAGCCTATATTTAGCTCTTATAAGATAAAAACTGTTTTTCTTTTAATTTGAGCATTTTTTTAAGAATAAGCTTTTGACTTTTAAAATATAAATATCGAATTCGGTATTCTTTCAATGAGTAATATCCGAGTACATTTTTATTAGATTATTTTATCTTTAAATACGTAATAAAAGGTTGTATTTTTATATTATATGTATATTTCCTAGAATTTTTAAAACTGAAACATGAACAGAATATGAATAAATAGTTACCAAAAAACTGGATTAACTTAAATGGTAAGTAGTGGATTTTAACATTGGTGGAAGACCGCCGTATACATATTATTACATGTAGTTTCTTTTAAAATAAATCTTTAAAAATAAGCTTAATTACGTAGGTATACTAAATATAAAATATTATCTATTTTGATAAGGCTATTTGCGGTTTCTTTTATCTTTCTTGGAAATTTGTCTCTGACTTTTTAATTCCATGCTTTAATGGAACTTTGTAGTTTTTTATACCTACTTTATAATTGTGGATAATTTGAATGCCTAACTAATTTTAAAAGCTAAATAATTTTAATTTTATAATTTAGTATCTTTGTAAGATTTTTAATTTTTTTATTAAAAAAAAATAAGTGAGGTTTAAAAAATAAAATCATTTATAAGAAAGAAATACTTAATATTAAGTGAGTAAAAAGAATTTGGTAAAGAATTCTATATTTCGAAAATAAGATTCATAACATTATTTGAAATATTTTTGATATTGCTGTTATATTTTATAGCTTAGGAATAAATCGAGATTTAACATGGCGAAACATAATAAGTTGAGCTTAAATATTAAGACGTATCTTAAAATCTATTTAGGTCTCAAGGCGAGCTGGAGAAATAGGAATAAATAAGTCGGTGTCATTTTTAATAAATAACAATATTTTTTTAAATTATTTGAATCAATAATAATTGTTAAAACTGGGATGATTTAAATATTATGGTAAAATAATGATGTAGATAGTACTACAGCTAAAATAGGGGTTACGAATCAAGAAAATCTTAACTTTTGAAATAAATATATTTCTAAAAAATATGTCGTTATGTACTTAAGTTCAATAATGAATACTTTATAAGAAGCTCATTAGTTAAAAATTGTAACGAAAAATGTTTCAATATCTTTAAAACTAGGTCTTGCATGTGGGTCAAGTTCCCAACATTCTAACATCTTTTCATATATTTTATCAGGACAATCTTCAGGTTTCGGCATACGATAGCCTTCTTTAAGTGCGAGAAGCAGTGAATCTTTATCACTTTTGACTAAATCTGCATAAGGTCGTTTTCCATCCGTAAATATTTCCATCCGTAAATATTTCCATCAATAGTATTCCAAAGGACCAAACATCGGATTTACTTGTAAACTCAAATTCATAAAAACACTCAAAAGCTGACCATTTAATGGGAAATGGAACGTATTTATCGATAGAATTTCTCATATATTCCCCATTTGAATTTAAAATTCGTGATATTTCAAAATCAGAAATTTTTGCCATTAACCGGTCTCCTACCAATATATTACGAGCGGCCAAGTCTCTATGAACAACATTTTTACTTTCCAAATATTTCATACCACTAACAATTTGAGAGATGATGTAAAGTTTTTGGAAAATTAATAATTTATTCTGTTTAACGTATTCTTCAAGGTCCCCATTTGGAAGATATTCTAATATAATTAGGTATGGTTGTTTTTCAGTGCAGGCCCCATAAAAACTTACTATTTGTTTGTGTTTAAAACTTCTTAGGATTTTAATTTCTTCCATAGAATTTTCCAAATTGTTACGCCTCGTAATAACCGTTACTTCAATGTTATTTAATTTGCATTTGTGGACGTCCGAAAAATTTCCACCACATATATAGGTATCATCATTGATAACAATTTCCGTTCTGCCGATTTCGAAATTTTTTACTCGTGGTCCAAAATTAGGTAGTAAAGGCTTTGATTTCTTGCAAGGTATTGTTAAAGGACAACTTAGTTCTAATATATTGTCTTTATCGCCTGAAAAATAATATTCAGTTGCAAAAGAATAAAAGAGGAATTATAAAATCATACATAAATAACAATCAATTAATGATGGCAGTGATGTTCTTGTAAATTCTTTTATAATGAAAAATGAATAGATTTCAAAATATATTTTGTAATGCTTTAGCTAGTATCAGAAAAATACCAGCTAAAACAATAAATACAGTTGTGATGTTTAAGATGTGCAAATTTCTCACCTTTCTTTCTCCAAACTAGAACTTTTTGTTAGATATGTAGTAGGGATAAGTCCAGTATTTCCCGTTCGTTTATTTGTAGCGTTACACCATTGTGAATACTCAATCTCTTCTTCAATTATTTTTATTGGATCACCGTTTCTTACTTCCAACTCCAACTCCAATAAGGGAATAAAATCGTAAATGGCAATATAATCTTCTTCTTTGATGGATATGGGATATGGTTCAGAATCAATAATAAAAAATAAATGGGTGAAACATTTAACTCGATTTACTTTTTACTGGGTGACCATCGCTGGGTCGAAATTCGCATCATCTAAACATTGCCCGGTCGAAAAGTTACTGCATCGAAAATTGCTGGACCGAAAATCGTTGGGTCGAAATATTACTGGATCGAATCGAGCTGCATCGAAAGTTTGTCCGTTCGAGAGGTTGCTGGTTCGAAATATTGCTGCATCGAAACATCGCTGGACCGAAACATCGCTGCGCTGAAACACTGCTGGATCGAAAATCACTGCATGGAAAACGGGGAGGGGGTTTAGCAGAGACGCGGTACAAAGGTTGACGCGTGCAGCAGCTCAGCTTTACCCCCTTCATTTTTCGATACAACGATATTCAACCCTGTAATGTTTCGGTGAAGCGATGTTTCGAACCAGCGATATTTCGTCGCAGCAATATTTCGATCTAGCAAAATTTCGAACGGGCAACACTTCGACCCAGTAATATTTCGACCCATTAATTTTCGATCCAGCAATAATCGATCCAGCAATTTTCGGTGCAGCAACTTTTGGATCCAGTAATATTTCGATAGGACAATATTTCTATGTAGCAAATTTCGATTCAGCAACGTGATTCCCTTTATACTTAATCAAAAATTAATTCATGGAGAACATTCAAATTTTTATATAAAAGAGAGAGAAACGAATTTAAAATAGATGATTACATTTGTTAACATGTCATAGAAGTACCATTTAAGCATGTTTTTGGAAGATTACAAACAATAATAGAGTTTTTATAAACTAAAACTTCAAATATAACCTTTATGTAAACTAAATTCTATAGCAATGAATTTTTTAGGTTCATTCATTTGAAATATTGGAAGTAGATAATATTGTGTGAGTTATCATTATTAATTCAAATTAATATTAGAAGGTACATGGTTTACATATCCAAGTATGTATACAGGGTGAGTCAGCCCACTGTTTTCGAAATAAAAGGCTGTTACGGGTGGTCTGACTCACCCCTCACCCCTCACCCTGTATACATTTCAGCAAACGGTAAACGTATGACATGTATAAAAAGTGTATTAAAGCCAAAGAACAAAAAACGAAAGAAATTATTATTGTAGATTGTTTCAAAATTACCTTTTTTCTTGAAAAGCAACTCATTGTCCTCTGAATTTCCATCAGATACACTGTTGTTATCGGCATCGCAAAAACATAACCATCCACAACAAAACATTTTAATGAAGTATTTAAAGTTTGCAAGTAAGAATTCGGAAATGATTGTAAGATAAGATTAAGAAGATTGGGAGTATAAGTAGAACCGCGCTCCGATAGTAAACGTATATTTTGAGCTTCTTCTTGAAATTGGGGAAAAATCTTGACCACAGTGCATCCCACATAATTCGGCTGAAAGTACCAATAAAAATCTTTAGTTCTATTATATTTTAAAATTTGTATCATCAAGACTGGTCATTTTGGATATAAAATATTATAAAACTGTCACATACAAGTCTTAAGCAGAGGTTTCACTTTTATATGATATTCTTATTTTGTATATAGCTCAATATACAGGGTGTCTCAGACCACCCATCCACCCCTTTTATTTTGAGAACGCCTTGTCGTACATGCCTGAAATAAAAAAAATTATTACCAAAGCAAATCCGAAGAATGTATTGGTGCACTTATTTTTTTCCGGAATAATCCGGAAGTGCCCGGAACCGGAAGTAACTTTCGATTTTTAAATAGCAACATAGGTCGAGTATGGTATCGTTTGAAAGGTCTTTTAAAAAGAAACAACTTTTATTAAAATATTTTTTTAATATCTTTCATAATTAACAAATTAAACGAAAAACAAAAGCAAACAAGTGACAAATGGTTTCTTAAGTTGTGAAAAAATTAAAACACTACCATTATCCTCAATGGGTAAGGGTAGGGGCATTTATGATTTTTTAAATGGAAACATGTATTTTTTGCAGAATAATCAACTTTTTTAGGTTATGTATTTACCTTAATTCAAAAAATAAAAAAAGTTGATTATTTTTAGCGAATAAAGCGATAAACGCAAAAATGAGTTTAAATTTAAAAAAATCTCTCTCTTCCCCATTTGCGGATGATGGCAACGATTTAATTTTTCCATAATTTAAGAGACCAATGGTCACTTGTTTGCATATTTGTTTTTTCGTTTAATTTGTTAATTATGCAAGATATTACAAAAATATTTTAATAAAAGTTGTTTCTTTTTAAAAGACCTTTCAAACAATACCATACTCGACCTATGTTGCCATTTAAAAATCGAAAGTTACTTCCGGTTCCGGGTACTTCCGGATTGTTCCGGAAAAAAATAAGTGCACCAATAGATTCTTCGGGTTTGCTTTGGTAATATTTTTTTTTATTTCAGCCTTAACGACAAGGCGTTCTTAAAATAAAAGCGGTGGACGGGTGGTCTGAGACACCCTGTATATTCGCGTAGTTTGATAGATAAAAACAGGTAAAAACCCATATAATTTTGTAGACTCCATATCCTCTTAATCTTAAAACTTATAAAATTTATGGGAGCACAATTTGAGGGAGCTTAATTTAAGAAGTAAATAACAGTAGAGGGTAGATATTTAATTTCTTAGAAATACAGATAAAATATTGGAACTTTGAGATTTTTAAAAATATAAGAAAATTGTAGGAAATTTAATATAAATTATTTGTTAGTTTCCTTTCACACCTTAATGTACATATCAAATTCGATATCTTTTCAATGACTAATATTTAAGTAGATATTTTATTACTTAGATAATTTTATTCCTAGAATTTTTAAAAATGAAACTTAAATAAAATTTAAATAATTAGTTACCGAAAAACTGGATTAACTTACATGATTGGTGGTTTTAACTTTTCTGGAGTAAAAACTGCCGTATAGATATTATACGTATGTAGTTTCGTTTAAAAAAAAATAAACATAATTTTAAGTACAGGGTGGTGCTAAATGCTAAAGTTTGATAACGTCATAAATGTTGGAATAGTGACGTCATCATATTTTTTTTAAATGACAACCCCGCCCCCCCCCCATTTTTTTTAACTTCGATAGATCATTCAACAGCTTAAAGGATGATATAAAAAATGGTACCTTACATTACAATTTTCTGAAAAACAGCGCTGACCATTCGGCCCGGATTTGGGTTCTGTGTCCCGCACAAATAACCGTCCCGAGAAATGTTTCATACTAGTAATTTAACAATAGGCACGGGAATTGCAAAAATGCTATTAAAAAAAATTCAAAAATTAATATCTCAAAAACGATTTGAATAATTTTACAAATTATAATTTTATGTAGGTATTAGAATGAGTTTTAGTAGTTTTTATCAACGGATAAAGAAAAAAAAATTTAAAAGTATCACAAACATACTTATTTTCTAAAATTGGTTTAAACTATGAACAAAAAAATTGAGTACACTGCATTAAATAAAATAAAGTTGATGTTATTATCGGTAAAACCGAAAGTGATATTGAAAAATAGTTTGGTCTATAAATTGTGTATCCTTGAACCATACAACCTAGTCAAGTTTCAAATTTTTATTTTCATAAATAAAGAAATTATAGAGGTGACCCATGTTTCGTTTACACCCGGTACAGGTCTATTAAAGATAAAACTTTATCCATGATGTTTATCCTTTTTTTATAAGGATATTTGCGGTTAATATCTTTCTTAGTAATTTGTCTATGGTTTTAAGAGGATGTTTACCCTTGAAATTGAAAAACTCCACTTTCTCACTTTTACTTAAAACATGAAATCAATTAAAAAATGTATACATTATCAATTGGAATCCTTAGTTTTCTATTTATCAGATTAGTAATCCTATTGAAGCTAAAAATGTATTAAAAAATATTATAAGATAAGTATTTTAGTTAGAATTGTGCAATATAGTTCTATTTGTCCATTTTTCATGTAGTATGTTGTAACAGCTTTTTTATGTTTATATATTTTAATTTGAAATTACCCCAAAAGTAGTAATTTTTATGGAAATTTTGTGAATTTTTGAGGAGGTAATAAAAAACTTATAGCTAATAAAAACAGCTGCTAAAACATTCTTTATAATAATATTTTATTGTGTATAAATTTTAATTTTATGAACAGTGTTAGCAAAAAACATTTTTGAAATTTGGATTTTCTTATGGATAAAGAAGGAAATATCCTCTTAATGGAACTTTGTATATTTTAAGATATAACAATTTCCAAGCTTTTTGTTTAGAACAGATACTCCATGTATGGTTCCCACAGGGGTCTAAAACAATTATATATTTCTTAAAAAAAGACGAACTTTCTGCTTAATCTAAATTTTGACACATCTTGATCATGATCACGATTGTTTAGACTTTAGATGTTCAGACCTTCAGAATTAAACGAGCTTTGACATGGTGCAACTGGATTAGTGAGCTTATATTTTAAGACGTATCTTAAGATCGAGCTATATGACAGCTAGAGCTGGAGAAATAGGAAGAATAATAATTCGTTGTCAATTTTTAATAAATATAAATGTACTAATTATATTTTTTGAATCAGCAATTATTTTTACATTAACATAGTTTTAAACTGATCAGACTTATTATTATTTTATGAAATAATCATTATATTCAAAATAAGTATTTCAGCTAAAAAACAAAACTTTAATTTTTGAAATAAATATATTTCTAAAAAGTTTATCGTTTTACTTAAATTCAAGCTTTTATAAAAAGTTCATTAGTCAAAAATTGTAAAGAAAAATGTTTCAATATCTTTAAATGTAGGTCTTGTATGTGGATCAAGATCCCAACATTCTAACATCTTTTCATATATTTCATCAGGACAATCTTTAGGTTTGGGCATACGATAGCCCCCTTTAAGTGCTAGAAATAGTGAATCCCTATCACTTTTGACTAAATCTGCATAAGGTGGTTGTCCATCCGTAAATATTTCCATCAAAAGTATTCCAAAGGACCAAACATCCGATTTACTTGTATACTTAAATTCATCATAACACTCAAAAGCTGTCCATTTAATAGGGAGTGGTACGTTCGAATTTATCATATATTCCCCATTTGTATTTAAAATTCGTGATAAACCAAAATCAGCAATTTTTGCCATTAAACGGTCCCCTATCAATATATTACGAGCGGCCAAGTCTCTATGAACAACATTTTTACGTTCCAAATATTTCATACCACTAACAATTTGAGAGATGATGTAAAGTTTTTGGAAAATTATTAAATTATTCTTTTTAATGTATTTTTCAAGGTCACCATTTGGAAGATATTCTAATGTAATTAGGTATGGTTGTTTTTTAGTGCAGGACCCATAAAAATTTACTATATGTTTATGCTTGAAACTTCTTAGGATTTTAATTTCTTTCATAAGGTTTTCCAAATTGTTATCCTGGCATCTAATCCTTTTAACCGCCACTTCGATATTATTCCACTTGCATTTGTGGACTTCCGAAAAATGTCCACCACCCACGAAGGTATCATCATTGATATCAATTTCCTTTCTATCAATTTCGCCATTTTTTACACGTGGCCCAAAGTTAAGTAGTAAGGGCTTCGATTTCTTGCACGGTCTTGTTAAACCACAACTTAGTTTTAACCTATTGCCTTTATCACCTTAAAAATTATATTCAAATATACAAGAATAAAAGAAGAATTCTAAAATCTTACTTAAATAGCAATCAATTAATAATGGAAGTGAGGCTCTTTGAAGAGCTTTCGAAATAAAATATGAATAATTTTCATAATTAATTTTGTAATGCTTTACTATTGCAGTCCCATCTTCCTCTTGCGACCTTAGTGATAAAATATAGGGTGAATTAGGATCCTTGCGAGAAGGTCTAACTAAAAACGTTCCATTTTCATTATCATTCCACAATAATAAAGTTTCTGCTGCTGCACAGTTAGTATCAGAAAAATACCAGCTAAAACAATAATTTTAGTTCTGATGTATAAAATGCGCTAATTTATCACCTTTCTTTTTCCAAGCTATAACTTTTTGTTATATATGTAATAGGGATAAGTCCAGTCTTTCCCGTTCGTTTATTTTGAGCGTTACACCATTGTGAATACTCACTCTCTTCTTCAATTATTTTTATTGGGTCACCTTTTCTTACTTCCAAGTCGAACTCCAATACGGGTATAAAATCGTAAATGGCAATGAAAGCTTCTTCTTCTTCAATTATTCGTGGGATAGAATCAATGCTAAATCCCACTGATTCATTTTTGGTTAGGTCTGGTTCAGAATCGATAATACCTTTAAATAAAAAAATAAAGGGTCAAGCATTTAAATATTTTTATTAAAGAGAGAAACGAGTTGAAAATGTGAGTATATTTTAAGCATATTTTTGGAAGATTACAAACAATATAAACTCAAATAGTGTTTTTTGTTTCAATGCTAAACCTATAACCTTTGTGTAAACTAAATTCTGTTTGAAGTTCACGGATCGAGATGCCTGGTTTATCATGCGCCGTATAACAAGCCATCATTCACTTGAAATATTGGAAGTAGATAATAATGGGTGGATCCACTATATTAGCCAGTCTGATCACCCGACTTAACATGATTAATTCTTTTTCGGAAATATTTGAAGGAATATGGTTTACTATAACGTACCTACTATCCCAGAAAACATAAGAACTGTAAAAGGAATACTTGCTAAAACTTCGAGGCAGAAACTTTTCTACACATTTAAGAATAATTCAATAAACGTGAGGCACTTATTGAAATAATTTTTACTTTACATGGTTACAAAATTACCTTTTTTCTTGAAGAGAAACTTACTATCCTCCGAACTTCCATCATATTCACTTTCGTTGTCTTTAACGCAACAACATAACCAGCCACAACAACACATTGTACTGAAGGATTTAAAGTTTGCAAGCAAGTATTCGGAAATTATTGTAAGATAAGATTAAATATTATCTTGCCAGTAATAAAATTGAAGGAAGCGCAATTTAATGACCTTATATGAACATTGAAATTCTTAAATATTGTTATTTATTATAAATAATAGTACAGGGTAGGTTTTTAACCATACCGTTAAAAAATAGTACTTTTTAATTTTTAATAAAGGTGGGAAAACTATAGAAAATTTAAAATAAATAATTTATTTGCTTTCACACCTCAATATACGTTACGTAATTTAATGTTTCAATTAACATGATAAGTGGTGTCATATTAAGTCTGATAAAAATATATTGTTTACATAAACTCTCGACGAAATGTAAAAACGGGGAAGATAGGATACAATAACTCGATCATTAAAATCCAAAAGAAGCCGTCTTTCTAGCGGTACTCTCGCGTATATACAACATTTTCTATATGAAGCAGGAGGTAGTGTGCACATCCCATGTAGCATCCCACTTGCACCTGTACAGGTATAAACCATTGACACCGTGATGTAATAAGGAAACCGCGACACAATGCATAAACAATCTCTCCTCTCGAACCAAGTAACACCTTTCTAATAACAAGTGCCGCTCTTTTTACTCTTTTACGCGCTCCTGTAATGACTTCTTTTATAATTGACGTAGACGTGGAAATTATTTAGATACCCATTGATGTAAATGCCGCTTAACACATTTAGGGTCTTCAGGTTATTATATGTCCTTTAAACCATTACTTTTTATGGATCAGATTTAAGATTTCCACGCCGACTTTGGGCATTAACAGCTCTTTGGTCTTTAGATCTCATATTTCATTTTGATTCATAAATAATTTTGTTATTTAGTATGAATAAAAAAGGTGGAAAAGTGATATTCCTTCTGAACTAAACTGCTCCAAAATATTTTTGGTGGAAAAAAATTAATGGCCAGTTCAAACGGTCTATAAACGTTTTGTATTAAAAGATGTAATCATAATTGCAGAAGGGTTTCATCAATGCATGGTAATTATCCTTTTACCCATTTACCATGATAACTTCTTCACAACACTTCTAATACTTTAAAAAGTGTTGCTATAATGACTACTTCACTATCCTTACTGCTTAACTACTAACACCTATGAAAGGATTTATAAGGTTTTTGAATATAGAGTAGGTATTATAAATCATAATTTCGCTGTTCCAGAATAAAAATTCCGTAACTGCAAAATTGGACCTATTTGATAATAATGTTCCACTGTTATCGGAAAGACCTAGCGGATACAGAAGAACATCTTACGGAACTATAGTTCCGTGGTGACGGGAAAAGGGGGATAAGTAGTTAAATAACTCTAAATTTACATAATAATGAAGTAATCGGCATGCACATAGCAATAATAATAATCAGTATACTGTGTGTGTGTAATTCAAATATATTTTTTCATTTATCAGATTCTGATTAGAGTTTTGCACCATCGATACCCGAACAATATCCAAATCTACAATCTTTCCGCTCTAATTGCAGATGTAACACAGAAGCAATAAATAGATACATAGAAGAAAACATCTACCCATACTGTCTAAAAATCACAAATGTAATTCATAAAAAAGGTCCTTCTGACGAGTCAAATAATAATCGGCAGATCTCGCTGTTTCCCGTTTTTTCAAAAATATTTGAAAAAATTCTCTACGAACAAATTAAATTAAATTGAATGGTTAACCACTTCAACATAAATAACTAATTTAATAATAACCATTCCACCAGGGAAGGGAAATTGACAGGGGACACAATCTCAGCTCTTGTTAGTGAAATCATAGAAGTCCATCTTTCATAGACCTTAGCATTGCGTTCCCCTTAATCTGTAGACCAAGAAGCTCTTTGCATATGGGTTCCACCCCACTAGTGTTCGACTTGTATCGTCCTAACAAATCATAAATCGCTGGTGTATCACTACCACTCATACATATTCCATGCCTCTAGATAATACATGTAGGTACCACAGGGCTAGATACTGGAGTCTCTTCTGTTTTTGATTTTCATCAACGACTTTCCGTACCATGTATCTATAACTGAATCGATCTTATTCCCTGACGTTACAACCCTGATCCCATAGGATGGAAACTGTGAATACGCTAGCAAGGCACCCCAGGGCGATCAGCTTTCCATATACATCTTAAGAAATTTGGGTAACTCGGTGGACATTGATGCCATGAGGAGGGCTTACTTTGGGGTCTTTAAATCCCATCTATTATATGGTCTTCTCTTGTGGGGTCACTGTATTTTCGGGGTTGCAGTGAAGAGCAGTAAGTAGCAAGTCTAAAGTACAGGCAGGATTGTAAAAATAATTTCAGAGCACTTATATCCGTTTTCACCAACGATTCCTATTTAGGCATTGCTTATAGCTCTAGTTGCTAGGTATTTTTAATCATTTAATACAAAATACCTAGCAACGAACGCTATAATCAATGCCTAAGTTTTTGGAATCGTTGGTGAAAACGGGCATTAATATACTAAAATTACCCTGCTTGTACATTCTGCACTGCCTTATCCATATCAAACTACACTCAGACGAGTACTAAACAAACGAAATATACCATGATCATAACACATGATCAAAAGAGAGGTTTAGACCCTTCCCTTTGAGACTTGAAAGATCACGAAACTTAGGCAAAAATTATGGCATCAATTTTTTTAACATATTTCCCTCAAAAATACATGGAGTTTGACTTCTCTAATAACATAAAAGTGCCTTACCCATCGGTTATTTCATGCCCTTATTTTTATAATTTATTGTCTTTGTAACAAACGTCCAATTTTAAACTGTAAATATTATATTACTTTTATTAAATTATATTGTATAAAGTTTCTAAGAATGTTTTTTACAACCTGTAATGTGACAAGCGTATATCATTTGGGATTTTAACACAAATAAAGCTTTACTAATGTTATAGATGATATAGATGACAGTGATAAAAGACAAAGAACGTTCCTTCTAGTTTAGAATCTAAAAGTGATTCGAAGGAAGTGTTACGTATTCATGAAAATGAAATTAAACAAGAGAAATAAAGTGGCTGCAGTATGATTAAAAACAGCAGAAGATCTATCAAATGAAAAACTCGAGTAATAAGAGATGAAAGTAAAAGAAAAATATATTTTGTTGAAGAATATATAACATATTTAGAAAATCTAGAAAGAGTAGAGAAAGTCTTCCACTAAGTCAATGCAGAATGAAATTCATGTACAGATTTAGCGATGAAAATAGATATATTTTTAAAGAATATTGGTGCAGTTGTTTTGTTGTTGGGCTAATTACAAACACAAAAAGCTTCTTCAAAAGAAATATTGGATATCAAAAAAAATCGAAAATTAACTAGCATCATCGATCAGTCGATTTGGTAGACGTTACCATTTACAAAGAATGTTTAAGAAAAACACTCTTAGCGAGACAAACATGTTTCTAGAACTTTTCAGTATGCAAATAAACTTTCTTGCTCCGGATTTTTTTTTAATTATCGTAGGTGATAACTATTACCAATAAATAAATACACGGATGCGGATATTAAGATGGGGAAATTATGAGAAAGAAAGAGAGAAGTATAACAAAACCATTTGGTATTTGTGTTGCATACTAACCATTATCAAAACTAGTGGTGCAATTCTGTGCAAATTGTAAAGTCGCATTTAGCCTGCATCATCCCTGCTCCCTGCTAGTATATCGCCAAAGATCCTCGCTGCCCGCATATGACACAAACCTATTAATTTATATTGGTGCATTTATGCTGCAGTCCGGCTGCTCGGCAGGCTTCCGCACCACAATCCGCACCACATCGATCATCGCCAAACGTCTTCAAATTAGTGCTGTGATTGGTTCCTTGAAGCTCGGTCTCATTTTCTATTTCATTCGAGAAGCAAACGTTCTTTGGAACATCCCAGCTGCAGCATAAATGTACATGGTGAGCACCCTGGTGATGTGTGAGCAGCCAGCAGCGAGGGTGTCTGCTGAATGTGCCCTAAGACTTTACGGGAAACATCTGTAAGGTAACCATAGAAACCATCCATTACAATCCATATACGAAACCCTATAGATTTTTCCTGTAAGGACTTATAGTAGGAGAGCCGACCGCACTAAAGTCTCCATGATATAACATAGATACGTTTTTTGTTGGAGCGGTAGTTTTTTATGTACAATCACGCGCAAAGATATCTAGGGCACAAAAGAAATAATCTTACCCTTTTGAAAGCGTTCGCGGACACGAGATCACACGAATTTTGAAAGAAATTAATACGACTTATGATATGGCCAGGGTCCTTTCAAATTTCGTGTGATCTCGTGATTGCGAAGACCTGTTATTGGGTCAGAATGTTTCTTTTATGTCCTTGATATCTTTGCGCGTGGTTGTACTCGAGAATGTGCCATTTTTATGTGCGGAAACTTGACTGAAGTATTAAAAGATGATTACTTCCGGTACCTGTTTTTGAACTGTCCGTCATAAAACATAACTCCATATTTGTGCCCGTCGATGAAGAATGTTAAGCAAAGTGATAAAAAAATGTGCTGCCACCCTTGGCCACCCCCAACCCTGACAGGAACGCAGAAGTGGGAATTATTTTCAGAAATAGGCAACCACTTGTACTGACATCATTTAACCATCAAGTGCGGTAATATGGTCGATTAAAAAGTGAGACATTTTAACGCAGTATGTGAGATTTTTACACTGGGAATATGCCGTCTTGATACTTCAAAAAAATCGTTAGGGAATGTAACTGTATTGATGTAATATATGGCCATCTTGGATCAATATTAAAAATAGTTGTGTAATGATTCCAAATAAGGCACTCATGTACAAAACCATCTTGAAACCAATCTGTTGTTATTGGATCCAACTATGGGTAACGGCATCAGTCTCCAACATCGAGTTTCTGGAAAGATTTCAATCATAAGTCCTCCGAATGATAAACTCACAGTGGTAAGTCTCAAATAACATCATCAGGAACGACCTCCAAATACCTACTGTTAAGGAAGAAATAGTTAAATTCGCTCATAAATATGAAGAGAGACTACAACTACACTCTAATAAACTAGCATACTAGCAACCACCCTGATGAGGATACCGGCAAGACGTGGGCTAAAACGCCATTCACCCAGTGACCTACCGTCGAGATTCTAAAGTAATAACCCAAAGTTAAATTAATTTTATATAATGTATACAATTAGAATACAGTGGTCACTCTTACGGTGCAGACCATTGGGATCTTGTGAACCTAAAGAGTTACAAAGTTGCTTAAATTAGAAAAAAGTTTCCCCTTTTCAAACTCCTTTAGAATCTATTTAGAAATCCGAGATATCTTGCTCTAGTCCTGAAATATCATGAAAAATCTGAAATTTCGCATTTTCGTTTTCCTTACATATTTTTGTAATCGCTTAACTTTTTCGATTGCAATTTGGCAGTTTTACATAACTTGACATTCTATATTGATTGACGTTAAGAAGAAAATTTTAGGTTAACTAGATTTCTTTATTTTAAACAAACTTTTGATTTTCTTATGGGCGCGATATTTGATTTTTATACCATTGGACAGAGAAAAAAAAATACAATTTAATTGATGTAACACACATTGTTCTTTTAATTTAATTTAAAAAAAAATAAAAAAAAATATTAAATTTTTATTTACAATATCAAGTTGACATAAAATAAACATCTGTTTATTTTTAAATAAAATAATAAAATTATTCATTATTCTTTTGTTATTTTATGTCAACTTGATTTTGTAAATAAAAATTTAATATTTTTTCAAATTTTATAACTAAATGCTGTTAGTTTGGGCGAAGATGCAATTGAAATCACCGTCTATATTTAAGTCGAAATTCCAGGTTAAAAGGTGATCTATTAATGAAATGGACTATACAGGGTGTCTCAGATCACCCGTCCACCCCTTTTATTTTGAGAACGCCTTGTCGTACAAGGCTGAAATAAAAAAAATATTGCCAAAGCAAACCCGAAGAATCCATTAGTGCACTTATTTTTTTCCGGAACAATCCGGAAGTACCCGGAACCGGAAGTAACTTTCGATTTTTAAATGACAACATAGGTCGAGTATGGTAAAAAAAAAATATGCAAACAAGTGACCATTGGTCTCTTAAATTATGGAAAAATTAAATCGTTACCATCATCCGCAAATGGGCAAGAGAGAGATTTTTTTAATTTGAAACTTTTTTGCGTTTATCGCTTTATTTGTTAAAAATAATCAACTTTTTTTTATTTTTGAAATAAGGTAAATACATAACCTAAAAAAGTTGTTTATTTTTAACAAGCAAAGCAAAAAATACATGTTTCCATTTAAAAAATCATAATTGCCTCTACCCTCACCCATTGAGGATGATGGTAGTGTTTTAATTTTTCCATAATTTAAGAAACCATTTGTCACTTGTTTGCTTTTGTTTTTCGTTTAATTTGTTAATTATAAAAGATATTAAAAAAATATTTTAATAAAAGTTGTTTCTTTTTAAAAGACCTTTCAAACGATACCATACTCGACCTATATTGCCCTTTAAAAATCGAAAGTTACTTCCGGTTCCGGATACTTCCGGATTGTTCCGGAAAAAAATAAGTGCACCAATGGATTCTTCGGGTTTGCTTTGGTAATAATTTTTTTTATTTCAGCCATGTACGACAAGGCGTTCTCAAAATAAAAGGGGTGGACGGGTGGTCTGAGACACCCTGTATATGTAAAAATACTTTACATGTGTAGTAAATTTGGATATGTATATTCAGTATTGTGAATTTTGAATATAAAAAAATTCTTGACCTTCGAATATCGACAAAAGGGGCAATAACGCCCCCTCACCCCCACTTGGTGGCCCTTTTAGAGTCTGTACGCTGCTGACAGAAATTTCTGGCTACGCCACTGAGGCGCTCCTTTTAAGGTTATAGAAATGTCGCAACCTGACTTCTACGATTATGCTACCCTTTTTAAAACTGGTTTACAAATTAAGAACAAAATTGAAACTGGTGAAAAATAGTACTCGTGTAATGTTAGGGTGTTGAAGATAACAAAGAAAGACCAATGTTTAGGAAATAAGGAAAACTTGTTGCAACTCCTTCCATTTATGTATATCAGATGTTTTCTAGAATTTATACAAAAATATGGTTGTTTTCTAAGGAGAAACAAAATGAACAAATTTAGTTTAATGATATCCATTCTCCTTTATCAGATACCAATCATCATATACTAACATTTTATTTGAAAAAAAAGTATAAAAATCTTTGAAATTAAACATTTTTTTTAACTTTATGCATATCAACTTTTGTTATTCGGTTCTTTTTCTATCGGCCTTTTATCTGCATCGGCATTTTATGGTTCGGCTATTTCTCCTTCGGCCTTTAATTTAAGTCGGCTTTTTATCGTTCGACTGTTTTCTTTCGGCTTTTCGTTCACGTCGGATTTTGGACCATGTCGGCCTTTGCCATTCGACCTTTTCTTCTTCGGCCTAGTCGCCCTCTGATCCAGGTCGGTTTTTTGTATTTCGACCTTTTGTGTTTTTACCGTTCGGCCTTTTTTTCTCCCATTTGCTATCTTGTGCCCCATACACAAAAAGTGTCTATTATAAGTTCTAGATCAATAAAATATTGGAATATATCTAAAATATAAAATGCTTTAAAGCTTTTAAGCTAATTTGTAGAAAATGTCTGAACTAAAGTTAATTCATTAAAATCAATTCAAATGAAAATTGAAAAAAAAATGGACTTATCCCCTTTTTAAATCCTAAACGCTACAGGAAGTTGCGATATGTTGAAAAGCCATTAGATATAATTGATCCGAGTTTTCCTTTTCCTGTAAAAAACAATTTGTCAGTTAAGCCAGTATCCTTCCGGAACAGCGACATGGTATATTTTTAGTGTCAATTTTGAATGAAAGTCTAATTTAAGTTGACCTCTGGGTTCTAGGTACATTAAGATGTCTGCTGTAGTTTTTTGTAAATTAAATTTATTCGTCCTTCTAGGTACAAGTAAAAAATTTTTAATCTTAACACATCCATTCTATTATTCAAATAAAAATTTGAATGCCATCTCAAAAGGATTACCTTGTAATTTGATACATTTACTCTGCGTTTTGTAATTAATGATGTGCGTCAAATAGTTAATGTGATAAATCTATTAACGTGTTGTGGGATTAAAGAATATTTTCTTGTCCTACATCATCCCCATGTTGCATCTTGGTAACCCATCTACTTAAATAATGATATTTTATGCATTTTTTCGGGTCAAATTATTGAAATATTTAATGGCCTCAATTCTCAAAAAAGGAGCATTTGACATAAATTATTCAGTACAATGGCCATTATTTATATGGAATGCAGAGACGAGCACATGCCTGAGTTCTGGGTTCGATACTTGTGCATCTACGCACCGCTATAAATAAGGATCCGCGGCGGCCGACCAGAGAGCCCTGTCTGATCAACATTTGGATTAAATGTTAAACTGTAATACATTCTTTTAATTCTTGTAACTACGCAGTTATGCGATGCTTCTTCGTGGAAGTACAATGTTTTATTATCCTTACAATTCGAGCATGCTCATTAAATGCATAAATAATCGACAAATTGCCAGATATTCATCGTAACTCATAACCACAAAAAAATAAAATACACAAATTTACTTTTTAATCGTTTATTAAATTAGTGTAAAGTTCGTAGTCTTTCGGACATGGTCTTATAATCCGTTGGCACAATCCTAATCGTCCTGTGATGTCTCCTACAAAATAAGTTTTTACTAATTTATCGTTTCATGGATGTTAACTTACTTTGGTATAAAAAAATAAGGTTTTCAAGTGTACTGCAGCAAATTCCTGGTGAAATGTAGTAACCAAATCGCCCTTTATTTATTTTATAGTGCTTTATTTGGTTATTACTACACCTTATCGATAAAGCAAACGGATTATGATCAAAGGTCATTGAAGATCTCACCAGGAAAGTACCATCTTCATCAGAGTTCTGTAATAATATTTCTTCGGCTTCTAAACGGTTTATATTAGGAAAATACCATCTAAAAAATATGATTACAGTGAATAATTTTCGAATAAAAAACCCAACGAATATGCAACCAAATTTACCTCCAAACTTATTATCCAAAGAAGATTTATCAAGTCATTGTTATATAATTTTTGAGTAAGTAACATTAAAATACTTTACTTACGGTTGTTTTTCATAAATGGAGTACGGAGAAACGTAGGTAAGTGAAATTAGTCCAAAGAGATTTGTGCTTAAATTTTTAGCCTCATATTTAGTAACACCATTTCCTACATATTCAACCTCCAAAATATCACCCTTTTTAAATGAAAGGTCATTCCATGACTCTGCATCGTGATCTGTTTTAGCTCTAAAATACCTCGTGTATTTTATAATCTCTGATTTTGGAAGCTTCGTGTAAAAATTTTCGGTGGTAGAAACTATAAAAACAAAGTATAATTATTACGATTTTCAAACTTTTCAAAATCTTCCACACATTTAATATTGGTAAATAATTTAACGAAATTCAGGATTAATACGTAATTTACTATTAGCTATTTGTATAATAAATTGGTAAAATCTATTATAAATTATTGTCATTACATACAGTAACAGTAAGCAGTCTTAATAAACAAATATTAACAAACTGGTTAATAAATTGAGTACTTACATTTTCTTAGAATGTGCTTTGGCTTTTTCTGTGGCAAGTTAAAAATATTCAAGCAGAAACAATCCATTACATGATTAATATCGTATTGACTTTAATTTCATAAAATGAAATCTAATCTTCTAACCTGAGATAACATCGTATCGTAAAAAAGAATGAGTAATTGTATTTAATGGGAATTTTTATATTTCGTAAATTTTCAACACGGTTTTTATTTTCACACATTTCGAGTGGTAATTTGCATCAAAAACTGCAGTCATTAAAATTAATCCCATGTCAAATGAACGTTGGTATAAGTTAGGTTAGATTGGTATTTAAGAGGAATAGTGAGTCAACAAGTGGTGTAAATAGTTTCCATTTTTGTTTTTCATTTACAATTCTTGGTTTTTGTATAATTGAATCTCCTACTTTCAAAATTAGGTGAAATATTGGGTAATCACAAAGAACTGTTTCATTATGTTGTTATCACTTAATTTTCCTACAAACGTAAAGGTAACAGTCTTTTGTAACAAAAAGAAGCAAGTACTTTAAAATTTAAATAAATTAAATGGAACTATCAGGTTTTGATATTGAACATTGGATTTGTCAGGATTTGCAACTTAATTGCGTTGATTAGCTAGGTTTTGATATAAATAAAAATTACAACAGTTTTATAAAGTATTATACAGAGTGTTGCAAAATTCGATCGACAATGCTTAACTGGAGATAGTAGACCAAAAATTAAGTCGATATGACCAAATTCATTTATTTAAAAAAACCACCTCTGGAGAGTTATAAATCTCAAAAGTTGATTTTTTAAAATAGAATTTTTTTTATTTCAACCAAAGCAGTAACGATTTCTTAATAAAATTTTGTATACGTACATTTAAATACTTATTGCTCAATTGGTAAAAATTTGGCTAATCCTCAACTTTTGTAAATAGTGTTTGATGGAAGAAGATGGCATAAAACAGTGAAAAACTTTTTAGGTATTTAAAAACTTTATGTAACAATTATTTTTTCACAAAAATTCGTTATCCCTTATAAACTTCTAACCGTTTACTAGCCGGTTTTTAACCGTTTTACTAACCAATTTTTAACCGTTTTACTAACCGGTTTTTAACCATCTAACTATCGGTTTTACAATCAAAATTAAAAAAAAAAAATAGGTAAAACACTTTTTTAAACCGTAACCGAAACCGAAACCGTTTTTTTCGGTTAACCGAAACCGTTTTTTTGAATTTTTAAAAACCTTAACCGAAACCGTTTTTTGAAATTTCTAAAAACGGTTAGAATCCCTGCTAATTTTTAGGTCTACTATCACCAGTTAAGCTTAGTGGATCGAATTTTGCGATACCCGTATTATAAAAATTCAAAAAACTTTTAAAAATATAATTAGGTATTATACTAAATCCACAATCTCATCAATTTCTTCGCATGCTAACATGGTTTCTTAGAACTTCTAAGAAATATCTTAGATTTTCTAATGTATGCCAGTGTTTACCCCATTGTTTTTCTAGTAAGATTTTAACATCATTTAGTTTAGATTTGTTGGGACTTACACCAAAAGATACTAAGTTCGGCGTCTTGATGTTGTCTTTTCTTTTTTAAATACTGACTATTCGAATTTTAACTATTTTATTATTTTTACCTCTTTTAAGCAACAACACATATTGAATGGAAAGTGCTATTCTGCAGGCGGTTTATAGCAAACTGGGATATCTTTTTCCAATCGTAGACGTCCACATTATCACCACCCAATTTTTTTCAATAACTTTTTCGATCCGCGAAAATTATTTTATCCTGATGTGGTATTCTTTTTCGTAAAATACATCATGTAGCTCCTTGTTATGAGTGGATCATGTACTTGTACATATTAAGTAGATAAGTAAAAGGAAAATAAATTGTATATATAAAAACATGAAGTGTCACAATAAATAATAAAATAATATAACTGTGTTAACTTCAAATTATATTAATATACATGTGAATAATTGGTCTACTTTTGATATAAATAGGAGACAAATAGTAATTGGACGTTGAATCATCTAATAATACCACTCTTGATTTAGATTGTAACACAAATATTTTCCGTCAAAATTAAATAAATGTTATAAAAGTTGCTAAAGAAATTAAATAGTGACTGGTGTTTTCCAATAATTATAAAGAAAATATCGCATTATCTTAAACTGTGATGTTATACACCTGCTCAGTATCATTGATCGACTTTTGATTAGTATTCCTTATATTCCAAATATGTTTTCACGTCAAAAATATTTATTCGCCCTTTTTATTTATAGGTATTAAAAACAATATATTATCCGGTTTTTTTATTTACACGGTCCAGTCCTCCTTTTATGAGAACAATTCTACCAATTAAATTTATCTAAAATAAACAGAGTCAAATGTCGGAATAATCTCTGATTTAATAATGATTTATTAATATTGATAGGAATAGAAATAAATCATATAAACTAATGAAAAACAACCCATATAATATTAAATTAAAAGAAAAATATGAAAACCTTAATATTAATAAGTCAATCCCGGAGAAAGTAAAAAATACAAAATGTTCTTATTACAAAAACAGAAAATTGTGCTCAAAATCCCAGTAAAGTAAACAATGGTTCAAAATGAAATAATTAATAATAAACCAAGCAATAATACAAATAAGGAAATACATAATACTTAGCATAAATATAATAATACAATCCTAAACAATCCTATAAACATTGCAAATACTGTCAACACCAGTTTTTTCAGTTTTTTTTTAATTTTCTCCTAGATTATACCCATTTCGGTGTATTTATTTTTAATTTTCTGAAACTTTTTGACCCCCACAACCAACTGCAATAAGGTGAATAGTATTTATAGCATCTAGGTTGATATTGCAAAGTTTATGAAAATTGCACTTGTAATCTCATTGGCTTCTTTGAGGTATTGATCTTCAGTCCAAGTATACATATAAGAAGCAGTTTTCTTTTGTTAGCGGTGCATGGGATTATCCAGTGTTGGAGGTAAAGTTATAAGTATAAAGTTGACGGCTGTAATATACTGACTGATCTGGGATCTTTGGCATAGGTTGATTTTTTGACAATCAAATAATATCGTTTTAAGGCCTTCTCTTTCCTCTCTAAGAGATCAAAAAAAAACTTTTCGTTGCTCATCCTATTCTATTTTTACCATTAGCTAAAGGCAAGTTGAACAAACGTTCGTTCTAGGAGAACCAAAGCTAATATTATAGCAGGTGTTAAAAATTTGTCGGAAATAACTGTTTTTTACTAAAATCATCGAAATCGCCTCCTTTTTCAATTACCTTACTTATTGCCTCCACATTATTTGTACATCTATTTAAATCAGAGGATAGGTATGAACAGATACGTTTATTTCTACTTTAAGAGTATAAGCGAAAATTAGTTAAAAATTTTTATTATTAATAATAATCAGACATTTAAAAAAATCTCGTTGTTCTTAACCGGTTCAAGAAACTATTAGAAAATTGTAAGCCCTGTTGAGCATCTCCATTGTGTAGAGCTAGAACAGGGGTGAAGTAGTAAGGATGTAGCTGTTCTTGATGTAAAGTACGCCAAACAAAATTCTATGAAAGGTGAAAATTGTGGCCCAATTTACTGCGTACTTATTGAAGGATTAATTATCCTTCACATCATCTACTACAGCTTTCTTCGATTCTACCAAATCTGGACCTGGTTTAGCACCAGCTCCTTTTTGCTGAAGTATCCCAATCTCCTTCAGTCTTCTGAAAGTTGCAGAAAACACTTGATTTTGAATTCTTCTGTTCGGGAATTATAGTTCGTACTCTCTTACCGATGCCAAAGCGTTATCGTAACAAAATCCACATACGAACACAATGACTACGTATACACCGGAGGTACTAAAAGTAGACTAAGCTGGTCCGCGTACCAAATTGTTTGTTAGTCTAGTTGCGTATACATCGCTCATACAAAACCTAACCTTAAAGTACCAAATAAATTTAAGCTGTAGTTTTGTCCCCAACTTGTCAATTTTGTCAAGTTTTGGTTGTATTTGGTTTTTATACAAATAAACCCATTTTTATTAATTAACTTAATTATTGATAACGTAATTAAAACAAAAATTATGATATGTCTGATAAAAGTTGTATAAAAAATATATTTCGGAATTATGCACCATAACACTTCCATAAATGTTTCGAAAGAAAAGAAACAAAATGTTCTGAAAAGTTGAAAAATAATGGCAAATCTAATAACGATGAGTGATAGCATTCTTCTAAGTGATAAAAGTTCAATTTTACTTTTCCCAATGTCTCTTATTAGATAAGCTTGTAATAATTGCAAACATTTCTGTTTTATGCGTGACTTTTGATTGAATAATCTCGCGACATTTATGTGTAAAATTATTTTACTCCCAAGAGCAGAATGGACAATTTTTCATCTTTAGAGTATAAGAGTGGACCTTACACATGATTTTGAAGTCTATAAAGACAGTTTTTACTCTCGCACGAAGAAAAGATAAATTTTTTAAACAAAAAAAAAGAATTTATACTGTGTGTCATATTTCATCTAGACGACCAATTCATCGACATAATCTTTCAATAGACTACCGTTACATCGACAGATCTTTTTTCTTTTTCTTCTTTTTACTTCTTCTGCTTCTTTTTATTGTCCTCCTCTCCTCCTACTCTTCCTCATTTCCTCATCCTCATCCTCCTTCTTCTCCTTCTTCTTATTCTTCGTTTCATTGGCGGTCTTTTTGTCGAGATTTTTTTTACATAATATGTAAAGATATTATCATGTCTTTGACAATGTGGTTCAACCGACAACCACTTCATCGATACTATATTTTTATAGACACAAATTCGTCGGAAAAAAAAATCTTCATAAAACGTCTGATTTGATGAAATGGTATTACCGATGACAATGTCTTTTGATAAAATGGTGATGGATTTTTTCCCATCTAGCTAAAAAGTCAGCGTCGAAGAATTGGTTTGGTCGATGAAAATGTAGTGTCGATAAAACGTTCATGTCGACATGTTATGTTAATTCGTCAATTCGGCTGATCCAATTTCATGCAAGCTAAAATACCAAACCAAGAAATGGTTAAACAATGAAAATTTACCACTCAATAAAAATTACTAAATAAAGTCACTAACTTTATATTCCTAGTTTTCACACATTTCTAGGCGTGAAATTTGAAAGGAACAAAGTATCTAAGCTTCGTGACTTTATTGGCAATTTTCATTCTTCCTTATTTCTTGGGAGTATTCATGTGAAGATTTATTGAAAGATATGTGTAGGTAATAAAATAATTATAATAAAAATTAATAAAACACTGTGGGTAACTGTTATTTTATTGTTGTATTAAGGAAGAGTATAGGCGGGAAGTAAATTTACATTTTAACATGTAATATAATTCACTTTGTGCCAATATTTAAATGCTAATATGACACAATACGTCTAGTTAATACAATCAATAAGTGATTGTGCTATTGATAATTGATTGTCCTAACGTCAAATGTAAACCCACTGGAATCTAGAAATATTATAAATCATGATCTTATTTAATTTAAATATAATACGTGCAGTTTGAAGAGCGCGCCCTCTGGCGGCGTACCCAGTTGAGTCACACCTGTAGGTGATATAGTTGTTGAGAGAGGTGTGAGAAGAACGAAGAACAATAAGATTAATGCTTCAGATTTTATTATGCAAATGAATTAATGTAATTTAAGAATATTTTCCGTGGAAATTTTAAGAACCATGAATAAATTTACGAGGTTTGTGTTAAAAATGTGAATGTGTCCACTTGAAATGTGAAATAATTCATCAAATTGGTAATTTATCTTGTCATAACCGGTATCTCACACCGGTCGAAAGATATCTCATTTATCAAGCGAAACCCAATCACTTAAGTTTCAAAGTCTATCAGTTTAGTTGTTTGAAACATCAATCAATCTCTTGGTAAAATGGTAAACGTATAAGATTTTTGCTGTTTGTATAACAAGATCCATTTTCCAGAGAACACCTTTAACCCCCCACACGCGAGTGTCACATGCGATTTTAAAATATGATGCGAAATACAAGATTTACTCCATCTTGGGCACATCGTTTTATTTAACACGTGTGTGTGTTTATAATACAAGGCAGGATGATGTGTAATAAAGAGTAAACGTCCGTGGTTTGTTTCGTGTTTTGAACAGCACCACTTAATCAATTTCAACGCAAACTAGATCTTGAAATTTGTAAAGATCAACGTGTTGTGTTTGTTATAAGTGGACGTGTCTAAGGATCTCATTTTACACGGGCATAAGCTATTGAACTGTCTCAAGTAGTCCCACCTATATTTACCTAAAGGCATAACTGAGCGTGTGAACAAACGTGAAGATTATGCGAAAACAATGCTACGCCTAAGATGACACAGCAATAGATCTAGGGTGGGCCAATTCAAAAACATTCAATAATTAAAAGCACAATAAATGCTTGGGTGGTAAAGTGAAAGAGAATGCCGGAATGCCTTATCACACGAAAGAAATAAAAGTGTGAGATTTGGCTATAAAAAAGGAATATTCCGTGTCTTTAAATGGCAAAATACCGGCATAAAGCGTTTACGAGTTGATATAACATCCGCTGGCGAAATGATCAAAACCAATATCGTCATTTATATCTGATTTGTATTCGTAACTGGAAGTATATGCTACAGTGATCTAGTCTATATAAGGCGTAAGTACCTCGTCTGATCCGTAAAAACCCAATAAACTTTATACTCTTGTTTGGCTACATTAAATGTATATTGACTCCCAAGAGAAAACAAGAATTACACGGAATTCATATACGTTAAGGGCGCTAAAAGGTAGTACACCTTATTTGGATTTTTACTACGAAAATCGATCAAGCCTTTTCTATAATCAGGTAACACACTTTTATTTACGAGTATTAACTTTGCATTGTTCATTTTTCTCTTCTAGGTCTTCTAATATCCTTAATCATCTCTATTTTACCATTTTAATATTATAGTGTAACAAATTAATTTTTCTTCCGCTCGAAAGTGATAAAACAATAAACAATTACTCTATTAGTTGATTAAAAGGCGCGTATCTCTAGATGAAGTGTTGTTAATAAGCGCGCTGTCATGCATCATTATGTAAATGCATTCAAGGATAATCTTGAGAATTAAATCAGAGCAGTGAGAAGAGGAGTGTCGGTTGGTGGTCGACATGTAACGTCGTGATGACTACAAATTTATATTGTAGATCAGATTAGTAGCCCTAGTGTTATGTGATATAAATTACAATTTAAATAATCTATAAATTTTGATAATATTTTACAAATTTAATTTATAGGATTTAAAAAAATTAAAATTTTTAAATTAAGACAAAATAATATCAGTCTTTGATTTTTTTCTACACTATGACTAATTTGTAGGTTTATACGGTGTTAAAAAAATTTATTGCGAAATTATGGTTTTTCTTAAAATTACACTCATGGTATTACATATGAATGTTTGAATAAGTTTTTTTAATATGTAGATATTTGTTTAGAAAAATAAAGTGGTGAGTAATGTGGACCACAATGATCTCACATTAGCGCCGAGTGGATGACAAGAAACAAAGCCAAGAATAAATTAGACATCTCATCGGAACACCAAACACATTTTTATAACATATCAGATACAAATCCCAGATTAATCATCGTGTCTAATCCGTGTAGTAAAAAATGCCGACCTCTGTTAGTTTCAGATCACTTCACCTCGAAATGAAATTAAGGAAAAAACGAACGTGAATGTAAATCAAATCAACACCATTTAACGCTTTTATCTTTAATGTAACGTAATTTGTGCTTTGAAGTACGCTAATAACATAAATATCAAAACCTACTTTATATTCAAAAAAAGTATCATGACATATGTTAAAATTACAAAAATCAAATCGTGCTGAGCTCCTCGAGGTTAAATCGTGATGGTAGTAGTCTAACGTGCTCTGATCACATCATTATCTGATATATTTTATAGTTTTAAAATTACATATATACCACACATGAAATCCGATCTACATTGATTTTCAAATAAAATAAACAATCCCTTTAATACTCCATTATTATCAAATATACTACACAATCCTCAAAATTTGACTGATACATCACGAAACTTATAGGATATTTCATCAAAACTTGTTTGCAATTTTTATGTTTAGGTGGAAAAATTAAGATAATACTCCAAGTGTGGGTTGTTCATCTAACTCCCAAGTTATTATCAAAAATCTGAAATATAAAAAGTTGAATTTTAATGGACAATGTCGGTGTCCAGAAATTAAGCGGCAAAGTTTTAGGAGGCGAGTCTACAATTGATTTTAAGAAAAAAAACTTCCTATAAAAATATGTACGATTTTGCTTCCTAACGGAGCTACGGCCCTTGAAATATTGTCAGTACAATAGGTCGATTAACCCTATATTTTAAAGAAACTATTCAAACTTATCAAATAGCTAATTTTCATTAAGTAATAACTAATAATAAGTCAAGTTTATGGCACTGGGGGCAGGGCCGGCGGCAACTTTGAATCTTAAATACGAACACCCATTTTTTATCGCAGATTCGGATTCAACGTCAAAAGGTACGTACGATTTGTCCGAAATTTTTTTTTTCCATTCGCGACAAATGGCGCTGTAATCACAAAAAATGAACAGAAATCAAAAAAATCAAAAATCAGATAAACATGCATTTATTATTTTTCGACGGGCTATTCAATGATAATACGGTTACTGGTTTGTTAATAAACTACATTTAGCATAACCCAGGAACAACGACGGCGACGTAGTAGTTTTCTGTTCCCTTTGGGGTTCTTGATTAACGTGAGTCCCCTTGTCTCTCATCTTTTGCGGTGCTTCATTAACGTGAGTCCCCTTGCTTCTCACTATTCAAATAAATGCTCGAAATGGTGACCTTGAACTGCAATACATTTGTCGATTCGCCTTGCAAATGATTGTACACAAATGTAACTCTCGCCACATGTCCCTTCTCGAGACCTAAATAATTCTCTTTCATAATTAAACTTTTCTTGTGTTCAGTCGCTTGCATTTGTAGTTATTAACCCGTCTCAGCGTACGAACGTTACCTACATTACCTTAGTTGTAGACACTTGTACCTACTAAAAATTAATTAGGAACAATTTTTGTGAAAATGGAGGTGTTAATAACCATACAAGAAAAAATTGAAATGATTCTTGTTTATGGAGAAGCGGGCAGAAATTTAGAGAATGCTGTCAACCTTTATGCTCAGCGTTTTCCAGACAGGCCGCGATCATGCACTTCGTTTTTCCGTGTTGTCCAACAGTTTACTCGCGAAGGAAGTGTTCAACCGAAGAAAAGGATCCGTCAAAAAACAGTAACTGGAGCAGTAAATACAATTGATGTATTAGCCGCAGTAGCTCATAATCCCCACGTCAGCACACGATAAATAGCTCGCGATAGCGGAATGTCCCAAACCAGTGTTTGGACAATTTTAAAGCACAATAAACATCATCCTTACCACGTATCTCTTCACCAAGATCTTCATGGCGTTGATTTCGAAAATCGCTTGACATTTTGTCAGTGGGCACGGGAAAAAATATTAATGAATCGTAATTTCGTTCATTGGGTATTATTTTCTGACGAATCAACATTTACAAACCATGGAGCTGTTAATCGACATAACATGCATTACTGGAGTATTGAAAACCCACACTGGCAGCGTCAGGTTGAGCATCAGCGTCCTTGGTCTGTCAATGTCTGGTGCGGGATAATTGGTAGCAAACTCATAGGTCCCCACATCTTTGAAGGCAATTTAAACGGTGAAATGTATCGAGACTTCTTGGAAAATGAACTGCCACAGTTACTAGAAGACGTAAGTTTAAGAGTGCGACGGAACATGTGGTTTCAACATGATGGTTGTCCGGCGCATTATTCGGTATTATCACGCGAAGTACTTGATCGTGTTTTCCACGGTCGCTGGATTGGTAGAGCTGGTCCGATAAATTGGCCTGCCAGATCACCAGATCTTACTTCACCGGATATTTTTTTGTGGGGGTACCTGAAAGATAAAGTGTATGAACAAGTACCAACAACTCGTGCTAATATGATTGAACGAATCAGGAATGCTTGTGACCATATTCCTGGAGACGTACTTCTCAGTTGTGTACAGTCATTTGAAGGGCGGATCGACAAATGTATTGAAGTTCAAGGTCACCATTTCGAGCATTTACTTGAATAGTGAGAGGCAAGGGGACTCACGCTAATGAAGCACCCCAAAAGATGAGAGGCAAGGGGACTCACGTTAATCAAGCACCCCGAAGGGAACAGAAAACTACTACGTCCCCGTCGTTGTTCCGGAAAATCTTGGCCGGAAAAAGAACAAGAACCGTCCCCACCGTCTTAAAATTGCAATATTTCTGATGTTGATTCCAACAGTCAAGGCAAAGAAGACTTTGATGAAATCAATTTAGATAAAGATTTTTTAGCTGGTCATTCATTTACTGTAAAAACTACAAATGATTCCGATGATGGGATACGAGAAGGGCCTAATTATAAATGGTTTAAAGAAGATTTCCAACATACGCAGTTTCTAATAGACAACAAATAATACGATGCTCTTCTAAAATTCTTAACGAATTTAAATATTTGTGATCAAACAAATTTATGGGCAGCATTGGGTAGCGCACTTGTACCTGAAAAGAGGACGCCAATTATCCCGAAACCTTAATCCCGTTGTTCGCTAGCGCACATCAACTTTCGGGGTTGACCTGAGGCGCTAATGATCATACCTTTATATTTTTCAAAAAATGTGGAGATCGCGTTTCAAAACTTTAGTAAAACTTCTATTTATTAGCAACAAATAACTAAATTTTTCTAACACTATTACCTCACCAAATTACAATATATATTTTAAAAACTTTTTCCGCATCAAAACGTATCAAACTTAACCCAAACCTAATCTAACCCGACCACCACAGAGTGTATTTTAATTTATGTAGTACTTTCGGTAGCTGTGTATTTTATAATAAGTGCGCTAGGCAATGCAGACTTTTAATGGCAAAGTTTTATGACTTGCGCTCCATGTTTAATCCGTTTACCTGATTTGGTGCGCTAGCCCAAATCGCCCAAATTTATACTCTATCTTGACCACTGTCCCTTCTTCATCTAAAATAAAATCCTTTATTGGAATGCTTCTTGTTTTGGCTCGTGGGATTAGAATAGATGCCATCATTTGAAAATTACTGGACTTTGAATACCCGATAGAGTCTTATAACTGATTTAATGCCTGTGAAGAAATTCAACAAGCTGCATAGACTATTAAATTTCGATGAAGCTGGAGATCGTTTATTTAAAATAAAGTGCACTAGAATTGAAAATGAAAATATGTGCTCCATAGATGTAACGATGATTTTGTACTAACCAACCAAAATTGGAAATCTCCGGCAGTAAATGCTAAAAAAATGTGGCTTCACGAGGTTTGTGTTTTTAATTTATATGGGAGCTACGACTTTCGACAAAATGACTTTTACTGAAAAAGAATCTTGATTCTGGTGGTAAAGTTATAATTCAGCTTTACAAAACAATACCAGATACTAGACCCCCAAAAATCTTCGGTGTAGTTTGCTAATTGCTAAAGGGTTTCCAAAAAAGGTCATGGAAGTTTTGACTACAAGGTTGATACTTATTGTCTCTAAATCATCAAGCAGTACAATACGATCATGGCTGGAGTTGATTTGGCCGATATGTTAATTACCCTATACATAATATAACTTATTGACATTTCAACAAATAATGCTTGGCTACTTTATCGAAGAAACATGGAAGCTTTGAGAAATAAAAAACCCGAAAGTTTGAAAACATTTCGGTTACATTTAGGATTATCACTTATAAAAGCTGAAAATGTAAAAAACATTAGTAAATCGGATTTTCAAAACGAGCAGTTAACGAAGAAAGTGAGAGTTCCTGTTAGTACCAGACTAACGAATTGCATCCGGCGTAGGTCACTTTCCAACATTTATGGAAAAAGGACAAATGGCCATACAACTGTTTTTTTTTGTCAAAACGCAATCTACTTTTGAGCATTGTAGCATGGACTAATCCTCCAAATTTTTTACTGTTTATTTGAGAGGTACATAATGTATTTTTTCATAAAATTAGAAAAAAAAAACTAAATAATTTTTTTTTAAAACTGAAGCAAAATACGTGTTTTCATTGATAATAAATTTTTGTTGTATAATCGATTTTAAGATTAAGATTCCATTATTTCTGTCGATTTTGCAATCAGTCATTTAGTAGTTAAGTCTAGACTTAACTACCGGAAGTCTTGGAGATCTGAAACCTTTAAGAAAAACCAATGATACGTTTATTCTTTTCGTGTTTCTGAGAAGTTTTTGGTATGGAACTTTGATGATATTTAATGAAAGCATTAAGAAAGATAAACGCAGCTCTTCGGTTTTTTCTGGAGCTTTTGCATATTTTGGTATTCTTGACCGGGTTTTACACCCTCTTCTAAACTTCCAAACATAACTTATAACCGTTGACTTAGAAATTATGATTTTTAATAGATTTATAGTCGAAAATCCATTTACATAATTTTACGAAGAAAATTTACTAAATTTGTAGGAAGATTTTCTAAAATTACCTAATTCGTAGAGCAATTGATGAACAAATTACCAGTTGGTGTGAATTGGTATAAATTTAAATTAAACGTAAACTCTGAAAATACTACCTATCTGTGTTGAAAAATGTGTTGGTAATCGGTAATAAATGATCGTTTTTGAGTTTGTGAATGTGTCTATAGTGTGTTGGTTGAAATATTTTTTGATTACACGCAGGCCATAGTGAAATTATCCGTACGTGTCTGGCCATATCGCCTTATTGGGCAGAGCGTGATATGTGTAACATAACCGAAATAATTAGGGTATAATTTAGTGCTTGATCGTGTGAACGAATAAACTTTTGCAATAATTGTAACAGAATTCTCCCACGCGTGTTTAAAAAAGATCTCGGCCCGTCCGAAGAAATTAATTAAAGTGGCCTCTCAAAAATGGAGTTGAAATTAATGCATGTGAATAATGAGCGCATTTAGTTACGGTTTCTATCATTAATATTGCCGTTCGTTTAATTTCGTGGCTTTGCCAAATTGGCATTCGCTACCGTGTTTGTCCTGCGCTCAAGCGGCGGATTGTAATAACAGAGTGGATACCTTGGATAGCTGTTTTGATTGACCCCTATATAATAACTCACAGCTTAGGTCGGCGTATATTCAGCTACTGGAAATTCTCTTATTATAAGAACTAAATTACTACAATCATCTTATACGTCATAATTCAAGGGGAATTAAAATCCAAACCAGTAGCTTACAAAGATTATCGTAGATGCTCGGCATTTCTTCAAACTCGTATTTAGAGATCTGTGATACCGTTACAATTTCTTGATTTATTTTGTAATTACAAAAATGAAATTATTGTTATTTAAACGAGTAAATTGAAAATCACCATTTAAGGAAGAAGAATTGGACCAATTAAATTAATGTTTAATTAGCCTTAAAAGAGCAATCCTGGTTGATGCCGCTGAGCTTTAGTTACCCGAGTTCCCATGAATATTCATGAAACAATGCTAATGATCGAAGCAAGATGATCATAAACACAGCTGACATAGTTGTCAATACCCATTTTCAACCAATTACAATCTGATACACCTTGTTAAAATTCCAATTAAACAACAATTACTTAATTAGCTAATTAATAGCTCTATCATTGTTTATATATCGGATTAAAATAGTTGAAATGATATTTTGTCGTCGCAATTAAGACGAGCGTTATTGGGCAATTAAAATCGAGACAAAAGGCGCGCGCTCTTTTGTTACCACTGACAAATTCTTTCGCTTTCGATAAATTGTCATCAATCTCGGACAAGTAATTGCTTCCCAGCTTGCCAGAATAAATCGACCCTAATCACTAGTAATTTAACCAATTCTTAAATTACCAGCTAAAAATTTATTCCTTTACCAGTAACAAACGAAAGTATTTTACACAAATTTGTACAGAATTTTCCAATTACCTCAAAACAAATCAATACTAATTACTTAAAAGCAAGCAATTTTCAGGTTGATAAATTAGCATGTCTTTTTTTCCATAAATTGATTAATTATAATTATTAATTATCCTCCAAATATTTTTTTTTGATTATTCTTGTACTTACAGAGTGCGTCCCAGCGCAGCGAGAAAGTAACATTACTCTAAAATGAAAAAAGATATTGACATGCGGTTTTCGATAGAATATACATTGTTTTTAAAAATGTGTCCAGTCCAAATAGGAGGAGGAAAGTTACGTTTTTTTTTAATAGAACACTCAGTATATTTTTGGATTCCTTATGAAATCATACTCTGTTAACCTTCTATGGGTCCATCTTCACTCATTTTGCTGATAAGCGAAAAAAGATCAATTTTTGAAAAATCACTTCTCTAAAAGAAATGACAATCTTACAAGAAAATTTCAATGTCGTCTAATTTACAGCTATCAGGTCAAATTTAAATTTGTAATAAGCTTTTATCAGAGCGCCTCATGAAACGCATAATGAATACCCTGTATATTTTAACATTAATCAATGACAGTTCTACTAGCTTTCTATTAATACAATGTTTGTATGGTCTTATATGTTAATGGTTTACGAGATATTAATATCCAAATAGAGAAAAAGTGAAAAATAGCGCTTTTGATGACTTTGGTTGAGAATTTTTTTTTCAAATTTGCCTAACATTTGTTAGTATCTTTCTCTATTATGCTTTTTAAATAATCCTGTTTTATCAAAATAGTAGTTTTTGTTGTTTTATAACACAAATATAATCCAAACTTACAATTATCAATTTTGGTTTTCTAATAGCGTTTTCGGATTAACTGCACTTTTTGGATGATTCCAGTGCAAGTCCTAACCCGAACAGGTTAGGCAGATTTTCATATATTACACAAGCATTATATACCGGGTGGAAATGAAACTAGGGTCACCCCTGGCATTTCTTTATTTATGAAAATAAAAAATTAGAATTTTAGTATCTTATATGATCTAAGAAAACAAATTTTATGGATCGAATAAATCTTTCATTTTACTTCCGGTTTATCAGGAAATGGCACCCACTTTCTTATTTTAAATGTAACCCCCTGATTTTTTCTACGTAAAAGCAAACATTGGTTAGTTTTAAGTATGTTTATGACAAAAAAAATTTTTTTTTAAAACTTTAAGAAAAAATGTTAAATTTTTTTTTGGTAAAAAATTTGAGTAAAACCTACAAAAACTATTTTTAAATAATACAAATACGTAAAATAAATAGTAATTTATAAAATTTATTTCACCGTTCTTGAGATATTATTTTTTTTAATTTTCAAGAAGCGTTTTTTGGAAATATCTTTACTTTTTTAAATGGGATGATATAAGGGCCACCCCCTAATTAAATAGAGGGTTTTTTTCCGGTTACTGTGATATCCCATATGTATGTTTTACTCAATTTTTTTACCAAAAAAAAATATTTTTTTGTCATAAACATACTTAAAATTAACCAATGTTTGATTTTACGTAGAAAAAATCAAGGGGTTATATTTAAAATAAGAAAGTGGATGCCATTTCCTGATAAACCGGAAGTAAAATTAAAAATTTATTCGATCCATAAGATTTGTTTTCTTAGATCATATAATATACTAAAATTTTAATTTTTTATTTCCATAAATAAAGAAATGCCAGGGGTGGCCCTAGTTTCATTTCCACCCGGTATTATTTAAACATATAATCATTGGGTAAGGTGTATTTGTACACCGAAAAAAACCAAGTTAAAATTTGAATTTGACACTTAAAATTTCACCAGTGCATGCCAGTGCAAGTACCTAATCCGAAAACGATGTAAGTTTCAGTACCTATACTGTAATGACAACTGATATTATTAACAAAACCATTATTTTGTAGAATTTTGTTTGCGTTCTTTTCTGTACTTTTGATAATAGCTAAATAGATTTATATAGATTTGAGCAGTGTGTTGTACATTAAAAAACTATTAACTAATCAAAGTATTAACTCCAATTCTGTTTTGGATGCTTTATTGATGGTTGAAAAAAATCCGTCGATTAGTTCATGACTGATGTTTTTAATTTCGCAGTCAACCGCATTTTGAAAAACATCGGTTTCATCCATATCATATTGAATTGCACAACACACTCTATGGTAAAAAACAATGGACCTGTCAACAGGCATAATATGCACTATTATGCAAAGGAAAACCCGCACTAGATGCGCAATATTGATCATCAAAATAAATGATCCTTAAATCTTTAGGGAGGAATAACTGTTATTGGCACTTTAAGAAAATGTTGACTTAGTGACCAGAAGAGATTATTCGCTTCAGCCAGAACTCCCGATTTAAACCCTATAGATTTTTTTGGAACCATGTAAAATGATTAGGTTGGGTTGTACAAAAAAGTTTCAACTGACAAGTATGACAGAAAATATAAAATGAAAAAACCGTCATACTTATGAATTTAAGCTCGATTTTAGTTTTTCCGAAAGGGTTTAAGCATCGGCTTAAGTTGAGCTCGAGCCCAAACCCGAAAATCGGTTGCATGAAGTGTTTTCGTCTCAAACTCGAGGATAAGCTCGGTTTAAGCCAATTTTCGGTTGCATCAAAATTATTTTGGTTTAAACTCCAGCTTATGAACAGATAAATCTTATAAGAAACTAAAACATTAAATAATATCATAAATTAATTACAAATAATCAGTAAATTACTAAATTTTATAAAATCAGTGAGAATAATATAATTTATAAGGATGTGAAAACGTTAACAAAAAATTCTTATATTTAGTTAAACATGTCCATAAGTTCCTTATCTGACCTGAGTTCCTTATCCGACCTTTCCGATAAAAAGATGCCTGCTTCTGTAAAACTTCCTAGACCAAGCGTTTTTCGAAACAGAGAAAATCCATTTGAAATTTATGATGATTTAGATTTTAAACCAAGATTCAGGTTAACAAAAAAATCAGTGGTAGCTCTTTTGGAAATATTTGGTAACACAATAGACCCCAGCAGAAAATAAGTTATTTTATTGATGAAAATAAACAAATCTTAATAGCATTGCGATATTTCGCTACTGGAGCATTTCAAAATATTGTGGAGATTCAAAAATCATACATAAGTCCACGGTATCCAGAATTATCAAAAGCAAAAGAGTAAGTCACCAGATTGCTGTTCTTAAGCCTAATTATATTAATATGCCACGATCACGTAAGAAAAGACATAGAACACAGCTTGGATGTACTCATATCAAAATACAACTAGAGTCCTACCAAAGTTCTGAAATTGTTTGATTTACGGGACAAATTATCTCCTGGGTGATAATGGCTATGGCTGTAAAAGTTATCCTTTTTAAACCCATCCTCAGCAAGTGAAGAAGCATATAATCAAGATCACAAATATAAACTTATTGAAAGGTGTTTTCGCATTAAAAACTGTTTTGCCAACCTTGCATTTTGATATTAGAAATAAGATGAGCACCAATTTGTATATAAATGTAGCATGTTGTGTTTTGCACGACATTGCATTTGATCTTGGGGATAACTTTGATGGCGATGATGTACTCTATGATCATGAAAAGCCCATAGATTTTGTAGCAGGACTTAATTATAATGACTATTCAACTCACAAGTGATTATTTTTTGTGATAAGTAAAACGTCAAAAATATCAGCGATTATTTTCTGACGTTAATGTCAAATTTCAATAAGTTTGAAGTTGGCTGTCAAATTTTGCACAAAAAAGTGAAAAATGTTCGTTAACTACTCCCTTAAATATGCACTCTTGTTCAAATTATAAGTCGAATATTTTTCATACTTTACCACTCATGTCATTTGGGGTTAAAAATTCGTGGAATTAAAACTTAACCCCAAATGACATTCGTAGTAATGACAGTGAAACATATTCGACTTAAATTTGACAACTCGTGATATTACATATGATTATTTCATGCCTTCCTCCTGACAAGCGTTCTGATTGGTCCATTTGCCATTGGGTTGTCGTGATAATTAGGGTCCTACATAAATTATCAAGTCAAACGTTTTGACGTTTACATGACATGTGTTTAAATTTCAAATTTGACATTTGAAGTAAAGACTGACGTTAAAATTGACAAAATTTTTTTGTATTTTGCAGAAATAAGGCTTGAAATAATCTATCCAAATACAATTCGTAGGTTGAAATCACTATAATAATTCTGTCGCTTTATTGCCAATTCAATTGTGTTGCTTTTTAGGAATACCACTCGTCCTACGGACTCGTGGTGTTTCTAAGCAACACAATTTCATTTGTCAATAAATTGACAGAATTATTGCGGATTTCAACCTACTCATGGTATTACTATTGATTATTTCATGCCTTCATCCTGACAAGCGTTCTGATTGGTCCATTTGCCATTGGGTTATCGTGATAATTAGGGTCCTACCTAAATTATCAAGTCAAACGTTTTGACGTTTACATGACGTGTTTAAATTTTAAATTTGACGTTTGAAGTAAAAACTGACGTTAAAATTTACAATTTTTTTTTATATTTTGTAGAAATAAGGCTTGAATAATCTATCCAAATACAATTCGTAGGTTGAAATCACTATAATAATTCTGTCGCTTTATTGCCAATTCAATTGTGTTGCTTTTTATGCCACTCGTCCTACGGACTCGTGGTGTTTCTAAGCAACACGATTTCATTTGTCAATAAATTGACAGAATTATTGCGGATTTCAACCTACTCATGGTATTACTAATTATATGATTAAACGAACTTACCTTGGTAAGTGAAGTTCTGATCATAATTGTATGATATCCCTATCTCGAAGAGTTTACTATGTAGTATCTAGTCTGGATACGATTTCTTTACACCATTCGTAGCGAGTGAGATGAAAAATACCCAGCAGCGCCACACCACTAGCAATGCGCCAGCGCGCGTAACTATTTCATTCGTTTAGAGTAGGTACATCCGTAATCTATTATTTTGGGAAGAAATTATTTATAATTTGGGATAAGGGTGGGAGTAAACTCTTCGAGATAGGGATATCATACAATTATGATCAGAACTTCACTTACCAAGGTAAGTTCGTTTAATCATATAATTGTATTTCAATCCCTATCTCTCGAGTTTACTATGTAGATGTTTAAAGCAGATTACGGATATAAAAATAAAGTATCTTTATTCAAAACTATATTAAACTTTGTCATAGATACAAACATTATGGAGAAAAAAGTATAAATCCTTATTATAATACAAAATAAAACAGAAAATTATAATTCTAACATTATAAAATGAACAATTAAGGAAAAAACAAAAGGATATAATATATTTAGTGAATTATAGCTTTAGCAAAAACGTCATGATCTGTAAGATCCAAATTATAAAATCTAGCAAATGTCTCTGAATTTTTGGACCAACCGGCTGTTTTCCTTATGGTTTCAATATTAATACCTCCTCTTTTTAAAGCAGATGTACTAGCATGACGGGTACTGTATCCACTAAAAATTGAGGTATTTATTCCACCTTTATTTAAAATATATTTAGTCCAACGACTTAGAGTTTGAGACGTTACCGGCTTAAACGGTTTCTTTAGAGAAATGAATAAAAAACTAATATTTAGTCTAAACTTTCTTGTTCGTTCTAAATAGTCCACCAACGTCTTGGCCGGGCAGACTTTACTATTCTCGAAAAAAGGTAATACCAATTTTGGTTGTCTTTTGTTTGGGCCCGAGGTCTTAATTAAATCGTCAATTCTTATTATTATTTCTTTTCCGTTTATACTTATATTTTCCAATTTAATTAACGCGAAAGTCTGCATACGGTGCCCTGTTGTTATTGCTATTAAAAATATTAATTTAGAACTCAAATCTTTAATATTTAATTTAGAATTTTCTGGTCTTTCGTTAATGTATCTTAGCATTACATCTGGATCCCAAATAGAATCATATTTCGCCATAGGAGGACGTAACCTTGATACACCTTTTAAAAACCTTTTAATTTTAAAATCTTCGCCTACCTCAGGTCCCAATAAAAAAGAGAGTGAAGCTCTTAAACAGTTAATATATGAGTATGATTTTCCATTGTCAAATTCTAAAGATAGAAACCTTAGAACACAATCAGTTGAGTATTCATAAAAATTTATTTTATTTAAGATTGAATAATCCCACCATCTTCTTAGTCCGTTTTCATATTGTTTTTGCGAAGCCCGTGATAATGAGGCAATGACAATATTAAAAGATTCCTTTGGAAAATTCCTTAACGTTAACGCTTCCCTGACAACTGTGCCGAAACCAGGGAAAGGCTGCTCCACCTGGAGTGGGGTTTTCCGCTGGAAGAAATAAGTAAATCTTTACTAGGTTTGAAAACTATTGGACCCTTCTTTATTAAAGAGATAAATAATGGCCACCAAGGCTGTGTAGGCCAGTTTGGTACAACCACAATACCTTCCGACCCTTCTTCAGATATCTTTCTTAAAACTTTTAAAATTATAGAAAAAGGAGGAAACGCGTAAAAGTACAAGGATTTCCAGTTCATAGTCAACGCGTCCACCCAGTAAGAAAACGGGTCTTGGTGCCAAGAAACATACTTCTTACACTTTGTGTTTATCCTAGAAGCGAATAAATCTATATCTGGAGAACCGAATTCTGTGGCAATTTGTTTAAAGGCGTACTCTGCTAAACCGAATTCGGTCTCCTTTTCCCCAATCCTAGACTGTATATCCGCCTCTACATTATCTCCTGAAGGGATGTAACTTGCGAAAATAAATATCTTACGCTTCTCACACCAAGACCAGACATCTTTAGCAATTTTATTTAAACTTGGGTATTTTGTGCCCCCAAATTTATTGATATAAGCAACTGCTGTTGTGTTATCTATTTTAAGAAGTACCTCGCAGTCAAATAATTTATCTGCGAAACATTTTAAACCGAAAAAAGCGGCCAGCAATTCTAAATAATTAATATGGAGATCTCTTTCAGAATTATTCCAAAAACCGTGAGTTCTCTCACCTTTGCAATAAGCTCCCCAACCACTTTTTGACGCGTCAGAATAAATTGTTAAAGCATAATTATATGACCTAACAGGGTTGGGATTTAAGCAATTTGATTTCCACCAATTTAAATCTTCAACCAACGAATCTGGGAACGTCATATTTGCATCAAAGTTTCCTGAATTTAACTTTAACTCAAGAAATTTAATCCTTTCGAAAGATTTAAAATGAGCCCAACCAAATCTCACAGCCGGGCAACACGAAACCAAAGTGCCTACAAGGCCAGCGAAATCTCTGATTTTGATATGGTCCCCAACCTTAAATTGCTTAATCAAATCCTGGACTTTATGAATTTTTTCCTTCGGTAAACTGATATCTAAATTGATTGAATTAAAATTGAAGCCTAAAAAAGTACAAAATGTCGTTGGGGTTAATATGCTCTTTTTATAATTTATGGTGAAACCTAAAGATTCCAATAAAAGTATTGTCTGAGTAATATTATTTAAACATTCTGTATCAGAACGACCAAAGAGAATAAAATCATCTAAATAAACTATTGAGGAAAAACCCCTTTTCCTTAGATGTGCTACTACTGGCTTTAAAAGTTTGGTAAAAATATATGGAGCGCAGCTCAACCCAAAAGGGAGGCATGTGAATTCAAACAAATTCTTTTCAAATTGAAAGCGCAGGTATTTTCTATCTCGTCTATTAATAGATATAGAATAATATGCGTCTTTTAAATCAATTTTGGCCATAAATATACCCCTCTCTAATAATCCTACAACCGACCTCCAATCTTCCATTTTAAAATGGTCTACCTCAACATATTTGTTGAAATTTTTAAGATTTAAAATAAACCTAGACGATCCATCGGACTTAGGTACTAAGAAAGTTGAAGATATAAATTGGCCTATGACTGGCTCGCAAGACGTAATTGCTCCACAATCTCGTAAATTGTTAATATGATTCTTACATTCCTTCTTCTCTTTGACTGACCAAACTCTTTCTTTTGGTACAAACGTTTGATTAGGCAAACGACTACAAATTGGAATCCTATAACCACGAACGCATGATGAAATAAAAGGGTCGGAAGTAATGTTTTTCCAATTATTAAAGAAAAAACTAACACGTCCTGCGGAATGACTTACATTGTTAATACAATCTATGGTCTTTGGGCCCGATTGAAATTGGATTGGTTGTTGAGACGTGGACGCCATTGAGAATTCCTCTTGTTGGCCTCCCTCCAATTTTGCCTTTGGTTTTTCCCACCTGTGTAATGTTGCCGAGGTTTGTACTTGTATACAGGTGGGGCCTTCAAGTTTTTTGGCTCCTTTTGTTTAGGGAATTGGAAACCCGACCTTTGTTTGTTAATAATCAACTCCCTCGACACTTTTGATATGTTCTGGGCCGCTTTAATGTCTTCCTCTAGGTTATGGCCAAAAAGGAATTTGTCTATAGGGGCGGCATTAAGTGTGTCCTTCAAAGATTCTTTTATATTCACACGTAATAAGGAACGCCTCACTAGGCTTTGGTCATATTGAATACTAGATAAGATTCTGACCGCGTCATTTAAAGAATCAATTAATTTTATTTGCGATTTATCATTGCATTCAATGAGTTTTGACAGGCACGTACTTGTAGCTGATAAGGCAGCCGAAATTTTTTGTTGTGATAAAATCAACCTGTTGTCCTTATGAATTTGAGCCTCCGATAAACCAGATTTAATGGACGGATTTAAAACCGGAGGCTCGAACATGCTACAGTTTTCCGGAATTTCGTGTTTATTAATCATTAAGGAAATATCCTCTGATTTAATTCCGGTTTTTAGAATAAACTCTAAATTATTAGCCAGTTTTTGGTGAATTGGCGGTCCATAATTAATTTTTTGGGTACCATCGTCGCCCAAAATCTTTAAAATTTCGTTATCCGTGCCTGCGTCATTTGTTTGCGCATTAGAATTAAAAGAAATGTTTTGCAGAACCTGAATTTTTGACGCGCCTGTACTAGGATCGTCGTTTTCTTTGTCCTCCAGTTGGTGCAGCGGGCTACGCATTTGCAACGCAGTTAACACACACCTCGGAATATGGTCCCCTGTCTCCTCCCCTTCCAACGCCGAACTTCCTGAATACAGCGACTCTGGCTCGAACAAAGATACCGGGGGTGACGGTGTTACAATATCTCTTGCATCATGCCCAATCGGCGTGCCTACATTGTTAAATAAAACAATGTATTAGCATATGAATTTATTGATATAGTTAGTGTATATTTACACTTGTCGTTAGGTGTAATAATTGTGTATATTTACACAAAAAATAGCTAGGTATATTTACCTCACCTTACTCAATAAATAAACGGGTATAATTACCCATTTAGATTAGAATATATTCCAATTTTTTAAATATAAAAGTTTATTAACTAATATATAAGGACCCTCTTAATCTGAAGTTTAATCTGAAATTAAAAACTTCGTTATGAAACTTAAAACTTACTTGATGTCGATCTATTATCGTCGACGTCGATTTCACGTTCCCTTTTACACTTCTTTTTAAGTTTCTTTAACTTCTTCTCTAAATCCTTAATGTCATCTGAATATTTCCTTTTATTTGATCTACCCATCTTACTTTGGACTTTTAACTCGCTCACGTTTGTGTCCTTACTCTCGTATACACCAAACAAGAATGAAATAGTTACGCGCGCTGGCGCATTGCTAGTGGTGTGGCGCTGCTGGGTATTTTTCATCTCACTCGCTACGAATGGTGTAAAGAAATCGTATCCAGACTAGATACTACATAGTAAACTCGAGAGATAGGGATTGAAATACAATTCAGCAGGGCTAACAACTTTTGGTGGAAACGACATTTATCACATGAATGAATTATCATTATATCCTAAAAGTTTACTTTTTATTATAACTGGTTAACTAAATACTAAAAAATGCAAATTGTATGTACTTTCATATTCACTCTATTTATTAATTAATTTTTTTAACTCCAACTCTGCTTTTTATCTCCGTTTTCAAAAAAAAAAACTCAAACAAAACCAAATGACATATCATTGAGGTTCGTGCAAAGGGGTAGTTTTAGTTAATCCTTTCTGCTAGGCCAATGCCTAGCCTAGACAATTCTAAAAGACGAAAACTTTTTTTTCTTATTTAGAAGGTTGATAGTTATAGTGAGATGTCGGATTTTTTAAATTTTTTTTGTAGAATTGTTTTTTTGTTTGAAAAAATAACTCAAATTTGCCTTGAAATTTAGAGTTTAAAAAATTTATAACTTTTGAACATACAACCTAATAAAATAAAAAAATCCTACATCACATCATATCGTGTACACCGTTTTGAAAAAAAGAAGTTTCGAGAAAAACGCAAAGAAAAAAATACTCTGACGCGCTCACTGCTAATTACTATAACTTCAGTAATAATGGGAATTTTTGAATAATTAAAATATTCTTAAAAGTATTTTAGTAATTAGCAAAAAAAATATCAATTTTTTGGAAGTTTCAAGGCGGCGTAATCCCTTAAGCAGACGCTTTATTTAAAACCGTTTTAACTTAAGCCGACGGGCTAAAATTTAATTAATATTTTTTTTGGGGTTTTGGGATTTTTCAAAAATGGATAATTTTTCTTAAATTGCTAATATCGGTAAAATGTACCTATGATTATTTTTTGATAAGGAATCCAAAAATATCATACAATACTGGGTGTTTAATTTAAAAAAAACGTAACTTTAGTCCACCATTCCAAAATTACCCCCGGTATATTCTTAAAATATTTTTAGAGTATTGTATATTCTGCCGAAAATTGTATGTCGAGCTCTTTTTTCATTTTAGAGAAATGTTTCTTCCTCGCATCGCTGGGATACCCTGTATAAGTTAGCATTTTTGTTGCTGGTGTAGAAAAAGAGTGGAAAGTATTTTTTGTATGGTTGTAAATTATTAATCCAATTATTAGGTATTAAGAAAAATTCTCTTGATCTCATAAAAATGATATATTGAAAATATTTAGTAATTATTTCTGGATTTATGTCAGGAGTAAATGGAACATCTGCAGGTTGGAGTGGGTCCAGTCCTGACATCCAACAACTCGTTTTTGATATACAACCCTCGAATAAGCAGGACAGTAACATAAAATGAAAACACATAAGCACCACGCCGCGGGATACCATGCTCCTAATAAAAAGATTGGACTGGTCTATGCCATCTTGCCCAAACGATAAAAATTAAAATTCTCCTTGTTACACATATCAGAAGATACCTGTTGTTTAACTGCTATTACTGTTGATTTTTTAACCTCGACACAATACAGTCTTGTCTTTTATTTTTCAATCATAAAACGACCCATCTCGACGCGTCAAGTCACTTTAAGTTAAAAGACACAATAAATTATGGTTTATGTTATTTGATTTATCGTTAAATTAAAATTTTATTAGCGGCATAAACTCCCTTATTTCATAGCCATTTTTAATTGTTTTATATGCGGGCTTACATTATTGTCTGAGCAAATAACTTCCTTTACTAATTTTTCAAAATAAACATTTTTACAATCATTAATTTATTACTAAAATCAAATGGTTTTATGTGTTATTATTGTGCGGTTCCTGTTATGGGCGCGTCACGAATTGTATATGCGAATTTAATTATCAACGAATTAAATAAATCTAATAGAAAGCGCGAGGAAAGCTCAAAGCCGACCAGAAACCGGCGACGAAATTAAAGTAAATTCGCCTCGTTTAAAAGATGCGACGCTTTAAAAAAGTTCCGGGTTTATGCAACATTTGCAATTCAAATTGGCCGACTTAAATGGTAGTCCTCGCTGAATTATAGTAATAAAATTATTAAGCGTGCAGTGGACAATTTTATTGCATGTCTTGTGCTGCATAATAGTGGCAATTAATTATATGTTGTGCGTCTTTCCTTACCTCTTGCATTCTTATTTGTACATGGGAAACGGTACTCCAACTCCATTTCCGCCAAAAATGATACATTAATTTTACTACAAATATTACGGACGCTCGTTTATAGAATAACCAATACTCAACCCAGTGATGTAGCCAGGAATTTCAGTCAACAGGGTACGGGCTCTAAAAGGGCGTCCAAGAGGTGATAGGGGGGCGACGCGTCCCCTTTCGACGAATTTTAACGTCAAGATTCAAAAATTCAAAGTTTACAATAGAGCATATCCAAATTTACTACAGATGGCTTTCTAAAATACTAATTACTTTTTTTTAGAATTCTAAATGTTAAAACGTAATTTCAAAAAAAAGAAGCTTTAAGAGGATAGTCGGCGAATTTTAGCGCTTGATTTTGAAATTCGCTTGATATTTGGGGTTTTGCTCATAATTTTTTTTCTATTGAAGCTTTTTTAAAATTTCTTTTTTTGGTACACAGAAGAGTCTTGTGGCTACCAATTTCTTCTTTTTTTTATTTTTGTAAGTCAATCCAAATACTCATACGGAAGCAGTAAAACGGGCTCTTTACAAAAAACGTTCGCTAAGCGGCGTTTTAGATTTTTATAAAAAACTAATTGAAATAATATGTCATTTCCAACGCTAACAATAAGTTAAGGTATAAGCGAAGAGTGTATAGACTTGTTTTTTGTTTTAAAAATATTTTTAAACTTTTCACAGCGCTCCAAAAATTAAGTAAAATTTTAAGAAATATTTGGAGCGCTGTGAAAAGTTTAAAAATATTTTTATAACAAAAAACAAGTCTATACACTCTTCGCTTATACCTTAACTTATTGTTAGCGTTGGAAATGACATATTATTTCAATTAGTTTTTTATAAAAATCTAAAACGCCGCTTAGCGAACGTTTTTTGTAAAGAGCCCGTTTTACTGCTTCCGTATGAGTATTTGGATTGACTTACAAAAATAAAAAAAAGAAGAAATTGGTAGCCACAAGACTCTTCTGTGTACCAAAAAAAGAAATTTTAAAAAAGCTTCAATAGAAAAAAAATTATGAGCAAAACCCCAAATATCAAGCGAATTTCAAAATCAAGCGCTAAAATTCGCCGACTATCCTCTTAAGGCACAGCGTACACGGAGCTACTCAAAAGAAACTAAACGGGTTTGTGATTCAAATTACTAACCGATTAGTAACTTATTACTGATGCGGTACCGAACACACAAGCTACTCAAAAGTGTTACAAATCTATATTTCTTCTGTGTGATCATGTAGAGTGGAACCTTATCGAAATCGTCGGTAGCTATTATGGATTCCAATAATGATTTCATAGAAAAATATTTTGGATTCATCCAGACCTACAAAAAAATGTCAGCGATTATTTCTTGCTGCAAAAAAACTCCAAGTTTCAGTTGCTGAATTTGTATGCTTCTATCATATGTCTAAAGAAAGTTATAATCAGTTACAATATGATTGGCACGAGAAACTGGTAACTGAACCCAAAATTGACTCGGCAGTTGAGTCACTTGAAACTGATTACTGACGCGTTACTAACTAGTTAGTAACAAGTAGCTCCGTCTGCAGTGTCCCATTTAAATACACATGCCGCGGAGTGATTTGTGATTTGAGTCAGTGATTAATTTCTTTTGAGTAGCTCCGTGTACGCTCTGCCTAAGAAATGAAAAAAGGCGACGACTATATGGGATTAACTTTGACGATGTGGTGAAGAATGATTCGAACCATCACCACATCGTCAATTATTTTTTAAGGACATTAAAATATTTTACAAAAATTATGTCGGTCGAATGTGCGATACTGTAGGTGCTTTCCAGGTAAATTTTAACTACTCTGGAGTGAGTTGCTTTATAGTACTCAAAATAAAAAACCACTTCGAACACGTAAGGATTTAGCTCTGTTAACATAACCACAAAATCCGAATTATAAACATTAAAGAGCGCGAATCAGGACCCCCATTCCATTGGAGTAGTTCACGCTAAAAAATAGGTAGGTACTTCAGGGGACGGGGACGAGGTAAAATGGAGTGCTTCAGAGTAGATCACTCCGATCCGCCTCGAACAAACTCGAGTAGTTGGGAGCTACTCTGGACCTCTCTGGACTACTCAGAGAGGTTACCTGGAAAGCACCTATTGTATACAAAGTGTAGCACTTTTTTCCAACTACATGTTTTTTGGAATTTACCATTTTTAAAATTGGAAAATATTCATGACTTTTGTAGAACCGGAATAATTTTCTTTTTTATGTATTAATTTGTCATTTAAATCAATTCTCTGAAGTTTTGGTAAAAGTGACTTAAGTCAGGATTATTCCGTTTTACTGATATTTTTATTTTAATATATACTTATGTTTCAAGCCCTTTTTAAAAAGCTTTAAGAGACTTTGGGTTTTGTGTATGTCCAATTGCTTTTTTTGAACACCAAAAAGCCTGATTTTGTACTAGTAGGAGCATTTTTAATTTTGAAAACTTAAAGTTGAAGAATAAATCCAAAGCATAAAATTTTAAAATTGCTCTAACTTTTTAACCTACCCCACGCGCTTTTTTTATAACACAATTGGTGTATGAGAATAGGTCAAAATTTAACTTTTCTACTTAATTTTTTATTTAAAAAAATTGGCAGGTACTTTTGAACTAATGTATTTTGATTCAGTTGACATGATTTCTAATTTCTACTTAAAAAAATGGGTGACTATTACAAGAAAAACAGATGTTTTTTGCCCGGTCTCTCAGACATCATGATGTATTATTGGCACAGGCGTAGATTCCGGTGGGGCATCGGGGGCATCGGGGGCATCTTGCAATAAAAAGCAAACCCCCATGCTCGTAATTTTACGGCGAACAAAAAATCGGTTTTAAAGAACGGCAAATAACTAAATTCGAAAATATATACAGGGTGTTTTTCCAGCAAAATTTTTTTGGGGTAGTAAATGTCATTATTAATAAAAAAAAATCCTATAAAGTAATATATTTCGACTCCTTAAAAAGTTACAGTAATTTTAAAATTGTAAACTTTTAATAGTTCTTGTGGGACAATTTTATTTTATTTTGATTTTTTTATTTAAATCAAGTGTGCTTTATATTTTGTCTGTATCTCTAAGCCAATCAAATTGATTTAACCCTAAAAATGGTAATAAGAAAGAAAATTTTGGATGATATTCCAATAGGATTAACTTATAATAACTATTTTTGATATAATAAGAAGTTATTTTAAATTAATCATATTAAAACATCATCCAAAATTAATAAAAAAAAAACTCAAAACTTTCCTGATTTGTAGGAATAATAATTATTATTAATATAGTTTTAGAAGACAAGAAGAAATCGATTGATTGGCTTTATTTTCAGAAATTGCAGAGTACTTGAAAAAAATTTTCATTTTTTTTTATTTGCAATCTTATCTTACATACAGTGAATTCAAATAAGATTGAAACCATTGACATGGCAAGGTAGGAAACCTAAGTTTCCCACAGTTGGCTACACTGAAAAGAACGCGTTCAGTTCCGGTGAAAAAAACATCGCGATTATTTTAACTGCGCTATTTTTCGTTTTAAAAACAACTATTTTTTGTAAAAATTTGCAACACACTGACAATTAACTTGAAAAAATTCCAGAAGAAAAACTGGTGAGAGACGCTTTGGTTAAAGTGACAGATCAGATTTAAAATTTGAATGAAAATTAAGAAGTACACCAACTTAGCAAGTCTAAAATCACTACAGATTTGATTGCATAATTGCGGTAACAGTCTTTTTTGAATGCACTGTATATTGTCTACGATTTCCATTGATTTCTATTACTATTTAAAAGAGGATGGTTTTAGCTTCCAAGTGATACTTTTCTTTAATCTCTAGACAACTTGGTTACCAATGTACTGAAGTGTTAAAATCAGTGACCAAAAATAAAAAAAAACGCTGTAACTCCAAAACTATAAATGATGGCTCCAGTTTTTTGGTTTTTTGACGATGAAATTTGTTCTACTTTCTAACCCTGAAGTTTTATCTACGACGAACGGTACACCCTGTATATCAAGCAAAATAATTATATCTCAAATGTTAAATGATGGCACATGAAATTGCTAACAAAATTTGACGTAAGTTAGAAATTCATTAAAAAGCCTATGTGGCTTTGGCGTAATTAATTATTTATACTTAGGTACGTTTGCACCACTAATCCTCAAACCTTAAGGGAGACTTAAGTAACAGATTTTCCATTCTGTTTCTGTCAAATTTTGAATTTAAATTTTAACTCGCAATGGTGCAATCTCATTGTTAAAATGTTGTTAATAAACAATAGCAGACAAATTTTAATAAATTTATAAACAGAATTGTTGGTTAATACATTAGTAGAAATATAAAATTGAAATTTTGGTATGTTAGAAGGACTAAGAAAACATATTTATTGAACTAAAAAATTTCAATTTTATTTCTGATTTCACCGAAAATGACACCAACATCCTTATTTTAAATGTAAACAAAAAAATTTTTATTGAAAACGCCACTGACTCAACCAGTTTTTCTTTGCCTTTTCTCAAATTTACGTTTAAGTCAGTTCTGATTTCAACTGGAGGATATGGCTGGATAGCCAAGCAAATGGTGCAGTCAAAAATGTTGAATTACTCAGTCAAAATGGTGCTACTTTTTTGGAGTCATAGAGTGAAATTAAGTATTTTTGAAACATGAATTATTATCTCAAAATGCGCCTTTAAAAAGTTATACCACTTTGAAATTTTTAAATCACCCCAAAAAATTGGCACAGTTTTTCAGGGACAACCTTATAAATTGTATAATTTTGGATGAAGTAATCGGAGAAAACATAAAAATCTTTATTTTTAATTTTATTGTACTTCGAATTAAAGTAAAAGTTGAAAAAGAGACTGTTTGCATTACGTCTTTATGGATTATAAGGATTTTGTTATTTTCGTTGGAGACTTTAATTTAGTTCAGAACTTTGATATTAATTTGAATGTTTGATGATTTAAAAAAGTTTATGTTTATGTTTGCAGTTGAATGGTTTTGTATCCAGTATCAACGGTTGTGGGCTGATAAAATCAATCGGTTGCGAGTGGCTTGTTTGATTGTCGGTAATAAAAGACTAATGGTGGATTTCTAATAGAAAATTAGAGGAGTTAAATCTTCATTGCGGAAGATGAAACGCGGCGCGCGCGTTGGAGCAGGAGAGGTGCTGCAGGTCAGTGAGTTCTCGCGACCTGTAACCCGGGCTGGGGTTCCACTAGGAAAACGTTGGGACCACGGCCCGGAGTGAAGTTCGCGGTAAATATGGCTCGTGGTTGTAACGTTATGCAAATTATTTTACAATACACAAATTGGAGTTATTGAGAGTTTAGAAAGTTGGAGGATGTGAAAAATGTTTATCGGATTGTTAAACTGTAATCAATTTGTAAATGGATTAAAAGCCATAACCATTTAATCACAAAAAAGTTGTAATTAACAACGAAATTTAATTTGGAATTTATTCTATCTAAGAAGATATCTAATGGCATTTAACGATTTGTAGCAAATTAATTAGAAAAAAAATTATACACTACTAATTTAATGTTACTAATAAACGTGCGTATTAGATAAAAAAGTTTGATGAATGTAACGTTCAATTAGAACGTTCAATACACATTATCTTCATCCTGCAAACGACTATCTAGATTATCGTGTTTTGCCACATTGCGGTAACAAGGTAAAAAAGATGGCTGTGGTAGTAGAGGCCTTATCTTAACGGCGAGAAGTTTTTTACTAGTGCACACCTAGACGATCCATAATGTAATGAGTCAATTACGACAGCATATCTGATAACACAATACGACCTGGACACAGCTTTATAATTACACACTCTCCTATTTTCCTACTGGAATTTACATAAACACGATGGGGCATGGATTAAAATCTGACGGCGCGTTAAAACAACTCTATTGTATTTTGAGGCATTAAAATACTTTAAATTTATATTAATCTCAATATTTAACCTTTAAATTCTCGCGCTTGTGAAATTTGCAATCAACAGTTTGTAATCAGGCGATTTATGGTTTAAAATTCTATTTTTATCAAAAGGATTATGCACGTTAGCCGAGTGATGAAACATGCAGTTAACATTTTTTCTTATTTACTTTTTGTACTAATCTACATTTATTTTACCTTTCTAAAGTATGGTATATTCTTGCTAATTGTCAAGGTCGGTAACGGTGCAGGTTCCATCACGAGTTTACCCTATTTAGATCAATCTTGCACCGTGACACCATGTGACCTGATAGCACACGACTACAATGACTTCATCCGTGACATATGCGATTATTAATTACCCCATTATTTTAATTATTTTATTCTTTCTCTAATATTCCTATTTTTCAAAATTAATAAATAAAGATTAGAATATTGAAACTAAGCCCTCCGAAGTTGAATTTTTGCCTAATTTGTTCCAAACAATATAAAAAAGTTATCACAACTTTGGCAATTCCCTCCCAACAAAAATAAAACATACGCTTCACAACTAACTGTGTTTTTTTTCGGAAATTGTTGTCACATCTGATCATTGTTTTCAAAAGCCATTCCTATGAGAAAAGGTGTTTACAATAAGCAGTATAATGTCCACTGTAAGATGTGCCACAGTGATTACTGACCGCATATAAATTGTATTGATACGTTGTGTCTGGTTTGGAAAAGTAATTTGAAGAAAATCAACCATCCTATTCAATTTTTCCTTCGCCTTCTTTTAAAAGAAAACCTTTTTATATGAATAACTAAAATTTTAGATTATAGATCTTAAATTTCTTCGGCCTTTGCACTTTGAACTCTCAGGTCTCTCATTAATGTCTAATAGTTCTACTGAGAAACTTGTATACGCCCAGTTTTATGAGGTATTGGAAGCGACAAATCCCAAAATGGTTACTGAGCAGTTACAAATTTGGTGTTTTTTGTTTATTCACTCTTAGCTCCTCGGTACAGCTCAGAGCTACTAAATTCTCTTCGTTTATGAAGAGCGTGACGCTTCGCTGGGGTGACAAACATTCCTTTCCCTAGCCCTTGATGCACCTACCTTTTTCCGGTGCGTCAAGCCCCAGTGTTGTTTGTGGTTATGTTCGCATGCATTCGAATATCTTCAAATAATAATTTTTTTTACATCTGATACTGAATTCATATCCTTACATAAGGATGAAATTTGTATATTCCTTTATCCGTAACCACGATATGCTAGGAGTGTGAAGCTCCAATAAACGAAAACAGCAATTGTGTGAATTATCTCTTATTAATGGGGTAATTCTGAACAAAAAATGTTAACCGTAACAGCGATGTTAAAATTGACAGTCACCCTAATGTCAAAAGAAAACGCTAACTGTATTGTAACTGAACAGCAATATAAAATAACATTTTCGGTGTTAAAATGCATTGTAAAGTTGCTCCCAGCTAGATTACTTTCGTCTTACTTCCAGCTGGGAGCAACTGTACATCTATACAGGGTGTCTCACTTTTTTCCAGAAAAAATTATTTTTAGATAGTAAATGCCATTCTGAACAAAAATGTTCCTATGAACTATCATGTTTTTTCGACTCCTTAAAAAGTTACAGCAATTTTAAAATTTAAAAAATTTAATGATTTTTGTGGGACACCCTGTATAAATTTCATTTTATTTTAATTTTTTTTAATTTAAATCAAATGTGCTTTGGATTTTGTATATCTTTAAGCCAATAAGATGCTAAATTTTAGAGAGGGAAATTTAACCTCTCGTCGTTCACTTATTTTAAATACAGTCAATAATGTTCAAAAAATTCAATTTGACAAAGAAAAAATCCAAATATTAATTGATTTAAATAAAAAAAATATAATAAGAAAGAATATTATACAGGGTGTTCCACAAAAATCATGAAAATTTATCAATTTTAAAATTGCTGTAACTTTATAAGGAATCGAAAAAACATAATAGTTCATAGGAAATTTTTGGTTCAGAATGACATTTACTATCTAAAAAAAATTTTGCTGGAAGAAAAGTGAGACACCCTGTATAATGTATTATTTTGATCGATGTTATTATAACACCGAAAATTTTATTTTAAATAACAGTTAAGTTACAGTAAAGTTTATAGAATAGCGTTTTTTGACATCAGGATGACTGTTAAATTTAAAATCGCTGTTACGGCTAACATTTTTATTCAGAATCACCAATCACCCCATAAATCCCTATCCAAAAAATCTATATCAAATATCAACTACCGATTCACTTAATTTTTGAAGAATTTCGGCATTAATATGAGTCGGTGTGGTAGTACTCCTATTGGCATATTTGCATAAACCTTCCAATAAATATCTGAGGAATTCTTGAGCATCCTGTTGTGAATAATTCATAAAACGTGGAGCAAAATGTTGAATTTGTAATTCTAAAGTGCGTAATATTATTATATTTTATTGAAATGAAAAGCCATAGATAAGTAAATGAATTGAAAGAACGTATATGTATATTTGGTTACTTATGCAAAACTTCATTGACTTATCTCCAATCGTTCCGAAGATATGGCCAATCAAAACTTTTTAAAACTCTTTGCGCAGTTTTCTAGGTTAATGTCGCCGTTTACAATATTCAAGTTACAATTTACAATAAAGTAATATTGTTAGGTTTGACCTACCTCAAGTTATAACTTCATCGAGCTCGAACTTTATTGAGTTTGAATTATATAAAGTTCGAATATTATTAAGTAAAAGGTATAAGGTACGATATCTAGTTCGAACTTTATCGAGAAAGAACTTTTATTATTATGTCGATCTATAAAGAATAGATTCGAACAGATAGAACTTTTTATGTTTTAAAGTTCGAACCTCAAAAAATTCGGGTTCTGTGAACAGCACTAGTAAAAGTATTAACTATACATGGTACGTTGTACGGGAGAAATCATTAAACAAGGGTAAAATAATTTAAAAAAAATTGATTATAAACTCTGAACTTATTGGCATCTTTTATAGAAGTAAAGTTGACAACATTGTTTTCAAAGTATACTTTCAAGATACCATTAAATCTTGGTATACAATTGGAATTATTGATAAATTATAATAAGTGGAAATTAACATGACATTCTCAAAAGTGCAAGAATAAATTAGTCAAAATACAAACTATTTTAGTATTAGTAATTTTTAATTAAAACAAAAAAAAATACTTAAATTTAAAATCAATGTTAGAAATCAATTTTATCAGCTTAAAGTTCGAGGTAACTAAGAATTAATTGTAACATTTTTACAAAAATAATAAATTTTGAAATGCAAATATCTTGACATTTTCAACACAAATTAATATTCTTGGTTTAGAAATGCAATAACAATAACAATACAATTATCTTTATTTTCTATACTATATTGAGCGAAAATAACTAAAAATGTGCAAATAATTTTTTTAACTTTGAGCAAATCTTAAATATTCTGCTAGAACGATTTTTTTGAATATTTTTCTCTTCTGTAGAGACTGCTTCTTAACAACGTAGTGTGCAGCGAGTTCGCAACTTATATTCTGAAATATCTTCTGAACAGAATTCTTTTACCGCTTGCAGGAATGCTATTATTAAAGCTCCTTCCATTGTAGAGGTGGGGGCATTGATGTAAATCACATCAGAATTTTTATTTAAGGTGATAGGGAGTCATTTATTGAAAAACCGATTTTTTTAAAGTGTTTCGAATTGGAAACAAAAAAAATATTAAAATACCGAACTTAAGTAAGACTTTTTGTTTTTCATGTATCTAGATTTATATAAGCGTAGTTTTGCAAAAATAAAAATATAGAAGTTTTTCTTGCAAAATCACACAAATATAGTTGTAGATACATAAATAACAAAAATTGCAAATGAATGTAAAATTCTTACTTTAGTTTCGTATTTCTTTATTTTTTTGACTTTCCAATTCGAAACACTTTAAAAAATTCATGAAAGATAAATTCGTCGTTTTTTCAACATTTGACTCCCTATCACCTTAAGCCGAATCCGGACAGTCGCGACTTTCTCTCTCTTACTCACGCAGATCATTGCCAAACATCATTTCGTAGATTTCAAATACCACATTTATGATTTGACCAATATGCATCAATTTTCACACATATATTTGGAAAACTATATTCTGCGTAAGCTTCTGACCAAATTTATAAAATAAATCAGAATCTTTGCGTAAATAGAGTTTAAATTTCTTGAAAGATAGACTTTACTGGTGTAATAACTATACAAAATATTTAAAAAAATCAAATTTGGTCAGAAGCTTACGCAGAATAAAGTTTTCCAAACACATGTGTGAAAATTCATCCATATTGGTCAATTCGTAAATGTGGTATTTGAAATCTACGAAATGATGTTTAGCAATGATTTGCCTGAGTAAGAGAGAGAAAGTCGCGGCTGTCCGGATTCGGCTTAAGACATTCTAAAAAGGGCTTTGTTATGGTTCTTGAAATGAAGTGGAAAAATAATGTTTAATTATTATCAAAATCAATTAAGACCAATAAGATCTTCAAGATCTTATAATACATATAATTAAAAAAATAGAATAATACATATAAGATTGTTAAATAAATTGTTTTTGTTAATTTGCAATGTATGCTCTTACAGACATTTTGTGCCACAAGTCACGCCAACTGTAATTCTTTTTCCTGGGTAATGATGATGTATTTACAATATTTACAACTCTCTACTTACGATAATTTTAAAAGGTAAAGAATAATTTTACTTACATAAGAATAATGCTTAACTTTATTTCTTAATTTTATAATTTTGAAATGTATAATTTTTGTTGCTGAAGAAAGGTTAAAATAAAACCGAAACTGGTCGCTAAAATAAACAGAAGCTGAGATTTAATTTTAGTCATCAACCCACTAACTACTTATTACCTTTTCGATAAGGACGTAATAAATATGGCTTGAAGAAGTTGTTAAATAAATGGTCACGGAAGAAACTGGTGAAAATTGTAAGGGAACCAAGTTAATTTCTTCGAGAGAATTTCATTTTGCATAAAATAACAGGAATAGCATCGTCTCTTTGTATTGCTAATTGATTTTTTTAAGTTCATTTTAACCATGCAAAATGTTAAAAAAAAATTAAAACTCATCTGTGCGAAAATTTTATTTCTAGTATATTTTTTTACAGATCGAAATGTTTGCTTTGATTAAAAGTTTCGTGACGATCCAAAACATAGGATTAAATTGGAAAAAATACAATATTTCTTTTCCTTTGCCCGGGGAGTTTCAGGATAATTGACATATGCAACTAGACATACATACCTGAAAAGGTCCTGTGCTTTTACATAAATTCCGAAAATTTCTGATATTATGTAAAATATTAAAAACATCAGATAGAAAGAATTACTGTTTGTATTTTCAGTAGATTTATTTGTATAAAGAATTTAAAGTATGTAGTAAGCTTTTAAACTGAAGATCTATTTAAAGTATCACGTAATCTAAATTTGTTTATGTAAATGTATATTATTGCTGTGAGTTTGATTGCAAAGTAAATAGAAATCTATTTCGCGGACAATTCCATCTAAAATTTTGTTTGGTTATGCTAATAAGTGGTTAAATAAATAAATCCTTGAGTTAGCATAATAAACGGCGTAGAATTTTGAGTTTGGATTTTTTTAGAAAATAGTTTAAATATATTTAGTGAAGAAACAAGTTTTTGGTATTTATTTAATCAAGACGAGATGTTGGTTAATTCTTGCCAGCTTCATTCATCTGAAGAATAACGAAGATGCGCGTTAAGCCGACACAGGTATAATTCATTAATGCTTGCTATCAGGCGAAGGAGTATTAATCATAGTTATCCAGAAAGCATAAAGATCACACCTTACACACATGTTTGATATTTTTACTGTGACTTGAACACGCTAATGTACTTCTATGCAAACAAAAATGTCAGCCATAGCAGATAAGTTACACCTAAACGTGTGTTGCGCATTTATATACCATTTTTATTCACACTTATAAGCGTTTAGGTTCATAATGTCAAGTTTGCATTTCTGACTAATTATTATCATTTTCCGTTATTTAGCGAAATTAATTTGTTTTCATTTATTATGTTATGCGAATTTTAAAAACATATGCACTCATCAATTTTGCTGGTCCGTATAATTGCTCTTCATGGGAGTTCTAAACCACAATTGCCACTGGTATTCAATATCAATGCCGACAAAGAAAATTTCATCTCGTTTTTTATACGTTGATCTGATTACAATGCACGCGCATTATCTTCATTTATTTTTATTTTCTTGGAACAAACCTATTACAATATTTCAATATTTCAAAGATGAACGTGCCCGCATATTTTTAATACTTTCGAGGAGGAATGAAAAAAGGATGCAAGATAAGACTTTCTGACCGTTTCAAATTTTGGAGACGATTAATTTTGTATAAATTATTTTTATTAGATCTCGTGGTGCTTAATTATACCGCGATGTCGCCGACTTAATGCGCCATACTCTTGTAAACTCAGGCGTAAAGAACCCACGCGCAGTCACTTCCAGTGGGAATTATTGGACCTCTTTTCTTAAAATATTAGTTTCTTTAATAAAATTTATAAGAAAATTAAAATTAATTTAAAGAAAAACAATTTTGTGAGAAAAATATTATTGCACCCAAGCTTATATCATGAGTGATAAATAATAATTAAAACCATTTATAGTGGTAATAATAAAGGTGTTTTTTTTACAAAAGATGTATATAAACTAATTTAAATTCTTCTATAAAAGTAAATTTAAAGCCACCGACATAAATTCAAATTAATGTAAAAAAGGTGATGCTGTGAAGCTCACGGATCGATTCAGTTAATTATAAAATGTACTATATAGTACGTTTGGAGAGTCACAATTAAATTTATAGTCTACACATTCCGAGCAAGCGCTTTCGAAATTATTTATGCCCAGACATTACCCGATGCGTTTATACAATAAAAAGCAGCCTGTATAAGCTGCGGGTTGTAAAATTTAATGCTCAAAATTTATGACATCTCACCTAATAAAGTACCGACTGGGCAGTCACCAGGTCATCCACTGCCTCAAATCTGGATCGACTTTTATCACTCTTCCCAAAACGCACCATTTTAAAGATGACCATGTGAAGAAACACAGAACAGTTATGTGCAAATTTGCACCGGGGACTTTTTATCGTCTCTCGTCTCAGCAAAGCGTTCATTCATGAAGAAAAATCCTGTTTATAATTAATGAGCCGGGCATAAAGCTTGTGCACATTACTTATGCATTTCAGGCACGTGTCAATCCGGCTTTTGACCAACTTTTTGCACCATGCAGCATGCTTTATCTGACATATGAGTATATTTCTATGATAATTCCCTCGTGTATGACAAACTTCTTGTCATACTCGAGATATAAACGTAAACATCAACATTTCCATCAATGTTTCTCTTATTCGGCCACATTTTTTCCAAATAAATTTATTGACCTCTAAATTATTACGATATATTGTATTCAGCTACAAAAAATTGTTATTTATTTACTTCGATTGCTTACCCTCAACCTACTAAAGCTTTCCAATATATTTCAGATTAATAGAAATTTCATCTCCAGTTTTCATTTTCTGATATATCAATTAATTTACGTCAAGTTTTTGAAAAAATAGTTAAAGTATATTTTTGGTCTTGTAAGGCGAATAGGAAAATAACACTGGGGAACAAAAATTTTTTTGTCTCTGCGGTATTAGTCAAATTAGATACACTACTATAGTAGGACCATCCACCAAACAGAAATTCCAACCTAACTGACATTGAGTCAAATCTGCGACGCTGAATTTTCCTACTAGCTGGAGATAATACAACTCTCCAGCATGGGTAGGAAAATTCCAACCTAAGTGAAATTGATTCAAATCAGTAACGCTGAAGAAGTATAAATTATTAAATTTTTATTATTTTAGATGATAGGTTTATCATAAAAAGTAGTCAATTTAAACAAAATAACTACAGTAACCGAGTAATCAATTATACTTATAATAAACAGGAATTCCAACCTAAGTGAAATTGAATCAAATCAGTGACGCTGAATTTTCCTACCCATGCTGTAGGGTTGTAGTAGGAACTACTACTACTAGCTGGAGATAATACAACTCTCCAGCATGGGTAGGAAAATTCAGCGTCACTGATTTGAGTCAATTTCACTTAGGTTGGAATTCCTGTTTATTATAAGTATAATTGATTACTCGCGTACTGTAGATATTTTGTTTAATTTAAATTGACTACTTTTTATGATAAACCTTTCATCTAAAATAATAAAAATTTAGTAATTTATACTTCTTCCGGTGCTTTATTGCAAGTATATCTAAACAAACACGCATTGTTGTTCGAGAATTTACATACCTCATGTAGTTCATCAGCTTTGATTGCTAAACTATCAGTTGGTTAATTAATTTCCTTCTTTGAATGCACGTGTATCTTATGGAATATAAACAATACTAGAAGTGATAATACTATACCTATATACTATACTATATGTATACTTATTATGTGCGTATTCGTATCATATAATATACCTTCATGGGATTTGATTTTTTGACCAAATACATATAGAGAGTAAGAATACATGTTTTCTAAAAATTGCTCCATTTTCCGTTTTCAAGGTGTTCAAGTTTAATCATACTTTTTTCATTTTTTAACATAAAAAATAAAAATGCCACTTATTACTCGAAAACTCGACTTAACCAATGAACAAACTTCGCAAAGTCAAATTTTAAGTAAGGAAAGGGAATTTTGATTGGTTTATGAAATGTTATATTATTCGCTCTGTTTACATGTACTATGTGGGAATTGAATCATATAATTATAAAAAAATAATCTTAAAAATAAAAAATAAAAAAAAATGAAAAAAAAAATGATTTTTGAAAATATATGGAAATTAACGTCTAAATAGAATAGTATTACATGGATTTCCCTTTTCTATTTTGATCATTGTGTAAGCAAAAATATATAAAAACTTCGGTTTTTTTTTTAATTATATGATACCCACCTAATATCTACAAACAGGGTCAATGATAAAATTTTCATATCTCCTAATGTTCCTATCAAAACACTTCATAAACTAAACATTTTCCGCATTCCCGGTTCATTAATTGAGGTAAGAAAATGTACAGATCATGATGCGTTTAATGCAGAAACGTCCAAACTTAAATTCAATAAAATAAACCAATCTGAATCCTTCGAAAGTCTAACTTTAACATATGAATAAATTTTAACAAATGAATATATTACAAAATACCTCCTTCTGAAAAACCTATTTCTGACTTGGGATAGTTTTGCATTCGAACGACGAATTATTATTTAATTTTTTTATAAATAAATCATTATGCTTCAAAACTTCTTTGTGCATAATTGAAAAATTACCTGACAAGGTACATTTTATGATTAAGGGATGAAAAAGTTTTAGAAATGTGCAAAAAAGTAAACATATGAATTTATTAAGATCAGTGGGGTCGTTAAGGAAACTGGGGAGAGTAAATAAGGTGAATACGCCCGATTAAACTTGAAATTTTTCTAGAATATTGACAGTTTTATCTAATGCCTAATGGCGACTGCCAAAAGTAAGCTCTTATGAATATTTGAATAACTCACTTGTTCCTGTGGCTCTACTATCAATGAGGATGGACTTTTAGCTGTCGATTTAGTGCAGGAAGATTTTCTCGACATCATGAAGTAAATGATATTATTAAAAGAGCATTATCTTCCGCAAATATTCCTTCCATTTTTGAGCCTTTAGGAACAAGCAGAGACGATGGAAAAAGGCCTGATGGCTGATGGAATGAGTATGATTCCTTGCAGTTGCGGGAAACCTATAGTTTGGGATTTTACTTGTGTCGATACCATGGCTCCTTCTCATTTATCAGGTACTTCAATTTCGTCTGGAGCTGCATTATTATTTGGAGAAAAGATTAAAATTTCGAAATGCAGAAATACAGAAATACAGAAATCTTGAAAAAAATGTCATTTTTTTCCAGTTAGCATCGAAACGTTTGGAGTTAGGGGTACTCTTTGTTTACGATTTATTAATGAAATAGGAAAACGATTAGAAAATGTTACCAAGGAAACAAGATCCACATCTTTTTTAATACAGAGTATTAGTATTGCAATTCAGAGGGGTAATGCTGCCTCTGTCTTGGGTGCGCTTCCTAAAGGAAAATCCTTTCATGAACTTTTTTCAATTCCATATTCCGATGTTCAGAATAATTTTTCTTCCCATGGCTTGTCATCTTCGAAAAAAAGAAGATGTTTGTAATTTGATATTTGATGGCTCCTTTGTTCCTTCAATAGATCCAGTTCATTGGAGATATCAAATAATCAACATCAAAAGAACATCTCAACAGGTGATGCCGGAGTTGAAAGCCAGGTTGAGGAATCACCTGAAGATGAAGAAGAAAACGGCAAGGAAGAAGAGGAACCTGAGCCTGTTAAGAAAGGACATGAGCGCAAACCAAAGGCCGCCCCTGCAGAAAAAAGCAACCAGCTAAAAGAGGAAGACCTGGTAAAAGGGCCGCAGAGAAAACTGAGGAAGCAACCTCTGATGATAAGGAACAAAAAAAGTAGAATCTCCCAAGCATGGTAAGAAGAAAGAGCAACTAAAAAGACTAAACCAGAGTTTCATAGTGCCTCTGCATCTTCAGATTAATATGCTTATATAGCATCACCAGAAAATATTATTCAAAGTAGAAAAGATATTCCCCGAAAAGTTCAGCCTATCCAAACTTACACAACTGTCAGAAGAAAATCAGTAGTCCATAAATAATGAAATAATCATAATCACTATTTATTATTATTTTATTATTTATTTGTTTCCTATTTTGAATAAATTATCATTAAAAATATATTATGTAAAAAAATAACTTTATAACCCTGTATTTCGATAATGGAGCTTTTTAGCGAATAACTGTATTCTTATTTATAATCTTAAAATTGGTCAAAAAATTAATTCCCAAAGATTGAGACACATGTTTAGAAACACCATATAAATAAACGTTTAAAAATACTATATTCCATATCTTTTTTTATTATAAGAGGGCTCCTTGTTTCTCAAAAACCAGTCATTTCCTGAAATCCACTATATTATTTGTATTCAGACTCGCCAAAACTTCATCGTATTCCGCCAACTCGTCATTATTTAGATTGTTTTAGTTTTAGAATTCGCCTAATTTAGAAAAAAATGCTACTGTTTTATAAATACATTTCATGAATTTATAAATAAATACACAAGTTTTTCATATTTGTAGATCAAACTCACAGTTGGTGTACTAATTAAATGAAACAAACTGTCACCGATTAAATGACGAGTCCGAGTTTGTGTTCTAAGGTATCATTGAAGTCTCCACAAATATCATATTATAATTTCTCTGAAAATATAAATTATATACAAGCATTTACAAATTAGAAATTCACCGATAGTAAATTATTTATACAAAGTTTTTTTTATAATATTTTTATATGTATACGTGTTTTTAATTTTTTATAATTTTGTTTATCAGTTTTTATTTGGAATGAAGTGGTACTAAAAAATTTCTAATCTCATAAACAAATTGTCCACGTTGATTAGAATAAACATAAGTAATGAAACAATTAAAATGTCATCAACGATCAGTTCCGTAAACCTCGTAAAGGATGTGGTTGGGTTTTTTGCATCCATCGCCGGTTTTTTAATACTTTTTCTCTCCTCCACCCAAGGATAACGTATCGAGAGCAGTAATGGCTAATGTGGGCTCACATTAGAGAGGTCGCTACTGGCCATTTCCCACGATCACAAAATAGAATGGCCAACTGGGTGCCTATTACTTACTCTAGAACTCGCATGCTGGATAAAACGCAAGTACCACATAAGCGCACACACAAATATCTCTTCCACCGCACTTTCACCTGATGACCTGATGGTGGCACTCCCACGATATGGCACCTGTGTCTATCGAAATTCGAGATATTTCGTAAGATACGCTAGTGAAAAATGGGCGAAAGGATTCAAAATAATAAATAGAAATTTTATGATGCATTATAATATTAAGACATTTAAAAAATAATAACTTCAATTGTAGCTCCAGCGCATGGGTTGCTTAAGTAGCCACTAAAGTAGTGTTTTTAGAGACGTTTGAAATTATTCATGTTTGTACTGGTTATTTAAATGGGATTATAAATTAATTGAATTAAAACGAAATTAAATTCAGTGTTTAGGTTTTGGGACGAATAAATTTAAATTTATGCGCATTTTAATTAATAAACAATACAGCTGCGCGTTAGAGCGTTATGAATTAATAGTCTTGAAATAAACATAAAACAATATTAGGCTAATAAAAAATGGTAAAAGTGACAATAAATATCAACTCTTAATATAATTTTATAAGATTGGACAAGTTAAGTGTGTCGTAAACAAGTTCGTAATCCGCGCGCGCAGATAGACTTCCTGCTATTTTTTAACCTAATATAAGGCAGACGCGGTCTCTGGGGCTTTCCTTATCTAAAAGAGTCATATTTCACGAAAAACAGTTACCCGTTGGGACATGGACTTGTAAATTTAGTGACCACCAACCTGTAAAGGAGCAACTTTGACATAATAATGTTTATTAATCTTTGTCGCATACCAAACCGACCGCGAGACCGAAATCTGAAAGCCAAAGCACGTGCACTTTATTAACCTCTGTAATTTACAGAAGATTCCTTATGGACCCGAGCAGCTCTTGGGTCTTGATATATTAATCACAAATTTGCACTCACATGGACAACAAAAACACAAATAACTTAAATCAATTTAACTCGCTTATTATGAGATCATATCATTTTTATGAATTAATAATACAAATAACAAAAAAGAGTCGAAAAACTGAGAAATTAATTTAAAAAACGTTGAATTTATATTATATAATAAAGTAATTTATATGTTTGTTCTTTCTAAATTTTAAATTATTAAATTTAAAGGGGGGAAATAAATTTAAAATCATAAAAAAAATTGTATTAAGAAATACTGAATTTAGATCAAAATAAATACACGATGATACTTTTATTTTGACAGGATGTAAAACTCAATTTATTAATTTATTTATGATTTGCATCCTATCCGAAGAAACTTAAAATTCACTCTGTATAAAATGTGTAACTAACGCGCTCTAATGTAGCATAACTTAATTCAGAATAACACAAAACATCAACCCAGCAGAACCGTAAAACAACGAAATCCAGAAACCGTAATTATCATAACAAAATTCACTATAACGTAAATCGGGGTGCGCTGTAATGTAGCATAACGTAATTCAGAATAACGTAAAACAGCACAATGCAACGCAGCAGAACCGTAAAGCAGCATAATCCAGAAACCGTTATTCAGCATAACGTAATTCGGCATAACTCAATGCAGCAGAACCGTAAAATAGCAAAATCCAAAATCCGTAATTCAGCATAACAAAATTCACCATAATGTAATTCGGCATAACGCATTGCAGCAGAATCATAAAATAGCATAATCCAGAAACTGTAATTTGGCACAACGTAGTTCGGCATTCGGCTTAACAAAATGTAGCAGAATCGTAAAATAGCATAATCCTTTACGGTTCTGCTGCGTTGCATTTTGCTGTTTTACGTTATGCTGAATTAGGTTATGCTACATTATAGTGCACCCCGATTTACGTTATCCTGAATTTCGTTATGCTGAATTATAGTTTCTGGATTGGTGCACTGTTCATTGACAGAACGTTAACCGCTAGAATGAGAAAATGTTAGAACGTAAATTGCTAGAACAGTAAAGTGGTCGACTCGGAACTCGGAAATTGATAGAATCGGAAACTGTTAGAATTGGAACCTGCTAGGACCGTAAACTGCTAGAACCTAGAACCGCAAATTGGTAGAACCGTTAAGTGATAGAACGTTAACTGCTAGAACGTTAATTGATACCGTACATATTACTGTATAAATATGCGGAGATGAAACTGCGCTATCATTTAACGTCACCTCTGGATTATGGTGTTTTATGGTTGCATTATACTGTTTGGCGTTATGCGGAATTACCTTATGCTACATTATGCGTCACCGTAAATACGAATAAATCAATGCAGCAGAACTGTAAAATAACATAATCAAAAAATCCGTATTTTAGCATAACAAAATTCAGCAGAATCGTAAAATAGGATAATCGAGAAACCGTTATCCATATTTAGCATAACGTAGTTCAGCAAAACGTAATTTGGCATTACGCAAATGTAGCACACTTGTAAAATACTGCATAATCTAGAAACCGTAAATCAGCATAACGTAATTCGGCACAACGTAATGCAACATTCTTTTAAATAGCATAATCCAAAATCCGCAATTCAGCGTAAGGCAAATCATCTTAAAATGGCATAATCTATAAAAACCAGCACGGCAACATAGCTTAGTTTAGTTAGACATATAACAAGAAAATATTCCATATTCATGTATTCTTAACGTCGAGCACATATTGGACGATTTTGCGGTATGCTGATTTACGGTTTAGGATTATGTTATTTAACGATTCTTCTGGATTGCGTTATACTGAATTACCTTTTCTGGATTATGCTATTTTACGATTGTCTTGCATTGCGTTATGACGAATTACGTTATGATAAATTACAGTTTTTGGATTATGCTGTTCTACGATTCTGCTACATTGCGTTATGCCGAATTAGGTTATGCTAAGATACAGTTTCTGGATTATGCTATATTAGGATTCTGATGCTGCATTGCGTCGTGGTGAATTACATTATGCTGAATTATGGATTTTGGATTATGTTATTTTACGGTTCTGCTGCATTGCGTTATAACGAATTACGTTTGTGGAATTTCGTAATGCTGAATTACGCTTTTTGGATTATACTGTTTTGCGTTATGCTGAATAACGTTTTTCTAGGCTTGGAATTTTTGATAATTCTAACGCTCCACTTAGCAAACTTCAAATACCAAAAGACCGAATACCTAAAGGCTTAAAGAGATTAAAGGCAGAATGCAGAACAAAAAAATCCGAATAAGAAAAAAACGATTTTGACAAAATGTCGCCGCAGACAAGAGATGAAGGAAAATGAGCAGAACGACAAAATGCCGATATGGAAAGAAGGAATACGAAAGAAATAAAGAAATCGAACCTTAATTAACTTAATCTTGTAGCTTATGTCCTTTCTATTTACCCTTTGTCGAACACTTTTTAACTTTTTAGTTGAAATTTTTGGAAATATTTTTACCTATAAGGTAAGAATATTTCCAAAACCAAGCGATGTATGAGAAGAACTTTCAACTAAAGTTAAAAAGTGTTCGACTTCAAAGGTTAAACAGAAGGGACATATTTATTTTTTGGTTCATATATGTATATTGGAATTTTATCATACCGGGAAATGAAACTAGGGCCACCCCTGGCATTTCTTTATTTATGGAAATAAAAAATTAAAATTTTAGTATATTATATAATCTAAGAAAACAAATCTTATGGATCGAATAAATTTTTAATTTTACTTCCGGTTTATCAGGAAATGGCACATACTTTCTTATTTTAAATATAACCCCCTGATTTTTCCTACGTAAAATCAAACATTGGTTAATTTTAAGCATGTTTATGACAAAAAAATATTTTTTTTCTAAACTTTAAGAAAAAAATTTGAATTTTTTTTGGTAAAAAATTTGAGTAAAACCTACAAAAACTATTTTTAAACATACACATGGGATATCACAGTAACCGGAAAAAAACCCTCTATTTAATTATGGGGTGGCCCTTATATTATCCCATTTAAAAAAGTAAAGATATTTCCAAAAAACGCTTCTTGAAAATTAAAAAAAATAATATCTCAGGAACGGTGAAATAAATTTTATAAATTACAATTTATTTTACGTATTTGTATTATTTAAAAATAGTTTTTATAGGTTTTACTCAAATTTTTTACCAATAAAAAATTCAACACTTTTTCTTAAAGTTTTGAAAAAAAATATTTTTTGTCATAAACATACTTAAAACTAACCAATGTTTGATTTTACGTAAAAAAATCAAGGGGTTACATTTAAAATAAGAAAGTGGGTGCCATTTCCTGATAAACCGGAAGTAAAATGAAAGATTTATTCGATCCATAAAATTTGTTTTCTTAGATCATATAAGATACTAAAATTCTAATTTTTTATTTTCATAAATAAAGAAATGCCAGGGGTGGCCCTAGTTTCATTTCCACCCGGTATATAGCCATATGTCCAAGTCGGCTTATCAGCGTTCGGCCTTTTGTTCAATTCGGCTATTTATCGTTTCGTCTATTATCGATCGGTCTTTTTCTGCATTGACCTCATTTTTCTGGCTGGAAGTTTACAATTTTTGAAAAATTTAAGGACGAATTACTTACTTTTTTCCAAAGAGAAACATTTTTAAAAATTGGGTAAATATTTGTATTTGAAAAAATTTATCCTGACTGGCTTCCATTTTAGGATTTTTCGTAATTTCAAAAGTTTTATCATTTTTACTACAATTGGACGATAACGTTTGCAAACTTTTGACTTTTGATCTATATTTCTGACTACTTTCTATAATTCTTTAATATTTCAAGGAAGAATATGATCTTGTGCTCTCTTTAAAAAATAAAATATTTATTATATAAGAAAAAGTAGATGTTCACTTTTAAAGATTTTTTAAAAGGACCCAAAACATGAAATTTTTAGTAATTTTTATACAAATAAAATTATTATACAGGGTAATTCCAAATTTACCGGATATTAAGGGCAGATTCCTTTCATGAAAGAAAAGTTCACATTAACTTGTATCCGATTTCGCATCATAAGGAAATGATTAAATAATTTTTTTAAATTAATTTGAAATTTAAAAGTTCATAAAAAATATAAAATTTCATCTTCTACGAAAACGGTGCAAACTACCGAGTTACGATAAGAGTATCTTTTTTGTTACAGTGGATTTCATCTGAAGTGAACCTTTCCTGCGCCGCGAGCGCTTCTACCCGAGCGATTATTATAAAAACTAAATAATGTCGATTCATACATTACAGGAATTCAGATTAATTAAGAAACCTTAATTCTAGATGACCAGTACATCATCACGTACATCAATCATAAACTAAGTTAATCTAAATATTCTTAAACATTGATTTCTGAGCAGGGTTCTCTTCAGATGAAAACCACTCTAGGACTTAAATAGGGATCATTAAACATTAATTTAAAAAATGTTGTAAGATTTAACTACAAAAAAGGTAGTATGAAAATATTTAACCCAAAATCCTCTCAAAACTACCCTTAGAAGGTATACAAAAAATAATTGAAAAAATTACGAACACTTCATACGTCATTATTATCATACCAAATCCCAAATCTTTTCTTTCTATTTTCATGATATGAATCTGCCCTTAAGAGGATGCGGCATAATTTCGATCACTCTATATATCTTTTTTTACGTAATTTAGTAACGGTATGAAAATGTTTGTTCCAAATATTTTGATTCTAATCATTTTCCTTACTCTAAGGTTTGACTTTCGATTTTTTTTTACTATTCAACTCACAAGTGATTATTTTTTGTGACAAGTAAAACGTCAAAAATATCAGCTATTATTTCATGACGTTTATGTCAAACTTCAATAAGTTTAAAGTTGGCTGTCAAATTTTGCATAAGAAAGTGAAAAATGTTCGTTAAATAGTCCTTAAATATGCACTCTTGTTCAAATTATAAGTCGAATATTTTTCATACATTACCACTCATATCATTTGGGGTTAAAAATTAAAAAATATTCGACTTAAATTTGACCACTCGTGATATTACATATGAAAATTCTTGAGTCTGTTTTCTATTAAAAACGATTTTTTTTTACTTTTAAAGGAATGACTAAATTTTAAATACTATTTTCGGATAAATGATAAATTTTAAATTTTATTAGTTCTATATTAATTGATAATCTTGCAATTTTTGTTATCAATTTTAAAATAATAAGGTTTTGCCCACTCTTTTTTTTATGGCTGAACGCTTTAATTCTAGAATTTTAAAGTCTATTTAAATCTCAAAGCAGACTAATTTTGTACTACCTCAATAAAATTGAATTTTTAATAAGTTGCGAAACTTTAAAAAGGATGTTTCTTATTGATGTTGCTAAATTGTGATTTTTGGTAATTATAATTATTATAAAACATGCAACTTGTATTCTTCATAAAAATACTTGACAATTTTATTTTCTTGTCTGGATTTTGGTATAAAATTCAATTTTTTAGATTTTTTGAATAAGCATTTTTTATATTTTCAAATTTTTTAAATATCAAGAAGTTTTGTTACACTTATCTAAATCATACATAATATATAAGATTTTTGTCCAGAGCTTTATATTATTTAAATCCGTCACTGTGATTATTAAATTTTCGACAATCATAATATTAACGTATTTTTCATTTAAATTGATAAAAATAGTTGTAAAGATATTTATAATTCAAGAGGCATGCTACGTAAGAAAATGTGTGCGCCTTAAAACTCGATAACCCAACTTACACAAGGAGTGCGAAGAAGGCTAAAGACCTCTTGTGTTAAAGAGTTAAAAATACTCATTTTACTGTAGAATTTAATTTTTTAATAGGTATATGAATTAATTAAAAATATAACTAAAAATGACAGTTATTTTTACAGTATTAGATAGAAAGTAACCAACTGGTTCCTAGATAAACTAGGTGTAAGCATCTTGTAAAATGAGCCTTAGTTGATAAAAGTACGTGTTAATTTAGGTTTTCATCCGTAACAAATGGTTTTCAGCACCTCCCTGTTGATTAGCTGCGAAGGAAAGCTTCCACAGAGAGTAAAAGCTCCGGGGATCGCAGGATAGTGCGCCCGAAGCTCGCTCGCGTTCGCACGAAACTATAAAATAAATAGCCGTATAAATGCGTAAGGCATGCTCTCCATGGAGACATTTATTTCCTTTGGTGCCGACAATTTCATACTTTTAATAATGCTAATGCATTAGTATGCTTCTAACCATTCTGACATGTGTTTTTAGCGATAATAAATTGTAAAGGTGAGACAGCTAAAGCTTTTTCGATTCGGGATTTATTTGTTCTCAGCTTATATGGAATATAAATGTTTGTGCGTCGTAATATTTTTTAAATTAAACTAAAGAAAAGTACTGTACTCAATATTTCTTATTACTACCATAAAATAAATTATTAATATTCCTCAACACTCCCTCTTCTCTCATGGTTTTATCTTAATCATCATTACCTCAGGTATAAAAATGACTTCCTTCCTATTAGACATAAAATTATAAAATGTCGTGCGCTACTGGGTGGCATCGAATTACATAATGACTGGAAATTATCGTCGGTAATATGGACTAATAATCTGGACTAAATGGATGAAATTGTTCCGTTGAAAGGACGAGGGGCATCGTTTGTAGTAAAACAAAGCAATTGAAAAAATATGGAAACTTCTGTTCGACCGCAAATTCGTTCCTACTGGTTTCAATTGATTCGGGGTTTTAGATTGGCGACCACACAAATAGCTTTATTATTACATCCGCACGTTAAAAAATATGCAAGGCGTGTTTGGTGCGCTTGTGGATGGGTTCATAGGAATTTTTATGCCAGACAAAGCATGCATGAAATGAATTCAAAATTGTTGCACTTAATATTAATAATGGGTTACTACTAAAAGAATTTTTTAATCAATATATAACAAAAACTTCTTTGGTGAAAAAAAAATTTTAGAAACCAGATAGATAAAATTATTAAAGTAAGTTAATCCTAATTGATTACATTTTTTTAACAGCACACGCGGTAAATCCCATACATCGAAGTAGATAGCATTAAGCCAGCAAATCTATCATAATTATATTTAATTCAAATGATCTTTTACAAATCACTTACTTTTGCCTGGTCGTATTATTTAGAAGCCATCAGTTAAATAAGCAGAGATTACCTTCAAATTTCGAAATAAGTGAGCGAATCTTTGCTATTTGTGTTAATTTAGACGTTAAGCAAAAACGAACAGTAACGCATCACGAAGTTTTAACGCAACCGCATAATAAATGGCGTAAATGCGGCCTAATTGTTACTTGCAGTTCTTTAGTCTAAAATGAATAATGAGCAATTGATTAATGATGAGCGCTTTACAGATATGACTTAACTATTATTATATTTTATTTATTAAAGCAAACCTGCACGGAGCGAAAAATCATATACCTCCAAGAAACTCACTAAAGGTTACTTATAATTATTTCCCTGCAATTATTAATTTTAATATTTATTTAAACTCCTACAGCTTGACTAAACGCTTTAGTACGATGCAGTAATCTAACAAATTAGTATAATAATATATAAATAAATATATAAATTTGTTTTGTTATCCACCTTAGGTAATAATCAGGATCAAGATGTATTTTTTAATTTTTTTTGAAGGACATTTAGTCTGGAAGCCATCCGACATATGATATAATTTACTAACAACCCTCTTTAACTTCTTATGATGAGTTACCACCTTTTTCCTCTACGAAAAATTTCTATCTGTTTCCTTTTTTTTTAAATTTATGGACACATTTTTTTTCAAATTGTAGTTGAATAAAAGTCACAAGAAATGATTTTTCCGAGAAAATTGTTGGGGCGATAAGGGTGTCTACCACTTTAAACATGTCAAAATAACGACTTTTGAACCAGCTGATTTTTTTCAGAATAATTTAAAGTACAATAGTCACATTGTCTGACAAAATGTATTGTCCAATTTTGCAGTTCGACGCTTTGAAATCTACTTTTTCATGATAACCTGTTTATTTACTAATATTTTTCGTACAAAAATCAAACATGTCCGTGAGTTTATTATCTGATGTTCATGTCCGACAAAAATATGAGGGCGCACTGACAGTCCGAAAATAAAAAGTTATAAAACTTCTGTAATACAGGGTGTCGCAAAATCCGACTGACAACGCTTAACTGGGGAGAGTATAACAAAAAATTAGTCGATATGACCAAATTTATTTATATGAAAAATGCAGACTCAAAAGTTGATTATTTAAAAGAGATTTTTTTTATTGCGGCCAAAGCAGTAATGATATTTTAATGAAATTTTGTATTGAATAATGAAGGCTCAATTGGTAAGAATTTGGCCAATCCTCGACTTTTGTAAATAGTGTTTGATACAAGAAGATAGAACCTGCAAAAAGTTTTTAGGTATTTAAAAATTTTTCTTTAAAAATTATTTATTTTTGTAGAGAATTTCAAGAGAAAGATTTTATGTCTGTTATAATTTTTTGTAGTTTCTGCTACTTTTAAATAAATTTAAAAAATTATTTAGTAAATTGTAAGAAAATTATGTAAAGTCCAAAAATTACAATTACATTCAACCAATATTTAATACATATTAAAATACTCACTAAATGTGAATTTAAGTTTAAAAATTAGGAAATCCAATAGCAATATTGTAGAAGTTGGAAAATTCATTTTGTCGGACAATGTGATCATTGTATTTTAAATAATTTTATTAAACAATTCTGAAAAAATCAGCTAGTTATTAGTAAATAATCAAAAGCATTTTTGTTCGACAAATTTTCTGTCGCGAGTTTTATTTGATTACAATTTTAAAAAAAAATTATCCATAAATTTTCAGTAAAACGCCAAATGCTCAATTTTAAATAGTAGACTCATCAAAATTAAACCATACAAGAAGTTATAGAGGCTTAGTAGTAAATTATATTATATGTTGGCTGGCTCTGAAATTAATGTTTCTTAAACTAAATTGTATATATTATGAGAATATTATTAGAAAATCCGAGGGATTTTTTAAATTGACGGCGAAATTTTGTAGCATTTTGTATGGGACAAAATATTGAATATTTTGAGCCGAACTTGTACAAATATATCTTTTGAAATAGTTACTCCTTGGGTGAACTTGGGTGAACTAAATAAAATCACAGCTCTTAAAATTAAAAAATATTATGCTTATTACACAAAAAATATTTGACACATATAGGTACCCCTCTATATAAGGGTTTTTTTATGTAAAAATCAAAAACGTGCAAAAAGCGGCGTGTACTCTTCTACTTCTTCCTCTTATCGTGCGTTTATCTTACAGGAGCAAGCATAATGAATACTCAGAACATTCATCATAACAATTATTCAAAAAATTATACAGCTCTATTCTGAAGATTTTATTTTTTTCAAGCTTCTCCAAAGAACCAAGAAATTTAGAGTCTTATACCACCTATGATTTTAACACGTCTTAGCTCATTTAAAAGTTTCAAGAATGTTATTTTAAAAAAGGTTTATTTTCAGATGATTTAGTTTGGTTCTGTCCAAAATGTGTTGAAGACCTAAAAAATCGGATTTAAGCGGAAATTCCAGTCAGAAAATTTTGGTTTATAAATAATTTCAGGTGACTCATTCACTTTTTAAAACTTCTTGAAAAATTATTTATTTCGTTTTCTGGAAGATGCTAAAGTTTAAAAAAGTTGATCAAAAATTGTTTACCTTCGTATTCCTTAAGACTTAAGAATTTGTAATACAAACGGTCCTTATTATGCAATTCTGCACAGGAAAAACTTGTAAGGTTTGTTATACAGGATGTACAAAAAGTATAGTAACCTGCTGGTCAAAGTCATGGCAAATAATTCATCACCAAAAATCGTACAACTTTTATTTGAAACATTTTTCTGAAAAGTACTTAATTTAATAATTAAAGCAGCGTTGTCGAACTTTACGTAATGAAAATTGAAACCGTTGTAACTTTTAAACTATTTACTTTAAAAAATTAAAAATTTTTTCCAAAAATCTTTGAAAGCAAGCTATGATAATTCGCAATAAAAATGGGTGGTTACTATTTAAAAAAAAGTTAGGTGATAATCTCCTGACCTGTAAACCTGCTGGTCAAGGTCATGGCAATATTCCTAAATAGTGCGTTACTAAAAATCGTAAAGCTTTTGTTTGAAACATTTTTCTCAAAAATGCTTCGTTTCAAAAATAAGTGTGAGTTGCCGAACTTTTTGTACATTCTGTAGGGGTTCCATGGTTACCTTGAATATATTTACTGTAAAAGCTTATATATTTACACAGAATCGATCTATTAATCTACAATTAAAGTGCAATACGAAACCCAAATTTTCGTATGGCTGTATCATTTCAATCGCAAATTCAATCAAGAAACCTATTTAGTTCCTGGGACAACTTGTCAAAATCGGACGCAATACAGAGTCTGTTGTCCCATATATACGCAAGTCTTGAGGAGAAACACTTTGTGGGATGCATTTTCTACGACCTCTCTAAGGCCTTCGATTGTGTGAACCATGAAATTTAAATTAAAAAAATTGAAAGTTTTTGGATTTTCTGATAAATGCTCACCTGGTTAAATAAATTTTTAATAACAGTAACTCTAAAAACTAATCTAATTTATGTAGGGTGATACCACATCGTTTGTAACAAATTCAAACGTACAGATTTTGGTAATAATCATGGAACTCAGTCAATTGCGGGTCTTGGAGTGGTTTATTTCAAATAAAGTAACTTTAAATGAAGTGCATAAAGACACTAATATCATTAAAAAACATAGATCAAAATTAAATTGACATAAAATACGAAAAAACTTCATCTTTCTTAGGAGTTATTTTAGATGACAAGTTTGGAAGGAAAATTTATTTAAACTTATCATCATCTAAACTGGCAAAAGTTACCTATCTACCTTCATGTCATATTCCACATATTTAATTATTTTCTGGGGACAAACACGATTATTTTCATATTAACGAAAAGAATATTTTCAATCCAAATTAGAGCGATCAGAGATCAGAGTCAACGGCGTATTTGGGGTGGTGGCTGAAGGGAAAAAATACTCCCCCCAGGATCATAGATATGAACGAAAAAATTGAATAAAAATCCCATTTTTATTTATTTTCACTCGATCTATAAGGGTTCTATAAAGGAATGTTTTTATATTACATGCATAGAGTTTTCTGTAAAGATTTGAGTTAGAAAAAGTAAAGTGGTAAAGATGTCAAGAAAAAACGTGGATTCTCATATATGTTTTGAAAGAATATTTTTTTCTATCAAAATAATTATTTGATGATCTTATAAGCTTGAAAGTGGAGGTAATTAGCTTTGCTTTAGAATTTTTTTTCTGTCGAAAAAATCAAAGGCCCGCTAAGAACTGGGCTGATGCCGCCTTCACTATTGGGTTTTTTGGTGATGAAATCTCCTCTCTACCATCTACTTTCTACCATGTTCTTCTGATCACTTCTTTTTGGGAGACTCTGAATTATTTTCAATTAAGACTTTTTCTATGTTTGCAAAGATTAGAATAATATGTAAGGTTAGATTAACTTAATCTGGGTTTTTTTAATTCTTGAGACCCAGTTTTCATCAATAATTTTTCCCTCCCCATGATGAAATCCTAGACACGCCCTTGATCAGAGCAATGTTTCAGTTGCCTTATATTATAAGGCTTATAGGCTTATGCTACCATGCACCTATATTGTAAAATACATACTTTACATCCAAGGTACCTTAGCAAATTATTACAAACACGGAGAAGGAAGTAATTATTGTTTTGGTGATAAGAATAATATTAAATTATAATACAGGCGACCAGAAATCCCAACAACTAGTTTGGGCCACTTTTCTTTAACAAACAACTTGGTGATACTCATCAACAGTAAAAAGTAAAACCATTATTAAGAGCATCTTCCTAGACACCCGCGATAAATTTTCCGTTGGAGATAATAACAAGGAATAGAAAATCTATCCCACTTTTCAGGAGCTTCTTTGCAAATTATGACCAAATAACTGATAACTAATACCAAAAACAATCGCCCCCCCCACGCTACTTTATTTAAAATCTAAGAAATGTGACTGATAACTAATGCGAATCCCTAGAGGTCGCTAGTTTGGGAGGAAAAAATGTGAAAAATTATGAAATCGAGCATTAGTTCTGCAGTCATAACTCAAGTTTCTCTCGTTAGATTTTCATTTTTTTTTCAGATTTATAATATAAATTGATTAGGCTACATCCTGCCAGAAAGTTACCATCTGCAACCTAGCACAAAACTAATTAGAGGGGTCCAAAATTAAGGTACTTTTAGATCATTATACATTCTCCAATTTTTTTTCTTCTGGCAGGAATTAAAGAAATTACTTCTAAATCATCTACATTACAAAATTATATAAAAATGTTGTTCGTACTAGCTTTTATGACTGTAGAACTAAACCACTATATTTTCCGTTTAGAAAATTGGTCTTTGGTCTTAATAACAAAAGGTGTACTACTCACTAAACTATACAAATATTTCTAGATCATGATGGACTTATATGATGTCAAGAATATTACTGAGAGTAATAAATATGTATTTTTATGCTACATGTCATATGATTTTATTTTAAATGTTTTTTATCCTTATACTTATACAGGGTGTCTCAGACCACCCATCCACCCCTTTCATTTTGAGAACGCCTTTTCGTACATGGCTGAAATAAAAAAAATTATTACCAAAGCAAATCCGCAGAATGTATTGGTGCACTTATTTTTTTCTGGAATAATCCGGAAGTAACTTTCGATTTTTAAATGGTAACATAGGTCGAGTATGGTATCGTTTGAAAGGTCTTTTAAAAAGAAACTTTTATTCAAATATTTTTTTAATATCTTTCATAATTAACAAATTAAACGAAAAACAAAAACAAACAAGTGACAAATGGTTTCTTAAATTATGGAAAAATTAAAACCATCCTCCTCAGTGGGTAAGGGTAGAGGCAATTATGATTTTTTAAATGGAAACATGTATTTTTTGCTTCGCTTGTTAAAAATAATCAACTTTTTTAGGTTCTGTGTTTACCTTAAATAAAAAATAAAAAAAAAGTTGATTATTTTAACGAATAAGGCGATAAACGCAAAAAAGAGTTTCAATTTAAAAAAAATCTCTCTCTTGCCCATTTGCGGATGATGGTAACGATTTAATTTTTCCATAATTCAAGAGACCAATGGTCACTTGTTTGCATATTTTTTTTTCGTTTAATTTGTTAATTATGCAAGATATTACAAAAATATTTTAATAAAAGTTGTTTCTTTTTAAAAGACCTTTCAAACGATACCATACTCGACCTATGTTGCCATTTAAAAATCGAAAGTTACTTCCGGTTCCGGGTGCTTCAAGGTTGTTCCGGAAAAAAATAAGTGCACCAATGGATTCTTCGGGTTTGCTTAGGTAATAATTTTTTTTATTTCAGCCTTGTACGACAAGGCGTTCTCAAAATAAAAGGGGTGGACGGGTGGTCTGAGACACCCTGTATATTATTAACTTTATAAACTATACATATAGTTCTCATTGAAACACAATTTGGAATTATTTTATGGCTCAGAATGTATTAAAAAAATGTACCTCCACGTGCGATTTGGTACCCAAAGTTTGCAAAAACTATACGATTATGTTCTGGAAAAAGTGACTAACCTATAATACAAAATATGTTTTTTTGAAGAAACGTAGTTGATGTAAAAATTCTATGAACTCTATTAAACAAAAGATAATCTAAATTGCATTAAAACTAAGCTCTTGGTTCTTATGAGGAACCATAATTTTACTATCATCTCAAAAATATTACTTTTATTGGAAATTGGAATTTGAGCCAAAATCCATAAAATTCGGTTCTTCAAAAAATGTACCTAACATTTTAGACTCATACTATTCTTAAATTAAAAACACGAAATAGGTATTACATTTTTCAATAGAATAGCTATTTGGTATTGATCATTCGCTGAAAGGAGATTTTTGTGAATAGAAGTGTCTTTTGGTTGAAAAATTAGACTGTTAAAAGTGCAATTTCATCATCAACATCATTATCATAAATAGGATCCCTTTGTTATTGTTTTAAATTGTATGTGGGCTGATTTCCGGTTAATTGAGTACGGCTGGGTTACTAACACGATCCCAAGTTACTCCAGATTTCTTCATGTCATGAAAGATGTGTAAGATATCACAAGTTCCTGTCACGACGCACCGAAGAGGCTTTGTTTTGTAAATTTAAAACATGTACGTCTCAAAATCGATTATCTGATTGACTGACGAGGTCATGAGAAATATTTGACTTGATTTGCGTTGACTTGTGTTTACTGGCGTTCATTGAAAAACTTTTTTCAATAGTGGCTTTCATTCGCTTTTTATTAGCGAACGCATTCTTAAAACCTTCATTTAATTATCCCAGAAAGCCACGGGGGTTCGAATATTTGCGCGCGTTAAAACTTGAGTCTCGTAGGATTATCTTCACTCTTTATCAAAGTTAAGGCACTTGCGCACGTTAAATCCAATTTAAAAGACAACGCTGTGTTTACTGCAATTTACTTTAATTGCTGTTTGTACTAAAATGTCTCTTTTTCGCCTATAAGGATACTTAGCATGTTCTCCCTTCGCGAAAATATAAATTTACAGTTTTATTCCTGGCTGTAAATTTTAGGATGTTGCCATAATTGAAATATACATAACCGCGATTTACATTTATGCGCGCAACATTCGGAGATAACTTTTAATTAATAGATATTCATCATGGGAACCGCCGCTTTAATTTTAAATAAATGCAGAAATTATTATTTATGATTTCTGAAACACGGCTTGTGAGGATGTAATTGCTATATAAAACCTATTAAGATCAACTCCAAACGCAAAAGATATAAATTTTACCTTTTTATACTCACTTAAACAACCGCAGAAAACTTTAGAACCACACTGTAATTAATATTTATTTATAATTACTAAGGTATACACTAATATTAAGATTTTTTAATTTATATTTAAATATATTTTCCACCCACTCGATTTCAAACATCATTGTAATTTAAGTGATATAGGGTTGGAAATTATGACTTAAAATTAATGGAAACAGTAAAAGCTAAATATGAAATAACAGTTAGGAAAATAAACATTTCCCAATATAACATTAATTGAGTTTTAATTAAATTTAACGACAGACATGTTAATATCTTTGCTTATAAAAGACAATAATTTTTGTGCTAAACTATATTTATAGTCATAACAATCCTTTCGCACCTACATAAAGTTTTAATTGTTGTGCATAAATGTAAACACAGTTATTTATTTAATTTAAGGCGTGGTGATCATTTTTATCAAAGCTTAGGTGATCTAAATACAATGCTTCTATAAGTGCACGTTCGTGAATCACTTCGTAGTCCTGTGAATAGTAAATATTGTTTATTGGTCATAAAACATTAATATCTTCCATGTTGATCTATAAGCGATATGTGATATGGATTTATAGGACGAGACTTGGTTAAATCAATAAATTAACTAACCCGCCCTCATGACCGCCCCCATGAAATCAACTCGTTCTCTTTCATGGGATGTAATATTTCAACAGGATCTTACACTGTTTGCTTTTAGATTATTAATTAAAAATATTATAATTCCAGGTAAAAATGACTTGACTAATTTATTTTCTTCGTGGGTAATCACATAATGAAGCTGTAGGTAATTTGCTGATTGTATTAAAACGAGGTAATTTGGGGTAATTTTCACGTAAGTTTTTTTTCGCCCGTATTTGTGCTTAAGTTCCCGTAAATGTGTTTTAAGTATGTGAAGACAAACTCACGTTTATCTATTTAAAAAGCTTGCCAACGTGACAGGTATAAATCAACTCATCTTGTGCGTTGGGTCATGTGGAAGCATCCAAAGTATGGCCTGGTTTGGTGTGGGAATGCTAAAATTGAATTTACTCGTTAGTGATTTAGATGAAGTCTCGCCGGCGACCAGGCTATAAATCAGAACGGCGTGAGTTTGCGCCAGAAACAATATAATAATTAATAACAACCTACGAGCGCATTAGGATCGAAAAATAAACATTAGATTATCTGTAATTATAGAGGAACATTGCCCTATCAACTCATCTATGTTTATTCATCTTTCTATATAAGTATCTTTATACTCGTATAACCCAATACTTACCATATATGCAGCTTTACTATATACAGGGTGTACTTATTTTAACCATAAATTATACTTATCATTTCTTCTTACTCCCTCTGCTTCAGTTCAATTAATTTCTTCTCGAAAACTCAATAAATAAGATTATTTAATCGTTTCGCTCCCAAACGGTGATATACGTCCCAGAAAAGTTTTGACACGCATTGACAAACAAAGCATTATGAAGTTTATCCTATGTCCAGTGAGAACCTGACATCGTATTAACTATCCCCGCCAAAATTCCCAAGCACATGTCAATGTAAGCCGATCCTAATTGTTATTCTGAAATAGAGCAATTTTAGGTTTTTTGTATATTATACCAGTGGGACATATACACCCAAGTAACAATTTTGGTTAAAATTAGGTAAAATTTACGTAATATAGGTATATCAAGTCGTCGTGCCCTATACGAATTACGTCGTTATTACGTAAATTTTACGTAAAGGGGGAAAACTTGACTGTAGTCTCGACGTAATATTTCCCTAATTGTCGACCTATAAGGAAGTTACCTCTATAAGTTAGTTACGTAAAATTTACGTAATGCCGACGTAAATATGCTGAGAAGATGAATTCCATTATAGGTTAAAGTATCCATGATGATTTACTAATATTAATTATGCTTTATATTATCTAGAGTTCGGGATGTTGTTGAAACTACTCCCCTATGCTTCAAATTTGGTTGCGATAAAAAATTCTATGAAACATATGGATTTTACCTTGAAATAATACAATTCCCCGTTCAAAAATCTTTGTTTAAAAATAATTTTTGTTATTAATTAGATCAGACTTTTTTTGGTCTTAGCTTTATATGTGTAATTTCAATTTTTAAATATTTATTTAAAGAACTGTCGTATGATTTGTTAACTTTTTATTTAAAAAACTTTATTTAAATATATAAATAAACATTAATCTTTAATAAATTTATACTTAACCAAAAATTTATTAGTAATATACCGGGTGGAAATGAAAACCGGGTCACCTCGATAACTTTTTTATTTATGAATAGAAAAATTTGAAATTTGGCTATGTTCTATGGTTCAAAAAAACAAATTTTATGTGCATTTTTTATTTTCGAAATCACTTCCGGTTTCACCGGAAACACCATGAACTTTGTTTTTTTTTAATGTAACATCCCATATTTTTATTCATGTAATAAAGATACTAGCTATTAAGTATCATTATTACAGGCACATGCAAAATAATACCCCTACATATGAGGTACCAAAATAATCGTTATAAAATCCTCTTTTTAAAAAGTCGAATGACCCGGCATCATTGCATTTAAAAAATGTGAGATATTTGATAAAATCTTCATTAACTAAGTTTAAAAATTAATAGTTCAAAAACCACTTAAATTTTTTTTCAAATTACTATTTTATTTAGGTATTTGAATTATTTAGAATTAGTTTTGGTACTTTTCACCGACTTTGAAAAAAATTTTTTTTACAAAAAAAATAAAAACTAATATCTCAAAAATACTTCTTTTGTAAAAGTATTTTAAGCCATGAATAAAAATATGGGATGTTACATTTAAAAAAACAAAGTTCATGGTGTTTCCGGTAAAACCGGAAGTGATTTCGAAAATAAAAAATGCACATAAAATTTGTTTTTTTGAACCATAGAACATAGCCAAATTTCAAATTTTTCTATTCATAAATAAAAAAGTTATAGAAGTGACCCGGTTTTCATTTCCACCCGGTATATGGCGTCATTGCTAAAATTTACCTTATAGGAAATTTTACTTATTCTCTAGCCTATTAGGTAACTTTTTCTTAAAACTTGGTAAAAAATTCTTATGAATTTCACTTTATAGTAATTTTGCCCTAAATTGAAACTTTTTACCTCAAAGTCAATAATACTTTGAAATATTTTTGTCCTGAATAAGTAAATTTGACTTTGAAGGCAAGAATAGGGCACGAACGTTTGAGATCAAACGCGAAGTTCCTATAACCTAAAAATATAATCTAAAAATTTGTAGCAGTGGTCTCTTTTAAATTTAAAGGTTCATTTAAATTCTGTGAAGAATACCAAGATTATAAATGTAGATGTGGAATCAATTTGACTTCCTTTTGTATCCCCTGGTACCCTGGTAGTATTTTTTATTAGGAATAATATGTTCTAGACATCCGATATGATTTTATCCAATCATGATAAATCAGCTATGCGTTTGAGACAGAATACATTAAACCCGTTAGATTTAATAATAATCTTACAATTTTAAGGTATACATAATGTTATTACAAAAATATTATATTAAACATCAACAAGTAGTTGTGGACAAATTTGTCCTAAATTACGTAATTTTTTCTTCATGCACCTCTACATAAATTGCCTAGAAAGAATTATGCATTTAAAGTCCTCCAAACTAGTAAGTTTGATCACAAAGTTATTAATTTAAATTTATTGACTATAATAACCCTAATTTCGACCAATAAGGAAATTTTACTATTATAGTAAACGCAACCAAATTTACTAAAATTTTACTATGAAGTATTTTTTCCCTAATGGTCATTGTAAAAGTCAAATTACCGTAAGTTTTACTATAAATTTGACTAACAGGACATTTTTACTTTAAAGGCGACCTTAGGTAAAATAATTAGGTAAAGTTTACTTTAGAATTTCCCTATTTTCAACTTTGAAGAAATATGACCAATTGGTAATAAATTAGGTTAAATAATGGTAAATTTTCCCTAGTATTCGCCTTATTGGTAAATATGTCTGCCAGGTAAAAATGCCTTAACTAATGCCCAACAAAATGCCTTTAAAGTCGTGATTTTGGGCAATATTACGTAAATTTTCCTTAATTAGGTAAAATTTACTTAAGCACAGGGATATTTCCCATTTTCTGTTAGTTGGGCAGGGTGTACCATATGACGTATGGGTATCTTTGTTATTATTGGATATAGAAAGTCCGTTAAATAGAGTAGTAGAGATTTGTTCGTATATTAATCATTCGTTGATAAAACATTTGAATCATCTTTCCTGCGCTATCCTGAAAAAATGCGATTTTCAAATTATGGCTACTATTTCTTTACTTTCGGTGGTAAGTTTTTTTAACATTATACAGGAACTTTTTAATATTAAATGCCGTAAGGCAAATGAATATTTTTTCTCACCAATGGATTTATTATTTTTTTGTTATGGCGTCCATAATGGATTCACATATATGTGCATTTTTCGGAGTAAAAAATAAGATGGACGTCCAGGGAAGTTTTGCAAATAGATAAAAATCATCTATACCTAGTTTAAATTCAAAGAAAAATGCTATTTATCTAAATTTGATAAACCTTCGTTCTGAATATTTCTTTGGATCTTTAATCAAGTTATTTAATTTTTCGAAAGAGTAGAATTTTTTTTAATAATGTTAGGTATTTTGAATTTTTCAGAAGATTTATTTGGTCTTTCATAGATGTTGCTGAAGACTTAAAATGAACAAATTTAAGTTTCGTATTTTAACCTTATCTCAAAATGATGAAAAACCCCTTCAATTGATAATTTTTTAATAGAATTAAAAAATATGGCTTTGAGTTGTCAATTTGATCTTTTGGAATATAGTAGGTATAAATAAAGATATACTAATTGTGGAGATTATAGATGATTATACATATACGGCAGAAACTATACAGAAGAGTTAGATTTATATAAATCTATAAAAAATTGTGGTACGATTGAATTAGCGAGAAATCAAAAAAAAAAAATTTCAAATATTACTAAAGAAGATGTAATTTACGATCTTCAAAAGAAGAAATTAAATGAATAAAAAAATAGTTCATATAACCTAAAAATCAACTGTTTCAATTTAAAGCTGAAAATAATAAAATAAATTGTAATAAGTGTGGTGGAGATCATGAAACAAGGAACTGTTCAGCTTTTGGAAAAGTTTGTAATAATTGTAATTTGTTAAAAACATGTATGAAAAATATAGTTTTTCTACAAACGTGTTAAAAATAACTCATGTCAAACGTTAAAAACGTATTTTTTTTTAAAAGAAATTTACTTTTTTGTTGATCGCATTTAATTTAATTTCAGAGAACCTAATTTATGATTCAAAACGAACGTATGTATCATGTATCACCTGCATTAACATTGACATTTATTAAAATTTATAATAAATTATTTTTTAATTATTAATATAATTGAAAGTAATAATTATACAATTATATTATTGAAAATTAATAAATAGAAAAACTTGTTATTTATTTTCTTTTAGCCCAACTTTATTATTTATACTTTTTGTATAAATTAAATTAAAAACTATCGATTTCGGGATAATTATATCCCATCTTCAGGTTTTTTTTTTCGGGATATAATTATCCCGAAATCGATAGTTTTTAATTTAATTTATACAAAAAGTATAAATAATAAAGTTGGGCTAAAAGAAAATAAATAACAAGTTTTTCTATTTAATTGAAGCAGTCCAAATATTGTGTTATCCTTTAATTTATTTGAAAATTAATAATTTCTTTCGCGTTGTCTATCAACTTAAGTAATGTTTACCTATTGAAATTATAAAAATTAAATAGTACAGTTTTTTACTAATTAATAGAAGTTGAAAATGTGTAAGAATTATAAATAACATTTATTTTAAATAAGTTTTAGTTTCAAAATGTTAGATAATCTTTAAAATAAAGTTAAAAATAAAATGTCATTTGTAACATTTTTTCCTATACTGCAATCGTAATGTAAAGTAAATCATCACGTAAAGTAGATGTTTACATGTCAACTTCGCGTATTCAATGTCACAGTAATGACATCCATAAATATAGGATCAACAAAAAACTACTATTCTACATTAGAGTAAAAACTACGTAACAAAACCATGATTACTATGTTACTACTAATATTTTCATAAATTTTATTAATATTTTTCGTAAAACTCTCATTCTTAGAAAACATATTATATGGTATACGTGTAAAAATGCAGTTTATACACTTATGTATATCATAAATTGGTACTCTGTAGTTGCAAGTAACAAAGGAGAGATAGGAAAAATCATTTCAAAAATATTGGATTTTTTCATAGTAAATTTAAATACTGATGTATTATTAGGACTTGAAGCTTATAAGAATTTTACTTTAATAAAAAGAATTGATAGTATACCGGGTGATTCATTTAACCTGGAATATGGAATATCTCGAAAAATACGCATCGCACAGAAAAATTTGAATCTTGAATACAAACACCTATTTTTTATCGCAGATTTGGATTCAACGTCAAAAGCTACGTACGATTTGTCCGAAAAAATGTGTTCTATTCGCGACAGAAGGAGCTGTAATCACAAAAAATTGAACAGAAATCAATAGAATCAAAATAATCAAAAAACAGATAAGCATGTATTTAGTATTTTTCGACGGGCTATTCAATTCAAATTCAATAAAAATTACATATAAACCTTTAGCTTATCCTCCAAGAAAAGTTCCTTTGGCATTATTGGATAAATTAAAAGAAAGTTTATTAGATTTAGAAAGAAAAGAATTAATTGAGAAACACATGGACCAACAGATTGGATAAATCCTCTAGTAATTACTAGAAAACCTAATGGAATTAATATGTGATAGATCCATCTAAAATTAATTAATTAGTATTTAATATTAAAATAAAAAACTCACTCTTTTTAAAGATATTTAATAAGCCAGAACGTTTTCGTCAACTAATGTTGACATTATCAAAACCTAATGGAAGTTGAAGAACTTTAGATCCTAAAGATTATAATAATTCAATTAAAAAACCGTTATTTAAATTTCCAACAATTGATCTTTTAAATTGGCTGGTTCTAAATATTTTAGTATTTTAGATGTTGATAGTAGCTTTTATCAAATTTTGTTAAATGAGGAAAGTTCAAAATTTTGTTTTTCGAATAAATTCAAAACTATGGAAAATATTAAAAAAATATTTTAATAAAAGTTATTTGTTTTTGAAAGACCTATCAAACCATACCAAACTCGACCTATGTTGCCGTTTAAAAAATCAAAGTTACCTCCGGTTCCGGATAGTTCCTGATTGTTCCGGAAAAAATAAGTTCACCAATGGATTCTTTAGGTTCACTTTAGTAATAAATTTTTTTATTTCAGTCATGTACGATAACGCGTTCTCGAGTTAAATGGGTGGCACGGATGGTCTGAATCACCCTGTATGGGACATATTTTGATGAGAAATGTGTATTTCCCTTTCCAAATGATGAAAATTAAGAGAAATTTTAGATGTGCCTACACCAAAAAATGCTCAAAGGTTTTTGAGAATGATTAATTATGTTGCAATGATTGTTAAAAATTTATCTATTGACGCTAAACCATTAAGGTATTTATTTAAAAAATGTTGAATTTAAATGGAATGCAAGTTATGTTACATAAAATGTTTAACTTATTAAAAAATAAATTCTTAGAAAAACTAGTACTGCAGTACTTTAATATAACAAAAAACGGTTATTTCGGATGTACCTAAAAATGGTATGCGAGCAGTAATCCTGGAAAATAATTTACCTTGCGCTTTTGTTTCAAATCCAATGGATGATATTCAAACCAGATATGCTCAAACAGAGAAAGAACTGTTAGCAAAAGGTTTAGAGTATCAAAATTTAATCAACACGTTTTTGGAAGAAAATTTATTATACAAACAGATCATTTACATTTGTTGCTAATTTCTATAAAACCGTTTAATAAATGTCCAGAATGTTATTACAATTAACAAAATATGAATGTAAGGTAAGATATAAAAAAACTAAAAAGATGTATATTTTTGATACTTTATCAAGGGCATATATTAATATACTGGTTTCATTAATAACAAACTTGACAAATGTAACTTATTTTGTTAATACTAATATTACAACCGGTCATTAGTTAATATTAAGGACTAGTAATTTTTTAAGTATGGTAAATAGGGTGCTATGGTATCGTAGATAACTTATAAACAACTTTATATTTTTGTACCAAATTTTCGTACCATTAAAAATATTTATAATGATCAAAATGAGAGAAAAAATTAAAAAATATTAAGAGCATCTTCCTAGACACCCGCGATAATTTTTCCGTTGGAGATAATAACATGGAATAGAAAATCCATTCCACCTTTCTCTCGAGCTTCTTTGCAAATTAAGACCAAGTAACTGATCATTAATGCGAATCTCTAGAGGGCGCGCGAGTTTGGGAGGAAAAATTGTGAAAAATCATGAAATCGAGCATTAGTTCTGCAGTCATAACTAAAGTTTCCCTTGTTAGATTTTCAATTTTTTTTCAGATTTATAATCTAAATTGATTAGGCTACATCCTGCCAGAGAGCATTCTGCAACCTAGCACAAAATTAATTAGAGGGGTCTAAAGTTAAGGTACTTTTAAATCAATATATATTTTTTAGTGCATTATCCAATTTTTTCCTTCTGGCAGGAATTAAAGAAATGACTTCTAAGTCATGTACAAAAAAAATTATACAAAAATGTTGTTCGTACTAGCTTTTATGACTGCAGAACTAAACCACTATATTTTCCGTTTAGGAAATTGCTATTAACAGTAAGTGTATTTTTTAAGACCCTTAAAGTACTCCTACTTTACAGTTAATTTACTCAAAAACCAATCAAATTATGAAGTTAAGTTCGTCATAATATGCTAAGGCATAAATATGAATCGATTGGTACTATAAATATGACAATCAACAATTTCTTTGACCAGTTATTACCACTGCACGAAAGTTGTTTTTGAACAAATGTTGCCCAATTTAAACGCAGCAAGGAAAAATAACTCATAAACATAAAAAATATGTACAATAGTTTTCAATTATTATGTAAAACTATATGTATTGTTCTTATTATTTATTTAAATTGGGTTTTTAGTTTTTAAATCGGTTCTGAAAATCACCAATTGTAGATTTTAACAAAAAATTTTTGACCGTGTGAAAAAATTAAGACGATTTGCGTTTGGTAAATTGCAGCAATCACCATAAAATTTTTTCCGGTTAAACAGAAATACTGTAAATCTCCTATTCCTAGAAATTAGTCTTTAGTTTTTAGATATTTATTGTAGTTAAAATTGAGAACACATCCTTAAAAGTAATTGCTAGCTTATTGGAAATTGATTTTTAGACATTGATTGGGGATATCGTAAAATAAGAGTAAAACCTTGAACAAAGAAAAATAAATCTAAAATATGAAATATGGTATGATGCGTTTAAAATTGAAGGGCGTCATGAAAGCAATAAAATATAAAATGGTTGGGTTATAGTTGTAAAAAGTAAATAAAAACAATAATAGTGCACATAGCTGGAGAGTTTGAGAGTGCAGAATCCGAAAGAGCATGCGTGTATTATGTTTTAATTACACGCTACGAACACGCGGCATTATTCATGTCCACGTCTGCTGTTCCACAATAAGTTCGCATTACACGCCTCCAAGTAATTGCACTCATTCGCATTCTCAGAACGCATCCAGATACACCAATCAGTGTCTCTACGAAATATATCTTAAATTATTGCAAATAATAATCGACCGAGAGCAGCGGTTATACCTCCTTCTTGTTCATTGTCTTCACAAGTGTTACAGACTCAACGTTTTATATTTTCACATTGTTGACTCATGTTCCATGCCATTCTATAACAAAACTTCAAAACGTAAATCTAATCAATGATGACAATCATTCAATAATGAAATGTTTTACTTTATTGCGCCATTTGCCATTTATCAAAATGTTGATCCTGACTTTGGTACAATCATGTCAGAAGTACACTAGTGCACAAAGAAGTTTGGTTTCCTATAAAACGCATTCCCCCATCACTAAATAATCTCGAGGTCTACTTTTAGTTAAGGAATACTTGCTTATTATTTCAATCCCTGAAGCATTTTAAATATTCTATAAGAAGGTTTAAGAACGTTCGATCAAAAAGAACAAACACCGTTTGAGAATCTTATTTTGTTTAACTATTTATTGCAAAATTGTCCTTGGTGAGGATTCGGACCTCAGATAGACAATTGTTTTCATAAACTGAAAAAAAATCGTTTCTGTAGTAAGTTGCCATGGTGACGAGTTTCAACCTATACAAAATTTAGATAATTAAATAAATAAGGAAGAGAAATCTGTCATCTTTTCAACTTATTCAACAAACGATTTTTGCCGTATACGAAAACAATCGTCTATCTTGCAGAATTCCACTTCTAAGACTTCCAAATTGCATGTTTGGTAAGATAACCACTACACTACCCAGGACCCATTTTGGAATGTTATTCAATTTTTTTTAAATTTAATTTTTATTTCTTTGTCCGAATGATAGAAACAGTCTGTGATCAATTACCTTTCTCGTGGATGATGATAGTAACTATTATCGATTCTCCCAGTTTAAGGCAACATTGAACAACATTAAATTACTGGTCCTGGGTGGTATTAGAGGGAGAATTATGTTAACCAAAAAATTTGTATCGGTTGTGAATTGATTCATAGCTAAGGAAAATTTTGTATTAATTCCTTCATAAAAGCTTTATATTAACAAGTATTTGAACAAATCGACTTGGAAGGTTTCTGATTAATGTTCAGATGTCATTGAGCTGATCATGTAAAAGGTTTTCCCATTTAAAATAGTCTTAGGCTATTCACAATATACCGCCACTGAATTAAGGGATGGTATTGAAAGCTACAACGTATTCACAAGCAGAAACCAAAGTTGTGAAAATATTGTGTTAACAATATAATACAATTTTAAAATCTTGTGATAAGGTTGTCTTCAATAATACTCGTATACGTCAAAAAGAAGGAGTTGGGTCGGGGTTGGATCCCTGAACCATCAAACTTATAAGCATGTACACTACCACTATACCACCGAATCTACCCACAAACTAAATCAAATATTAGTATAATGTGTTTTCTCTAATTGAATCTAAAATAGTTTACCCCGATTCTGCTAGTATTAGAACGTCACCTTACCGTAGAAAATTCGGTGCTGATCGTACCCAGAATGCCCTTTAGGGTATTGTACATTCGGCATGTGCTGATCAATTATCCTTAGATTTTAAAAAATGACTCCAGTCATTTTCATAGGTAATGGACCTGAGGCCCGATATATGCCCTTGGAGCATGCGCTGAACGTATTCCAATGATTTTGTGATGAAATATCAATCAAAAGCATTCACTACGAATGAATGGCTTACTGGGTAGGTACAATTGGTCCAAACTGGATTATTGTTTATCAAATGTAAGAGTCGATATCAGCGCTTGTACCACACTACCAGCGCGTATGTCGATGGTTTTTCACTGGAATATTTTCATAACGAACGTATTTTATTTCTAAAGAATACTGGCATACGATCAGCGCCTGCTCTAAGGGTATATATCGGCCCTCAGGTCCATTATCTAAGAAAATGACTGGAGTCATTTCTTTAAATCTACGGATAATTGATCAGGACATGAAGAATATGCAAGCCCAAAAGGGCATACTGGGAACTATCAGCACCAGATTTCCTACGGTGAGCTGACGGTCTATATAGTAATCTTTTTTATTATATATCCAATTAAAAATATCCAGGTTTCATTTGAAATAAAGCAACTTATTACTACCCATTAAATAACTGAAAACTCGATCGGATGAAATTGACTTGGTGAATATACAGATTATATTTTTTTTAATATTGTCAAATTATTGATTTATTTGAAACTTTAAAAAAAATCGATAATTATTTTTTACTACAAAATTGTAAACATAATAAAAAAATATGTTGTCTTTAGAATGTTCGCACAATATAGTTACACATTAAAAGTATGTATTTTATACAATATTGTAATGAAGTATCAACACAATATTCAGACAATAATTTCATATTTAAACTACAACATTTTTTACAGCAATATTTCTCAAATATATTTTTACGCGAATCTTTGTACAATATTTTCACAACAATTCCATACGATCCATAATATTTACATCTTCCTAAAATATTACCAACTACAATTTTCGTTTCTACTGAGGTTGCAAAAACTGAAATATGTTCATTACAAAGTAGTAGCCAGAGACTTCTACCTTGCGTTTTCATCAATAAAAAACATTTGGGCGAAATTAAGGGATGTTCCAAACCTCACGAAAACGCCTTCCTTACATCTTTTAAGAGCTACTTTGGAATGAACTATATTGTACAACAGCTCTAAATTTAGTGACTCTCATCAAAGTGACATTACTAACATGCTTTATTGCAGTAAAGAGATTATCAATACTTTAATAGACATAACATTTTCCTGGACATGATTGGTGTGGAAATGATTTAAGCTAATAATTGAAGAATTATCATTAAACGTAAAGCGTTCTTGCTAATTTTGGTTGTACGCCTGAAGCATATAATCGATCAAATAGAGAAACGAGAAACAATGTCAGTAATTAACAATAACATATATTTTTCATGGATTATTTTCCGGGTAAGAATCTTTAAGTGACTTAAGTCAATCCGTGTGTGGTAAAGATTATAATAAATGTTGTGTTTACTTCACTGTTGGAAATTGATTAATTTTTAATAGTAGACGTGCAAAATTTAGATAATACTTTCGTTTTAACTAGAAATTTCCAGATAATTTGCCTTAAGTGACGTTTTGAACTTGTCCAATTAAAAGCTTAGCACCTAATGCTCATCAAGCGCGAGCAAACGTTCCAAGTTAATGAAACTTAACTTTTTTCCTTCGATTTTACAAGATAAATTTTAATTTATGTAAACATATTGACCACCCACTAGTTATGAGTAAATCATTACCAGTCTCAATAAAAAAGCTAATAATTTAAAATCGAATTTCAGTTGTTTTTTCGTATCAGAGATTATAAATAATAAATTAATGAATGATTAAAAGCTTGTATAACGGTCTATAAAATGCAGAATAAAGTTCTACGAATTAAATAAGCGAGACGCATGATTCAAAAGCTTTCATAGCTTGTTTATTTAAGCACGAGACAAGAAAATTACACTTGGTGTAATATATAAAGTCCGATCGTGCGCCACACTTCAATCTAGATAGATGGGCGTAAATTGAAATATTGTACTTGTAACGGCCCATGTGTATTTAGTTCGTATATCAGTTCTAAATAATCAGCGTGGCCCACAACTCGATCCGCCTCTGGTGCATCGAAACTTATACACGCAATGATTTGTGTTCTCTTTTAAAATTGAACCAGTTTACTCCCAGCTTAATACAACACTCCTGTTTATCAGATATTGATTATCCCTACAATCGATAAATTACATCCTCCGAAAATCCCAAGTAAATTAGATTACCTACCAAAAATTTAAATAGGCACCCCAATAAAAGATATGATCGAACTCATAGATTTTATTAAAAAAACACACTAATAGAAAAACCATATTCTTATGCTGTTTCGAATTTTAGGCTCAAAAGAATCTGCTACATCATTCTTAAAAATAAAGATTCATCAACTGCACTACATCCGAATTGATTTATTAGGCTATGGATCAAATTATAAAGGGTGTATTATAATATAAGGTATAACATTTGCCAGTGAGTGGAAGACTCCAAAACAATGATAAAATTTCGTATATCCGATTTAGGCCGAGTTGCACAGTTCAAGCTTAAGCTTCGGTGACACTTAAACTAAAAATATGACAGAAATACAATAGGAAATCTGTAATGTTTTTAGTATAAGTGTCGCTTCAAGCTTAAGCTTCAACTGTGCAACCGGCCCTTATAGTGCTAGGAAAGCTGAACCTTTTCAAAATTGTTTTGGTCATTTACTCCAGAACGATTCCTAGTGAAGTATTAATTTTGTTTGCTTGTAAGTGCTATTTGTTCATTTAAGGAAGCAAAAAAATCATGAAAATAAGTCAATAATACCTTTTGCAATCGTATATGAAAATTTAAAAAAAAGCACCCCCGAATAAGTCAGCCGTTTTTTTGGAACTAATACACTGGTTTGCTAAGATAGTAATAAATTTTGTCTATTGTCATTTGAAATTTCTATACTTGTTAGTTTAAAATCCATATTTATTTTTCAAGTGATGTATCAAAACCAATATTTTTAGACAAACTGCAAAATCATCAAGTTTGTAGAATTTCCATAATATTAGTTTCTAGCAAAGATTTTTTAGATTTTATTTTAATTAGGATTATTATTTTAGATTCTTTTATAATACAATATGTTTCAGCTTTTATTTTGGATTTGCAAATTATCCAATTTCTGATGCAACAATATCATTATCAAACCAACAATTCAAGCTTTTTCGGGTTTAACTGGGGTTACCCACAAAGTATTAGGATATACTTCATAATATGATTTATAAAAATAAAAGTTTTTTCAGTTACACTTCACTTTTGATTTGGTTTTAAAGATCAAATATTACCTGAAAAAACTCAAGTATTATACATTTAGTTGGATTTTCCGCTTACGTAGTCTACCTCTCTTTTAATGACCCTCTCACTCATTTTAGTTCCTGCAAAACGGCAGACTTATTATCACTTTGTTTTTAATTATTTATTGGAAATTTTAAGAACCCGCTCGCCCTCTGGTGGCAAAAATATGAACTTCTATATTCGGTACTTCCTCTTTAGATTTAGCGCATTTGTACATGTTTTTTGAGTTTTACCGAAGCTTTAAATAATAAATCTATTTGAGTTTTGTTGAATATCTAGTTATAAGGTACAAAAATATATTTTAAACTCAGTTTTTGACACTGACAAGTACCGAATATCCTCCATTTACAGCGCAATCTATACGTAGTTAAAATTCCCAATATTGAATCAACCTCTCTTATAGTATTCTTCTCTCTGATTTCAGATAAATCAATTTAATTTCAGAAAGTATCAATTGTATTTCAGAATAATAGTTGTATGAATGGTCAAATTTATATAAAATATTATTCAATGTCATTATATGAAATATATTCGACTTATAATTTGAACGAGAGTAAGTAATTAAGAGACTATTTAATGAATATTTTTCATCTTTTTGTGGAAAATTTGACAGCCAACTTCGCACGTATTGAAGTTTGACACAAACTTCACAAAATAATCACCAAAATTTTTTACGTTTCCTTGTCACAAAAAATAATGACTTGTGAGTTGAATAGTCAATTGTATTTCAGAAAACATCAATGTAGTTCAGATAAATTAATTTAATTTCAAAATTCATCAATTGTATTTTATAAAAATCAATAGCGGTATTTCAGAAAAGATCAATTGTAATATTCAAAAATAGCAGAGAAAGTAATTTATGGAAGAATTGTGGATTTTTTTAATCTAAATAATTTATTTGATCTGAAACAGTTTTAATATCAAGAAAAAAGCACCCATCAATCAGCAGTAATAAATGTGTATTATGGAGTTTATACAGGGTGTCCCCGAATAACTGTGAATTTCTTTTTGGGGTGATAGAGGAAGCAAAACTAAGCATATTTGAATTAAAAAGTATTGTCCGGAAATGCTTCCTTAAAAAGTTATAACACTTTGAAATTTTGCCAAGGAATGTTAATGGAATAACGCGGTAATAACTTCGACCAGTTTTTGTAATAATGTGTTTAATATTATTACAAGAAATAATAAATAAAATAGTTAACATTTTTCATTATACACATTAAATATATGGAATTTTATGTAAATTAGCTTAATTTGATGTTGTTTTTTTTAATTTATATTTTTAGCTTTAGCTTTAATTTTTAAATTATAAAATCTACTTTTGCTCCGAAAAGAAGTACTTACAATAAGAGTACCATTTCTCTAGAACATTGAGCACGGATTATTTTAGTTTAGTACTTTTAAAATTATTAAAAACGTAAAGAAAAAACATATGATCAAAAAATGTTTATGACAACCCCCCCCCCCCATTCACATATAACGTCCGAGAAAATATTTTTAAGACTTTTATTGGCCTTAAATATGTATCTTTATTAGAAGAAAGCACCACCAATATTTCAAATTAATATCTCTTGTAACATTTATTTTATTTACAAATTGAAAATTTTTAAAGTAGTATTATAACTTTTTCCGGATATTATTTATTAAAAATGCTTTGTTTCACTTCCTCTATAACCCCAAAAATTTGGAACAGTTATTAAGGGATACCCTGTATAATATGATCAAATACCGGGTGGAAATGAAACTAGGGCCACCCCTGGCATTTCTTTATTTATGAAAATAAAAAATTAGAATTTTAGTATCTTATATAATCTAAGAAAACAAATTTTATGGATCGAATAAATCTTTCATTTTACTTCCGGTTGACAGGAAATGGCACCCACTTTCTTATTTTAAATGTAACCCCCTGATTTTTTCTACCTAAAATCAAACATTGGTTAGTTTTAAGTATGTTTATGACAAAAAAAATTTTTTTTTCAAAACTAAGAAAAAATGTTGAATTTTTTTTTGGTAAAAAATTTGAGTAAAACCTACAAAAACTATTTTTAAATAATACAAATACGTAAAATAAATTGTAATTTATAAAATTTATTTCACCGTTCTTGAGATATTATTTTTTTTAATTTTCAAGAAGCGTTTTTTGGAAATATCTTTACTTTTTTAAATGGGATGATATAAGGGCCACCGACTAATTAAATAGAGGGTTTTTTTCCGGTTACTGTGATACCCCATATGTATGTTTAAAAATAGTTTTTGTAGGTTTTACTCAAATTTTTTACCAAATACAAATTCAAATTTTTTTCTTAAAGTTTTGAAAAAAAATATTTTTTTGTCATAAACATACTTAAAATTAACCAATGTTCGATTTTACGTAGAAAAAATCAGGGGGTTATATTTAAAATAAGAAAGTGGATGCCATTTCCTGATAAACCGGAAGTAAAAGTAAAAATTTATTCGATCCATAAGATTTGTTTTCTTAGATCATATAATATACTAAAATTTAAATTTTTTATTTCCATAAATAAAGAAATGCCAGGGGTGGCCCTAGTTTCATTTCCTCCCGGTATAACAATCATAAATAAATTTTCAAGTGATATATTATACACAAAGATAGTGGTTCCTCAAGGTTCTGTTCTAGGACCACTTCTTTGTAAAATATATATTCAAAATCTTCAGTTCACAGGAATTAAAGCAAACTAATCAGATTTTGCTGATGACACTATATTAATTTGTGAATTTAAATTAACGCATTATGATTTTCAACTGATGAATTCTGAAATACAATGGAGTATTCTGAAATACAATTGATGATTTCTCAAATTAATTTGATCTTTTCTGAAATACAATTAGACAAGATCTAGAGATCGTTATATAGTCTTGAGATAGCCATACATATTTTTTAAATAAATGTCTGGATTATGGGGCGTGCTACCACTTCATCGACAGTGCATTTTCACCAACAACGGTTTCATCAATACGACCGTTTTAACGACACAGACGTATGATCGAAACGACCAATTCATCGACTCAGACGTTTCATCTACTCAGACGTTTCATCGACAACCATTTCATCGACAATCGACCCCACCGTACATCGACACTACTTTTCATCGACCCAAACGTTTCATCGACATAACGTTTCATCGACACCACCCTACATCGACAAATCTTTTCTTCAAGGACGTTTCATCGTCCCACCCTACATCGACAAATCTTTTCTTCAAGGGCGTTTCATCGACACTACTTTTTCATCGACCCAAACGTTTCATCGACAACCATTTCATCGACACTACCTTTTCATCGACAAAGACGTTTCATTGATAATGCTCTTTCATCGACACAGACGTTTCATCGACATTACCTTTTCATCGATATCTATTTCATCGACACCACCTGTGTCGATGAAACGGTCGTGTCGATAAAACGGACGGTCGATGAATTTGCATTCGATGTAAATAAAGGCTATGTCGATGAAAGTATATTGTCGATGAAACGGTATACAACCGGATTATAGATCTTGACTCACTCTTGTTTTTTTCTTATTTAAAGTCTTTTGGTTTTCATTTAATGAAGTGACTTGTTAAATGGCAAATTTTACAAATTCTATGGTATAAAAAATAGTTTTGAATTTTTTGGTTTAGTCATTCAGGATGTGATATAAGGTAATTAATTAATTGATTAATGATAAATACGGTAATCAAATCTACAGGAGGTATTAAAAAGATAATTTGTAAAGATGAATGTTTATTAAGACAGTTCAATAAAAAATAATACCTAGATCATCATAAATGCATTAATGTAATCAATAACATGTAGATTTTTGCTGAAGGAATATTTTATACGAGGAAAACATAAAATCTATTAAGTACTTATGCAAGAACTTGCAGAAATAAACACAAGGTTTTTCTCGTGGCACGTACACGTCCAGAGTAATAATATCATTGATTAATTATTTGCATTAAAGCGAAGTTTGCGCTTAGTAAATGGAGAAATTTATCAAAGGCAATTTGCAGACATTATCAGCAATTATTTTAGGGATAATCCATATTGATTATTCGCCGCGGCGTGCACGACATTGAAATTAAAAGTTCCTCCTAGTTGATATTCAAAGTCATAAATACTTTTATTCAATGCACTACGTGCTCCTTGATAGTGCAAGTGAACCAGGCGAGCGGATGCCTTTTTTCAGGACTACTATTGTAAGTTGATTACGAAGCAGTTGGTCAACTACCTCAGTTAAGACAATCATTGAAAGTCAAGGAGCATCAATATTTGTTGTATTTCTTGGTCTATGCGCAAGGGATATAGATTATGCGTTATTGGTGGCGACACCGCGACAGGATGCGCCAGGATGCGACTTGGAGGTAAGCAATTTTTTTTCACTTTTCGTATGCACGGTGACGCTCTTCGCCGGACGCTACAGATATCCTCGTGTCCGGAGCGGTAAGTACCTGAGGCACGTTAATCCATTGAGACAATGCATGAGTCACGACGTAGGTGTGGCTGGCCAGAATTATAATTAGTACGCGTTTAATGATCTGTTTCAAGAGCTTGTGTGCCTTTAACCCGCACCATTGTTTCGGACCAAACACTCGACGCCTTTACAGAAAACACCAACAATTGTTACGATCAAATGCTTACAAAATTTTTAGACACTCATGAATTTCAATCACGACGTTTTTATTACTGGTAAAAAATCTTAGTCAAAAACAAAGTATTACAAATATCAATGCTTAAAAATAAATCAATTCTTGGGTAACACCATATAAAAACTTATACGACTGGGAACAAACTTAAGTTAAGTGACAAAAACGCCGCATGTATTATATCTTCAGAATAAAAATCAGTAATCAATGATCGCTCGTTATCTTCTACTATTTGGATCAGTCACGCACCCAGCTAAGCGCCAAGTAGTTCATTCTACACTTCTGCACCACTCGGGTTAAGATCGCACCCAGCCTAAGCTCCAAGTGGTTTATACAAAGATTCTGCATTACTTTAGTCTAGCATGTAACACACCTAAGCGTTATCAACTCAAATACAAATATAGGTCTGTAGCTCTTCGTACATGCTCTTTTCTAACAAAAGAAAAAAAACTTGCACCAAATAGCTCGTAAACAAGAGATTGTCGTAAATCAAAACTTTTGGCTAAGAAAGCAAGAAATAATAATAAAACACTTCTACGAAGCTGTCAACCAGGCAATCAATGATTTCCAGGTAGAGTTAACAGTAGCAAGGTATGAGTCGCTAATGAAGAATCTTAACAAACAATGGGAAAGAATCCAGGAACTCCATGAAGAAATTTTCGTCCGCTTACTTCCCCAACAAGTTGAGATGAATCAACTAGAGAAAACAATGGAAGAATTGGAAACAAAAACTTCTATCCTGGGAGCGTCATTGGTCAAACCCAACATCGAACTTCCGAAAATTCAAATCTGCGAGGGTAATTACGAAAAAAGTTGAGAAGTTACAGTACTGAAATCATATATCAATGGACAAAGGCGAACCAAGCCGACTAATATAACATCTTTAAACCACAAAAGATAATTTCGACACAGCTTCTAAAGATGTATTAAAATAATAGCTTAATTCTTTCCAAGTTGGTAGATAGAATTCTCGATCTATCACGGTGTTATGAATAAGGAAACCAACCCACTGAAAGTTCATTTAAGATATTTGATTGTAAAGTTTTATTAGACCCATATACATCTTTTCACAATTTAATATATGGAAGCTGTAAAAATTGTTGCTTACTCCTTAGCATGGGGACCATTGATGGCCAGAATCATCCTAAGAAAATTTAAGACATAGTCCAAGAGCCCGGAGCCAAAATACTCTCTGGTAAATTTTATTGTAGTAGTGGTGTACATAAATATACTATGGTCATTCAAGTCGTTATTAGGACATGTGGTTTATTGGTGTATTGTCAAAGACGTCGTGAATTCCGAGGTACTAAAATGAGTATACAAAGGCTGATTCATAAATGCGGGTTAATGTATCATATATTGAAGAAGTATGGTAGTTAGTCAGATGTACGTTAGCACGTGGTTGGTCTGTCAGGCCACGAATATGAATAATTCTTCAATATATGATACATTTAACCCATATTTAAAGTTTCAGTCTTTGTAAACCGTAAGCCCATTTTAGAACTTTGGTATTCACGACATCTTTGACAGTGCACCAATAGCACGTATCCTAATAATGAATTGACTGACTAGTATGTTTATGTACACCACTACTAGAATCAAATTTATAAAAACTGGCCTTTGTCATTTCAGAGATTTCTTTTGGCTCTGAGCTCTCTGTCTATCAGCAACAAACAAAATCTACGAACAGTTACTGTAAAACCTGAACGAGGTACAGGACTTCGATGAGGAGATTCATTCCTTGGTTAGGACTAGTGGTTTCGTTGTAGTAGTTCTGGCATGTCAAGTTCTTTTTTCCTAATTATTTTCATCCTCTAAATAACGATGACTTAGGATGAGAAACTTGGCGCTACGGCTGATGCGTGCTAGACCTAGGTAGAGATAAGTTTTGATAAGATTTTCGAAGTCATGCACCTCGTGCTGGTTTTTCACTGACTTCAAGATGTTGTTTGCAATTTGAAGCAACTTAGTGCTACATTTGATTCGTGATTGGCCCAGAGTTTGGATGAGCAAGTTGGTGTTAGTTCTGATTCCTGCTTCAAAGCCCTATGCCTCGTGAAGGTCCTTCGTTCTTCAGGGCCTTGAAGATGTTGTTTAGAGCAACTCGGCACTACGTTTGATGTACGATACCCCATTCAAACTTATCCAAAACTGCAGTCGATGAGATAACTTCGTGCAAAGAGTAATAGACACCTCTTTTCTATTAATGGTAATTCCGGAATACATGCAACACTACCTTTAGGAAAAATAGGCGATAGTAAATTTGAATCGTACATACAATTTGGTCCGTTCGACTGAACCACTAGTGGAGGTCGTATTGGCAATGCAACAAGGTTAATTTGATTTTTCTTGTGATGTGCTTCAAGTTATTCAGATAACCGGAAAATATTTTTGATAAATTCAATAGGTACGTATGTAATTTTTAATATAAATTTTAATGTAATAGCTTTGGTTGCAAACTAAAATTTAGTAACATTTGCGCAATGAATCAATAATATAATAAATTGAAATAGATCAAGATGGTAAAGTGTTTTAATTTGACTGTTGGCATTTAAGTAGTTCTCTCACGTTCCAGTTGTTTGCACGCAAAAGACACGAACTTTTCTAATGCGTACCTTTGCACTTGAAGCAAGCAAATTTAATTGATCTATCATTTTAATGTTACTTTAATGTTTTACCAATTCGCGAGGCGAGAAGCGAGATAATAATTTTTTAAACATCCAACAACCTTACGTGCCTTATGAGAAGAGATGTTATACATTAGAGCTTTCACAAAGCTAAATTATGCCACACACATAGTTTCTCCAATGAATTTGATTCAGTTACAAATTACTTGCAATAAATAAGGCAGTGAATAAAACGTGAATTATCTATGAGCAGGACAATGAGGCATTGTAAGTTGCATCCTTTATCATGATACAATTTGCCTGTCATTCACGATTTTATGCTTATTGACGAAATGAAAAATTTGCGCTCAGAACTGGGTTAAGCAAGATCGAGCGCTTTCCGAGAACACTAAATCAGTCAGAATTTCAGGTTTTTTTGGCGAGCTTTGAACGCTCGAAAAATAAAAGCGCCGGTTTGCATTTAAAGTACATAAATTTAAAAGCAATCTCTTCCGAGACCGCAACCATTGTTCTGACGACATTTCGCTCCAAAAAAATATTTGGAACATCTGGGAACGTAACTTTAATCGAATTTTAAATACCTACGAATCAGTTTAATTCTCTTGATTTGGTAGTATATTACAAACAGTACCTTAAAACTTCAACATGTAAAAATCCAGCATTAATTTTAACTGTGTAGAGATGGCACTACTTGGCCTGTAAATGGATTGTGTAAGCCACAAAACTGAGTAGCTTTAGCTTTGATTAAAAACATTTAATGATGACTACTCTAAACTTTAAGTTGAAAACGCCAAGAGATTGGCAGAATTGTTGATAATTTATAAATACTATCTGACAAATCAAAATTAATTATTGTGGCTCGAATGATGGTCCTTAATTAAATTTGGGCATAATTTAGAGATTAGTAATTACCATACGAACTTTCATTTTTATTGGTTAATTTAATAAAAAGAAACAATCTGTAAGCGGTGACAAGGTTGGTATTTATTAACAATAATTAAAAGTTTATGGGCACGTGCGTATAATTTTGAACTAATAGCTAATAGCGCGACAAGAGAGGAATATTTATTAAAATTTATCCCCAAACTATCAATTAAAAGAGAAAACTCCTCGCGGCTCTGCAATTGGGATTGGCTTGTTTATAGAAGTGTTAATGTTTTCTTCAAATTTACTAATGAAGTATTATAATGTTCAAATGCTTTACGAGATAGTAAAATCTTTTGATTAAATGCGCCGAGAGTTGGCATTTGCTAAATTCCACAAGTTGGCAACGATTTTATTACCCAACCACATTTTCCTATGCTTATCCTGAAAATTCATTATAAAAATTCAATTGTTTTTAGCATATAGATTATAGTATTAAAAGTTCCGTGCTTAATATGCAATTCACAGCGTGTTAGTGAGTAATGTCCAACCATATCCAAAGAAGCCATGCTACTCCAATAAAATATAAGTCTTTATGACTAAATAAAGTAGTCGCATAGACACTACGTTTACTTTTTACGAAATGTACGCATAGAAAAAACATGCAGGTTGATATTAACTACCGTCGATGAATTGATTTGACCTTCTGTAAATCTTCAGTCGTTGAATTTAGATCTGGCGGAAGTTTAGGTATTATTATGATACTCGTGTGCCAGGTGCTTTGTCCTCTCAAATCTATTTGTATTTCCGCTTCAATTTCCTGCACACGTTACACTTGATTCATAAAAATATTGATAAAATGATATACAATACGTGTTTATTATTTTTATTATTTTTACAGTTTTTCAGTTTGGATTGTTATAACTTATAATAAACCTAATCAACTCAATGTAAACTGCGCCTGTATCTTAACATGCATACGAAATTTTAATTATAAAATTTTCTAGGCGATAATCTATTAGTCCTTAAAGGATGTGACATATAACTGTAGTTGGTAGTTGAGTTAAAGTTGTTTATGACAAGATGGTTGTAACCATGTGGCAAAAACGAATGATGAAAGGGGCCAAATTAATATTTTAGGTAGGTGCAGCTGTAAAGTGATGATTTCCTCGGTCAAGCTCGCATTATGAGGGGTGTATTTAAATGATTTGTAGGTGGTGTAATCTTGGTAAAAATCTTTCCAGTTGGTTATTATTATGCGTGTTGGGACGTTCGCCATTCGCCATTCTGAATAAAACATCCGAAGCGGGCTGACTAATTTATGGGTTGTTAACTAAGGCATTGTAAGCGCCGAGGGTACGAATTTACAAATAAAAGTACAAAATTATGTGCATATTCAACTGGTGCACCATGCGTCAACGTTATCTTATATCTGAGCGCCGGAACAGGACGCAATCTGCGAATAATCTGCGTTCGACCATCAAGGGCAACCTTGTCCGCACGCAACTGGGCCCTTTAACACGACCATACAGTCCAAAAACGAATTCACATCGTGATTTCTAAAAGATTTTTATCGCAAGAATGCGGCAGCTAGGAATATTTATATTTTCGATAAACCCCAGGTGATATGCGTGCGAATGGTAGACTTGAAGACTTAAACATGTCAGTAAGTCCATATTTTTGAACTAATTTTGAGGATGGGTCCAACGTGGGCGATTAAAGAGTAAAAAGTAAAATGCACGCAACCTCATTTTCCTTAGAAGGCAATTCCGATTGTTCTTGAGATCATGGATTTATAGAGATGCATCTGATTATGATTCATAGAGCGCATTCAACATCCTCACTTTCGAAAGCACGAATTGCACATCTTGCAGGGATGTGGGCCGGTGCTGGGAGGTTTTAATCATATTGTTACGATGTAATTGTCAGCAAGTAGCCTTCGCTGCTTTTTGCATTTGAGTGACATTGGGCAGGCGAAATTATAATATTAAAGCCCACCTTATTTAGACTTGTTATGTAAATCCAAGATGTATTTCTTAATATTCTCTTGTTGGTGGGTAATTACCACCTATCGAAATCGCTTTATAGACAAATTTGTTTTTAATAAGGTTTTTTGATTGGTGTTATTAGATTTGGAATAATAACACCTAAATTGCTTCCTCGTAAAATTGAGCTGGAATAATTGCAGACAATTAGATCACATGTAATAAAAAGATTTATTTTAGAGCATAGCGTGATACGCTTGCCTTCATTACTCTTCATCAGTATCATTCAAACGCTATAATTACTCGTATTCAGTGGCAATCAATAATAATCTAACGTATCTACTACTGATTTAATTGGCTTTAAAGTTTCTTCCTTCTTTTATATCTCTTGTCAGACCTACCATCTCAAACCATCATAAAATTAATTGATTTACTTTTGTCTTTAAATTTTACTTTTGATAAAAGCCTATATTATAGTTTATTTGAGCACTTCCAGAATTTCAAATTTTTACATGTTTTAGTTAAATTTTATAATAATTTCATTTATACCAAAAAAATACTTTCAATAAAAAATAGGAAGAGGTGTAATATTGGATGAGCTAAATAAATAAAGGTCAACGCCAACGCCCGATTCTGCAAAATTGGAAATATTTTGGTTGTGTGAAGGCTGATCAAAATAATCACTCCAATTTAAACCCTACAAAATTAACCACGAAATTGAGCTTAAACACATGTCTGATACAGATTTTACCAGTAGATGGGGGCATAATAATAATTATAATATCCTAAATAAAGATCTACGATTTTGCTTTCTAAAAGTACTATAAGACTTGTAAACATTGGACAAGAGTGTTTCATTTGGTTGTTCATAGTGGAGTATTAAAAATGGTGTAGGCTAAGTTACGCCCGAGTTAATTTTTTCTATGGCTTTAAACGATATTTTTAGGGAGAACCAAAAATTTCAAGTTTTACAATATACCGCATTTTAAATTTCTTAATTTAGTACAAAAATTAGTCAAAAAGTCCACACGTTCATAATTTAAATCTTCTGAATACAATAAATAAAGAATTTTTTTTCTACCGTCTATATTTTGGAAGATACAGCCATTTACGTCCAGTTTCTCCGCCATGTCTTGAGACTTGAGACCAAACTAAATCTTAAGCTGCGTCTTAAGCGCAAGTTCAGTTTACTCGGTTGTACCACGCCGAAATCTACCTAATTCGCGCCAAGCAGAGCGTGGATAAAGTACATTTAAATTATGTGAATAATGCAGATTTAAAAAATTATGTGGGCAATGTACCAAATGTAATATTTCCTCACCAAATATACAGGGCGTACCAAAAATCTCTCCACTACGTTTGACTGGGTCAAACTTTTCTTAATTTAATTTCTTTAAGTAATTAATTCCCATTTTCCCCAACGATTCTTAAAACTTTATTAAATAATAAAAAATACCTAGCAATTAGCGATGCAATGCCTAAATTTAAGAATTGTTGTTGAGAACGGGCATTACTGTTTCAAGTGAGTCAGCTTTAAGTTTTTCATTTTTTATTTAAGAGTTTCTGATATCTACGGCTAATTCGTTATTGTTACTACCCAATACAAATGGTATATCCCACATACTTCATCATGCTTGATATAGTAGATTGGGGTGTTTCAGAATCTTCAACGTCATTTTCAGAATTAAAGTTTTCGTCATCAATTTTGCGTAATTCATCAATAATTTTCCGAGCACTGATATGAAGCACTCTGTCTAAAACTAATAACATTATTAGGTATTTTCGGAAAAAGCTGAGCAACTGCAATTTCATCTTCTTGATTAGAACTTTGATCTTCTTGTGTCTCCAAAAACCCAGTTTTGGAAAAACATTTTTTTACTGTAGTCGGAGAAACATTCTTCCAAGCAGTTGTAATCCAGATTAATCCGCTTACCATAATAATACTCGATGTCAAATTATAATCGCATTAACATTGGCTCTACATGGTTGATCTTAAGGTAAATTTTTCCTGGACCAAAATTAGATTATTAAAGAAATCATTATGGTTCTTGGATCATAATGGTCCATAATTTGGGTGCCGTAATGAACACATTACAGGTACACAGTCCGAGAAAGAACAGAACGCCAATATGTAACTCAAATTGATGCAAGTAAAGGTGATAATAAATTTTTGCAAGGATATAATAGTCTTGCGTTTTGCATGTGATTCGTAACCAATCATTATCGCGTTGACTGCTAAACTTGACGTTGCTATTATTATAACATAAATAACTATATTACAAGAAAAGAAAGTTATAGAGTACCTTTTTGGCAGGACTTATATTATAAATATTAGTAGTCGAGTTTATAAATTGATACTATGTGCGTACAATAATAGTTATTTATGCACCTAGGTAGTAAAGTGACTGATTTTAATCCCGACGATGTTTTGTTTCCCGAGGCAAAGCCGAGGGAAACAATCAGAGGAGGGATTAAATTCACTTTACTACCTCGGTGCATATAGAATTTTTTGCACTTTTTTAATAGGTAAAAGTTTCCACAATAATTTAATTATATGGCTATCGCTGTGACTAACATCGGTTGTCATCGGACGGCGACGGATATTTTTATTCGCCCGTTATAATGATTTATACAGCAATTTTCATAAAATATAGATAATTGTAGATTAATATTATAATTATTGTAATTGATTTTATAAATTTAAAACAATAATAATTAACTTTACAATAAATAAAGTAGGTAAGTTTTGATGCAGGAATAAAGTTTACCAAGTTTAAAAGATTTTGCCACATTTACAGATCTAACTAATTGATTGAATCGATTCTGTGTACACTTAAAACACCTTTAAATTTAAAATTTAGTATCAATCTATAAAATAATAAACCGTACATAATACAATCCCCGACCCCAGAATAAAAATCAAGTTCCCTTCCAAACCAAACCAAATAAATTTATTAGAGGTTAGAATTCACTCAATATATTGGTGGTGTTTAGACTAGACTGAAGTTTGCAACGATTGTGATTTCGCGGCAAATTCAGACAAATTACAAGATTATGACTAATTTTAATTTTTAATGACAAGTTACGTGAGCGGGAGTAAAGTGATGACAAATGACGTGGGAGGGAGTAAAGTAATGACAAGACAGGGAGTAAAGTAAAATTTGACAAGAGACAGGAAATGTGACGTTTTAGTCTCTATCAATAAGGACTAAACTAGCTCATTATATATAGAAAGTGCAAAAAATAAGAAATACCACTCGAGGAATATTTTAGAAAATGTTTGTAGGAAAATTTAATTTAAAGATAAAATATTTTCGAAGATGTTGTAGATTTTCGATGTTTTTAAAAGTAAAGTGAGTAATCACTTTTGTGGGTAAAAAAGGTGAAATTGCAAATCTACTGATTTTGACAAATTCGTCTAATTTGAGTCGTTTGTGTATTCCTATTATTCTGTAGGTTCTGTTAGCATTTGAAATTACTCTGGGTATCATTAGTTGATGATTAATATATTGTTTAGAAATTTGTGTGAGCTTTTGTATATTTGTGTAATGTGATGTATTAATAGCACTTACATGCACAAGTAAAGATGTGAATAAATAATTGATGAATCGTAGTTAACATTTGAAGAATAAAGAGATTTTTACGTTTAAAGTTCAATTTGTTATAAAATACGTTATGAAATTTATGGTGGAGTATTTAAATCAACCAATAACCTATAGAAGAGAATTTATTGCACAAACTCGTATATATCATACGGTACAAGATGTTCAGGTTGTTATAATTGAACTCGGAGGGTGTTCTGTCTATAATATCATTTATCAGCAGTGTCATTCCGACATTACAATATCTGTGTCTAATCGATGTAAAATATGAGCAGCGTTTGTAAAATTGTAAAGCTCAATGCATAAATTAATAGTTCAATTAGCGATGCAATTATAAGCCGGTGGTATATTTCGCAGTTAATCAAATTATTTCGTAAGAACATTAAAATGCTCTTTTAACACTTGTCGGCTTTAATTTAGAATGCGTTTTTTGTATTGAATAAATGATGCACAACATGCACGTAGACGTTTTCAATATTTTGCATGAGGTAAAGAGGTAATAGATTTTTCTTCCGTTTGTGTAGGAGTATAAATTAACAGCCACACACGTCGAGTTAAAGGATTAATCCTTCTTAATTAATAATGTACCCTTTTCACTTTCGACTTTAAAAAATATATAATTAATTGCGTTCTAGAATACACAGATTCTCTAATGAGCTGCTGCTCACTGATTTATATCTTCGAAGATGTACGGAAAATGCACATTTTTCCTTGAAAAATGGATATCCACGTGTGGGAATAAAAGCAACAAAGGAGCAGCCCGATTCTAACACGTATTACGGGCATGATGATTCCATGATGCATTACTACATTCAGTTCGTGGGCTGCTCTCTGTTTAAAGGCGTTATTACATTGATACATATTTTATGTCTTTCTCCTGACCCACGGATTCGTGCCGAGCCACGTCAAAATTTTTATAAAGTTCCGCGGTGGCACAGGAAATATCCTTACCTTAATTTATAACCCTACTTTACAATCACGAATTATTTTACTATAAAAGGTTTAAATGCTCCATAATTTTACTATTTCACCTTTTAAATACTAATTTTTAATTTATTAACACCATGAACGTCATTATAAAAGCTTATATATATACATTACAAATAAATGAACTAAAAAAGCTCTTTATGAACATTTAATGACAAATCCTGATAAATAACTGCAGTTTGATAATACATATGCAATATATTCAAATTTCTTGAGTTGAACGATCTTCGTCAATAGAGACACAGTATTTTTGTTTTTACTTTTTCAAAATTTTATGTAATAATAATTGAAAATAAGAGGTTCCCACATTATATTGAGCTTTATACATATAGTATTTCATTCTTGTTGGTGATGGTTCTAAAATTACTAACATACAGGTAATTCCATTATTCCTTCGTAAAGAATTTTTGATTGACGCGTATGTTCATGAGTAGTTGTATTTTAGCAAAGCATAATTTATAATTTATAACGTCTTGCTAATAATACTTAAATGAGGAATGAGGTAAGATGTCTGGGACGCAAAGGAATGATTGTAGCGATTGGTGATGGTTATTGTAATAGGTTAAGGGTCGTGCGAATAGTCCTGCGCAGTGATTTGTCGCAGAGTCCTACTAAATACAAGAGCCGCAACAGATTGTAACCTCACCCATCTGCAATAAATAATGCAACTTAATTCTAGGCAGTAATTTGTAAGAATTTTTATATGGAATTTTTATGCGTGGTAATTAAAGTAAAGAGATAACCACCCATTTGGAAAAAGTGCAGGACTCTCACGCATCAAGAGGCCTCAATAAAAACGCTTTCAGTTAAAAAAATCTTATCTTAACTATTTTCTGCAAGAACGGAGAGAACTTATGGCAAAATACGACCATTAGAAGCTGTTCACTTGCAACTTGTTACAGATCTTATCGGAAGCGGAGAATCGCGAAACGTGACCTTGCAGTGCTCTTAACACCTCGATGTATCTAATTTTTAGAAAAAATAAATGATGATTAAAATATAAGTTCCTTTCTTCGTCCGCGTGTTAATGTAGGAATTATCTCCGCCGGAAATATGGTAATAATTCCAATCTGTCTACGTCAGTGGCACAAAAGTGTAGAGATGAGTGAATGCGTCATTAGAGATTCTAGGCCATCATTGTCCGGCCGCGCTACTGTTGAAGATTTCAAGATAAGGGCCATTGTCGGACAATAGTGGAATACTAAGAGCAACACCTAGGGCGGGGTGTAGGTGTAAGACTAACAACTAGTGTCTGCAACTCGTGATTTATACTACTGCACCTAACAACTTTAAATTGGGTCTGTAACCGCGTTTACGTAAATTATCCTTGCTACCGCGCACAGCATGGGAAGTTGATTTCGTTTGTTGCGCTTATACCTTATGATTTACGAAAGGCGATTAGGTATTATCCCATTTATACTCATGCACTTGGATTTTATTTCATAACCATACTACATCAAATTTATCAAAAGGTACATTTAATACACTTTTATTTTTATCACCAATCTGTGGGTCGTGTGAATAAAAACTAGCTTTAATTTAAACAATTTTTAAGTAAAATCTTCAATTTTAGTGAATAAAATGTAAGCTTAAGTTTTGGCTAATTTTACTTTAATTTCTTATTATGTCTTCTAGCTACTGCTACAGAATGCGTGAATAAAAAGTAACAAAGACTTAATTTGTTCAGTGTAAGCTAGTTATTTTTCAAGCGTGGTCGTTTGTTACACCACATCATTAATATTTTTTTGCGATTTACAAGTAATCCTGGTTTTCAAATAGAATTGCAAAAATGAAGGAGTTTGTAGGACAACATTATAGAGGAATTTCTATCCAGTCCACAATCCTAAAAATTTCTGATTTTCTTATAGCTGAGTAGATTAGTTATTTGTCCAGGAAAATAATCATTGATAAGCAGCATGGCTTTCATTCCGGTAGGTCGATTACAACCAACTTCTTAATTTTTGAATCTTACTTGTTGGAAGCTTTGGAGACGGGGTATGAAGTTGATGCATTTTATACTGATTTCTCCAAGGCTATTCATCGTGTCAATCATGATGTTTTGGTTTCCAAGTTGGATGGGTTGGACTTAGATGTTTGTATAGTGGATACACAGTTTCTTCTAGTATGTAAAAATTAATGGTTTTGTATCCAATGTAATTAGTAGTGGTGTACGAACTTCATATTTCTTAAAGTTCGAACTTTTCATTCAAAAGTTTGAACTTTGAAATAGTTCGAACATTATGCAAAAGTTCGAAAAAAAGTTCGGGTTCGGAAAAAGTTCGAGTTCGGAAAAAGTTCGAGTTCGGAAAAGTTGGAGTTCGCAAAAAGTTTGAATTCGAAAAAAGTTCGAGTTGGAAAGAAGTTCCGGTTCGAAAAATTTCGACTTGGGGAAAATATTAAATTTCAGCCACTGACCGAATTCAGCAATTGAGTACAATATATACCGGGGGTCCATGAAACTAGGCCACCCCTGTAATTTCTTTATTTATGAGAATAAAAATTTGAAATTTTACTATGTTACATGGTATAAGAAAACAACTTTATTGAAATGAAAACATTTTCAAATTTCAGTTTCACAGATAACATTAACTTTCTCATTTTAAACGTACTCCCTATTTTTTTTTATAGTTATTATTAAACATTGTTAAGTCGTAAGTATGATTGGGACAAAAAAGTGTTTTCTTAACTTTTAAAAATAATTTTGGAGATTTTTTTTTGTTTCATTTAATAAAATTATTAAAACTACTTTTAAATAATTTAAACACGTAAAAAAATTGTAAATTATGAAATTCTTTCGGCCGTTTTTGAGAAACTAATTTCTATAATTTTTAAAATGCGTTTTTTTTGCAAAAAGCTTTATTTTTACAAATGGCATATGATAGTAAGTAAGACCACCCCCTATTTAGATAGAGGACTTTTTCCGATTCTCAACATGTAGGTATAAATTTACTTATCTCTTTATATCTTTTTAATTTATCAACAGGTGTGTGTTTATAAATAAGTAAACTTAAGGTATAAGTTATATCGAGTTCGGACAATATCGAGTTCGAACTTTATCGAGTTCGAACATTATTGAGATCGAATATTACCGAGTTCGAACTTTGTCGAGATCGAACTTGATCGAGTTGGAACTTATGAAAGTTCGAACTCTTATTATTATGTCAAACGGGTTCGAACAGATCGAACTTTTTATTTTTTAAAGTTCTAACTAAGTTCGAACGATATTTTTAAATGAAAACCCCCACTTTGTTTACTCGGTTTTAAAAGACATTCATGTCACTGATATAAAATAATGATTACAGTTGTAAAAAAATTTTTAATAAAAAATTGTTAATGCAACTTAAAATTAATTTGTGCTATTAAATTTGAAAGATTTCAATGTTGTATAAGATTTAATTTTACTGATTTTAATAAATGATAAATAGTTTAAAATTTTATACTTTGTAAATTTTCTTACATTTAAATAGAATCCCAAAATTTTTTTTTGGATGTTTATTGAAGAAAAAGATTTTTTATTCCAAAATTTGTTTATAAATTTAATCATTTTTTATCTCATCGTTTAAGTGACATAAATGTCTATCAAATACGAGTAAAAAAGTGACGTCATTAATATTTTTTTTGATATCAATAGATGGCTTTTTAAAAACAAAAATTGACCTGTCCGAGCGATTTTCTCAAAAAAATTAAATACGGCAGTTACGAATTTTGTTCCAAACTTTATCACCATCCTCTACGTATTTTATACAGGGTGTCTCAGACCACCCGTCCACCCCTTTTATTTTGAGAAAGCCTTGTCGTACATGGCTGAAATAAAAAAAATGATTACCAAAGCAAACCCGAAGAATCCATTAGTGCACTTATTTTTTTCCGGAACAATCCGGAAGTACCCGGAACCGGAAGTATCTTCCGATTTTAAAATGGCAACATAGGTCGAGTATGGTATCGTTTGAAAGGTCTTTTAAAAAGAAAAACCTTTAATTAAAATATTTTTGTAATATCTTGCATAATTAACAAATTAAACGAACAAAAAATATGCAAACAAGTGACCATTGGTCTCTTAAATTATGGAAAAATTAAATCGTTACCATCATCCGCAAATGGGCAAGAGAGAGATTTTTTTAAATTGAAACTCTTTTTTTGCGTTTATCGCTTTATTCGTTAAAAATAATCAACTTTTTATTATTTTTTGAATTAAGGTAAATACATAACCTAAAAAAGTTGATTATTTTTAACAAGCGAAGCAAAAAATACATGTTTCCATTTAAAAAATCATAATTGCCTCTACCCTTACCCATTGAGGATGATGGTAGTGTTTTAATTTTTCCATAATTAATAAACCATTTGTCACTTGTTTGCTTTTGTTTTTCGTTTAATTTGTTAATTATGAAAGATTAAAAAATATTTTAATAAAAGTTGTTTCTTTTTAAAAGACCTTTCAATCGATACCATACTCGACCTATGTTGCCATTTAAAAATCGAAAGTTACTTTCGGTTCCGGGCACTTCCGGATTATTCCGGAAAAAAATAAGTGCACCAATGGATTCTTCGGGTTTGCTTTGGTAATAATTTTTTCTTATTTCAGCCATGTACGACAAGGCGTTCTCAAAATAAAAGGAATGGACGGGTGGTCTGAGACACCCTGTATAATACATTATACAGTGAATTCAAATAAGATTGAAACCATTGACATTGCAAGGTAGGAAACCTAAGTTTCCCACAGTTGGCTATACTGAAATGATTGCGTTGTGCTCCGGTAAAAAAACCATCGCGAATATTTTAACTGCACTAATTTTAGTTTTGGAAAGCACTGTTTGAAAAAATACCCGAAGAAAAACTGCTGAGAGACGCTTTGGTTAAAGTGACAGATCAGATTTAAATTTGAATAAAAATTAACAGGTGCACCAACTTAGCAAGTTTAAAATCTCTACAGAGTATGTTTGGTTGCATAGTTGCGGTTTCAGTCTTTTTTTAATTCACTGTAATATATTATGTATACTCTAAAGAAGGCTTCGATTGTGGCCGAAACGTTACCTAATTGATTTAACTTGTAACAATAAATCATCGTCTTCTCAGCCAATTATTGAGTTTATTAATCTTATTAATAAATTATCTTAATTGAGTAAAACTAAGTTCATCATCTGTACTAAAAAATTCTATATTATGACTACGTTTATCTCATGGAACTCGATCCGGATTGGATTAAATAGCAATTGACTTTATCCATATTTTTACCGAAATTAACACGTCGGATTGGATTGAGTTGTAGGATTCAGTTCAATTATCCAAAAAGTGAATCCTGTCCGACGTGGTTATTTCGAAAAAATGCGGACTGAGCCAATCGCTATTCAATTGAATCCAATACGGATAGAGTTACGCGAGATAAATGTAGTGTATGTCTTTCATTTTTCTGTTCTTGTAATCTTTCGAAGACTTCTTTTGAATTTGCATCCCTCTGTATTTTAGTAGATGTAGTTCCTCTATACATGTGGTAACTCCTATTTTTTTGTGCTCCTATATACAGTGAATTCAAATAAGATTGAAACCATTGACATTGCAAGTTGGGAAACCTAAGTTTTTCCCACAGATGGCTAGACTGAAATGAATGCACTGTGCTCTTTTGAAAAAAGCATCGCGAATATTTAAACTGCACTAATTTTAGTTTTGAAAAGCACTGTTTTGAATAAAATTTGCAACACACTGAGAAATGACTTAAAAAATACTCGAAGAAAAACTGCTGAAAAAATCTTTGGTTTAAATGACAGATCAGATTTAAATTTGAATGAAAATCAACAGGTACACCAACTTAGCAAGTCTAAGATCACTACAGAGTATGTTTGGTTGCATAGTTGCGGTTTCAGACTTTTTTGTAATTTAATTGTAAAAAATATACGAAACACATTTTTATTGCTATTAAACAATATTATTTATAGATTTTCCTTCACACAACTCTAATTGATTCTTGACTGGGCGAGCACAGTGGATAACACTCTAGCACTAGCTAACACTTCTTATCACTTTTGAATGAACTCCGATTAGTCTTTGCATAAAAATACGGAGGAGATTTTACGAGATTTGCCCTCTCTCTATTGGAGAGTAGCTACAAAATTATACTTGATCAGTTAAAATGCTATTGGACTGATATTCGCAGATTTTACCGGATGTCTTATTTATTTTCTTTTCAAAAATTTAAAGCACTTCTAAGTTCAAATATAACTTAAGTTTCTTTACCAGAGATATGTACAGTTAAAACAATTGAGACTCGGTCCAAAAAAAGGAAACTCCATATTTTTTGATTTCATTGATTTTAATCCGTAACAAACTATTTTATAAAATACGTTGCAATACAAAGATTCGTTAAAAACTGGAATTGCACCGAGCCCTTCAATTACTAGTAAGCAAAAGCAAAAGATTATTAACACATTTTGAACCTAATACCAGGTGGCTAGTGGCTAGTAAACAAAAGCTAGTACCAAAACTAAATGCTAGAACCTTTTTTTGGTTTTTATTTAAGGTGATAGGGAGTCATTTATTGAAAATATTTTTTAAAGTGTTTCGAATTGGAATCAAAAAAAATATTAAAATACCGAACTTAAGTAAGACTTGTACTTTTATATACAATTTTTGTTTTTCATGTATCTAGATTTATATAAGCGTAGTTTTTCAAAAATAAAAATATAAATATAGAAGTTTTTCTTGCAAAATTACACAAATATAGTTGTAGATACATAAATAACAAAAATTGCAAATGAATGTAAAATTCTTACTTTAGTTTGGTATTTCTTTATTTTTTTGACTTTCCATTTCGAAACACTTTAAAAAATTCATGAAAGATAAGTACGTCGTTTTTTTCAACATTTGACTTCCTATCACCTTAAGCCATGTGAAGAATATTGACATCGTTATTGTACAATATTTTCGCAGGCACAAGTTGTATTGTACAATAGTTCCTGTAGATCTACTAATGGCAATAGATTATAAAATAAAATGTTGTAATTCATTTTCAGCATCCTACTACTAGTTTTCGTGCATTAATAAAGAGTAAAGGTTTGAGATGGTCGCCTGTTTGTTTCTTTTCTACACCCTCACCTCCCACTGACGTGTAGGACAAAACGAGAAATAAATGAGCTAATGCCGAGGTGCGCTCTAAAAAATTTCACCACATAGCGTGTTATGTCCATAATCCATAATGCCGTGAATTTGTAATGGGTGCAAAGGTGAAAGGATGTTTTGTTACATATTTATAGGAGGCTCAACTATTAATGGCTAATAAATATTATTCGCAACAAATGAGTCCTTGTTAAACGGCACGAAAAATATTTATTTAATTATCAATAAATATAAATTGAAGCCAGAGCCATATGTATCTGGCTTAAATCTTTAATTTAACGGATCGTGAGTGTTACACTTTCATAATTATAGTCTATGGGCGCTTACAACAAATATGTGAAAGATTTATGGCTGCAACTACTAAAATCCAAGTGCTGCATCAAATAATAATCTTTACCTTAAATGTTTGCCCACATATTTTTTTGATTCGAATTATTATTGTTGATTATGAAAGTCGTATTTAAAAATAAATAAAACTTTTTACGAGCTTGTAATTTTAATATATTTGCTTCGCATTACCGTATTACTCTGCAAGTACTAATTCCCAGGATAAATATATTCGTTAATTTATTACCTGTTTACAGATTGCTGTTAATGATAACTGGCTTAATTAAATTATAGTTACATTTTTATGTCGCACATATTTTACCTAGCTACATTTTTAGTGGTAACGCACCAGAGCGAATATAGTGAAGGAGACGTAATAATTACTATTTCTCAATAACTATAAATTACATTGCACTAATCCCAAACGATTCATGGGTGGGCAATGTTCTTCTCCAATTCCCCACGAGCTTATCTCACTATCTTGGCCAGCCCCCCTGTTTATTTAACTCTTGTATGTATGATAAATTACAAGTGCACATAACTATTGTATATGTTTAAGAAATTATTAATCGATAATCTTTGCCATGAATTACATCGAGTTATTGAACATGATAATATAAACTTAAAAAGGCTGTGATGTCTTCAAAATTTGAATGACTTTGTATTAAAATTAAATGTTTACACTGTATTTAATCGTAGATTGCAGTAGGTTTAGAGGTATTTACTTATTGAAAAAGACTATTCAAGGAGTTGGTCTCCTTTATTTTTGGTAAACTTACATTTTAGATCTTTATTTACAAAAAAGAGAAAAATTTACCTTTAACATATATCAAATATGAAATTGGTTGTTCATAAGCTTATTCAACTTAGGAACAAAAAATGATTTAGTTTGGAAATAATTTTAGAGCTTTATTTTACTTATGTACAACATCTTTCCATTTGTATTGAAAGGAATCCTTGCGTTCATAATCTCTCCAAAATTATGGACTATTGTTCAAACAATTCGCAATTGATCCTTTCTCTGAGATACTGATAATTTTGCCAAGTACTTTTAACCTTTGAATAATATGAGAAAAGAATCATTGATACCATATTCCATAATCACAGATTTGGTAATACATATAATCGGTGCAGTGTCTACTGATTCTCCTGAATTGAAACATTGATCACTTTATTCTTGCATTTGAAACTGTAGAATGGCGGTTTCGTTTTCTAGTTCAGAATTTCGACGCAATTGCTTTTATCAGCTGATACCTCCAATTTTTTGTACCATCTGTTCCTGGTAAATCGTTTTCGTTTCCAGTTAACTTAAAAAGGCTTCTCCTTCTAAACTTATGTCAGTATATTTTAGGTTTAAAGAGGAATAAGAAAAACTCTGGGAGTGTCCAAAATACTGTTTTCCAATTTTAGGCAGACTATTTAAAAAAAAATTATTTCACTTTCACCAAAGCGTCTTTCATTATAAAATTTAATTTTTAAATTTTAATGCATAAACCATCAGGCGGAGCTTCCAAAAATCATATTTGGAATCCACAAAAAGTCCACAAGATGTTTATTTACTTATATTAGTTAGAAACTTCGTTTCCTTCTCGTAAATTAAATATTTATTATTAATAACTTTTTCAGCTCCATAAAGAAGTTCAGTTATCAACACAAGACAATAAGTATCCGTTCTTCTTTTGCAAACGTTTCCAAAAAGAGAAGCATTTAATCTATTTTACTGCGCCTTATCGTAAACGTGATTACCATGTTGCCCAACAGACTTAGTCTCCAATTCCCTAATGCCTTCATCAGTCAGATTCAATATCTTCTGCAGATCGTCCAAAATCAAAGTCCGCTTCTCCAATGGTTACAATTTTTTTTTCAATCAAACTGTTTTTCAGTTGTAAGTAGGCTCTAGTTCTTTTAGGTTCTAATTTTAATTTTTGTTACTTTTACTAATTTTAGTATGCATAGTCAGTGAAACATGTAGCATTCAATGTATAAAAATACAAATAAATAAGTTGAATATATGGAATTCTCAGTATTTACTTTGTAGTTTTTCAGTTATATTGAAGTTCTGCATAATAGCAATAGCTTGGAAATAAGCCTCTGCCTATAAGCTTTCATAAGTTTTTCGTTGAATTATATTGGTACAGAAGACTTTGTAAAGCTTCTTCAATCGTTTCAAAAACACTATCTTCTTTTAAAGCGTTCGTTTTAAATTGGGATTGAGATCGCTTCTTGCAGGACTAGGTTACTTTTGTAACTTTTCATTAGGTGTTTACCACATTCAATTTTAGTGACAGATTTACCGTAGCCAGCTAATTCTTTAATTCTGGAAACAATAGACGAGTCTCCGATAACTGTTCGGTATTGCAATTTATGCATTGTTCCACTACAAAATGTCAGATTCCATTGAGGTAAAAGAGCACGACCAAGCAAGAACTGTTCAGCAACATCCACTGGTTCAGCGTGGAACTAAAATATGACCATTTCTTATTCAATCAGGGTGATTAAAAAATCTTATTCAACAACTGGAAATTCCTAGTCTGATAATTTTATCACTTGTAGAAAATCCATAAGAGCGACTAACCGATTATGATGAAGACCTTTAAGTTTTACCTAAATATGCTTAAGTATTGGTGCTAACATTGCTCAGCCAATGATTTAAAGGGGATCTTTTTGATAATAGTTGGTTTAAGTTTAAGTGGTACTCAAAATTCACTGGTAGTCCTGAACACTCCATATCCTCTAGATCCAAGTTACCATCTATGAAATGCAAAAACCATCGAAGGCATGTAATTCTATTCATAGCATCTTAACCGTGCACTTTGCAAATTTCGTGAGCAGCTTTAGCAATTCCCTTGATTAAACGCCAACAGAAGTTCAGACTCACCCTGTATATTTAGAAAAAAAATCACATTCTCTGAAACTATTTTTCAAATTTTCTTCCATGTTTTTTTCCAGCTTCATAATCAATTCCTTTAAAAGCTTAGAAAAAACATCCTTAGAATAGATCATAAATTTTTAACCAGTTTTTGACCATTTCCATTTGAACACAGGGTGATTCAAAAATCTGATTCAACAACTGAAAATTCCTAGTCTGATTATTTTATCACTCGAAAATCCATAAGAGCGACCACAATCGACTATGATGAAGACCTTTAAGAGTCATTTTTTGAGTATGCTAAATAGGGTGCCACGCCCCCATAAATAACTCATAAACTACTTAATTTTTTTCTACCAAATTTTGGCATTAAAAAATATTTATAATGAACAAAATCAGACAAAAGAATTCAAAAATATTAACAGTAAGTGTATTTTTTAAGGTCCTTAAAGTACTCCTACTTTAGAGTAAAATTACTCAAAAACCAATCAACCAGCGATGTTAAAATTGGCTGAATTTTTTAAGCCATAAAATATGAATCGATTGGTATCATAAACATACCAAAGAAAAATTTCTTTAATTGGTTATTCATGGGGTACGAAACATTGTTTTTGAACAAAAGTTGCCCAATTTAAACGCAGCGACAAAAAAAAACTCATAAACATAAATAATATGTACAATAGTTTTCAATTATTATGTAAAACTGTGTATATGGTTGCTATTATTTATTTAAATTGAGTATTTATTTTAACATAACATAACATAACATAACATAAATGACCCTTAAGTCTTATCCAATTCTTTCAGAAGCAGCTCTTTGACAGAGATTATTGCAACATTTTAAAAAGTTTAATTTGTTATACCGATTTGGTTAAAAATTATTTGGAAATATATTTAATAATATTAATGTTCAGGAAGTTGTGAAATATTTAGCCCCAATACGTAACATGTTCAAAATTAAGAACATTAAAGTTGTGATAGTATAAACTTACAGATAAACAAATTTTACTTATTATCACAAAATATGTTAATCTATTGGGAATCAGCATTACCTATTGAAATATTGAAGAGTTTGGCTAAACCCAAAGTTGTCTGAGGAATACTGGAATACTGGAATACTACAATAACAGTAATTGCCTATGACTGTAAAACAATGTAAATCCAACTTTACACGTATAAAATAACCGAAACTTGACTTATTAAATATATATTAGTAAAAAAAGTACGTGCTTACAAGATTTTATCAAAGAAATAAAGTTTTCTTTTTATCATTTTAAGTATTTCATATCTTATTAATTTGGTATTTATTTAAATTAAAATTAACAATAAAAACGATTTCGTTCGTGGAGGTTATATATATATACATGTCGTTAGTCGTAAAAAAGGCATTATTAACAGCACTCATTACATCGAAAATAAAACGCAATATTTATTACGCAGGTACAAAAAAGGCAACAACTAATGAAGAAATCACCTTGCGCATTGGTGTAAGTTCTTAAAACCATATAATTACTAGTCAGCTTAAAGCTTTTAATGCTACAAATTAACAATATTTGTAGTCAAATCATTAGTGCACAGTTTCATCTTTCTATTTTTTACATTGACGACTTACTTAAAGAAAACTTAATGATGGAATCAGAAAAAATAATTATTCGAAGAAACTTATCATTCTAGATATGTTTCTTTGGTCTTTTTTAAGCTCTGGAAAAGTTATAATATATCAGTAAATTCTGGAGAAAATCATCATTTCCAGTAAAATGCAAGGGGAAAAATCTTTTTTAAGATTAAGTAAGAATCTAAAATTATGAAAATTGAGGTATGAATGTTTTATACTTAGATGAATTATCCAATTATTTTAAATAATTTTTCTTTTTTTTTAAGTAGGCTACAAAAGAAGAGCGTCCTGTCGATACGCAATTTAAATAAAATCTTGAAGACAATAGTCCTGATGTTCACACGGATATCTGAGCGTGAAAAACAATCATCAATATCTGTCGGCAATTTATCATCGAAATAAAAACACGTGTCATTATTTAACCTACTTGTATCCATCATGTTTTGGAGTGCACGAATTAATTAATGAAATGCAAAAGATTTATCACCAATTGAAGGTGAAATAAAAGGTAATTTATTTAAAAGCGCCTCACGTATCTCGTTCACTTTTAATCATCCATTAAAAGATGTAATCTTTGGCAAAAAATAATGACTATTCTAATAACATTACGCACAAAGATGGCTAACAATTTCTTCAGTGCAAATTCCCTAACAAATTTATTTCGTTTTTGTAAGGCGCACCGCGAGCACTTACGAGTCATATAAACATATATAATTAGTTTTACGATTGTAACTTAATTATATTTCTACTTTATTTGTGTCTTGGAATTGCCAGTGCAAAAAATAAAGTCTCTTCCCTGCAATTAGAAGACTTCTTAGCTACAATGCAATTAACTAAAATGCCTCAAACTATTTATTTATATCATTTTATATGTGTATTACTTTTAATAATTCAATTAAAAAATTAATTCGTTTTACTTTTTTGGATTGAATTAATTTTTTCCGTGTAAAAGAAAGGGTCTTAAATTAATAATACCAGGAACAATTTTCGATGCCCAAATAAGTGTACCACGTAGTATAAATTGCAAACAAATTGCAGGAGATATTTTTAATAACTGGTTCTGAAAGTCCTTCATCAAGTTGTGATCACACGTACCCATAAAAACATGAATTTTTTGACTTATTATCGTTGTTCGGTGTCTGATTTCATTTCAATCTGTAGCCTTTTTAACATGTAGCATTTTTCAATTAAAATGCCTTTATTGGAAAATAATTATGTATAAAAATAATTTATTGATAAAATATTTAAAAGAGTTTAATTCCTTAAATTCTGTTATAGTATACAATGTTGCTTTATTAAAATGATAATGAGAAAGGGTGGAGACAGAAAGGATTGGTTTGTTCTGGTGCTGTCATTGAAACAAATTCATACCTACACTAAAATACGAGTGCTGAATTTAATTTGCATTGGCGGCCGAACGCACTAGACATAATTTAATTCAGTAGCCTTTTGTTTCAATATCAGAACACCGTGTTATCAAATGACAAACGATGACTTGATCAGACTAGAGGTAATGTTGTAATAAAGTCGTGCTGAATATCAATTACTATCATTGATCTGGTATGCAGGGAAGTCGTGGTGAACAATATAACCTTGTACTTAAAAAATATTTTTGTTTTAAATAAATGATTTATACACTAGTAGATAACTATTTCAAAACTACGAGGCACTAATTTTCTTAATGTTAACACAACCTTAGAGGTTTGTTCAGTGATCAAATTTAAATATTGTATTTCGTGAATGGTTTAAAGTTTAAAGGTTTTAAGAAAATTCGTATATAATAAGTACTTACTTTAGTTTCAATTGTTGTTTTGTTTAGAGCAATTTTAGCAATTTTAGTTCGAACCATTACATTAATTTTTATTTATTCCGCACGTTTTTTCGAAGTAATTGAAAGAAAACCTTTAAAAAGTATATAATTTAAACTGGGTAAATTACACGTGCCTAAATAAATTATAAATCAGTAAAGATTGTTTCGAACTTTCATGCAAAGATTCAATAATGAATAACGATGGTTAAAAAGTGCGTGCGAGATGGTGAACAGTTCAAACAGTTCAAGTTATGCACTCAACGCACGCAAAGGATTGAGTTGTCAGTTTGATAGATTTTACTACGATTAAACGATTTATCATTTGGCCGTGTAGTTTTCTTTGCATGGACCGTGGGCCGTGTGAAATAAATTTATTGGGTTACGCGTAATTACAACCATCGTTTGATAATACACACAGTTTTTCGATGTTGGGAGGTGAGGCCTTATCAGACACCTGTGGTGCATTGAAGACCGACTTTGTTTTACACTCCAATTTATGGATTTATTAATTATTCCCCTTTTTAACGTGAGTTCTTTAAGTAAATCAACACTTTTTCTAATTAGGTTTAGTTGGAGCGTTATGGATTGATCCTGTCATGGCCATGAATACAAGCTACCACAAATAATACAAATTTCGTTAATTTATTAAACAAACACGACGTAGTTAGTGTGAGAACAAATTTTTGGTAATCACCAATTCATTTGAATATTTATACCTTCGAGTTAAAAGGAAAAATAATTGTTGGAATAAATAATTTTTTAGCTTCGTTAAGTGTCTAAACTCAAAACAGGACGTTCATTTAAATCTTTTAAATATTTTATTATTCATTAATTTATGAAATTTATTCAAGTTTCAACCTACTGCAATTAAAAAACCCAAAAATATTTTCTACAAAACTTTGCTTCTTTCATTTATAGTTTGCAAATACTTAAAAATTAAACATACATTTGGAAACAAAATTACAAATTAAATTACCACCAGTCATAAAATATTTTAAGTGATTGGTGATTTTTATTTAGTTTATTATAAAATATTTTGTTATTGAACTTTTAGGATTAAATAGAAAATTTACAAAGTAAAATTTCCTAATAGGTTATCCCATAAAGCCCTCATATAACATTATTTAAATTTTAGGTCACCGATTTTTATCAAAAATTGTTAATAAAGAAAAAAAATAAAATGCCAAAATCTTCCTCTTTCAATTGGCAATGACATTAATCGTGTTAATATGTACTGGGGTTTTCTGGTTCTAAAATACAAAAATAATTATTAATCATTTGTGGACATATTGTTGTTGAAAAGTAAACGTTAATAAAATGTTAAAAAACATTCCTAAGAAAAGATAATAAAAATAAATGGTATTTTTTCAGTTTTTGAAAATTTTCTCCTATTAACGTTGTATTGTAAGTTTTCTGAAACTTCTATATACTCGCAAAAAACCAGAAATTTTTTTTATTTTACTGAATCCTTATAAATTTACTTCAATTAAAAGTAGAAACTTTAAAAAACACCACCTTAATAGGTCTCATTTGGAGAAAACTTAAAAAAACTACTAGACAGTTTGCATCCTTTTTGAAAAACTTGAAAAACTATGCTCAGATTACTTCCAATAAATATAACTTGAGTAATAAAGACGGACCCCTACTTTTTTAGTTTTTGATAAATCACCAACGGAACACTGTACATACCTTACAATACTAGCTGTCTCGGAAAAGAACACGGTTCAGAATCCCAGCGTGGGTATAATTTGGAGGTCGAAAAATTCTGTGTAACCAAATTGGTGCAAAAAGAACGTTATTCTCTATCTTCTATCTACTTAGTTTCCGAATACCGGAATTACGACCATTTTTATCCGGTGTTATAAAACCAGAATAGAAGGAAAATGGGAAAAATGAGGTATTTCTGTATTTTAAATTTAAAAATAAATGAATGAAGTATAAAGACATTTTCGGTTTGTTCATTCAGTTTTTGGAAAAACGGTAGGACAGATCAATTTTAGTCTACAGAAGGAAATATTTTTAAATGATTTCTGCCCCTAACAGGTAGTTGAAATTCATTGTCTGGTGCATCCAAGTAGATTCGTCACCAATTTACAAAAAAATTCAGTTTATATTTTATTTAATTTAAGCATAATTCAGGAATTCCTTAAATGAATAAGGGCCTATTTGCAGCAATAACTTGTGGATTCTTGTTAATCAGTGGTAAGGTATTTCCAATTTTCCTTCGTTCCGGGTTTCGTACTGGTGTTGATCTTCATTTTTAACCAACCGCGCACTGTATGCATGCTATTTTACATTTGGAGTAGATAACTGTATTCCATTTAGCTTTTAGTTCATCAATTTGGTTGTCCCATTCCATTACCTTGCACTTGGATCCCTAGTAGTTTAGCCAATGTGTCGTTTTTGGTGTTGAATTCTAGTTCTTGTATCTTTTCCAAGTTTAACTTGAGGCTATTTACCTCGAACCACATTTTTGCTTCTTCAGTGCTTTCCTGGTCAGATGTGATATAGATTATTAATTTATAAAGAAGATGAATAAAAGTGGGCCTTTCTAGTGGTATCACAATATTTATCGCTGGTTTTCCCGTTCCATGAAACTACTTGTTGCCTGTTTTCTAAGTTCGATTTTATTATAATTGTGTGTTGTACCTCATATTCCATAGTATTTCAACTTTTCTAGTCAAATGCTTAACTTAGATAAAATAAAGTTACCTAAATATTTTGTTTTCGTCCATCGCATCTAGCGCTGATTCAACCATCTCGCTCATTGCAGTTATAGTCGATTTTTTCTGCCAGAATTCATGTTGATTTTCCATGATTATGTTTTGTTGGTCCATACATTTAGTAAATCTTGTGTGAAGTAGTTTTTCCATTAACTTTGATATTGCTAGCAGTATTGCGATCGACCGGTAGTTGTTTGCAATGTTTAAGAGCAATTTCCTAAACGGAAAATATAGTGGTTTAGTTCTGCAGTCATAAAGGCTAGTACGAACAAAATTTTTGTATAATTTTTTTGTAGATGAATCAGAAGTCATTTCTATAATTCATGCCAGAAGGAAAAAAAATGGAGAATGTACAAAAAAATATAATGATCTAAAAGTACCTTAACTTTGGACCCCACTAATTAATTTTGTGCTAGGTTGTAGAAGGTAACTCTCTGGCAGGATGTAGTCTAATCAATTTAGATTAGAAATCTGAAAAAAAATTGAAAATCTAACGAGGGAAACTTGAGTTATGACTGCAGAAGTAATGCTCGATTTTATGATGTATCTCGTTTTTTTCCTCCCGAACTCGCTCGCCCTCCAGGGATTCGCATTATTTAGTCATAATTTGCAAAGAAGCTCCAGAAAAGTGGGATGAACTTTCTATTCCTTGTTATTATCTCCGACGGAAAATTTATCGCGGGTGTCTAGGAAGATGCTCTTAAGTACCTTTTTTTGTAGATAAGGATGATTTTTGCTCTTTTCAGTTCGTTTGGAAATGTTCCTTGCAGAAAGCAGTTGTCGAATATTATTGCCAAATGCTCAGCTAATGGTGTTATTGCTGATTTCAACTTTGATAATACCCACCACTTTAATGATTTCAGTCTCATCAGTTGTTCTAAGTTGTAAAGATAAGTATCATAAGTTAGTTTTGGTTCATTTATTTGATTTACTACACCATGGTTCATTTATCAAGTGGATATTTAGCTGGTTTTCTGTAAGCGATGATGTATATCCTGTTTTCCGTTCTTTTTTGCCTTTGCCTTTGTTGTTTTCATGGTTTATTATTTCTAAAATTGCCTTTTGCTTGTTATTTGTTTTTTATGTATTCTTCAGATGTGAATTGTCTTGTTGTTTGCATGTCTTTCTTGTATTCCTGTGGTAGGTTTCTTTATAGTACTTTAACATCCTATCTATGCTCTGCTATAATTGATATTGCTACTAGTTGTTCCCTTATTTTCTTTGGTATCCTCCGTGAACCATCTTGTTAAGTCAGCTTCTCTTTTCCCATTCTTCTTTATTAGTTTTATTGGGAAGTTCTCTTCAAGTGCCTCTGTGAGTTGATCATGGAATAAGCTGTAGTATTCCTGCTTCAGGTTTAGAAGTGCAGTTACAAAACTGCGAGCTTGTGTTGTTAAAGCTTCTGAAATACCGGGTGGAAATGAAAACCGGGTCACCTCGATAACTTTTTTATTTATGAATAAAAAATTTGAAATTTGGCTATGTTCTATGGTTCAAAAAAACAAATTTTATGTGCATTTTTTATTTTCGAAATCACTTTTCACCGGAAACACCATGAACTTTGTTTTTTTAAATGTAACATCCCATATTTTTAATCATGGCTTAAAATACTTTTAAAAAAGAAGTATTTTTGAGATATTAGTTTTTATTTTTTTTGTAAAAAAAATTTTTTTCAAAAAAAAAAAAAAGGTTTTCGAAGTCGGTGAAAAGTACCAAAGCTAATTCTAAATAATTCAAATACCTAAATAAAATTGTAATTTGAAAAAAAATTTAAGTGGTTTTTGAACTATTAATTTTTAAACTTAGTTAATGAAGATTTTATCAAATATCTCACTTTTTTTAAATGCAATGATGCCGGGTTATTCGACTTTTTAAAAAGAGGATTTTATAACGATTATTTTGGTACACCATATGTAGGGGTATTATTTTGCATGTGCCTAAATGAACTAGTAAAATTATTTATTTCTTAAGTTGGAAAATACTAGCTATTAAGTATCTTTATTACATAAATAAAAAAGTTATAGAGGTGACCCGGTTTTCATTTCCACCCGGTATAATGTTTCATTACGGTACCCAGTATGGATTTGTTCCCTTAAAAAACCAATTTGTTGCGAGCTGTGGTCTGATTTACTGGTGTGTTGTTGTTATTGTAGGGGGTGAACATGTTATCAATACTAGTAGCACTAGTAGCACCAGGTTAGGTCCATAACCAAGGCTGTTGGTGAAGTGAATTTATTAGGATAAAGTTATCTGGATGTTTCAAGTATTTGGTAATTTACCCTGTTCCTCGGACTTTTAAAGGAAACAATTTGTAATTTGATACCATAACTAGACAGGATTCTAGATTCTAGTGATGACATCTCCAAAGGAAGGTAAATTCGGACCATACATACGTACTTATATAATCTTTGCAGGATCTTACGTCTTTCAAAGTATCTCTTATGCATGAAATTTTTTGTTCGCGTTTAATCATAAAAAAATATCTAAAATTTAATTTTAATACAGGTGTACTTACGTTTACATAAAAAACATAAAATTGTGATAAATTTTATTTTATAGTAACTATACTGTGTTGTTGTATGGGTTATGGGTTTTGACAGTATCCTTGTATTTGTAGAGCTTTCAACTATTTTATTATATTCTGCTTGTGCAGCTAATTTAAAAAATATGTAGAATAATTTACGATCATTTAAAATGATTTGTTTGAAATTATTAAAGGTAGATAAAATTGAAGCTTGCACAAGAAAATTTAAATTCAATATTCGTCTTGAACGTATTTTTATTATCGTTTAGTTTTATGGCGTTTTAATGGAAGCGCGGTCGCCGTTCTCGTATAAATATAATCGCTATTTATCGCCCCCGTTAATTCCCGTTTTATTTCATTCTGACGCTTTAGAGTTGTAATCCAAACAGTATCTTTGTGTGTGGCCATTCGAAGACTCGAACTGAAGATGTCCGGCCGTGGCTTCACAATAAAGACAAGAAAATTTATACGTATTCCTAATACATTAATAATTGCTTTTAATATCATAAACATATGCTTTTGCGTGGAATGTTCATTTACGTTGAAGTGTGAGCATAAAATCGCGGTTTTAATGGTTTTATTAAATATTCAGAGACGCCTTCGTTTACATCGTAAAGCGTCTTTTTTATCTTAGTGTCAATAAAATTATTAATATAATAGGAGAGGAAAGGAGAGATAATTTACATTGCTTTCACTATATCATCAATATAATTGACAAATATTCAAGGGGAATACTTAAAATAATAAATCCTGAAATTGTCATCTTTTCCTTAAAAGTAATTACTTCCAACAAGCCATAGGTCAAGTAAGAACTCACATCCTTCATTAGCAAATGACGGAATAATGTTAACTCATTAATACCTCAACTCTTAACCCCACATCCATTATTTGTTTCTTTTCGGTCTATCGATATAATGCATCACACAAAGGAGTTTAATTGCACCGAAAAGGCCTACAAATTGGCCGCACCGATGATTTTCAAGATTCTAATCCGACTCTCTGACCGCCAACCGCCAGTGTCTTAATTAACTCTAAGGAGGTAATTGTTATGTTGGCTCTATTTGTGGCGTTACCTAATGTGGCTTATTGTCGAAATGAGAAAAAAGAAAACGATCTTTTATTGTTTGTATAATTATTATTGTTTCGTCTCAACCTTGACTTTAGATTGTTACGAAATAACGAAACATCGACACCCACAATGACTACAATGAAATTTAGATCACCTTGTTTTGCAAGGTTTGCGCTTTATATCGCTCGCTTTTTTGTGCGATAATAAACCACTTAAATGTTGCTCAAAATATTTTTAAATTCAATTTAATCCAGATTTAGCCGTCATGTAATTTGAATCTTATCTTATCACTTACCACAGTACATTTTCAATTATGTACAGACTAACTTGTCAAAACTAAGTAAAATGTTGCAAAATTCCACTTATACAAAGCTAAATTTTTGGTGTGTATCAGTAAGGATATAGTGGAGTTGGAACGTCATTTTAGCTCTATAATAATTTTGAACTATCAAAATCTTTTTATTTAATTTAGCTGAGAGAATTTTTGATAATTAATAAAATTTGGTACTTTGTGAATTTTCTGCAACTGATGCTTATTCGTCATTACAATCATTTTTTGGACATCAGCGGTAATTTGGAGACCTGCTAATCTGTTAATTAGTTCACTCATAAAACTTTTTGAAATAATAAATTCTATTAATCTCAAGCTTTTGCAAAAATTTTGGAAAAACCTGAGTATGATGTAATAATATGAGCTCGAAGAAATTGTTTATTATTAATCAAACGTTGATTATTTGTTGGTAATTCATTAAAATGCTCCATTTAGTGCAAGTGAATAGTAAGACGGTAAATCTCATTTATCATTATCCGTATTCGACCAAACACATTATGTAATTTGTAATTGATTGCTTTGGGCGCAATCATTGTTGTATTTCATATCCTATCAAGGCGCTTCGCAAATTTATTTTCTTCCCCGCACACATAAATCAGGTCTAAATTTAGATTATGGATAGTAATAAGGTAATCTTGTTTGATAATCAAAAGGAAAGAATGTTGTTGATGAACAATGCACAACACGGAAATAGTCCGCATTACATCACCGCTCCTGCCACAAATAATTTATTCATACCATTTAAACACTTGGAAAAATTAATTTATCGATATTTTCTTTTTATAACAATTAATATTCATGAGCAGAAGAAGAAACGCTGTTTTTTATGCCATTTCTGTCTTATTTATGCAAATAAAATTTTAGAGCACGTGTCTTTTCTATGAGATCACAGAATTTTTTACGAAATTTCTTTGAATTTCCGGTTTCAAGGATAAAAGCTCACAATTACTACCCACACATAACTTATTTAAATCTTGCAATAAATTGGGAGCTATTAGGTATCTACTTAATATTTTCATATTGGCAGATGGCAGTTTAATCCACTTACTTTATACAGAAATAATTATGAAATAGAGGAGTTTTCAAAATCTGATTGTGAGTGGCTTTTATTTATTGGAGCTTGATCTATTAATAATTGTAGAACCTAATCCGGTCATCAATTACGTTTTATTATTGTGCTAAGCAAATAGTTTTAAAACGCTTATGAGTTATGGGGTTTTAAATCATGATGTAAATTAATGTTTAAATACCTAAGCTGTTTTCCTTCGGACAAAAATAATCAGGCAAGTTTGCAATAGAGCTTAAATCACGGTGTGCGCGGTTACAAAGAGTCCTAGCAGAAAAAGCTCGCTTTATTATTATCACCTCACGTAACGGTTAACGATTTTTCATTTTTATGTCGAGAATAATTAAAATTTTTCGTAGGATGCTGGCCTTATTTACTTCTACAATCGTTCTAAGATAGCTTGCCTTTATGACTCACGAATTAAAATGTATGAAATGACTGACAGCTAAAACAGACATGTGGGTGAATGATATAAATTGCAGCTCCCATTCAAGATACTTAACATAACACCAAACATATTAATAATGATAGTACCAGCGCAGGAGATTTAAATCACTGGATTATAATTATTTCGTTTTCATTTCAATGTTATGATTTATTTTAGAGAATTTAATTATATCCCCAGGACATCCACAAAAGGTGATATGCAGAATTTCAACAATAACACCTCTTACACTACTTAACTTTATATAAATCATATAATATTTAAAAGAAAAATACAAGACGAATGCTTGCAACATTATTATT